>OX383895.1:14644134-15894134 GCA_947532125.1 Saturnia pavonia | reverse complement strand
AACGTTTTTCCTTAAGCAATTTATACATTTTTTTTTATTTAAAAAAGATGCGGCATAATAATAATTAATAATATATGTTTTTTATTGAATTTATTACATGGAAATATTTAAATAATATAGTAGTAGGTGCATGTAACTAAAAACCTATCTCTACATAGCAATTAGGCTATGAAACACTTAACTGATTAATATTTGAACTGCAGTAAACTGATCGTGTAAGTAGAAGAAATAGTGATGAAACGCAAAACCAAACTGAGATCCATTGGAAAGTTTGGCCACAAATTATATTTTACAGGTGAAACTTCAATGTAATTTAATGCCTCGTACAAAACTCTACGAAGTTCAAAATCTGAAAAAATGCATGATCGCGCTATAGTATATGTTTTGGTGGTAAGCAGTAATAATACAGTACCAAAAGATATTGTATCTTATTCAATCTTGTTGTTATGAAGAGATGATGGCTCAGTGCTAGAGTACGAACTTTGCGTCGATGGACGTGAGTTTGAATCTCTACTATAAGTCTGAGCTTTCGTTGAAAGAAAAACATCGTGATAAAAACGTAGCATGGTGGTTGGGCTTTTCCTAATGCCCCTGGCTAGCTACCACTCTCATGTCAAAAATCTGTCGCAAGCACCAATTGGTGTGTTCCGGCAGCTGCACTTGAGAGCCAGTTCTCCCACTAGGCTTTCAGCTTGTTATCATCTTGGACCACATCGTCACGTAAGAGTAGATAAGATTGTGACCACAACGCTAAACCTATAACGATAAAAAAAAAACTGATGTTTATATATTTTAGCAGTATCCGAACGCAAAATATGCTCAACCAAACGTAGGTCGGTTCTCTAACGGACTAACGTACGGCTGCTTTAAATTCATTGCAACACGACAACGGGACGCGCACTATTAATAATTAAACTGTGATTATACTACTATCAAAACGTCTAGGTTATTTACTCTTTATCTCTAGACGTCTTACGGAACTTGCGATCGTTAAAGTTTTTACGATCCACTATTATTCTACCGACGACGACTAGATTATTAACGTAGGACATCAATTTTTGTACGGAAAAAAGCAAAGATATGGTAGCCGCTTATCATCATTACATACTTACCTATATTACATATATTATATTTTTGTTAAAAAAGAATCGAGAAAAATTTCTACCGCTAACTAAAGGCATAGAGGAATTTTGCTAAAAATAAATATTCAAAAACATTTACATGTATTACCTTCGTATTCTATAAGCTCATCAGTCAGGGTTTCCTTGATAGTATCCATTTCGTTAGCAGACAACTCCATGAGAAGAGCAGGTATAAACTGAATGAACACTTCGTAAGAAATTTGCACTGCCAATACAGTGATATATGGGACATTCTAAAAAGTAAAACGAAGCTGTAATAAGACAAATGTTAGAAGCAGATATTATTGTGATTTCTCAACCAAGCGAGCCTTGAAGCGATGATGGCTCAGTGGTAGCGTGTATGACTTTGCGTCGAGTGACGTGAGTTCGAATGCCTGCAATGAGCCTGAGCTTTCAGTGAAGGAAAACATCGTGAGGAAACCATAGCATGGTGGTAGGGCTTTTTCTAATGCCCGCCTAGAGCTACCACCCTCAAGTTACAAATCTGTCGCATAAGTATTTTACCGCAGATAATCATTCGAAAACAGGTTAGACGAGGCTATACTTTTATAAATCGGTTACAAAGATAAAATTAGATTATGAAGCATTCACCTACCAAAATGAAATGATCGTCGAGAAAATGTAGTACAAAAAACAAAATCTTGAGTATACTGATCACGATGTTAAGGCATACCTGGAAGAAATCAGAAGTGCGAATTTAATCAACGTTACTGTAATAACATTATTTTAATGTAATGGTTATTATATGACCTTGTCAGAGGGTATGCATCGACTTCTTCCTGTCCGGTGAAGTTAGATGTATATTCGGGTATGCGACCCCGGCTTCCTCGAGCTACTATTGTTATTTATATATTCCTGTCACCGTAACATTAGTATCCTCTTCCCTACATATCCTTTCATATTCCATACCTCCTATCCTTCTACTTATCCCTAGTTTGGTACGATCACAGTCTGTTCCGGTGTGAAAGGTAATTCATCGTAGGTATGCTATGAGTATGCCGGACTCGGCGGAGACATACTGTTTAGCCTAAGTTGGCATGGAGAAGGTAAACTCTGAAAGCAAACCCGGGATGGGCATCCCGTTAGGCGTAATTTCGGTAACCTGAAAGTGCGCCAAGTCCCTGCAGCCGACCCGACGCCGCACGTATCGACATGTCGTTCCTGCGGGTTTAGTTGGTGAGGCCGAGAGGGTGGTACAGGTCTTGGGCAACCCAGTATTTCCTTAACTGTGTCCCAGGCGATGCAGTGTGTCTGTGGAGAGGTCACTTCACCCGCGACAGCCTAGCTGCGTGGAAAACAACACGGAGAGTGGCAGTCTACCGGTTATAAGCCTACACTAATGGACGTAAGTGCAGGCGCCAGGGGTCATTCTCGACGGTGGGAGGGTCCATCGTAGACCCATTGATCAGTCACCGCCCGCTTCAGCTGGGCAGCCCCCGGCCAATAAGGTACTGATCCGTCCCGGCGCTGATCTGCTTCTTTAGGGTGTAGGAAGCACTAGCGAATACTAGATAGTTGGTGCCGTTATAAACCACACCTGCGACTTCTAGGCAACTACTTAAAAATAATATTTCATACTCACTATCCATGCGTCTTGGGACATGGAATGTCCGCACTATGAGGACAGGCCTCCCGGACACCAATGGAGGTTCGAATTGCGACAATCACCTGCGCAAAACTGCCATTATCGACACCGAATTGGCTAAACTGAACATATCAGTGGCGGCTCTCCAAGAAACCAGACTACCAAACGAAGGGTCTTTGCGCGAGTCTAATTACACAATTTTCTGGAGAGGCAGGGACAGCACTGCTACCCGTGAGCATGGGGTTGGCTTCGCAGTCAAAAATAGCATTCTACCATGCATAGAGACACCTGTAGGTGTTTCTGAGCGAATTATGTTGCTGCGAGTGAACACCAACTGCGGCTTTATCACTTTAATTTCAGCGTATGCACCAACTCTTCAATCTTCCGACGAAGCCAAAACCAAATTTTATGATCAGCTCACGCAAACGGTACGCAAAGTTCGTAACAGTGACCGCCTATACATTCTTGGCGACTTTAATGCCCGTGTTGGTCAGGACCGCGCTACATGGCCTGACTGTATTGGTAACCATGGTATTGGCAAAATTAATGAGAACGGCCAACGGCTCTTAGAGTTCTGCTCTGAGTTTGGCCTATGCGTCACCAATACCTACTTCCAAGGAAAATTAATGCGCAAGGTGTCCTGGAAACACCCTCGCTCTGGTCACTGGCACCAGCTTGATCTTGTCTTATGCAGGAAAATAGACCTCAAAAACATCTTACATACACGATCCTTTCACAGCGCTGACTGCAATACTGATCACTCTTTGGTTGTTACGCGTGTTTCCAACACCTGCAAAAAGATCCACTCGTCAAGGCAACCTGGTATGAAGAAAATAGATCTTCAAAAGACCGGGGATTACGAGCTGGTCCAAAAATTTGAGGAAATGATGCAGAATGATAGAGCAACCTGGAGTGATGATGCACCGATTGCCGATGAGTGGAGGAAAGTTAAGGGTCTTCTCACTGTTACTGCCGGTAAAGCTTTTGGATACCAAAAAGTTAAGCATAAGGATTGGTTCGCTGCACACAAAGAGCAATTGCTACCTTTGCTCTCTTTGAAGCGTGAAGCTGCTTTAAAACATCGCTTGAGTCCAACCCAGACGACACGTGCGGAACTGGCTAAAGCAAAGGCAGACCTCCAGCGCAGTGCACGTTTTTGTGTCAATGCATACTGGACCGACCTTTGCAAAAGTATCCAAACGTCTGCTAATGCGGGCAACTTGAGCGGTGTCTACTCTGGCATAAAACAGGTTCTCGGACCAGTTATTAAAAAGACAGCACTCCTTAAAGAATTAGACGGCACAGTTATTACTGACAGTGTCCGTCAACTTGAACGCTGGGTAGAACACTACACCGGTCTCTACTCGCAGCCAGTTGACATCTGTCTGGACGCCATACAAGGCTTGCCCAAATTGGACACTTGGACTGCGTTAGATGACCAGCCTACCGCTAGGGAGTTTGACCTAGCTGTCTCGCAGCTTAAATGTGGCAAAAGTCCTGGCAGCGATGGCATCCATGCTGAATTGGTCAGGCTTAAGTGTATGTCACCTGTACTTTATCGCCTGCTTTGTAAATGCTGGGAAGCGGGAGAGGTGCCTCAGGATATGCGTGATGCAAACATTTTCACATTATACAAAGGGAAAGGTGACCGTGGCGACTGCAACTCTTACCGTGGCATTTCTCTTTTGAGCATAGTCGGTAAGTTGTTCGGTCGCGTTATTCTCTATAAACTACAACAACTTGCAAACCGCATATATCCCGAGTCTCAGTGTGGCTTTCGTGGTGGGCGATCAACAGTGGATATGATATTTACTCTTCGCCAAGTACAGGAGAAGTGCAGGGAGCAGAATACGTCTCTCTATATTGCGTTCGTCGACCTAAATAAGGCGTTCGATACTGTGAGTAGAGAGGGTCTATACTCTGCACTTCAGTGCATAGGATGCCCACCAAAACTGTTAAGCCTTGTGAAGGCTTTTCACGAGGATATGAAAGGTGCTGTCGTGTTTAACGGTGACACATCTAAACCGTTTCACATGCGCAGAGGTGTGCGTCAGGGTTGCGTCCTGGCCCCTACTCTGTTTGGAGTGTTTTTTTCGCTTCTAATAAAAGCTGCTTTTGGCGACAACCAACATGGTATTCACTTCCATACAAGGAGCGACGGCAAGCTTTTCCAGCTATCGCTATTGAAATCTAAGCGATACCGGGAAGATCTCTTCGTAGACACTCTTCTCTTTGCCGACGATGCAGCATTTGTTGCTAGTTCCACTCACGAGCTTCAAATCATGATGTCCAAATTCTCGAGTGCATGTGATTTATTCTCAATGTCCATTAACATCCGGAAAACAGTAGTATTAGCGCAGGGCAACGCGGAAAGCCCAATTATCCTCCTGGGTAACACGCCTTTAGAAGTAGTCGACAAATTTTGTTACCTTGGTTCCACCGTGTCGAACAATCTCTCCCTCAATGATGAGATCGATATTCGTATCGGCAAAGCGGCCACTATTTTCGGGAAGCTAAGTACAAGGGTGTGGCGAAACAAGCACCTCACAATAAATACCAAAATGATGGTGTATCAAGCGTGCGTCTTAAGCATACTCTTGTACGGAGCAGAAACCTGGACTTCATACGCAAAACAGGAATGTCGACTCAACACCTTCTATATGCGTTGCCTTCGCAATATCTTAGGTATCACTTGGGAAGATAAAGTCACAAATGAGACAGTCCTAGAGATTGCGCAGCTGCCCAGCTTTACGGCAATGCTGAAACAGAGACGATTGCGCTGGCTGGGGCATGTACATCGAATGGAGTCCTCCCGTTTGCCGCGTCGCGTCATGCTAGGTGCCGTAGCAGATGCAAAGAGAGACGTTGGTCGGCCACTGCTGCGGTTCAAAGACTGTATTAAGAGGGACATGGCTACCTTTAACATCAACCCCGCACATTGGGAAAGACTCGCTGAGGTTAGGGACGAATGGCGCAAGTGTGTTCATGATGGCCTAAAAGCGCACGATGAGGCTTGGTTTCGTTGTTTGGAACATAAAAGAGCTATGCGACATGATCACATTGGTCGCACTGCACACAATATATTATTTTTTGTATGTTCACATTGTGGTCGACAGTGCCGCTCACAAATTGGATTATACAGCCACGAAAGAAGCTGCTCCCAGAGACACTGATTAAACCGTCTGTTATAGACGAAAAGGCCAATGATGATGATATTATATGACATATTATATATCGGTATATTAGACACTGACAGCGAGTTTGTTCGCTTTAATTACAACATAAAACTCATTAATGGAACACTATGGAACTGCATTTTAGTTTTCACGAGCATTGTCAGTAACATGTGGTAAATTAAGGTACCAAACTATTTATTAGATATTTGTTTAGTCCTGTTTGAATTGTCATAAGACAAAAAATATATTTAAATCTAAAAAAAAAAAAATATATATTTTAAAATGTGAGTCCTTATAAAGATGCAAAATATGACCGATTGTTTGGGGTTTTCCTTTAATGACGCTGTTAGGGCCAGTCCTAGACCTAAGTGTGCCAAAGGATCGTGTGAGGGTAAGGACAGATTATCGCCGTGAACGCCGCCTTCATTCAATCAATACAATATTATATGGTAGATACTCCTACCAAAGTACTTAACCTAATGTGCGAACTCGTCGAATCTAGGTCAGTCTTCATGCATGTGTAGATTATCAGGTTTATTGTAAGTGTATGAGAAATGCTATGAGTAATGCGACCTGTTGCCAACGTTGCCCAGATAGATCACTTTATGTACACGTTATATTTCACACAATATAACACATAAAATATATTTTTCATAGTATTTAATATCAATTTAAAATTTGTAGAAACTATGCTATTATCTGAATACTTGAATAAATGATGCACCGTTCGAAAAAAAATCTACATACATTTTTCAAAAAGTTATACAATTTTTAACTAACTAATTTTTTTCCAATCCCAGTTTCCACAAATGATGACATAAGAGTTTAAATAATTGACCTATATTTTTTTTGCTTCGTGGAGCTCTTCTTATATATATATACTTACCTAACAAGATTACGTGATGATAGTTTATTTTAATTTTTAAAGTTAACGCAAAATGAAATGTCCAGTAAATGTAAAAAAATTGTTTTTTTAATATTAAACTAGTCTATTTGTATATATACAATTTATTAACATATGACGTAAAAAAATATATCCGGCGTTAGACTATTTTTAGATGCGAAAACAGCAATAACAAATGTAAAGTTTTTAACAACATTTTTTTGACATTCACTTTGTGTTCATCATATTTTAGGAGCTTTATCTCGAATTAATACCATTTTAAACTTGTTGACCAGACTAAACGAGCGATGATTCCAAGCGTGTAGGTATTCGTTATGATTAAGGCAATAAAACATAATTGTAAATATTTAAGTGTATTTACCCAATGCACAAAGTATTTCTCTGTAATACGTAAATATCTTGAAAGAATTTTGAACGCATTTATAAGCACCTTAACACATTGTATCTTTTCTTCTTGGTTATAAGTTTTCAAATCATTTTTCAATATTTTTCTTAAAACCTGAAATCTAGTACGAGACCAGTCCAACTTCATGATTAATGGACAGATACTTAATGTTACTGTGAAGAAGCGCACCGTACTCATAACAACATTTAAAAAAAGTTCAGAAAATTCGAACAGACCAGGGCTGTATGTCAATGTTAAACTTTGCACAAAGAATCCTATTATTAAAATAGATATCGGTATATAACTCTTTAAGTCTGAGTATGATAATCCCAGCTCATAATCTATATCACTTATTAAAGATCGAGATTCAATAAAATCATCACTTTTGAGAATGAATGGTAATGCCATAGTTATTATGAAGTAACCCAATAAAAATATATTATACGTTTTTGCGAGATAATGTTGTTTTACCGAGTCCAAAACATATATAATTTGTACTATATTCAATATAGTAAAAAATATGCAATATAATTTTGTTAGAGAACGAATGGTTTGCGACCTTCTAACATTATGGTAAATACCAGAAGCCAATCTTAAGTTCATCACGAATTTAAAACTAAAAAGGAATTGATACTTTGACATTTTTACTTGATTTTGACTTGTACTAAGCCAAAAGTCTTAGTCTTCACATTTGAAAATGCTCAAATCCAAGAGAATAACAATTTTTTGCAAACGTTAGAATAAAATCAAATAAAAAATATATATTCCTTTTTGTTGTGTCTTCAGACAACAATTTTTACGACAAAAAGTGGCTTTCCCAACCACGACCACCAATAAACTAACTACATAAATGAATAGTAAGTTAAAACCGTCTGTAAATACAATATTTTAAATGTCACGGCTACATTCATTTCTGTTTTTAAGCAATAAAGTTTAAAGTTGTCATTGTAACTTTGTACACAATTATTAAAAATTGCAGAAAAAAATCTTGCAGAGTGATTTTTAGAAGATTACATTTAAATATTAATTAATCACTTCTAGAACAATAAGTAGTTAATTTGAAATTTTAAGTAGTAACTTGTAAATAATATTATTACTATTGCAAACACCATTAGTTCTTCGTGTTACATGCTCGTAGTAAATAAATTGATCGAAATTTTATAATGAAATAACTTGAATACGCGAAAAGAAAAGGCGTTGCATACGAAGCCAACCAAGTGAGTTAGAGTCTCGTCCGTCTCTATTAATTAAATCTTCTAAAACATATTCTGAACCATTCTAATATTGTCAGGCCGGCATGACAGCGACGACTATCGATGTATTATAAATCCTGCGGTAGTCGCCGATGTTATTGGATTGCACTGTGCTCACCATCAGGTACAGTGTAGTCACTATGCCGTGCTACGATAAAAACAAAGAAAAAAAAAAAAAGAAAATGGCGCTTTATGTATTGAGATCATAATTTTAACAGTCCTAAATCCTTTTTTAGTGCTACCAACGACACATAAGGAACTCCTGTGTGCATTTTCTGTTGGTCAGGTTCAAAAATTTATAGGTAAGCATACATAGGTGAAAAAAACGAGTGTCATTAATATATATCAAGTATGATTTGAACTTGAAATTTTTATTTGACTAAGTATTTACTAATCTCTGAAGATCACTTAGCATACAAAGCTACAATTTGTATTATAATGAGTTAGGATCTTAAAATAATTTGTTTTAATAGCCGTGTGTCCAATGCGATTCTCCATCGGCAATAATAATAATCATCATAGGCCAAATGCATCTTTTTTAGGTGGCTTAAAGCAAGGCTCGTGTGAGGTAGCACTTTTACAGGTGGCTAAACAAGCCAATACAGGATCCGTTGTTGTTCTCCACTCAGAAGAGCGTGGGTGGTGAGAGTGGTCGAAGTGACATCTCCACGGAATCTGTATCGCCATCCTCTCGCCCTAATCGGAATGACCCACGACGAATCAGACTTACGGAGTTACCATTCCAGGCTTACTTCGAGGTTTCCTTCTCTTAAAAGTATTTAAACCCCCTTTAAAAATTCTTTCTTACTACTCACCTACGTTGTATAAGGAACCCCTGTACAAAATCTCATGCTTCTAGACCCAACGGCTTAATCTGTGCGTAGTCAGTCAGTTTTAAGAATTTGATTAAGTCGATGTATATTTCGCGTGAACTACAGAATGCCGTCGGTCGAACGTACGCGCGAATCGCGCTGCCTGCTCAAAAGTCGGAAGACAAAAATGCTTATTGTGGTTGACTTTTTTGTAGATATTTTTAAGATCTACAATTATGTGCAACATAAGTTTGTTATATCTCGTATGGTTTACTCAGTGTAAGCCATTTAAGCGCCCCAAATACGTCTTTTTTCCGAATTGATATAACTATTATCGTCACTTCTTACTTCGTTCGTTACTTTATTTTACAAAGTATATTTTATAGTTCGGCCAATTCACATATCTATGAATTAAAATAAAAAACATGTAAATCGGATATGTGGTATCCGCGTGAGAAGAACATAAACGGACAGGTAGACAGAAAAAAGTTGAATTTTATAATATGTATAGAAGAAAATATCGATAAAGATACGTTGTTCTGATGCTCGTGTAGTGTATTTTTAAATGCGGTCATGGCTGCAATTTGTTATAGTAAATCAATATCGAATAACTAGTGACTACAATGATGTAACGAAACAATGTGGTTCAAGATCCATGAAGGTCTTTCAACAGAGCTTACTAACAGCACCCATTTTCCTCTACACAGTAAAATCTCCAGCAAATTATCCGTTATGAGTTTTCGCAATTCACCCTCCACTGCAATACACCATCAATAAATGAGTACATCCGACAGGCTCCAACTATATATATACATATCTAGTTTAGGAGCACAGTTTTCTTCGATTTTCTCAACATAACAGCACCATCGGCATAACCGTAGACGGTGTAATTTTATCCGCGTCGATCGACGTGAGTTTGAATCCCTGCAATGAGCCTGCACTTTCGGTAAAGGAAAACATCGTGAGGAAACTATAGCGTGGCGGCTTTTTCTAATGCCCGCCTGGTTAGCTACCACCCTCAAGTTGAAAATCTGTCGCCAAGCACCAATAGGTGTATTTCGGAAGCTGCACTTGAGAGCTAGTCCTCCTACTAGGCTTAGCGTGTTATCTAGGGCCGCATCTTCACTAAAGATCAGGTGAGATTGTGGCTACAACGCTAAACCTATAACGATAAAAAAAAACTACCAATATAGTGTGACCTCTAAATCTTCTAATTATTAACATTTTCGAACTCTCTACGATCTATATCTTCTTTTTGTAGGGTGTTTTTAATTATTTTCTGCTGCTATTTTGTCATAGCATATTCTCTGCACGTGAAAATAAAGTTAGCTGGGGTGTCTGCAGTGCATATGCATATCGTTATAGTACATTACGATATTATTCTGTGGGGTCAGCGATGTTTATCTTTACACGACGAGGCTTTGAAGGTTTATTGTAGTTGGTTATATGTTAAAACTAATCAATATCCATTACCATGAACATCTATTTATTGTATGATTAAAACCTTGGCCATTTAATACATTATTGCTATACTCTAACGCATTGTAAAATTACTCTTTTATATATGAAATTAAATTCATTTGCCAAAATTATGAAAATCACGTATTACTTTTACTTTTGATTATCCTGATTTTAGCTAAATTTCTCGGGCATATTTACCACATCCCGAGAAAAAGAAATATATGGAACAGATTACAACCAAGACCGCCAGTCTACTACTGCAGACAGCGTACGTTTTACGTGAAACTAGACCCACTAAAAAAGCTTTTGTATTCTCATTCTTTTTTGAGTATACGCTAAGACCGCCCTCGCTCTGGTCCCCTATTCCTTTTATACTCGGATACGCGAAGGAGCGACACCTGTGAAGTTATTAGCCGATGATCATGAATTGGCTGCCGTTCCCAGTTACCCGAGGTAACCCGAAACCGCACTCCAGGGCATATAAACTGTACATCTTTTTTACGTATAGAATCCTGCAATCCTTGGAGCTAGTCCTCTGTTGAGCCGTATTGGACGACTTCTATTATATATCATCTGTATGGGAGTGTCATCTCCACTACAACTCGGCGACTAGGAATCCTAAAAAGGGTGTGACGGTTTTTCACGCCCGGGCATCTGTATCTTCTTTACAAGGCACAAGTTCGGTACATACATTCATACATACATACATAGGTACACATACAAACATGTATACACAGATGCATACTCAGATACGTACATACATACATTCATAGATTTAATATATAGTTTTTACGCGAAACCACCTATCCGATTTACGTACTTTTTCCTTTAACTCAAAGCTTTGTTATTTGGCCAGGGTATAGGATATATTTTGTTAGATAAAGTACTAGTAATATACGAAATAAGAAGTGATGATAATGGTGAAACAATACGGAAAAAAGACGCTTTTGGGACTTACGCTGAGTAAACCATAAGAGATATATCAAAATAATGTTCTATATATTTGTAGATCTTAAAAAGACCTATAAAAAAGTTAGTGCTAGCATATGTCAATATGCATGTCAATAAGCCGTCAATAAGCATTTTGCATTTTTGTCTTTAAAAAGACCGGCGGGCAATCGCCGTGGTTGGGAGCGAGGGCAGTAAGATTCGTGCGTCTACTCAGCCCTCTTTATTCTGTAGTCCATGCGAGCGGAGCTGCTGCTGTTCAAGGCCTCTTCCCAAGGTTCCCAAGGGCTTAAATCACCACTCGCCCGCCCCCGACGTATTGGCGATTTCAAACACCAAGTAATCAACAGTTCTATATTTTCCCACATACAGTGGTACTACAAGAATATTTCTCAGGCGTTCAGGTTTCCTCACGATGTTTTCTTTCACTTTCAGCCGATAGTGTTACTAATTTGAATTAGTTTAGTACGCGGATTCCGAAAAGTCAGTTCGTACAAGCCGAGGTTCGAACATACGGACATCGAATCGAGTTATAATCGTGATGTTTCACATAGTTTGTCAAACACACACATACATTTCATAGTTTGTGTGTGAACCTTTTTTTATAGTAATCCGGAAAACTGACGGTACTGTTCCTAATGGTAAGCACAGTACAATCCAAATACAACGGCGACCACCGAGAGATTGAATCCATCGGCGGTCGCCGCCCTCATGTCGGCCTGCATAAATATCTCTTCAGTTTACGCTTGAATAACCAAATGTCGTAAGAAGGAGAGGAGCACTGTTCGAGAGATGGTTCCACAGTTTCACGGTACGCTAAAGATAAGACATAGAAAACTTTATAGTTCGTACCGAGATGGAGGTTACCTTTAAACTATGACTCTGAAGCCCAGCGCTTGGAGTTCTGTTGTGGAAAGGAAAGGAGGGAATTAGATTGAACAGCTCTTCAGAGCACTCACCATGATATAGACGGTAGAACACGCTCAGCGAGGCAATTTTCCTGCGCAACTGAAGTGACTCCGATGTATTTGGTACAGTTTGCATCATTAACAATGCGGACAGCCCGTCTCTGCAACCTGTCCAGAGCATCAGGGAGGTATTTTGAAGATCTATCCCAGAGTAGCGAACAGTATTCCATTAACAGCCATACAAGTTTCTTTATATTACATACATATCATGACATCTCGATATTTTAAGTAGTCTAATCGATTGTCCTTCAAATAATACATAAATATGTATACATATGTGTTTTCGATACTTATGTAGTGTATTTTTAAAAGCGGTCATAGATGCAATTTGTAATAATAACTAAATCAATATCTAACAACTACATTGACTTTAATGGCGTAACAAAACAATGTGTTTCCAGATCCATGAAGGTTAGACCTATACGGTATAATCTCCCACTAGCCTTTGGCTACAATCTCACCTGATGTTAAGTGACGATGTGGCTCAAGTTGTGTGATAACACGTTACGCCTAGTGGGAGGCCTGGCTCTTAATTGTAGCTGCCGGAACACAATTATAAGTAAGATTTTCAACTTCAGGGTGATAGTTAGCTCCCGCCCTAGTCTTTAACATAAGCGTCAACCATGAAGCGATTGTAGTTATAACTGGTAAGTGGGACCAATGACGCTGAACTGAAGTTTTTTAAAATATATTCTGACTAGTACTTGACCAGTTTTTTAAAGACAAGATTAAAAATGGTCTGATCGTGACACTACGAGGAGGGATCAAAAAGTAGTGAGAATGAGATAGAATATAATGACTATTGATAACTTAATAATTTACGAAATGTCAAGTCGATTTTGTTTCTGACTGTCGGTTAACATTCTCGGCACCCATCTTGCGGAGACTTTGCTCATATTCAAAGATTGTTTCAATATGGAGTTTATACTTCCATATGAAATGCCCGTTTCTTGAATGAAGTATCGGATGGTAACTCTTCGATCGCTCGATACAATTTTCTCGACTTTCGCAACATTTCCTTGGGTGACTGACGTCGATGGACGGCCGCAACGATGTTCGTCTTCCGTGCTCGTTCTCCCTACTCGAAATTAAAAAGCCCACCTTGCGACAGTGGAATACGGCGGAGCAGACACTCCTAATATTGCCTCCAAATCGCAATGAATCTCTTGCGTCGTTAACTTTTTTAAACAGAGGTATTTAATAACGGCTCGCACTTCGTTTTTCTCCATTTTCGAGAACACGTTCCGACACGAAACAAACAAATGACTACATTCAGAAAAAAAAACAGAATCGAAGATTTTTTTCTTTATTAATATTACAAATATGTATCTGAACTATGCCTGCCAGTATTTTTTTTTCTTACCAAGGAGTATGTCGTTCTCACTACTTTTTGATCCCTCCTAGTAGATACTATTATCGATTATTAAGATCAATATAATTATTCGTCTAAGGGATCGTCTTTATATTGTAAAAAATAGAAGAAAACCTTCCGGTAGCAATACAAACATCTTCTATACCTATACATATTATAATATTCAACATCTCTCTGTCTGACCGTTTATGTTCTACTCAAGCGAAAACATTGTTTGTATGTCTTTACGTATGTATGTATATATGTAAGTATGTATAGAAGATATAGATATAACACGAAGTAGGCCAGTAAAATATAAATTATTTTCAAATTCTTACACATTATAATATAAGTAGATCTTAGCTAAGAATGCTAAATGATCTAAAAACCATTGGTAAAGCTTTAGGTCAAATTAGATTGTTCAGTTTCAAATCATACTTAATGTGGCTAGTTTTACTCTTTCAATGGCAAATGCATAGGATCGATTTATTCGAACACCAACACGAAGAAAGAACAATGCTTGTAATGGTTACATTATTTATAAGATCGCAATAAAAAAAATCAAATTAACTTATTGTTTCTGAGGTGATATAATGATGTAGACATATTGAAAAACTTTTCAAGATTCTTTTGTTTGAACTGTTTGTTAGTTATCTACAAGTTACAAACATGGCTTTAAACTTTGCTGATTAAAAGACTGAAATGAAAGTAGCCCGTGACCTTTGAAATATTTATAGATATTTTGACTAACCGTGCATTTGTATGCTTAGTTTGTTAGTGGTCGCGGCTGGTGAAGTTACTTTTTTCGTAAAAATTGCTGCCTGAAGTCCTAACAAAAAGGAATGTGAAACTTATTTACATAATTTTGTTCTAATATCCACAAAAAGTTTTAATTTCATTAGTTTTTGAGCTTTTTTAAGAGTGAAGCAGAGCATTTTTGTTTGGTACAAGTGAACAAGATAAAGATATAAATATTTTAATTATTTCATATTAAAATGTCAAAGTATCAATTCATATTTAGTTTTAAATTCATGATGAACTTAAGATTGGCTTTTGGTATTTACTGGGATATTAGAAGGCCGCAAAACATTCGTTTCCTAACAAAATTATATTGCATACTTATTGCTACATTAAATACAGTTCCAATTATATATCTTCTGGACCTGAACAAATTAAATTTTCATGCAATATCGTATTATTCCATTTTATTGATTCACTACCTAGTAACTGTCACATTGTCATTAAATGTTAAAAGTAATCATCATGAATCTTGTTCTTTAATAAGTGATATAGATGATAAGCTGGGATTTTCATGCTCAGACTTGAAGAGTTACATACCGATATCTATTCTAATTATAGGATTTTTCCTGCAAAATTTATCATTCATTCGAAACGCGGGTACTTCCCCATTTCCTCAATTTTTTTTTGGTGTTTTTATGGGAATGATACGTTTCGTCGCAACAACTACAAGCCTGTGCCCATTAATAATGAAATTAGATTGGTCTCAAGCAAGATTTAAGGTTATGAGAAAAATGTTAAAAGATGATTTGAAAACTGATAACCAAGAAGAGAAAATACGATGTGTTAAAACGTTCATAAAAGTGCACCAAATTCTTTCAAGATATTTACGTCTTATTGAGAAATACTTTGCAAATTTGGTAAATAAACTTTAATAAATATTTAAAATTATGTTATACCATTGCGATTCCTTTATTCCTATATGCTTTATAGTTTCTGAAAATAGAAGTACATATTGATACAAAATCTATAATAACAAGAAATAATCGTAACCTTTATTAAACGATTTTTAAAAACAAATCAGCAAATATTACAGCCCTATAAAATATTAGGAACGAAATCAATGAGTGAAATGAGTCATTATATGTAGACCCAAAACAACAAAGTGGGACAATTTTAAAGGGCAAAGCGAGGAGCGGCAATGTTAATTTCTACTGTAAATTATTACAGTTACGGTTGAATTTTGCATCTGAGTCAGATCGCGTCAAGTGGACCCCTATTATCCACAAGATCGTAGAATCGAAATGCCGGGAATTGAAAGAAATACTTTTAAATTCGTTTAAAAAACACAGTTTACAAGTTTTAACAGGTTTAATGAAATCTTTTGTACGTCGTGTCATTCAAAATATAATTATCATTATCATTGATTTGACAGTTTAGTGTTGCAAGATTTAAATTCCTACTAGTTTTAAGTATTGCCACATATATTTTTCATTATAACAATTTCATGTAATAAAAATCGACTTATGTAATTTAAGGAAAACTGATGGAGATAATGAAAATTTTAGGAGTTATTGTCCAATTGTTAAAAATTAAGGAAAAGAGATGAGTAGCGGTGGATAGTAGTGGCTTTTTTGGGCAGTATAACGACTATCTATTAACGCTGATAGCAGTTTTTAAAACTATCTATTGTAGTAGCTGGTTTTTAGGCAGATGTTATTGTTGTTGTCGTGTTTTCATATAATATTATAGGTAAAGAAGCTATCGTTGACACTTTTTTAACAGACTTCAAAAAAGGAGTTTATTTTTTGAGTTATTTCTGATACTCTTAGTGAGAATAGTGCTGTTGATACCATGGTCAACTGTCCATGCAATCTGATATCAATTACAGATCAGATGATGAAATTTAAGATGGTGACCGTCGTGATTATGACAGTCGAGATGGTTAATGTCAAGATGGTGGCTATCAAGATAGTTACAGTCAATATGGTGACCGTTAAGGCGGCGATAGTCGAGGTCGTGTTAGTCAAGATGGAAACCGTCAAGAATCGGTCAAGCTGTTTTTGGGTTAAATCCGGGCAAACAAACAGGCAGACAAAAAAAGTTAAGAGCATATTCGTGATCAGTGTCCTTTATATGGTTTCCTTTATATAGTGTCCTTTATATAGGGAAATTTGGAAAATATTACATGTATCAAACATAACTACAAATTTATTAATATAGATTCACGTGATGAATATTTACTGTGGTAATAAATTTTAAGTAACCGTTAGAGGGAAATCTAGTGCAATTTAATAGCAACACTGCCCAACAAGGGTGTCTTCTGATTTATGAAATAATTATAATTATTTAAATAAAATTGACCGACTTACATGTAAGGAATAACAATACTTATTATTAGAATATAGTTTTCTTATCATTATTTTATTTATTTAAGACAATTTAAATTACATCAAAATCTCATTTTCACTTCTTTTTAAATGGGAAGGAGAAAACTAAACTATTGTGCTTCTTCTGTTTGTACATTATCAAAATTTTGTGATAAATCGATATTAAAAATAATTTTATCTGTTCGTTTGTTTGTCTAGATATAACTCTAAAACTGTATTACTGATTTCAATTAAATTTTGTACACGGGAAGAATATGTCATTACTCTATTGATACACAAATTATGGAGTCGGAAATAGTTACTGCGTATAAAGGACGCGTGCGGAACCGCGGGCACTTGTAGTATATGTATAATGTACATAACAGAATCTATGTAATAATATTTTTAAAACAACTATTACGTAAAATAAATCTGACTTTGTGATTTCTTTCAGGTATGTCTTAACATCGTGGTCAGCATGTGCAAGATTTTGTTTTTTCTATTTTATTTTCTCGACAGCAATATCATTTTGGTAAGTGAACGGCTTCATAATCTAACGGTATCTTTGTATCCGATTTATAAATGTATAGCACTAATCATCTCTGGCATAGTACGAGTTGTTCAAGTTGCAGATGTAGTATGCAGATTTTCTCATATCTCTGGTTCTAACTCACTGTTTCAATTTACTGTTGCTATGTTACTCGTTGTCATGGTAACCGTTGCCATTGTTTTAAATAATAATCGATACAATATGAGTTGCAATTTGATGAATAACGATTTCTATTGCATAGGTTGAAATTAATATAATGTAATAATAAATAATGCAATAAAAATTTGTATCAACTAATGAAAGTAACCTGTTTTGTCAATGTATTTGAGTTTTTTTTATCGTTATAGGTTTTGACGTAGTGACCACAATCTCACCTAATGTTATGTGACCATGTGGCCCAAGATGGTAACACGCTAAACCTAGTGGTAGACTGGCTCTCAAGTGCAGCTGCTGGGACACACCTATTGGTGCTTGGCGACAGATTTTCAACTTGAGGGTGGTAGCTACCCAGGCGGGCAACAGAAAAAGCTCTACCACCATGCTATGGTTTCCTCACGATATTTTCCTTCACCGAAAGCTCAGCCTCATTCAAACTCACGTCAATCGACGCGAAATCGTACGCACTACCATTGAGCCATCATTACTTCTTGAGTTACTGATTTTCAGAACCCAATGAGTTTTGGTAGGTTTGATATTAACAGTAGGCAGGACTAAATTCCTTTACCAACGCGTCATCTATATTAATAAATCTGTACTCTGTATATGTTTTTTTTTTTCAAATTGCCTGCTTGTCGCCTATATATAGGACACTGATCATAAATATGCCGTAATTTTTTTTATGTCCGTCTGTTTGTTTGTATGTCTGGATTTAACTGAAAAACAGCTTGACCGATTCTCATGAAATTTTGTAAATGTATAGCACTAATCATCTCTGGCATAGTACGAGTTGTTCAAGTTGCAGATGTAGTATGCAGATTTTCTCATATCTCTGGTTCTAACTCACTGTTTCAATTTACTGTTGCTATGTTACTCGTTGTCATGGTAACCGTTGCCATTGTTTTAAATAATAATCGATACCACATGAGTTGCAATTTGATGAATAACAATTTCTATTTCATAGATTGAAATTAATATAATATAATAATAAATAATGCAATAAAAATTAGTATCAACGCTTCATCGTATTCAACGTATCATCGCTCATATAGGCGACTAGCAGGCAATTTGGAAAAAAAGTACATATATATAAATATATGAATATGCATAAATACATAAATATGCCGTCTTTTTGTTTGTATGTCCGGATTTAACTCACAAACGGGTTGACCGATTCTAATGAAATTTTGTAAACGGGAAGCTTATATCATTGGGCAAACGATAGTTTATAAAGTTCTTTAATACTTTTAGAAAACGTAAAAAAACTTTAAAAATATATATAATAATTAATTCACAACCGATTCCGATCAAATTTTGTAGACGGGAAATATGCGTCATTCCAGAATAGATAGGCATAAGAATCGTCAATAATAACATTTAGGAATCGTTAGAAAAACTAGTTCTCTTGATGAAATATTGTACAAGGGAAGTGTGTCATTTCACAATTGACAGACTATATGAATTGTCAATAATATGAGTAAAAATAAAATTACTTGATGAAAATAATTACTATGTAATAAAAACGCGCGAAGAGGCGGGCAAATCGCTATTTTAAAAATATTGGTCTTTTGATAAAATTATTACTGTTAAAGGTGTATTAATGAATAAATTTTAATTCACGGGCATTATTTTCAACATATAAAGTGTTTGAAAATAATTTACCAAAAGTAGTGTTTACACCGCTTTGTTTTTTTTTTTTACTTTTACACTTTCACATCAAATTCAAGGTGTCATTTAAAGGAATCGTATGAGCCAATCGACCAATTTCGTCACCTGTAATGGCCAGTGGACTGAATGGTCAACGGCACTACTTCCGTCGGCCACGCGCAGTGTAGGATTCCGTAGTTGCCAGTCACAATATACAGACTTACAGAGCGGGCTTTAAGAGATTTTCAATACAATTTGCACGAAATTACTTTTCGAACTACATTTTATAAGTTGATTGAATATTACTTTCCTTTTAACTTCATTATATATATTACTACTTACAATGATTTTTTCACATATCCGAAAACAACCATGTAAGTGGCAGGGGATAGGGGTACTTAACTCTAACAAAAATCACCCCTTTAAAGCTTAATATCCCTCAATCGAGAAAATGGTTTTCACACACCTGCAATACTTTGACCTATTCATTCAACGACAGTCCACGCTATGGGATAGGCGAGAAACAAAAATACAATTTTACTTGTACCATTTTACACATATATTTCATGTGACGTACTACTCGTCGTATATATAAATGGGCGCACCGACGTGTCCATGCCGCCATCTATCGCCAAAATGTAATACTTTAACATCAATAAATGTATAATATAGTTACTTAGTATAATATTAATAACAACCATATTCTCGGACATACCTTAGTTCTCTAAACTAAACTTTCTAAGACTGAAAAAATTACTTCTTGATAAAGAAGTGTTCATTATTGTTATTAATGAAATCAAAATTATTATTTATATTTAAATAAATTTAATTTATTATTATCATTTGAAAGTTATTAAATAAACAAAAGTATAATTATGTATATCGATAAATCGTGAAGTTGAAGCAATGATGGCTCAGTGGTAGTGTGTACGACTTCGCGGTTATTGACGTGAGTTCGAATCCCTGCAATGAGCCTGAGCTTTCGGTGAATGAGAGCATCGTGAGGAAACCATAGTATGGTGGTAGGGCATTTTCAAATGCTCGCCTGGCTAGCTACCACCCTTAAGTTGAAAATCTGCCGCCAAGCACCAATAGATGTGTTCCTGCAGCTACACTTGAGAGCCAGTCTTCCACTAGGTTTAGCGTGTTATAATCTTGGGCCACATCGTCACTTAACATTAGGTGAGATTGTGGCCACTACGCCAAAACCTATAACGATAAAAAAAACACTCGCGACTGGCGTTCAGTTGACATGAGATGTCGTAAACATGCTGTTTATATGTGCGTGTACCGTTATCGCTTGTTGTATGGAGGTTGCTTTCTATTGCTACTCTGTGATTGTAGCTACCGACCTCTACTCCAGGACGCGTTGGGACGCGCTTGTTCCCATTGTTCACTGATGTCTTCTAATCCAGGATATCACAGACCGTGGGAAACCATTCTTAAATCATACTCGTACCACAGTAACGATAAAAAATTGCCATAGAAGAATTAGTACACTGAAGACTACTGTTGGGCTATCACAAAAACGAATGGTTTTTTACAGTTTGCTTTTACTTTTTAGAATGTCTCGTACGTCGTTATATTGGTACTGCAACTTTCTTACGAACTTTTCATCTTATTTATACCTGCGCTTCTTATGGAGTTGTCTGCTAACGAACTAGATATCATCAAGGAAATCCTGAGTGATGAGCTTATACAATGCGAAGGTAAGACCTGTAAATGATGTTATATATTTATTTTTAACAATACAATATGCTAATTAGGAGTTTGTGGTAGAAAATTTTCTCCATTTTTTTGTACAAAGTAGAAGTAGATAATTCGAAGAGTAATAGATATCATGCAAGGTACGCACAAACTTCAAACCTACTTCTCAGTGTTCGCGCTGCTGTGTTCTACTCCAAAGGATGTGGTTGACAAGAGGAGTTCGCACACGAGGCGTTCAACTTGAACGTCCTCAAAAGAAGCAACCTTTTATGACTAGCCTTAGGATAGCAGTTCTTTTGAGGTTCTTTCAGCATAGCTTCTAGGCTGTAGTGATAAAAAAAAACAATATCTGTTACTACCGTATTATTACTGCTTACAACTTAAGTACTACTACTGTGCGATGATCTATGTTTTCAGATGTTGAACTTCGTAGAGTTTTGTATGATGCACTGGATTATATTGAAGTTTCTCCTGCAAAATATAACTTGTGGCACAACTTCCCAATGGATCTCAGCTTGGTTTTGCATTTCATCAGTATTTGTTCTACATACATGATCAGTTTATTGCAATTCAAATATTAATTACTTAAGTGTTGTACTATTTAATTTTTGCTCTCAAGCTGCCACGTTGGCATTTTTCATATGTTTAAGAGAACGTTTAGTGATCGTTTATATTTCTTTGAATATTTCACTTTAAATTAACATTTTCTTTTTTTACTTTACTTATTATAAAAAAACAACGTCTCTCTCTGTCTGTCCGTTAGTGTGCTTATAGCTCGAAAACCATGGATTAACTTGATTCTTCTTATAAATATAGCTGTATTCTCTGGCCAAGTTTTGCTGCATTCGATAACATATAAAATAAGTTATGATAATAATAGTAAACTAAGAGAACATAAAACTATCAGCATAGTTTCTTGCAATACTCTACCTAAACCATTAAATATCACTTACAAATATAATGCAGTACACTATGGTTTAAAATATAAAATTGTAAAAAAACAAACGTTACTATAAATCAAACCTTAATATTTACATCGCAATGAGTGGTCATTACTAACATTGACTGCATCAAATTAAGTCTTATTATTTAGGAAATACCTATGTATTGTGTACAAAGAAGTCTTGCAATAAATATTTAGGTGTAAAATATTCCATATAATGTATAAAAAAGTTTTTTTTTTTAATGAACAATATTTCAGTAGTCCGTCCACACGAGCGGAGCCTCGGTTATAGCTAGTATATTATAAATGCGAAAGTATGTTTGGTCATATTTTTTTGCATATTATATCGTAGATTAAAAACTGTAATGTGTCGGCTTCAAAGTGCGGACTGGAGTATACTCCTCTAGAACTGTCAAGGAATTTAGAATATATAAAATTGGCAAAAAGAGTAAATAAAGGCATCTCTTAGGTTATATTAGGATATAGATATCTTTTAGGATATAGAATGCATGTATAAATTTAAGTTTCGCTCGCGCTGCGTTTCCGCACATTTCAACGGTCGATTCGCGTCTGGTGGCTTTCGGAGCAAACGAAAATGAGTTATGATATATATGAAATTATAAATAAATCCTAACGATATTTGAATTTTACTAGGGTTAAAATTTTTTTTTGTAAATAAGATATCATTGACTTGTTGGATACTCTGGATATCATCTTTAGAAAAACATTCTGGATAAATGTTTTAGCGTTAGTTACCAATTGCCGTAGAAAAATAAACTTAATGAATGGTAGGACGTGAAAATCGTTTGACTGAATCGTGACCACTATACACCAGGTGTAACATCCACAATAATGACTTATTTAAGCGTGTGTATCCAGTATACAAGCGGGGTGGTAAGATGGGTCTACCCGACTGGATCATGATCACCATGCACAAGGCGTTAAACCCATCACAGTGACTTTGTTTTGGTTTGTTGCGTATCGGGATCAGCCAGTGCATATCCAGCTGACACAGGGTTAAAGGTTGGAATGGCAAGCTGAGACCGTCGACGCACCGTGACGTCACTTCGCCGAGCTACTATACAACAAAGAACAAACTGAATAAATTTATTGTAATGAATGATGAATTAGTTAGATTGAAAGAAATTTACAGTTTTATTAATACCTATGTAAATGTATTAACTCAATAAAAATAAGTATTCCCAGCTGAGTTTCTTGCCCGTTCTTCTCTGACTGGCCGTAATCGAACTGGCGGATTTGTATTGTATTGACTTTTGAATTGAATAAAATGTAATGACACACAAATTTCATAGCACGATAATTCTAATTACACTATATTATATTATTAACATTTTAATGTATTATCTTAATAAAAGTAAATATTCTCAGCTGAGTTTCTTGCCGTTTCTCAGACTGGACGTTTGAACTAGCGGATTTTTGTTGTATTGACTTTTGAATTAAATAAAATGTAATGACAAGCAAATTTATTCGCACGATAATTCTAATCAAACTATAGGTATTTATTATTAATGTTTAAATATATTATCTTAAAAATTAAGTGTTCCCAGCTGAGTATTTTGCCGTTCTTCTTAGACTGGACGTAATCGAACTGGCAAATCTGCCAGATCTGTTGTATTGACTATTGAATTGAATAAATTTTTTTGAATGAGATTTTATTATTTTTCTAATTTCGTTATAATAAAAGGAAGTAACAGTCATGGGAGTCTACCAGGTTTTTCTTTTTATACGGACTCTCACTGTTGGCCTGAAGAGTCTTAGCAGGTTCACTGTGATTTGTGGCGAGTGTTGAAGGCACTCAGTCTAAATGTCAACAAGCACAAGGGTTCCAAAGTGGCCGTACCGTGTAAGTGCCGTGTAAGTAATTCCCCGAACTGAATCTAGCTAACCATTCGATGTACATATATATGATATGCATAAATGTATTTAGTTCATCTCCAATCCACTAGAGAACCAAATTAAGGAAGCTCGAGTGGCAGTGGGCAAGTCACATCTGTCGATGAACCGAAGACCGATAAAGTACAAGAGTTCTTGAGTAGAAACGAGTTGGTAAAAGTAATGTAGGACATCCTCAAACCAGCCACTTGCGAAATGGACGTAAAAGGCCGGAGATCTGAACTAATGGCGAACCTTGGGAGAAGCAGTGTACTGCTAAAAGGCTAAGGATGGTGAGGTTCACCTGATGTTAATTGGTTACAGTAAAACATAGCTTTAACCTCAACCAAAACCGCAGTCATAACCGAAGCGAGTCACTAAAAGGTTGCTGTCCCTGGCGACAGAGTTGAAATGCCTCATGCGTCATCGCGTTTTATCAGCAACATCCTTCCCGACTGAACACAGCAGCGCAAATTATATTTCTTAGAAACAGAAAATAGCTTAGTGATAGCGTACTCGGACACCACATCAATCGACATCGCTTCAAATCCTACGTTAAACCTGAGCTTTTGGTGAAAGAAAACATTGTGATGTAGCCAAAACATGGTCTTAGTGCATTTTCTAATGCATGTCTTCCTAGCTACCGTTCTTAAGTTAAACATTGTTGCCAAGAACCTATAGGTATGTTCTGATAGCTGCACTTGAGATATAGTCCCTCGTGGTCAGTGAATTTCGATCTTGTGCGACGTCGGCACTCATCGGGTGAGATAATGGTCAAATATAATTATAAAGAGTAAAAAATTGAGAGATGGTAGTGCTTCTACAGTCGAACCTTGCATCTGCTCTACGTCTCTTCTTTATTTATATCAATATAATCATATAGGTTACGTGAAAATGGCTTGTAGAGTTAATTTTTAAACACATTAACACTTACCCATCCTATAACCTTTTTTACCATGTAGAAACCATAGGTTTACTACAGTATAATTCGGAGAGACCATCAGAAGATAGGATACCAAGATTTCCCTCGACATCGTCGTTACCGCAAAACAGATCTTGTGGGCGTCATCTGGGTTAGTGCAAGCAGCAAGTTATTCTTATTTATTTGAGGTTACCCCAGTGGTCTTCAACCTCCCTGCGCCTCGCGTGGCTGATCAAACTGGTTACTGATTCGGATGTCCTCCCAGGGCGGCAGCTCGAGGCCCTCTCTCAGGGTCTCAATACAGTAGGCAGCCTCAAGCGATTACCATGATACAGAGATCAGCTCGAGCAAGACTGCCCCTCTTCGGGTTCTGACGTAGTAGGTTACCCTGAGTAACACCAGGATACAATAAATCTTCACGATCTGACGGCTCGAGCGAGACTGTCCTTCAAGCCACTTTTTTTTCGATCAGACTATACTGTTAGCGTTAGCGGCTTTGGAGCCTCTGGACAAGTTGGTCTTAGAACGCACATGGACAAGATGAAGATTATGTGGAACGTCCATATAGCGCCAACTCCGATAAAGATCAGATCAGACGCTTGGAATTGTTGATGATTAGGTTTACAACCTGGGACAAACTATTCAGTTAGGTAGATCCAATTTCGATATAGAGGTCAATAGTCGAATTCAACTCAGCTGGGCAGCGTTTGGGAAGCTTTTAAATGTTTTATAATACATTTTCTTCATAAACGCATCTTTACGAATATCGTAGCCAGATAACCTAGTGTTGTGTTCCTGTGGTGAGTAGAGTTTCCAGAGTTCTTTGAGGGTAGGTTGGTTGGCTGGTAGCCGCTTACCATCAAGCGGGCAGTATGCTTGTTTGCCACCTTTGTAGTATAAAAAAATTACTTTCGTTTTAATATTTTTTTGCATAAGTTTATGACGTGGCTGCTTCCATTAAGAAGATAAAAAAAACACTTTTTTTTCACTTTCATTAGAAAAATATAAATAGTTTACGTTTGTACTATTTCTGACAGTGTGTTTCTGATTTGTATACTAGACGCATGGACAGATTTCTGAAAATTTCTCGTTATAACAATTCATAATACAATAAAGTAATTAAAATATACATTTTTATCAATCATACTTTTTATCAATTATACTTTTATAATTGAGCTTTTCGTTTTTTTTTTTTGTTAAGTATATCTGCATTAATGTTTTTATCGTTTCTTATAAATGTTATTAAAGTTTTGTGGATTTCAGCCCTAAATAACTTTGAAATAATTTGTAAATAACGAATATATTTTCAAGGTGTATTTTAATAGTTACAAATATCTTTGTATACAAAAAGTAGATAAATGACAAAAATAACCTCTGTGGTTGAGACTTATGCTCATGAAGCTCATTTCTGTTTAGTGAAAGTAGAATAAGGTTATTTTAACGAGCTACTCATATCGATTCACAGACGATAGAAGTGAAACTTCATTTTAAAAGACATTTTCTATTTTATTTATACAGTGTGCAATATACATACACACCGACATTTACTCTGTCGCTCTGGCTCACACAAAGAGGAGAGACCGATAATATATTGCTCTCTCGCTCTGGTTCACACAAAAAGGAGTGACCGATAATGTGCGTTAAACGTTAAACGTTTAACGTGTTGGAAGTCGCATAAGAAGTTTCACTTCAATATATAAACAATATTTATGTATAAGATGGAACAATAATACAATAATAGGTACGGTAAGTAATGAAATCAGTTCGGAACCCTTAAGACGCGAGTTCTACTCGCTAATTGTGCGATTTTTTTTGTAATGAGACGGAACGTAAGGTACATTGTGATTCTCTTGATTTCGTAAATATCCATATAAATAACTAAAACAAAATCTCAAGATGTAATTAGAGCACTTGATAACGAAAATGCAATAAAACGCAAAATATCGTTATGGTACATTACGATATTATTCGGTGAGGGTAACGATGTTTATCTTTACACGACGACGCTTTGAAGGTTTGTTGCAGTTGGTTCGATGTTAAAACTAATCAATATCCGTTACCATGAACATCTATTTATGGTATGATTAAAACCTTGACCGTTTAATATATTATTACTGTACTGTAACGCATTGGAAATAACCCATTTATATATGAAAGTAAATTCATTTGCCAAAATTCTGAAAATGAATGATTACTCTTTCTTATTATGCTGATTTTAGAAAAAATTATCGGGCACACATACCTAACATAACCAAATGTATATGATTTGTTTTGCCCAATGTTCATCGTGTTGATTGTAGTATCAAGATAGAAGAGAATTTAGTAGGCTTAGTAAATAATACTATCTTCTTGGGTATTAAACTTGATTCAAAACTACAACGGGGTTACAACATGAAATCTTTGGCAGGAAAATTAAATTTTGCTGCATTCCCAGTACGTAAGATTCGCCAGTCAATTGCCAGATATTGCCACTACCAGGTTAGTCTACTTGGCTTACTTCCATAGCTTCAGCTTACGTTATTTTCCTGTGGTGTTCAGTAACTGAGGATGACGCAATACTCGTATTTATGTTACAAAAGTGGACAATTCGAGCAATCTACATCATGAGACCTCGCGAATCACTAAATAACCAGTTTCAGGAAATGAATATGATAACTTTGCCCTCCCAATACATCCTCGATAATTTAATTATAAACTTTAACAAGTTAAATTTTATCATTAATTTTTCATCATATTTTAATCATTGACATAAATTAATCTTATCTTGTTTTAGACTTAGTAAAACTAATAAAAGTTTGTTAGGTAATAGTGTAAGGTTCTATGATAAGATCCCGAAGCACATTACTGATTTGCCGGACAATCAGTTCAAGGACCATGTCAAAATATGGTGGATTATTATGTGAATGATAGTGATGTCTGGAAGAGACTCCGTCTCTGTGCATTCACTAAATTATAAACATGATTTTCATCTGTAAATATTATTTCTACAGTTGGAAAGAGAAAAATAAACCCAGAAGATTTTCTCGCCTGTTCTTTTTCTCGATGACTGGGATGTTTCCCGAACCGATAATAGGAGTGTTTTGACGTTCATAACATTAAAGTATTATAAATCATCAATAAGCGATTTCTTTTAAATTATGCGTACAATAAGTACAGAGTTTTTTTTTTAATGTCATGTAAAAAGTTAATGTCTATCAGGAAATAAAAAAAATTGCGTCTATCTTTTTACGCGTTTGAAGTAAATCTTTTTTGTCCTTATATAATGAGTATACTAAAAAAGAAAAAAAATATGTTAGATTTTAGACAGAGTATTTTATTGATAATATAATTTACAGTCTTATATACATCAAGCGTAGAAAATAAATTAATTTAAAATAATAATATTAAATATTTTAAAATCAATAATATTTTTTTAAGATTAATGAAATCTTATTAGTAACTAGCCGTGCCCGCAGCTCTGCTCGCATGGACTATAGAACGATGTCGGTTGAGCGCACGTGCGAATCGTGTTGCCTCAAAAATGCTTATTCTGGGTGATCGTTAGAAGATAGACATATTATGCTATTGCTGACTTTTTTGTAGGTCTTTTTGAGATCTACAATTATGCAAAGTATTAATTTGATATATCTCTTCTGGTTTACGCAACGTAAGCCATTTAAGCGCCATAAAAGCCTATTTTTTTCGAATAGATTTATAATTATCGGCACTGCTTATTTCGTATGTTACTTTATCTAACAAAATATATCCTATAACCTGACCAGATAATATAGATATGTCGATATGTCATTTCAATCAGTCATGTCATGTCAATGATTTCCCGTGAATAGAACATAAACGGACAGACAGACAAAGAGATGTTGAGTTTTATAATATGTATAAATATAGAAGATGTTTGTATTGCTACCGGAAGGTCTCTTCTATTTTTGACAATATAAAGACGATCCCTAATATAAATAATTATATTAAAATTAATAATCGCTAATTCTTTTAGCCTTACCCTAGCAGCATTTAGTGTCACAATAAGACCACTTTTAATATTAACATAATACATTACATTAATGCGGTCAATCTTCTCTTTAAAAAACTGGTCAAGTGCAAGAGAGAATATATTTGTGTAGTTTATTAAAAAAAAACATCAGTTCAGCGTCATTGGTCTCATCTACCAGTTAACTACAATCGCTTCATGGTTGACGCTTATATTAAAGGCCAGAGCGGGAGCTAACTATCACCCTCAAGTTGAAAATCTTAATTATAGTTGTGTTCCGGCAGCTACACTTAAGAGTCAGGCCTCCCACTACGTGTTATCACACAACTTGAGCTACATCGTTACTTAACATCAGGTGAGATTGTAGCCATAGGCTAGTAGGAGATTATACCGTATAGGTCTAACCTTCATGGATCTGGAAACACATTGTTTTGTTACGCCATTAAAGTCAATGTAGTTGTTAGATATTGATTTAGTTATTATTACAAACTGCATCCATGACCGTTTTTAAAAATACACTACATAAGTATCGAAAACACATATGTATACATATTTATGTATTATTTGAAGGACAATCGATTAGAGTACTTAAAATATCGAGATGTGATGATATGTATGTAATATAAAGAAACTTGTATGGCTGTTAATGGAATACTGTTCGCTACTCTGGGATGGATCTTCAAAATACCTCTTTGATGCTCTGGACAGGTTGCAGAGACGGGCTGTCCGCATTGTTAATGATGCAAACTGTACCAAATATATCGAGTCGCTTCAGTTGCGCAGGAAAATTGCCTCGCTGAGCGTGTTCTACCGTCTATATCATGGTGAGTGCTCTGAAGAGCGTTCAATCTAATTCCCTCCTTTCCTTTCCACAACAGAACCCCAAGCGCTGGGCTTCAGAGTGATAGTTTAAAGGTAACCTCCATCTCGGTACGAACTATACAGTTTTCTATGTCTTATCTTTAGCGTACCGTGAAACTGTGGAACCATCTCTCGAACAGTGTTCCTCTCCTTGTTACGACATTTGGTTATTCGAGCGTAAAGTGTAATGATATTTATGCAGGCGGACATGACAGCGGCGACGGCCGATGGATTTCGATCTCTCGGTGGTCGCCGTTGTATTTGGATTGTACTGTGCTTATCATTAGGAACAGTACCGTCAGTTTTCCAGATTACTATAAAAAAAAGGTTCACACACAAACTATGAAATGTATGTGTGTGTTTGACAAACTATGTGAAACATCACGATTATAAATCGATTCGATGTCCGTATGTTCAAACCTCGGCATGCACCAACTGACTTTTCGGAATTCGCGTACTAAACTAATTCAAATTAGTAACACTATCGGCTGACGGTGAAAGAAAACATCGTGAGGAAAGCTGAACGCCCGAGAAATATTCTTGTAGTACCACTGCATGTGGGAAAATATGGAACAGTTGATTTCTCAGTGTTTGAAATCGTCAATACGTCGTGGGCTGGCCTTCCCTTGGGAAGAGTCCTTTGCCCAGCAGTGAACAGCAGCACTTTCTTTTTAAATCTCCTCCCTCATGGTCTTCAGAATAACGTGGGTCGAGTAGACGCGCGAATCGTACTGCCCTCGATACCAACCAACGTGTGTACATGTGTATTTGCATGTGAACATGTACATGTGCATGTGCATATGTGCATTTGTCTATGTATTTACAGAAGATATAGATGTAACACGGAGTAAGCTAGTAAAATATAAATTATTTTCAAATCCTAACACATTATAATATAAGTAGATCTCAACTAAGAAAACTAAATGATCTAAAAAGCATTGGTAAAGCTTTAGTCAAATTAAATTGTTCAGTTTCAAATTATGATTTGTAAGTAATTAAGTAAGCTTAACGTTTTACGCTAGTTTTACTCTTTCAAGGGCTAGGCAAGGCAAGGGATAGGATCGATTTATTCGAACACGAACACGAAGAAATAATGATGTTTGTAATGGTTACATTATTTATTAATGGTTACATTATTAATAAGTTCGTAATAGAACAATCAAATTAACTTATTGTATCTGAGGTGATATAATGATGTTTGAAAATGTTTGTTACTTGTGTACAAGTTACAAAGATGGCTTTAAACTTTGCTGCTTAAAAGACAGAAATGAACATAGCCATGACTTTAAAAATATTTTTATAGATATTTTGACTAACCGTGCATTTGTATGCTTAGTTTGTTGATGGTCGCGGCTGGTGAAGTTACTTTTATCGTAAAAATTGCTGCCTGAAGTGCTAACAAAAAGGAATGTGAAACCTATTTATATAATTTTGTTCTAATATCCACAAAAAGTTTTCATTTTATTGGTTTTTGAGCATTTTAAGAGTGAAGCAGAGCATTTTTGTTTGGTACAAGTGAACAAGATAAGGATATAAATATTTTAATTATTTCATATTAAAATGACAAAGTATCAATTCATATTTAGTTTTAAATTCATGATGAACTTAAGATTGGCTTTTGGTATTTACTGGGATATTAGAAGTTCACAAAACATTCGTTTCCTAACAAAATTATATTGCATAGTTATTGCTACATTAAATACAGTTCAAATTATATCTCTTCTGGACCTGGACAAATTACATTATTATACAATATCGTATTATTCCATTTTATTGTTTCACTACCTAGTAACTGTCACATTGTCATTAATTGTTAAAAGTAATCATCATGAATCTTGCTCTTTAATAAGTGATATAGATGATAAGCTGGGATTTTCATGCTCAGACTTGAAGAGTTACATACCGATATCTATTCTAATTGTAGGATTATTCCTGCAAAATTTATCATTCATTCGAAACGCAGGTACTTCCCCATTTCCTAAATTTTTTTTTGGTGTTTGTATGGGAACGATACGTTTCTTCGCAACAACTGCAAGCCTGTGCCCATTAATAATGAAATTAGATTGGTTTCAAGCAAGATTTAAGGTTATGAGAAAAATGTTAAAAGATGATTTGAAAACTGATAACCAAGAAGAGAAAATACGATGTGTTGAAACGTTCATAAATGTGCACCAAATTTTTTCAAGATATTTACGTTTTATTGAGAAATACTTTGCAAATTTGGTAAATAAATTTTAATAAGTATTTAAAATTATGTTATAACATTGCGATCCCTTTATTCCTATATGCTTTATAGTATCTGAAAAAGGAAGTAACTATTGATACAAAACCTATAATAAGAAGAAATAATCATAACCTTTATTAAACGATTTTTAAACACAAATCAGCAAATATTGCAGCCCTATAAAATATTAGGAACGAAACCAATGAGTGAAATGAGTCATTATATCTAGACTTTTTTTCGAACTGACTATACTGTTAGCCCTGGAGCCTTTACGGCTTTTACATCTTCACCGAGCTTGGGGGCGAGCGCTTAAAGCACTCAGCCACGAAAGCGTTGTAACAATTCCGAGGGTGCCAAAGTCACCGGACCTCGGCGCGGACTGTTGTAGAGATTGCAAATACGTCGCGATCTAGCTAATGCATATGTAGACCCAAAACATAACAAAGTGGGACAATTTTAAAAGGCAATGTTAATTTCTACTGTAAATTATTACAGTTACGGTTGAATTTTGCATCTGAATCAGATCACGTCAAGTGGACCCCCTATTTTCCACAAGATCATATAATCGAAATGCCGGGAATTGAAACAAATATACTTATAAATTCGTTTAAAAAACACAGTTGACAAGTCTTAACAGGCTTAATGAAATCTTATGTACGTCATGTCTTTCAAAATATAATCGTCATTATCATAGAATTGACAGTTTAGTGTAGCAAGATTTAAAAATTGAAATTCCTACTAGTTTTAACTATTGCCACATACATATATTTTTCATTTTAACAATTTAATGTAATAAAAATCGAGTTATTTAATTAAAATAAATGATTTAAGGAAAACCGATGGAAATAACTTAATGAAAATTTTAGGAGTTATTGTCGAATTGTTGGACATAATTAATAATTAAGGAAAAGAGAAAAGTAGCGGCGGATAGTAGTGGCTTTTTTGGGCAGAAGAACGACTATCTATTGTAGTATCTAGTTTTTAGGGAGATATTATTGTATTTTCATAAAATATTATAGGTTAAGAAGCTATCGTTGACACTTTTTTAACAGACTTCAAAAAAGGAGGTTAATTTTTGAGTTATTTCTGATATTCATAGTGAGAATAGTGCTGTTGACCCCATGGCCAACTGCCCATGCAATCTGATATCAATTACAGTTCAGATGATGACATTTAAGATGGTGACCGTCGTGATTATGACAGTCGAGATGGTTACAGTCAATATGGTGACAGTGAAGGCGGCGATAGTCGAGATCGTGCCAGTCAGGATGGAGACTGTCAAGAATCGGTCTGGCCGTTTTTGGGTTAAATCCGGACATACAAACAGACAGACAAAAAAATTAAGATCATATTCGTGATTAGTGTCCTTTATATAGTATGTTCATCGGGAAATTTGGAAAATTGGAAAAATATTACATGTATCAAACATAACTACAGATTCACGTGATGAATATTTATTGTTGTAATAAATTTTAAGTAACCGTTAGAGGAAAATCTAGTGTAATTATAATAGCAACACTGGCCAACAATGGTGTCTTCTGATTTATGAAAAAAATATATTTATTTAAATAAAATTGACTGACTTACATGTAAGGAATAACAATACTTATTGTTAGAATATAATTTTCTAACCATTATTTTATTTATTTAAGACAATTAAATTGCATGAAAATCTCATTTTCAATTTTTAGCACTTCTTTTTAACAGGGTAGGAGAAAAATGCTGGTGATAACTAAACGATTGTGCTTCTTCTGTTTGTACATGTTTATACATTATCACAAATTTTGTGATAAGTAGATATTATAAATAATTTTATCTGTCCGTTTGTTTGTCTAGATTTAACTCTAAAACAGTATTACTGATTTCAATTAAATTTTGTATACGGAGACTATATGTCATTCCTATATTGATACACAAATTACGGAGTGGGAAATAGTTACTGCGTATAAACACGCGTGCGGAACCGCGGGCACTTGTAGTAGGTATATGTATAATGTACATATGTAATAATATTATTAAAACAACTGTAACGTTAAATAAATCTAACTTTGTGATTTCTTTCAGGTATGTCTTAACATCGCGGTCTGCATGTTCAAGATTTTGTTTTTTCTATTTCAATTTCTCGACAGGCAATTTATTTTGGTAAGTGAATGGCTTCATAATGTAATGGTATCTTTATATCCGATTTATAAATGTATGGCACTAATCATCTCTGGCATAGTACGAGTTGTTCCAGTTGCAGATGTAGTATGCAGATTTTCTCATATCTCTGGTTCTATCTTACTGTTTCAATTTACTGTTGCTATGTTACTCGTTGTCATGGTAACCGTTGCCATTGTTTTAAATAATAATCGATACAACATGAGTTGCAATTTGATGAATAACGATTTCTATTGCATAGGTTGAAATTAATATAATATAATAATAAATAATGCAATAAAAATTTGTATCAACTAATGAAAGTAACCTGTTTTGCCAATATATTTGAGTTTTTTTTATCGTTATAGGTTTTGGCGTAGTGACCACAATCTCACCTGATGTTATGTAACGATGTTGCCCAAGATGGTAACACGCTAAACCTAGTGGTAGACTGGCTCTCGAGTGCAGCTGCCGGGACACACCTATTGGTGCTTGGCTACAGATTTTCAACTTGAGGGTGGTAGCTAGCCAGGCGGGCAATAGAAAAAGCTCTACCACCATGCTATGGCTTCCTCACGATGTTTTCCTTCACCGAAAGCTCAGGCTTGCAGGGATTCGAACTGACATCAATCGACGTGAAGTCGTACACGCTACCACTGAGCCATCATTAATATTTATTGGGAATAGATGTTACCATTGTGGGCTACATATTAGTGACAATTATAAACTTTAGTGACAAAGAATTATATTGCCAATTTTTTTGTTTTGAGCCACGTTATTGGAAACACCATACAGAAACAGTGACGTCATCATTCAATGAATATACGTAGTTGTGTGCTATGAATGAGTAAACTTATTACTAAGCGTTAAAATAGTGGCTTTAAAATTATGTGTGCTGTAAAAATTTCATAGCTGAAATTCTACTCAAGTCAACTTTGCACAAAATACCTTTAACCTTAGTTTTATTTATTGAATGATAACGTCACGACGTGTTTTTGCGACATGTTTTTATTTAAATTAAAACATACTTTATATTACTGTTAAAGGTGTATTAATTTTAATTCACGGGCATTATTTTCAACATATAAAGTGTTTGAAAATAATTTACCAAAAGTAGTGTTTACACCGCTTTGTTTTTTTTTTATTTTGCACTTTCACATCAAATTCAAGGTGTCATTTAAAAAAATCGTATGAGACAGACCAATTTCGTCACCTGCAATGGTCAGGGGACTGAATGGTGAACGGCACTACACTACTTCCGTCGGCCACGCGCAGTGTAGGGTTCCGTAGTTGCCAGTCACAATATACAGACTTACAGAGCGGGCTTTAAGAGATTTTCAATACAATTTGTACGAAATTACTTTTCGAACTACATTTTATAAGTTGATTTAATATTACTCGATAATTTGTAAAGCCTACTTACCTCTGATAGTTTTCCTTTTAACTTCATTATATATATTACTACTAACTATAATTTTTTTCACATATCCGAAAACAACCATGTAGCTGGCAGGGGATAAGGGTACTTAACTCTAACAAAAATCAGCCTTTTAAAGCTTAATATTTCGCAAACGGATCCCTCAATCGAGAAAATGGTTGTCACACACCTACAATACTTTGACCTATTCATTCAACGACTCTATGGGATAAGCGAGAAACAAAAGTACAATTTTATTTGTACCATTTTACACATATATTTCATGTGACGTACTACTCGTCGTATATATATAAATGGGCGCACCGACGTGTCCATGCCGCCATCTATCGACCAAATGTAATACTTTAAAATCAATTAATGTATAATATCGTTAGTATAATATTAATAACAACCATATTCTCGGACATACCTTAGTCTTCTAAACTAAACTTTCTAAGACTGAAAAAATAACCTCTTCATAAAGAAGTGTTCATTATTGTTATTAATGAAATAAAAATTATTATTTATATTTAAATAAATTTAATTTATTATTATCATTTGAAAGTTATTAAATAAACAAAAGTATAATCATGTATATCGATAAACCGTGAACTTGAAGCAATGATGGCTCAGTGGTAGTGTGTACGACTTCGCGTCGATTGACGTGAGTTCGAATCCCTGCAATGAGCCTGAGCTTTCGATGAAGGAGAGCATCGTGAGGAAACCATAGTATGGCTAGCTACCACCCTCAAGTTGAAAATCTGCCGCCAAGCACCAATAGATGTGTTCCTGCAGCTACACTTGAGAGCCAGTCTTCCACTAGGTTTAGCGTGTTATCATCTTGGGCCACATCGTCACTTAACATTAGGTTAGATTGTAGCCACTACGCCAAAACCTATAACGATAAAAAAACACTCCCGACTGGCGTTCGCTTGACATGACATGAGATCTCGTCAACACGCTGTTTATGTGTGCGTGTACCGTTATCGCTTGTTGTATGGAGGTTGCTTTCTGTTGCTATTCTGTGATTGTAGCTACCGACCTCTACCCCAGGACGCGTTGGGACGCGCTTGTTCCCATTGTTCACCGATGCTTTCTAATCCAGGATATCACAGACCGTGGGAAACCTCTCTTAAATCATACCACACTAACGATAAAAAATTGCCATAGAAGAATTACTACACTGAAGACTGCGGTTGAGCTATCACAAAAACGAATGCTTGTTTTATCTACCATTTGTTTATTTACAGTTTGCTTTTACTTTTTAGAATGTCTCTTTCATCGTTATATTGGTACTGCAACTTTCTTACGAACTTTTCATCTTATTTATACCTGCGCTTCTTATGGAGTTGTCTGCTAACGAACTAGATATCATCAAGGAAATCCTGAGTGATGAGCTTATACAATGCGAAGGTAAGACCTGTAAATGATTTTATATATTTATTTTTAACAATACAATATGCTACTTAGTAGTTTGTGGTAGAAAATTTTGTCCATTTTTTTATGTACAATCAGGGCTGGGCAAAATACATACTTTGCTTTAATTAAAATACACATTACAAAATACTATCTCGCATGTATTTAAAATACGAAATACAAAATATTTTGAATTCGTGTATTTGAAATATAAAATACAAAATACTGTATTCTAACAATTTTATTTAAAATACAAATTACAAAATACATTCCGTTATACGGTTATGTGAATAGAATAGAACTAATCCATCCCAGCCTATCAATCAATATAAGAAGAAGAAACAGCCTCTTGTTGGGGAGTGAATAAAAAAATAGTCTTTCTACATGTCGTTACTATTACCGCTATTAATCACTGTGAAATACTTTCCTCCAGTTGAAATTAGCGAATACGTCACAGCATCCACTTGATTTACTCCATCGCCGCCGTCTTCCGGCATCGTACACGTACATGTGGAGTGAAATTGATCTCCGCATACAGTTGCGTAGTATTCCATATGGCGAAATCAAACTTCAGCCCCTTGCAAGCGTTGCAAAATCGTTTTTTACGCAAAATAGTTCCCCATGGTTCGTTCGAAACGAAAACCTCCATAAAGATACTGAACTTCCTTCGATCAAGTCTTACATCAAAACTCCCGCGAAGAGCTATTTCGACAGAGCGTCAAACCATCCAAACCCGTTAGTAGCATGCGCCGCAACATATACCCCAGTACCAGGCACCTCAAAGGCTGCGGAACATATTTACCGACCCCGATGACGAAATCACGGTAGCTAACGCGTCATACCCGTTCGTCTCTTCAAGTTGAGCGTGTTTGCGCCCTCACCCGCGATACCACCGTCCCCTTCGTAGGGGACAGGCCGTAAACTTCGCTCCCACATACCCGCCACGACCACCCTCTCCAGCGGCAACTCAAGCCTATGTCCGTTCCTCCGGCATGGAGCCCTTCAGCCAGCAGCCGCTCGCGCGATACAGTAACACTGCATTCACTAGCTATCCACACACACACACACATGACACTGCACTTCACACTTGCTCGACACTCAGGTACATAGGTTCTGTAAGGGACATTTTTTTCTTTTTTGGCTAGTTAGTTTAGACAAAAATTGTCCTTGTTCCTTCCTCCCAGAAGACAGGAACATGTATATTTGTATAGTTAGTTAGCTCGAATTTTTATGAATAGTGATTTAGTCAGATCGCGAATTTTTCGCATGATCGGCAACAGCCCAAGCCGAGGTTCAGCCACTATGGCACCCTTGTTGCCTAGCTTTCGCAGCCGAATGCCTTCCGCGCTCGCCCCCAAGGCCGGTGAAGCTGTCAAGACGTCTAATGGCTCCAGGACCCTTAAGGATAACAATATAAACAGTTCGAAATGAATTTGATCATCTGTCGTGACGTTTGTACTATTTCTTGTTCTGGATCTGGATATGGTGGCTTCCTTGTTACAACTATCTAGGAAGTTTTTGTGACTTTTCAAAATCCATGTTTTCAGTTTATATTTATAATCCACTTTACGAATGCATAATAACCAAACTATATTATGCAAAATGCCACCAATATTACATAGTATAGGGTCAAAAAACCTAACTTAATGAATAAAAAATAAAAAACACAACATGATAGGTAAGATCCCGCCCTCCAAACACCTAACATTCGTACTAACAAACTTAATTAATACATAGCAGTTTCGTGAAAATAGCCATTTAAGAAAAAAAATCACTATTGAAAATAAATTTGACGTAGAGTACAAGAGCAGTGTTGATAAAGAGCAGTGCTGACTTACGGCAGCTATCGTACTCTATTTTCTGCAAGGCGCACCTATTAAATTATTATTAATTAAATTAGAATAAGATTGCTAAATGTATTTATGTTAAAATGTATTTTCAAGCCATAAGTATTTGAAATACTAAATACAAAATACCTCTGTGTCAGGTATTTGAAATACCAATTACAAATTACATTTTTAAGATGTAATTAAAATACAAATACAAAATATGTATTTGTATTTCAATTACGTATTTTAATTACAAGTAATTCAAATACTACCCAACCCTGTGTACAATGTAGAAGTAGCTAAAGAGTAATATTTATCGTGTAAGGTACGCCGCCTGCGGAAGCACAAACGTTGAACCTACTTCTCAGTGTTCGCGCTGCTGTGTTCTGCTCCAAAAGATGTGGTTGACAAGAGGAGTTCGAGGCGAGGAGACAAGGCGTTTCAACTTAGTCCTCAAAAGCAGCAACATTTTATGGCTAGCCTTAAAACAGCAGTTCTTTTGAGGTTGATTCAATATAGCTTCTACGCTGAAGTGAAAAAAAAAACACAATATCTATTACTACCGTATTATTAGTGCTTACAACTAAAGTAATACTAAAGTGCGATGATGTATGTTTTCAGATGTTGAGCTTCGTAGAGTTTTGTATGATGCGCTGGATTACACTGAAGTTTCTCCTGCAAAATATAACTTGTGGTACAACTTCCCAATGGATCTCAGCTTGGTTTTGCATTTCATCAGTATTTGTTCTACATACATGATCAGTTTATTGCAATTCAAATATTAATTACTTAAGTGTTGTACTTTTTAATTTTTGCTCTCAAGCTGCCACGTTGGCATTTTCCACATGTTTAAGAGAACGTTTAGTGGTCGTTTATACTTCTTTGAATATTTCACTTTAAATTAATATTTACATTTTTTACTTTACTTATTATAAAAAACGTCTCTATCTGTCTGTCCGTTAGCGTGCTTATAACTCGAGAACCACGGATTAACTTGATTCTTCTTATAAATACAGCTGTATTCTCTGGCCAAGTTTTGCTGCTTTCGATAACATATAAAATAACTTATGATGATAATAGTAAACTAAGAGATCAAAAAACTACCAGTATAGTTTCTTGCAATACTTTATCTAAACCATTCCTAAACCATTTCATATTACTTACAAATATAATGCAGTAGACTATGGTTTAAAATATAAAGAAGTAAAAAAATCAATATCACCATAAATTAAACTTTAATATTTACATCACAATGAGTGGTATAGTAATTAAATAGTCATAATAATTAAATAGATTAGTTACTTACTGCATCAAATTAAGTCTTATTATTTAGGAAATACCTATGTATAGTGTACAAAGAAGTCTTGCAATAAATATTTAGGTGTAAAATATTCCATATAATGTATAAAAAAGTTTTTTTTTAATGAACAATATTTCAGTAGTCCGTCCACACGAGCGGAGCCTCGGCTATAGCTAGGATATTATAAATGCGAAAGTATGTTTGATCATAGATATTTGCATATTATAATAGGTATTTACCTATAAAATTGCCGTTCTGCAGTACTAGCCATTTCAAATCAAAATAATTTTTGTTTGGCTAAGAATTCTAATTTCAAATTAATTTTATTTTAAAAACATGGAGTTCTTTTTCCAAAAGTAGACATTTCTTTATTGATTAGTGTAACATTTTCATCGCATTTCAGTATTTTTTGTCATCATGGATACGTTAAAAATTCGAGTAATTATGGAATATGAGTACCGTCGTGGCAGTAACGCGGCACAAGCGGCACGCAACATCAACGACGTTTACGGAGCTAACACTACAAACCAACGCACCACCTGTTATTGGTTTGCTCGCTTCCGTTCTGGGAATTTCGACCTGAAAAATGAACCTCGCGGTCGTCCGAAGACTTTGGTCGACAATGACGAATTAAAGGCGATTGTGGAAGTTGATGATACACAATCTACGACTGAAATAGCAGCAGCTTTCGACGTTAGCTTCAAAACAATATTGGTCGATTTGCGTCAAATTGGCAAGATAAAAGAGCTTGACAAATGGGTGCCCCAATGTGATGACCAATGATCAATGATCAGGATGACCAATGATCGCCAGCGCGAAGTACGTATCGAGACGTGCATTGCACTGCTCAACAGACACACAAATGAACGAATTTTGAACCGCATTGTTACCTGCGATGAAAAATGGATTCTGTTTGATAACCGTAAACGCTCAGCAAGTTGGTTGGATCCTGGTTCAGCACCTAAACAATGCCCTAAACGAAAACTTACCCCTAGAAAGTGATGGTCACTGTTTGGTGGTCTACCGCCGGTGTGATTCATCACAGCTTCTTAACAAACGGGGCGAGCATTACTGCAGATGTGTACTGTGAAGAACTGAACACAATGATGGAGAAGCTGGCACATCTCCAACCAGCATTGGTCAATCGCTCGTCTCCGCTGCTCCTGCACGACAACGCGCGACCTCATACTGCACAACAAACGGTCTCCAAGTTGCAAGAACTGGGGTTGGAAGATCTCCGTCATCCGCCCTACTCACCAGACCTTGGGCCTACAGACTACTACTTTTTCCAGAATAACTCCTTGACGGCAAAAAATTCAATACCCGAGAGGCAGTACACCATGCCTTTGAAGAATTTGTTGCCTCCCGTCCAGCTAATTTCTTTAAGGGCATCAATAAACTGCCACTGCGCTGGCAAAGATGCATTGATTGCATGGGTGATTACTTCGATTAATACAAATACAAAATACATGAAAAAACATCGTTTAAATTTTTTCATACAAAACGGCAATTTCATAGGTAAAGACCTAATATTATAGAATAAAAAAGTGTATGTGTCTTCTCCGACGCGCGGACTGTAGTTTACTCCTCTAGAACTGTTGTTGAATTTAGAATATATAAAATTGGCAAAAAGAGTAAATAAAGGCATCTCTTAGGTTATATTAGGATATGGAATGCATGTAAAAATTTAAGTTTCCCTCGCGGGGGGTTTTCTACGGTCATTTCTACGATCGATTCGCGACTGGCAACATCCGTAGCAAACGAAAATTAGTTGAATAAATCACATCGTTATTTGAATTTTGCTAAGGTTAAAAATTGTTTGCCTAATGTTGCACACATCATATTTTTTCATACCGTGCGCCTTTTTTATCGTTTCTTAAGAAGTAAGCTCCAATAAAATGATACTTTTGATGAATTCTTACGAAAATTTAAAATTTCCTCACCATCAATGAAATGTTCTATATCTCTAGATTGTGTATAATGTGCATTGTGCGTGCTATGCCGTCCCAATAAGCACTGTATTACTGTAATATGATTATATGCTTTAATGGAAGATTAAATGTTTGCTTAAATGCAAGGTTGATTGTTAAAAAAGCGTTTTAACGTTTTAGCGCTGTTAATAACTAATTAATTAGTTATTTTAAATGCTTTCTATCGAATAATGTAAATGAAACGTAGAATTATTTATTTCATTAGAATCTCTGGAAATCGAATTATTATTCGTCTTCTTTTAAAGTACCAAGGCAGAGATATTATTAGTTTGATCTAACTCATGTAAAGTCCATACAAGTTTTGAACAAAACAATTTTATTTTTGATTGAACAAAATTTACGGTTTTATTATAAGTATAGATATATAAAATAGAATAGATTATCATTAATACATATGTTAATTGGTATTAACTTAATAAAAATAAATATTCCCAGCTGAGTTTCTTGCCCGTTCTTCTCAGACTGGACGTAATCGAACTGGCGGATTTGTATTGTATTGACTTTTGAATTGAATAAAATGTAATGACACACAAATTTAATAGCAAGATAATTCTAATTACACTATAGTTATTATTAACATTTTAATGTATTATCTTAATAAAAGTAAATAAACCCAGCTGAGTTTCTTATTTGTGTTGATTGGATTTTTGAATTGAATAAAATGTTTTGACACACGAATTTATTTGTAAAACAATTCCATTTACAGTATAGTTATTATTAAAGTTTTAATGTATTCACTTAATAAAATAAGTTTCTTGCCCGTTCTTCTCAGCCTGGAAGTAATCGAACTGGTGATGGCGGAACAATGTATTTTTGAATTTTTAATTTAATAAAATGTTTGACACACGAATTAAATAGCACGAAAATAATAATTAAGATATACCATTATTATTAGTATTTAAATGTGATATTAAGTCAATAAAAATAAGTATTCCCAACTGAGTTTCTTGCCCGTTCTTCTCACACTGGATGTAATCGAAATGGCGGATTTGTGTTGCTATGATTTTTGAATTGAACGAAATGTTTTGACACACGAATTAAATAGCACGACAATTCTAATCAAATTATGGTTATCATTAAAGTTTTGATGTAATTTCTTAATAAAAATAAGCTTTCCCAACCGTGTGTCTTGCCAGTTCTTCTCAGACTGGACGTAATAGAAATGGGGGAATTGTGTGGTTTTGAATTTTGAATTAAACGAAATATTTTGACCCACGAATTAAATAGCACGACAATTCTAATTACATTATAGTTATTTTTTAAGTAATATTATTGTCTTAGTAAAAATAAGTATTCCCAACTGAGCTTCTTGCCCATTCTTCTCAGGCTGGATGTAATCGAACTGGCGGATTTGTGTTGTTTTGATTTTTGAATTGAATGAAATGTTTTGAGATACCAATTAAATAGCACGGCAATTCTAATTACATTATAGTTATCTGGCCGTTCTTCTCAGATTGGACGTAATCCAACTGGCAGATTTGTATTGTTTTAACTTTAGAATTGAATAAAACATTTTGAATTTGATTTTGATAATTTATGTAAATGTTTCTGTATTTAGCTAGTTATATCTAGACCCAGTTGAATATCAATCATGTGGCCGCAGATTCGAGCCTCAGTATGTGTCAATTCACGTATATTTAAACATTTGAATTTAATTGGTAACATTAGCGGCAAGATATAATGAAACAAATCGGACAAGTAGCGAGTATATCTCACGCGCTGAATGTTTTCTATCTAAATATTTAAAAAGCTTTGTCCTGACTGACTCATCATCACTCAGCCCAAACTACCAAGGTTAGAAATGTGAAATTTTCGAAGGTTGTAGTTTTTGTATTATAGGCATCATTATTCTTTGTGGCCAGAGTAAGTTCCAACAGAAGGTAATTTTAGCACCAAATAGTATAATTAATCAAAACAATATTAATCTTATAGTCTCCGCGAAAGAAGAAATGATATTTGAAATATATTATCATTGGATAATAAGCCTACCCTATGTATTAGTTTTGATAATTGGTTAGTAAGAGAGACTTTTAGTATTAAGGGCTTTATCTCTTTATGTTGGGTTAATTTAATACTTTTTACACGTACAATTATTTACACACATAAAAATGTCACTAAAATGAATTCAAATTATTATCACGGATGGCTAACTTCATCATGTTATTGACACGTGGGATTAATTTTTTGGCGTTATTTTTGTTTTGTTACGCCAAAGGAATATTATTTCTTACATACGTAAATAAGCACATACTTTTTTTGAGATTTATATCTTCTAGATAACCTAAAACAAGAACAAGGCACAACGTTAAGTCACGAATAAATAAAAGATTAATTAAATAGATAAAAGTAAATCCATTTTAATACCAAAAATGAGAAGCAATTTTCGAATCAAACATAATTATTCTAGTTGGAAGCAATTACATGCGCAATTTTGAGCTCCACTGTAACCCTACTCCGTTTGTTAGGCTAATGAATTTAATTGTATCTCTAGGGACAACACCCGGCGACTGTAGTTATTTATATACAATATATTCAGGGGGTGAAAAGGGATAAAAACCAGTGTGACAGTCTAGTAGCTATTAAAGACAAAAATTCGGGAAAGTTTTTTTTAATTGAAAATTTCTATCGACACGTTCGGCGATTTTTGGATGGTTATAATCTTATGCATTACATGCAAATGTTTTTTTTAGATCTTACTATACTGTTAGTCTTAATGGCCTTGACACCTCAGAAACAATATATCTGTTACCTTTAAAGTATGACGTGTTGCGCGTGGCCGATAGATATGAAAACCAGACTGATGTTAAAGATTTTTATTTACAAATTATGAAATTTAAATTTTTGTTACTGCAATTCATTTGAATTTGCAAAAAAGACTCTGTTATTTCAGAGTTTTTAGTTTTCACTTCTGTCGGCAGTCCTCAATGACTTCTTATTTTTTATTGTATTAAGTGGCAAACAGGCATGCTCTGCACGTGATATTAAATGGTTACTGCAGCCTTTATAACCAAGTTTAGAAAGACCGGAATCCTAAATGAAGTTTGAGTTGGAATGGCTCGTGTACCGGTATGTGATAATAACCAAACCCTTCAGACTGGAACACAGCAGCACGAATTATGCTGATTTGATAGAAATAATGAAATGAAAGAAACATATGTGGCGGTAGTGCCTTCGTAGTCCGACTACAAGTTCAACCACTTTTAGAATATATTTTTTTTTTATTCAAGCTCGGTAAAATATCTTTGCAGCACCTGCATGGATTCAGATTTCTCGGTGGTCGCATTGTTGTTTTTGGATTGTAATGTACTTACAATCAGGGAGAGTGCCATCGTTTTACCGAGTAACGATAAAAAAAAAATATCTTTTTTGTACAATTAAGTACCGTTCCCTTTGGACGCTTGTAACACCATTGGTATCACTAGCGCATTGCCGACTTTGAGGAGGAGGGTTCCTTCCCAAGGAGCTCTGGAAACCATACTCGCTACAGGAACACAACACATGGTTATTTGAATGTGATTCTTCTTTAAGGTGGAGGTATTTTACTAGTGGTCCTGCCCCAAGTAGATAGAAATCTCCATAGATTTTTTCCGTGCTTACCAGAAAACTACGATGACTACCGAGAGATAGCAATACATCCAATATTTATTCATAAAAATTTTAACTCTAAAAATGGATGACATGTGCAAGGTTCCGCAAACAACGGCAACCGTCGGTGGCAGATCTTATCGGCAGACGTAGCCATCACACCTCTGCAGAAATGCCCCTTCACGCCTCGTTTGATAGACCCAATATCATAAGGAGTAACTTTTATTTTAGAAAAAGATTTTGTGTTGCGCGAGAATCAAGTTTAACACGAGTGAAATCGTGGGGCACAGCTAGTATATAATATATCTATACGCGTAATTGAATCAGGTTTCAAAGTGTTAAGAGAATAAAAAGGGAATGAACATTTCATTAGGAGTACCATAAGTTTTAATGTAATTCTCACTGAATACGAAAACGTTCAGGTCTGCTTACGACCGCTAAGTTCACTATCAGCCAAAACTTTAACCAATTATAGAAAGTTACATTAAGTGTAACATATTTATATTGTCAAGTAGAATAACAAAAATAACGGATCAAAACAATTTTCCAAATAATTAGCGGTGACGAACGCCCCCTCTGAACAAGTGTACAAACTAAACACGCGTGTAATGATTAGGGATCATCCCTTGTGATTCAATATGAAAGGGAGATAGTTGACAAGTGATAATTGTGACAAATTGTTCGCAGTGTATCCAATTATTATTTTTAGCTTTAGCCATTAGGTACGAACCGGCGCTTAAAAAGAAATATGGACGTAGCCGCGTCGTTAAATCCATACAAACATATTCCAATGTTTTATGTCTGGATAATTATACTAGAGCAAATACATACAATACAAATGCAAATAATACCATACAATCTATATCTACTACTGCCATGTTATTCTTCTTATTTTTTCCTAAATGTTTATTCCAGCGGATTCCAGCTGAAAATCAGCGCCGAGTGCCTCGTTGCACTTCAGCATTTATGCTGGACGCCTTTTCTTAATGACTAGACACGCTGCTGGACTATACATAGTATTGTTATTAATGTATTTGTTTGTTTTGTTTTTTATATGTATGTAGTTTTTATTTCTATATACAGTTTCCTGCTTTTCTTTACAATATCTGTATGTATTGTGTATATATTTGCTGTGTCTGGTTATTATGAATAAATGTTTTCTTTCTTTTTTTCATTCTTTGTTTATTTATTTTTTTATTTTTTATTTTTTTTTATTATGGTCTGCGAAACTGGATTCAATTTATAATGGCTCATGTGTTTACAATGTTTACATAAATCAACGTACGAATTGAACCCTTCTTGACGCAAACACAACTTACTTTTTTTCATTTATATATACATGCACATACATAAATTCATGTTTAAACACTCATAACGTAGTAATATAGTATATAAAATAAAAACAAAAATGTACATTAACAAATAACACCAGATGTTAAGCGAAAAAAGACGTACTTAGTAATTTAACAACAGTAAAATAAGATTAAGCTTCAAATTCTACCATGCGTGCTATTAAAGTATTGTTTAATTCTGATTTTGAATGAGGTTAAAGGACTAAACTCAAAGAGATCTATATCTTTATCAACGCTATTATATGATGCGCACATTCGATACATGGGACTATGTAAACCTAAGTTAGTTCTACATGATGGCAGAATAAATGTTTTACGGTTACATACGCGACTAGAAGAACGGGGAATACAGAAGGACAGCCTTCCTAATATATCTGGAGCGTCTACAAAACCGTGAACTAGTTTGTATAGAAATACTATATCAGCTATTTTCCTGCGGATTTGTAGCGGTTCCAAATATATATTAATTAATAAATAATTATTTTGCCTTCCAAAATAATTAAAATTCTCCAGTTATACAGTCGTTATAGCGCAAATAGGTTTCTGTTAAAACGTATACTTCAAATTTATTGAGGACCGCGTTTCCTCTTAAGTAGAAACAAGAACAACATTTTAATAAAACGCCTTCTTATTAATAGATGCACAGCTTTTCAATTGTTATTTTAAAGCTCTTACACACTATGCGTACCTACATATGGGTAATTCGAGCAATCTACAACATAAAACCTCGCGAATAGCTAAAGAACAAATTCTAGGAATTTAATATCTTTAATTTAGTTATGTATCTATATTTATTATTGCCCTCCCAATACATTCTTGATAGTTTAATGTATATTCATAAAAACCATGACAATTTAGATTTCGTTAAATATCATTTGTAAAATTAGTTATTCCGATATTTTAGACTTTGTAAGATCAATAAAAGTTTTTAGGCAATAGTGTTGTTCTATAATAAGGTCCCGAAGCACGATACTGATTTGCCGGGCAAGGAGTTCAAGGGCATGGCAAGTAGGTTCTACTATGAAATGGTTATTATAGGGCGGTTATATACCTGAATCATAGTGATAGTGACCCACTCTCTGTGCATCCACTAAATTATGAATATGATTATTAACTGGAAATATTTTTTGTACAGTTGAACAAAAAGTTAAACCCGATCGAGTTTCTTGCCGGCTCTTCTCGGTGACTGGGATGTTGTCCAAACGGTAGTAGCGTTTAACGCTCATAAATGCCTTCTTAGTGACTACATTGAATAATGACATTTAAGATAATGCGGATGCGAAACTAATAATGAAAAATTTAAAAAAAGGAAAGGGAATAAAAGAGCGTGCGTCGCCTGCGCGGGAGATATGTTCACACCAAATCTTAGGTACCAAATAAAAATACGTACTCACCAATTCGGTCACCTCGAACTCCTGAATGGCAGAGTTTACAGATGGCGTATATAAGACGATGCGATGTGGTGCGGAAAGCGGCGTAGACAATTTATAATTTTAATTATCCACAATAAATGTAATATAATTTATAAGGATAAGTGAAATAAAAATAATCTTATAAATAATTTTAATATCATTTATTCATAAAGATAATTCAATAAATGAACTTACTAAATTACAATATTTTTTGAGATATGTTACTTAGATATCATTATTAGATGGTGAGCATTATGTCATTAAATTATAATTTTCGTTTACATAAATATACATTTTAACACATATTGCTAATACAAAAATTAATTATTTACAACCAATGTAACATAATAGATTAATATTTAATATCATTTAGAAAACTTTCCACATTTTAAATGCCTAATAACGTAATACAAGGTAAGCCAACATTATTTTTGTTGTTTAATACAACTACAATCTTTAAACGTAAATTGTGAATTATATATCCATATTATTATGTCATAAAAGAAAAGCCTATTGAATTTGTATTTGAATGCATTACTTCGCATTTAATATCAAAGAGTTTGTGCCTTCGGCTCCGCTCTCGTGAACTACAGAATGCTGTCGCTCGAGCGCATGCGCGAATTGTGCTGCCCCAAAAATACTTATTATGAGTGATCCTTACAAGATTGGCATATGTTATCGCTGACTTTTTTATACATCTTTTTAGATCTAATATTACATAGTACATTAATTTGATATATATGAGAAACGCCCGAGAGCGTCTTTTTTCCGAATTGATTCGCCATTATCTTAAATGCTTATTTCGTATGTTACTCTACCTTACAAAATTTATAAAATATAGCCTGGTCAGATAACATATCTATGAACTAAAAAAAAAAACATGTTAATCGGATAAGTCGTTTTTGCATGAAAAGAACATAAATGGACTGACAGACAGAGAGACGTTGAGTTTCATAATATGTGTAGAAGAAGACATTGACTTTTAAAAATTAATTTCATATATATTCATTTAACGTCATGTATAAAAAAAACCGAATTGCTTCTTCGTCTATTAAAAACGACATAATACCATCATCGTCTTATTATTATGACCACAATTTATATTATTAATAATAAGCTACAATATATTATTCTATTGTTATAAGATCAATATTATTGGAAGACAAATTTTATGGCGTATAATAATTAATACGATTATTATATATTATTTTTTAATTATTTTTTTTACGAATACAAATGCACCGATATCTTTACGCTACAGTAAGTATGTTTGAGAGGAGAAAAAGTCTAAGAATGTCAATACAAAAATTTAGGAAAATAGAATTATCTTGTTACTCTCTCAAATATAGGAAAGGTATTAAATACGCGGAGTCATAGAAATAGATTTAAATTTGGTGTTACACTTACTTAGGCGCGTTAAGAAAAAATGACAAAATTCTTGTTTAAATCTCTTGTTTTACTTTAGAGAAGATAGTCACATTCGATGTAATTTTTTTAATACTGTATCAATGCCACCTAGAAATAAACTAGAAATATTAAAATGATTTACTTTGGCTAACTATCTAACTCAAAATTGTATTTGTCGATTTTTGCGCCTTTATTATTTTTGGGTATACTATTTTAGGCGCGTTTTGAAAAATGATGACTGAGAGTTTTTACGATGCGATTACATTGTGACAAAAAGTCAACACTATGAAGTTGTTTGCTTAATCTCTTTTTTTGTTGTCGTCAAGATGTGACGTATAACACCGATTGTGACTATTCAAAGAAATCCTTACAACTTCGCGCGTACATAAGTAGACACATCCAAGTAATTTTTTAAACTACACGATAGTGCAGTTAGTAAATAATGAAGTGGCTTATCATCAAGAAATATTTACATAAGATCATGAAATATATGATAAAGCAAATTATGGTCAAAACAAATCATTAACAATTCTCACAAACTTCATTCATACAGAGGAAACGCGGTCGTTAAGACATTTGAAGAATAGGTTTTAACAGAAATCTATTGCTGTCGCGCTATACCAGAACGACCGGATAGAGTGTGAGAGAGACAACTGCAGTTCTCTGTAAAATAGACGAAATCATAGTTTCGTATTCCCCTGTTTCCTCCTCCAAAGTTGGGTCGATTTGAATATTTTCTTCAACATTTAATATAAGAAGGACTTTGGCTATGCCTACTGCCTTTTTTATTCGTCAAATTTGTTTCCAGGTTGTCTGATAACGGCGGTTTAACTAGAAAATTTTAGAATGCTTATAGTTTTTACAAACATTAATTTATGGAAAAAAATTAAAACATACATGTCAGTACATCTGGTAGGTCTGTAGTAGGGTCTAGTACCATTATCCAGGGATAAGACAGAGGAATGCATGAATTAAAGACAGCCCACATTTCCTATTGATCCCATGCTAAATTGCATTTAGAGTGTTACTGTATGATACACGAGTTTCAGAACAATTATTCTAACTTAGACCCCATGCACACGGACGTTTTAGGAGCGCGTTAAAACAGTCCTCTTATAGAACTAATGCTAAAATGCTAACCTGTGAGTTGAAAATGCAACCTTTTGCCTTTTGTATCATTACGCCAAAATCTAACGCAACATATTTTAGCACCTGTGCTAATGGCGTTTTACATCGCATTAATACAAGTTCAATAAAGGTAGCATTTGATTCAATAAACGACAGCAACAAGCGACCGAGACAAGCGAGTGGTTAAAGATGTTGAGATGATAATATACAGAAGAGAACTTTTAACTTAAAACATTCACAGTACGATGGCCAAAATCTTTCTAGTTATTACCTGATTACCTAACCCTTAAGTGGAAAATTTATCAATAAGCGTTTATAGATTTGTTCTGGAAACCAAACTTGTAAGCCAGTTCTTAGCGTGTTACCATGTTACACCACAATGACACTCAAATTAAATCTCAAGCCTAGATCCTTTTCTCCGGCATAGAGCCCTTGAGCCAGTAGTCGCTCGCACGATATAGTGACACTGCATTCACTAACTAGTGAATGGTTGGATAGAATAGTTGATAGCTATCAACATATAATTTTACACAGCACTTCACACATGCACACTATTCAGGTACATAAAGTTTTGTAAAGGACCTTTATTTTTTATTTTTTTGGCAGAAGGCAGAAACATGTATATATGTGTAGTTAATTAGATCGAATTACGGATAGGGAATGAGCCAGATCGCGATATTTGCATATAAGGTAACAACCCAAGCCAAGGTTTGGCCACTTTGGCACCCTTGCACGTGTTGTCACGCTTCCGCAGCTGAGTGCCTTCAACGCTTGGCCCCAAGCCCGGTGAAACTGTAAAAACCTTCTGAAACTTCAGGGCTCTTAATGATAACAATACGAACAGATCGAAAAAAAAATCTTCAATTAAACTGTCGTCACACGATTATTACAACATTACAGAAACAACATTATTATTATATCCTTTTTCATTTATTTATTTTGTTATTTGCTATAGCATAAACTATACTGTACTGTTATTCATCCAGAAAATAATCTATAACTACTGCTATTATAAAGAAGTTAGTTTGTGATATATTTGTAGGAGGTAATCTCCGAAACTATTGATCAGATTTAAAAAAATATTTAACTCATAAGGAGCTACGTTCAAGCTGATAGTTGTAGGCTATGTTTTATTTTTATGAAATTTGATTTTGTAAATAATGCGTATGAGTGTTGTTTGTTTATCGTCACGTTGTTGTCATAACGTTAATTTAACATAAGAAATATATCACTAAAATTAATTCACACTATTATCATTGATGGTTAACTTCATTATGTTGTTGGCACGAGGGATATATTTATTCGAGTTATTTTTGTTTTGTTACACTAATGTACTATAACCTCTAAGTTCTCTAACAGAATAGTGTTTGTCGAGCGTGCGCGTTCCTACGACATTTGGCCAGCGTTTACGCTGCGCGCACGCGGCGTTTGCGTCGCGCTCCTGCTTAATGCAGCACTTGCGTGATCGCGTCGCATGTACGATGCATGCCTTTTTTTTCGAACAGACTATACTGTTAGTCTTAGGGGCCCTGGAGCCTTTGCGGCTTTTACAGCTTCACCGGGCTTGGATGGAGCATGCCTTCTTGTAACAGTAATATAAAGCATCGCGAACGTCGCGTACACACAGCGTCAGAACTGGTCAAACCTTGAAGGAACGCGCACGCTCGACAAGTACTAGTCTTCTATTGGCTTTACATATGTAAATAAGAACACACAATTATTTTCTTTTTGTTCAACATAATAATTGCAATTAATAAAACCAATTTCGTAACATACAAATCATCTGCTTTGACCATAAATATAGAAAAACATGTTTAGTTTACCAATGCGTCCAACAAAGCCTTTATATACAGCAAGAAGCGTATATAAAATGACTATATATGTCTATCTATAAATAAAATTGAATCTTAAATTACTATAATTAATTAACATTATACTTAAGTATTATACTATGATTATATATACCTATATAGTATAATATGAGTTTATTTTGCGATACGTAAATTATGTAGGCCGTAAAGGTGACGATTGTAGAACATATTTTTTAATGTAAAAAATAAATCTATAAACCATTGTTCAATATTCTTAAATGGTGTGTTTAAGGGTGAGTTTTACTACATTTTAATACATATATCTTTGAATAGGTAATTAGGTATTTATACTAACTCATTTTTGTAAATCAAGGTTATAAACAATTATTTAAGGCACTAGCTGACCAGTGCAAACATGGCGCCCCGTACATCCCAGTAAACAAGTTACCTTACCTTGATATCATACACAGGTCATACTCGGGTCAAAGCTTTTTCATATACACATGACATAAAACTTACAAGTTTTTTTAAGTTATGCCATTCTCAGTCACATCATACTAATGTAAAAATATGCTTTTAATATGATGTCACGATGTTTAATTACCTGTATGATACGTTCATCTGATGTAACATTAATATTAGATTGTTACGTAAAGTACGTATTATTGTTTTTCTTACTACTGACATACCGATTATCTTCACATACCTGACAAGTCATATTCTTATGTACCGTTGATATATTAATAAGGTCATATATTTTCATGGTTACCTACTTTTTAAATTGAATTATAACGATAGCGTTGCCACGATTTTGTGCTGCGTATCGTTTTATTCATTGTGTATAACGGTTTATTTTTATGAACAATTTATTAGTTGTTATTAACAACACAAGTCTTATTCTATTTACCTTCTAAAGTACCTCCAGTAACAACGATAGGTACTTTCAAAATGACTATTGTGTCAATCTAGTGTGAATTTTTTTCTTGGTTACTTAGGTATCTAGCTATATTCATACAGCAGTAACTTGAAAGTTAAGTTGATATAATCGACCATCTAATACTAATACCATCTGACATCATGATATCAGAGTTAAGTCCGTCAGTCAATCAGTTAAATCAATTCCCACCTAATTTTATATTAAACGAATGTCAAATGTACGTTACAATTATATCATACTTGTTACATCAGCATATTACATAAACAAGAGTGAATTAATTAGTCATATTTGACATATTACTGAGTCATTTCGTACATAACAAATGACATTGCTCAATGTCATTCAGATACCATAGTCACATAATATATTTGTTTTATCGAGACGATGGTTCATAGCTATGTTAAGTTCCGATAGGTGAAGCTGTGGTCGAACCATTTACTACCGGAAAGCATAAAACAACGTCTGCCGGGCCCAGTTAGTACATTATATAATATAAAAATGGATATTGGTATACTTCAACACCATTTGATGAAAGTTGGTAGATGTGTTATTTTTTTCATAGAGAAGTTTTTAATGGTAACTATGGTCGAGTTATTAACCACTGCAAAAAGCAGAGCAGTTTCTGCGGAACCAGCTCCATAATACTATAAAAAATATATCACTACTGTAGTATGGCTGCTAACGGCTTATTCAGACGCTACTTTCAAGATTCACAAATCATGTTTTTTGCCGGATCGTGATTTGTGACGATTCGTCTTTTTTTTGTAGTACATTACCTCTTATACCATTGTTAACACGCTCACGAATATATCCTAAAAATCGTCATAATCAATCGCCTGAAGAACTATTCGCTTTTGGCGGATTGTCTTTTTAATAAATGTGAACATATATTCGTCTTAATTAAATCACGATTCGATTTACAAATGTGAACGTCTATCTGTCATTGACGAATCTTTAATAATAACAAATCGTCAATGACGGATGTGTACGTGAGAACGGACCTTTAGGGCCGTAAGTGTTACTTTCTATAGTACTTCAAATAAATTCAAGACAATTTAAAAAAAAACTACAATTAAGACGCCTTTACGACTTACAATTGAAATAAATTATGTAAACCAAAATCCTAATTACTTAAATACAAGAACAACAACAGTCAAACCTATTATATTACAAATAACATGAATTATATAAAAACTGATGTTATTATATATTTGTTTACCGTATACGACATAAAGAAATATAGCCTTAAGACTTAAATTTGAAAGCTATAGCACACAGCATAATCTTAACTAGCAAAGCTTGGGCACTAGTGTTTATTTTAATAAGTTCTTCAAAATTCCGATAGCTTACATATAAAGACGGTAAAATGCAGTTAAAATGCTGTGCTTTAGAAGTAGACTTATATAGTTCTTAAAGGTGATATTGAGCTCGTAAAAAAAACATAAATTAATCTGGAAAACCCATGTTAATAAATACGATTAAATCCGGAACTAAACAAAAGTCCAAAGAAAGTAAATCCGAAAGTTTAAAGTGCATAAGTTTTAAACAAAACATGCATCTATAAAATTGGTAGTCTAATAAATAGAGGTAGTTTGTTCTTAGATATATTTATAATACAAAAGTATAATATTAATATAAAAAATATAATATGTGAATTGTGGAAGAGCATATATACAAATTGTAAATTACTATTTTTTCCTTCTTAGCGAGCGTTTAGATACTACAAGAAATATGGAATTTAAAACTCAGTAGTGTTTTAACTTACGGAGTTCCCTTATGATGCAATGCGTAATTCATTTATATATATAGACGAAACTAGGTGAAGACGTCTATAAAGCCTAAAATATAAATTACCGATAACACTAGTAATAAATACCCAAGTTTTGCGCACAATACAACATCAAATATCAGCCATTATGTGTCTTTACGACGGCATTTGAATAAAATCATGTTATTGCTTGTACACGTAATGTTAACAACAGTGTCCATCGCACCGCAAACAATTCACAAATTTAAATAATTGTAATACCATTACAAATATACATAATTTTATTAATTAATGATTAACTTTAAGAATATTCTCATTTGCAAGACTCTTTTTAAATTTACGGATCAATGCATAGTTTAGTTCAATAGGAATCTTTGGTTATATGATATAAAACCGTACTTTTATTAATTTAAAAAAAGATAATAATTGTTATTATAATAACTTGTTTTCGGTAGCAATACCTATACCATTTTTTTTTAATGTCAATAGTAGTATATTAAAATTCTTCACCATGCTTCATCAAAAAATAAATATTTTTCCTTTTTCTTCATAAGCTAATTGACGTATAATGTTTGTAAAAATAATGAACATATATATTAAACCAATGAGTTTTTTATTTTAATATGTTTCACCAGTTTAGATTACCACATAAATATGTGAAAATTTCTTAAAGTTTTTCATTTTTTAATTACTAATAGACTTTTATTAATAATTAATACAATTAAGGTAATAGTTATACGTATGATTATGTTTTAGATTATTTGATATGCCTTTATGATACCTTTATATAACATTAATCAAAACTACACTAATGCTATATTTAGAAGCTCATTAAGCAACTTATGCAAGAAAATATTTAGCAGTTAATATCAACGAAACCACCACACTACCTTTAAGAGGAAACGCTGTCGGTGAGTGATTTGAAGAATGCGTTTTACCAAAAATCTATTGTTGTCGCGCTATACTCGAATGACCGGATAGAGCGCGAGAGAGACAACTGCAGCTCGGACTGATTATACCCATATGTAAAATCGACTAAATCATAATTTCGTAATACCCCGTTTCCTTCTTCAATAATAATAAACGATGGACAATCTATGTATGTCTTCATACATACAACATCAACCGCATTCCCTGTTAAGTAAGATTAAAGCCACGTAAAGACGAGCGTTTTACCGAAACACGATAATAAAATGTTTTGAAATAACAAATAGTAAAAATAAGCAATGTGTTAAAACAGAAGTGCCTTTTTAACTCGAGATTCATTTACAATTTATATGCGCATTTTAAAAACGTCCGTGTATACCGATAAGTTCAAACTAATGAACGAGAAATTGGACACTGCGAACAATTTGTCACAGTTATGACTTGTAAGCAATCTGCCTTATATACTACTAAATAATCCAAATCAGAGGATATTTAGTGTCCAGTATTATGAACATGAAATATGCGCATTTTTAGAAACACAGCATCCAAACAATCTTGGAATAAATTACCATCTCTATTTTGGATGCTAAAAACAACTATTTTCTCTTGCCTAATGAACTTTAAAATACATGCACGTGTCTAACCGTAAAATTATATGTTCATAAAAAAGTCGCGGTTAAAAAAACGCAAGTGTCTACTATTAAATATTATTTAAGACAAAATTTTGCGGCTAGATGTGCGCAACCTCAATTTCGTACTGCGCTTATTCTAACCTAAAAACTAAAGTATAATATTTCTTTTCTTCGATTATATTTCGCATAACCCGACGTTATTAGGAGATAATATGCGATTACCATAAACGACAATTAAATATATTTTTACCTTATTAATCAACCACAAACAACATTTTTATTTAACATTACATTCTTCTCTATTCCAAAATGGCTTTAGCTGCCCTATCCTAGACATTGATTATTCTTAATTTTATAATAAAATGCAAATTATGTTTTCCAATATTCAACTATTGTCGATATTTAAAGGAATTTCTTTATTTTATTATACTACATTACAGCATTATTAACTAAAGTTCCACCATTACACATTTGATATGTCCGCCATTTTAGATATCATGAGTAATTTCCACTATAACAAACACCACTAAGTTGACCGAGTTGAGGCCAGCGAAGGTAAGTGATCGCATTCAATATTAACAGAAAATGTTTACAATGTCAATTTTCCATAAATATTTCAAATAAATGTATGAGTACATTATCGTATGTACCACGTATAGGTACATTAATCGTAATGCAGCAATCACCTTACCATAATACCTATCACCGAAACTAAGGCCGGTCCCTCACATTCAGACAATTTATGAGAACTTACAAGTATAGGATGAGATTCGCATATGAATATTGAAAGTTTTGACAACATTCAAACTATTCCGAGCTGTGTTGGTTTTAAGACACCTTCGAATAGTTCCCGTACATCATCAATGTATTGCAAGTAAAAATAAAACCATACTCATCAGTGTAGTTAAAGGAACACCAGTAGTATTTATTCAAAATAAATGTTAATAATGAAAAAAATATTTAAACGTCGTATTTTACGTTTAAGTTTTTAAATTTTACCTGGATACCTGGCAACACCCCCATAATTAATTATATTGGAAAGTACATAAATAATGTGTAGTTACTATTTTGTCCGCATTTCCCCATAATGTATTTTTAATTATAGTCCATAACTTGCTTCGGAACATATTCGTAATAGGAGCTTATTCCGTTTACTATTTAAAGGTTATATTTTAAACAAAAAAAGGTTATTTCAACATTATGTTGACAAGTCTTTTTAAAACGATAGGCCTTAAATACCTGCTAAATATTTTGACTTATTCTTATTTTAAAAGATGCGTTACCCACGCAGGTGCGAAATTCCAGTCGGATAAACTGAGTTATCTTTCTAAGTATCTTTTGTATGACAACGCATACGATTGCACACATCTGAGAAAATGTACCGATATTTCTAAACTGTTTGCAATCTGTATTATTAACGCAACCCGATAGAATTCGTTACGCTACTGTAGAGACATAAGTTTACTCTGTACAATACCGTGTGTGATCTCGCACATAGCAGTGAAACACCATTTTGTAAGTATATAATTATTGAATTGTCACGCGTTGCGCTACTCGCAGCCAAGCTTCCAGACGAAATATCGCTTCCATGTGGAAGTATAGTAAAATGAAAGAGCGAAATGTCGGCTGTAAATTCGCACAACTGCGTAAACGCGTAAATCAATAACAATTGTTATTGATACTGATGTTGTAAAAAAATCTAGTGAAAAGGAAATTTTTTGCAGACTCACTAAATATAACTTTTTTAATGCTTTAATATCGGTAATAATTGTTGTACCGACAACAATAGATTTGAGAACAAAATGTCCCAGATATGACCCGCCCCCTTATTGAGTATTTCGCAAGAGCAAAGGGATACAAGAAATCGCTAAATAATGTCTTCAAAACAGCAAATTCATGTTTGGTACATTATGACTGGTATATGTTAAGTATGGTTGCTTTTGCCAAATACATAATTAGGAAGCCGGTTATTATTTATAAGAATTTTAATATTAAAAGGACTATATAACCGTCTCTCGTTTGTTGACTGTACTCTTTACACTTGTTACCTGACTGATTTAAAAAACCTGTCGTCAATTCCTCAGACGGCGTTTCCTCACTCCATCGTGTCGTACTGTACCTTTTTGACTTTCAAGTAACGCCAGATAGCGTAGCCGAGGAGCGTGCCTGCCGTGGCTATGGCCAGCGCTGCGCCGACCGCTACCGGCGCGGTTTCGGAATGCGCACGCGCACTATCAGAGCAATGCCACGGTGGACCGAACTCTCCGTCCCGTTTGAACATGAACGGCTGGAGGCGCATCTGTCTCAGATACAACTTCGCTTTGTGTGCCGTGGTTGGGCTGAAACAAAATATTTATCGTAATTGAAGACCTCAATCTGGAAAAGCACTATTTTTGAAGTAAAACTCCTTTGAGCGCCATGAGAGTTTTGGTGCAATGATTCTGACATAAAAAAGACAAAAGATATGGCCCAGAGATAGAAAGAAAAAGAACTATACTATTATTTATTTTAGATATAATTTTCTACCAATTTTGATGAGATTTTGTACACGGGATAAATATAATATGACATTCCTGAATTGATAAGCTAACTATAAAATTAAAATTACGGGATGAAAATAATTACAGAGTAACAAAAGCGTGCGGAGCCGCGGGGCACAGATAGTGATTGATATACCGTCAAAAAATTTCAATACTGTCAGGTGTACTGAATACTGTATACTGTCTGATCTCCTTTTTTTATTTTGCCACCCTTAGTAGGCCCGGGTGCAGTCAACCCCTTGTACCTCGGGCACGGCTCGGCCCTGATTTCGTCCAAAGTTGATAAAATCATAAAAAAACCAAATTATTTTAAAGTTAAAAGTTACACATCAATTCAGACGCTACAAACAGCACAGCACATATCTTCATCTCAAGTTTAATGTATCGAATATTAAGCGAGGCACACACGATAAAGATACTATAATATTTTGTTTCGATATCTTACATTAAAATATCATAGCATCTTAAAGTATTACAATAACGGTTAAGACACGTTAATATATGAAATCATTTCAGACTCTTGAAAGTCTATTTAGGTACCGCACATATTTTTTGGCTCAATTCTATTTATAGCTTATTAAGTATGAGTAACACGGCTTTACTATTAGATTTATTAGACATCTCATCAGACGATGATTCTGATATTGACTTTGCAATAAATAGCACACTTTGAAATTATATTAAATAGCACATTCTAAAAGGCGATCAATTTGGATAGAAAACATAGAAAAGACCGAGGTGAATTTTATCCTTACGGAGATCTCTCATCGAATAAGTTTCAAATACATATTTTTTAAAGACTCAAAAGAAAAACATATCGATATAATCTGTAATCTTAAGATAAAACAAACATGTCGTTCGATAGCTTAAGATACTGTGAGTTGTATATCTATATTATGAATGCCGTTTGTGATAGTCCATTGGGTTTGCTGGCGAGGATTTTTTAAATATTAACATAAAATATTATAACAACTTCAGCATGTGTGACGCGTTTTATATACGCACGGTGGCAGGGCATTTTCTGTTGTACGCCTTGATAGCCACCACCGTAAAAATACTTTTTGCGAAAAGTTAAACTCACCTAGCGTCTTCCTCGATCAGCTCTACGATAGTCTCCTCTGGACAGAAGAAAGACTTGCCCACAGGTGTTGGAAACAAAAGGACCTTGGAGTCACTCGTGAGCGAGACTTTCCGACCCTGGTTCGCTGCGTGCTCCAATATCCTCGCGCTGGTATTGTAAGTCAACCTCAGGCTCTCAGCATACCAACGCTCACCTCCTGGAGTCTAAATTTGATACACCTTTACTATGTATATCGGTAGTCACCGATGTTATTGGAATACATTGTGCTGACCATTAAGTAAAGTGACGTAACTTTGCCGAACAACAATAAAAAAAATTAGGATTTTGTATTTTTTTACAAAGTTTGAAATCATCTTTCCGATGATTTTAGTAATTAGGTACGAGAAAATTCGAATATTTTTTTACTCACAATCATAGCGATTCGCTTCAGCACTTTGCGTTTCAGAACCAGAAACATCTGACCGGTATTTCGCGATTGTTTGGAAAAGGCATAATTACACATAACGTTATAAATTAATTTACATATTATGTCTCCATTTATACTTATATAATAAAGCATAAGAGTTATTTGTTATTCATTGATTGTTTATTTATTTATTTGTTTGTTTAAATGCTCTAATTTTTTGAACCACCAGTCAGATATGAAATATTATTTAATGTATGATAGTCTAATTCAAGAGGAATAATATAGGCATAATTTTTTTTATTCGATCTCTACCAAACTTTACAGGATCTCCCGCTGGGCTAATATGAAGATTGTCTGAAAATTTCATCAAAATCGCTCCAGTAGTTTTGGATTATAAGCGTCTATAGGCTACGGTAGACATAATATATACGTACGGTTAAATAAAGATTAAATTAAAATTAAAAAATTAGGCAATAGACTATATGTAACAATCTACTATGCGCCTTTCACTTTATCCTACTTGACGGCCAGCTGTAATGCTGAACGAAAAATTTTGGGCGACAGAATAAAAGTTTCAGTTTAAAAATTACAAAACTAACTAAACCAAATCATTAAAATTAAAAACCTTATTAATGAAGCTAACAGAGTATAAATTTTATCTTTAAATTACTGATTTGTTTACTGAAATCAGGATCTTATTATAAAACCTAACATATTTACCTAAAAACCAAATAGGTACTGGTCTGACTAAGTCTAAAACACGGTAAGTTAACAATTACCTTAGCAAAGAACCATTCCAATGAGAAATCCTTGAAAGAAAGGACGAAGGTTTCTGCATCGGCATCTTTACACGTACCAGCAACATTCGCATTGTTTGGAATAAAAGTGTTCGCATCCTGAAAGTATGTTTAAAAAATATATCTACTATAGATACTACATACATAATATAAAACTCAATGTCTCTCTGTCTGTCTTTTATTTTATAGATATCTTATCTGGCCAGGTTACAGGATATATTTTGTAAGATAAAGTAACATACAAAATAAGCAATAACGATAATGGTGGATCAATGCGGAAAAAAGACGCTTTTGAGGTGCTTCAATGGCTTACGCTGAGTAAATCATAAGAGATAAATAAAGTAATGTTCTACATAATTGTAAATCTTAAATAGACCTACGTTGGGATAGACAAGAAAAAATATTCCTCACTTTACATGTAGTGTAAATACCCAAAAAAATATTTGAAGACATTATTTCACCACTTTATCCGCGTGATTAATATGTAGGTATACCCATATCAAATTACAGCTTTCTAATACTAAGAATCTCTGAGCTAAGCCGCGGACAGACGGACAGGCATGGCGAAACTGTAAAGGTTCCTTGATGACTACGGAACCCTAATAAGGCAACTTACAGCTCGTTCATTGAGTTTTGTGACGTAGGATATGTCAAGAAGTGCGTCAACAGTGAGCAGGATGCATGTTTCACCGCCGCTGCCCTGCAGCCGATATGTTGCAGTCAAACTACGTTCCGTTGCCGGCTCTTGCTGTAAAAAAAGGAACACTGTCAATATGTCACATTACCACTGTTACGTAGGCCGCACTAAAAATTTCCGGAACTGGCCACATACATTAAGAATATTTAAAAAGTATACATAATTACGACATTAGAAAATTTAACTCTTTGGCTTTACAAAGCGGTTTGTGTCATCTATTTTCCACTAATTTTTACATTTTGGCGCGATTTTAAATAATGCGTGTCTACGTTACGTAAAGAAAAAAACGTAGATATTATGGGTCATCGTGCATACTGTCCCAACCTAGCATCATGCGACTTCTTCCTGTCTTCAATAATCAAGAATTGCTTACGCGGTCAATGATTTTTACAACATCAGAGGAGACTTTTGAAGATTATAAAAAGAATGTTTCCACTGTTCCTACGAAGGAGTGGAAAAGTTCAAAATTCGTTTATTCGTATGAAAAAGTCAATTGAAGCTAAAGAAGAATATTTTGAGAAACAATAAACTGATTTTTGACCAGTCATAGTATGTTTTTTTTTTATTCATACAAGAAATAGTTAGTGCGCCCCACGTAATATGTCACTATTAATTAATATAACAAAGCTCAAAAGATTGTTTGTTTTTTTACACGAACTTATTATCTCTGGAACTACCTGTCATATTTGTTTTTGTTGGCCGAATAAATTAAACATACGCTTTATTTCTTTATAACTTTAAACAAAGATATTGTTCAAAAAATATTTCAACTAATGGGCAACAACAAGTTTATATTTTTCTTGTAACGTATAAAAACTATAGACTACAATATTCTATACATTTTTTTCAATAATTTGTAAAACATGAGAAATATTCTAAGACTTACAGAAGAACCTCCGGGTGCGACGGTTGTCTTGCTGTATTTCGTGACCCTCGGCCTTTTCGTGGAGGCCTGGTTGTCCAGCTGAAGACACTGCACTGAGCATATCACAAGCACTGCCGAAACATATAACATATAGATACATTAATATTGTAATACTTTACTCGAATTCTCTTAACGTGATAATATACACAGGAAAAGCATTCATTGTCATTTTGTAGACGCTTCAAATAAGGACGAGTGCATGTTCTGTTGATTTGCTTAGTGATGCGCGGTTATATCGACATCGATATTTTTTTCAGATTAAAAAGTACATAAATTATTATATTTCGAGAATTCACGGAAATAAATTCACTTCACTTGATTATTTAAATAACAGCAGGTACCACACCTGCATATACTGCATCACCGTCTGTATCATAATGAGTATTCTGAAGAGCTGCTCAACCTAATTCCAATCCAAATCTAATAATCCCTCCCTTTCCGCAACAGAATCACACGCGCTACAATTCGGAGTCACAGTTTAACAGTAACCTCCATCTCGGCACGAACTAAAAAGTCCTTTATGTCTTATCTTTGTCATACTGTGAAACTGTGGAACCATCTCCCGGTCAATTTTTTCTCTCCTTCTTAAGACATTGAGTCCTACCCGCTCTATTTTATTTTATCGCCCTCCATAAGTATCAACGTGTTTTATGAACGGCCCCTAAATACAAAAAATGAACAGTTCGATTTTTCCGTAAATTCTAGTTACATTGGTAATACAATACTAACTAATACATTCATGATTATTGTGACTAGACTAAATAATACGCTGTTAGTTCTAAATAGTAAGCTGATATTAAATAACATAGTAACCACCTAAACGACATAATAATTATGAAATTGTGTTTAAATTATACTGTATTTAATTAGTTAAACGGTATTGATATTTGAGTATTAGTATAACATTTATTTTTGCTCTTCGTGGGCTTCCAACTCTTCACTTGCATTTTGTTACATTTTTTTGTTACGAGATTATTCGATTTTGAATCACCTATTAAAAGCACAATTATTAGAATAAAATTCAATCGTGAACCCTATAAATTGTCCGCTTCAAAGTACAAATAAAACATACAAACTCAAATACATAAATTTCATCGACATTTCGTCAACGTAGCGTATCTCATACCTATGACCATTGGATGGAAAAATTTATCCATATACAGCCCGGTCAACGATGCTGCGATTGTTAATTGAGAGACATTTTTAACATCACGCCAATTTTTTATGAAGATATGCAGGTAAAGAACAGGATTTTATAACTATACGTACTAAAATATTATAAATGCGAAAGTGAGTATGTTTATTTCTTTGTTACTCAATCACGCAAAAACGGCTAAACGGATTTGGATGAAATTTGGCACACAGATAGCTTCCGGATTAAGACACAGGATACATTTTATACCGGTAAAAACATTTCTTTTATTCACGCGAGCGGAGCCGCGGGCACAGCTAGTAACTATACAAGTCATATAAATATAATAATCATTTAATTTTATTTATCTTCGAATAACACGTGCTGTGACGATGTTTAAAGTTCAGTGTATTCAATGGTCGACGGTATTTATTTTTCTGTAAAAATATTTAGCAAAATTGTTTTTCATATATTCTAGAAATCATTCATTTTTCAGAATTGTACGATTTGTAAAGTATAATGAAAAAAACGGCTGATCTTGAAATAGTAATATTTTTGTAACGAAATTCCTTAACGCGGTTGGAAGTAGGAATTGACTTGTATAGCGGTTGAGAAAACCGAGGCCTTGTTATTTCATGGAACGAAATATCTGTACCTCATTTTGGATGGACGTTGACGGTTCAAGTCCCATTTTAAGGGGCGAAGGGAATTCGGGAGGGCTGTGTGCGAGCTGCCGTCGATTGTACGCGGGAATCGTGCGGAGAATGGCCGTCTATGAGACACCTGTGTAGGTGGATGCCCTTAGCGCCGTCAACAAGCGTGTGCTACGCAATGCGCAGCGTGCTCAGGGTAGTTCGCGGATACCGCACGGTGTCCGCTGGAGCAGTCTGCGTACTCGGCAGCTCCCCGTCATGGGAGCTGCAGGCGGAGGTACTCGCCGCCTTGAATCGATTTACTACGCCGAGGAAAGAAAGAGGGAAGCCTCCGGCTCCCGAAGTAATAGGCCAAATTCGGCGAAGGGCGTATGATGAAATGTTGCGGCGATGAGGGGAGGACCTGGTGGATGGTCGTTTTACCATTGACGTCATCCACCCAGTCCTCGAAAGGTGGTGTAAGAGGGAGAAGGGCTGCTGGCTGGTGCTATCCGGGCATGGCTGTTTCGGATGGTACCTGCACTGGCTTGCTCGCAGCGAGCCAACCACTCTGTCAGAGTGTGCTACGTGGGAGTGGAAACGCCGCGCTCTTACCGCGGTGGTCGGAGTGGAACTCTCACTTCCGAGTGTGGTTAACGCCATGCTCGACAGTGAGAGGTCGTGGATAGGACGTGATGTCGCTGAAGGAGACCGCGGAGAGGGCTCGCGAAGATGATCCCTTTAACGACCCTCTCCGACGTTTACGATTGGGCGGTAGGAGGAGGCATTTCATTCGCCTTCTTCCTCCGCCCCAGCAGAACCAAGAGAGATGGGTCGGGGTCCCGTCTACCCATTGTGCAGGTTCGGCCGTCTGGAAGACATCTGGGTTTGTACCAGGCTGTATCTCCCTTTGTGCCGAGACTCGGCACTTAGCTGGGCCGGCCGCCGGGATGACGCGGTGGCGTGCATACGAGATCCCGTGTCGCCCAATCACGGCAGCAGATGGTACACGGTCTGTCAGTCGAGTCTGACATACCCCTCTTGTTCCCTCGAGCTGGAGGGAATACGTGGTGGATTTCCCAGCGAAAAAAAAAAGGAATTGACTTGTAGAAATCGTCGTGTAAGGAAAAAGTGTTAGACCATATGATTTTCTCTTTCGCGATCTCTCATCTCTTTCTATTATATTCGAGTGCGTGTATGCGTGCGAGTATCGATATTCGAGCAGACGAGCATCGTACGTGGCCGGTTGTATAACCCTTCCTCAGGCGGCCGCTAAATTGCAAAACATTACTCTTGTGGTGGTCTCGCGAAACATGCGCGCGTTTAGTAATTCAATTGTTTATCAATTATTTTGTATGGTACATCTATAGAAAACTTACATAAATGTATTCTTTAGGAATTGGACTAACTGATTTTTAGACATATATATTTTTATTTTTTAGTATCTTACTTCATTTCTGGCGCCGCCTGACCATACACGTTTTTCTAAAATTTTGTATATTTTTATGGTAGATAGTTTTTTTAATAGGTTCTTTAGTTTTTAAATGACGTCACTGTGCTTGATGGTAAGTTCAGTCCGATACAAAAAACAAAAGCGACCACAGAGATATCGACAATTTATTACCGGTCGTCACTGTCATGCCGGCTTGAAAGCTTCTCTACAACTGGAAAATACACTGGATGATCCGAAAAGCGACAAAGCAAAAGAGAGTCACTATGACTGGTTTATCCCCATATGCATGGTGGTCGCGACCAAGTTGGGTATGATTACTGGATATGCCGGCTGATCACAGAGCGCGACACGCCACTAAACGTGCCACTGTGGTGCGTGCCACACTTAGTGTATGGTGGTCGGGATCCAGTCAAACACAATCATCCTTTGTTAGCGTGACAATTTTCCACACCTCTTGCATCTTACACAAAAATGTGTTTACTAAAAAGTTATAAACTCCAATTACAAAGTAACAACAAGAAACTAAAGTCTAACTCAGACATTAAGCTAAAAAAACCTTGATTATGTTTACAGTTAGACAAGTTAGGATTCACATACGACCACTTTATACCAACTTATAATAGAAAACTTTGTTAAGTTCTAATTAGTTTATTCCTAATGGTAATTGCTAAAACTTTGCTTAGTTAGTCCCTAGTGACTTTTGCATTGAATTATTACTTCTATACATATTATAAAACTCAGCGTCTCTCTGTTTGTCTGTCCGTTTAGATTTTTTTCACGCGAAAACCACTTATCGGTTTTATATATTTTATTCCTAACTATGTTATCTCGTCAGGTTATAAGGTATTATTATATTTTGTTATATCAAATAACATACGAAATAAAGACGATATTGGTGAATCAACTCGGAAAAGACGCTTTTGTGGCATTTAAATGACTTACGCTGAGTAAGAGATATATTAAATTAATGTACCACATAATAAACTAAAAAGACCTACAAAAAAGTCAGCGATAGCATATATAGCATTCTAAGGATCACCCAAAATAAGCATTTTTGACTTTAAAATATCCGGAGCGGCGCGGCGGGGACAGCTCGACTACGTAATCCAAGCGAGCGAAGCCGCGAGCGCAGTTAATTTTTAATAATATACAATGTTTACAAACCTAATTATACCTAATAGCTTTAGACTAGCTTTAGGCTAGCTTTTCCCAACCGCAAATCTGAAGAAAGTCTGAAGTCTTTATTTTCAACATTAAAGGTAGGAATTCATAATTCAAATAAAGTCCCGGGAGTTAACATGTTTTTTCGAAAAAGTGTTCCTCCTCTTGAAGAATATTTATTTATTTATTTTTATAGCTCCATAGTTATTGAGTAATTTGTAAAAAACTATACCACCTTTATTAAATTTCACCCTTTAACTATATCACGCGCGGTCTTTTTTTATCGTTATAGGTTTTGGCGTAGTGGCCACTATCTCACCTGATGTTAAGTGACGATGTGGCCCAAGACGATAACACGCTAAACCTAGTGGAAGACTGGCTCTCAAGTGTAGCTGCCGGAACATACCTATTGGTGCTTGGCGATAGATTTTCAACTTGAGGGTGGTAGCTAGCCAGGCGGGCATTAGAAAAAGCCCTACCACCATGCTATGGTTTCCTCACGATGTTTTCCTTCACCGAAAGCTCAAGCTCATTGCAGGGATTCGAACTCACGTCAATCGACGCGAAGTCGTACACGCTACCACCGAGCTATCATTGCTTCAACATGAACATAATGTCGCGTTTTGTGGCATATTTTTTATTTAATGTAATAAATAAATAATGAATATATATTCAATCACGGTTATAATTTTCAACATAATAGAGTGATTAGGAGAGGATTACATAAAAAAATAAGATATTATTAGGCTAATAATAGTCGAGGCTTTTGTCATGTATGTCAAATTGTTACTTGCTGTTAAAAGTATTTCCAAATATCTGATTACTATAACCATTAAAATCATGTCCAGTCAGTCATCCAAAGTCAAAATTAAAAATACTTTATTCAGTATAGACCCTATTAGGAATGCACTTATGAACGATACAACACAACAACCGTTTCGGAAAACATTCCAGTCATCGAGAAGAGCTGTCAAGAAACTTGATCTGATTTATTATATTTTTTTTACTATGTAATTATTGTTTACAATTAATAATTATATTTACTGGAGAGGGAGTCATTTCCAGACAGTAGGTACTATCATTCAGGTAATGATCCACCTTATAAACCTTTTAACAGTAAAACCTACTTCTTAAACCTATTGTCTGGCAAATCGGCAAAGATGTGCTTAGGGATCTTATTATAGAAACTAACAATATTGCTTAAAAAACTTTTATTGATCTTAGTAAGTCTAAAACACGGAATGACTAATTTGTGTTTATTTCCAGTATTAAAATTATACCGGTCATTTACAAAATCTAGCTTCGCAAAGTTTTTACGAACATTAAATTGTCAAAAGTAGAAGTTTTCATAATATTTATCCGTTAAAGTGTTTAATAAAATTGGAACAAAAAATTTATCGCGGTTTTAATAAATGTATTTAATATGTAGGTACATAAACTCCTTAGTGCCTTTTAAAAATATTTACAAAAATTAATTTCTTAAATCTATTTAGTGGATTTACCGATGTAATCTATTCACCCAACCAACTAAAGTTCAGATTTCCCTAGACGATAATTTAACCCTTCAGTGGACTCGCAAACCCTAGCAACTTAAACGTAAAATGCTAAAGTTTACGTAACTTTAGAACGCATTCAATTAGAAGCACAACAAAGGAGAATCGCCCCTTTGGGAATAACAAGCGAGATTGCGTATTTTGTTAGCACAGAACTTTTCTTATTTCTGTATCGCTCATCAGAAAATTTAATATAGCATAACTTACAAGGCTGAATGGAAGTTATGTTACGATAAACGGATAAACTTACAAAGAATTTATATGTAAAAGTATTAGAAAGGATAACATGCCTTTGTTATTTGTAAGATGAAATATGGTACAGACATTCTCTATTTTTATAAATTATTGTGTCATGTCATGTTGGAAATTTCGCCAATGTTAAGTGTGACAAATTCATGTTTTACAATTTAAATGCCAATTGTTTAATGTCTTCATCGTCATTTCAGTCGAAAGACGTCCACTGCTGGATATAGGCCTCCCACAAAGAAGACCACAACGATCGGTCCTGTGCTGCCCGCATCCAGCGGGTTCCCGCAACCTTTACCAGGTCGTCGGACCAGCTTGTGGTGGGTCTGCCCACGCTTTGTCTTCCGGTACGTGGCTACCACTCGAGAAATCTATGGCCCTATTGGCCATCCGTTCTACAAGCTACGTGGCTCGCCCACCGCCAATTAAGTCTAGCCATTCTTTGGACTATGTCGGTGTCTTTCGTTCTCCTGCGGATCTCCTCATTTCTGTTCGATCACGCTGAGAAACTTCGAGCATAGCCCTCTCCATTGCCCTTTGAGTGGCCTTGAGATTTCGTATGAGGCCCATAGTTAGCGACCATGTCTCAGCACCATATGTAAGCAACACAGACTGGCACTGTCTTGACACACTGCGGTATCTTGGACGAGAATATATTACGTAGCTTTCCAAACGCTGTCCAGCCGAGTTGGATTCCACGATTGACCTCTTCCTCGAAATTGGATCTACCTAACTGGATTGTGTGTTCCAGGTAAACATAATCATCAACAATTCCAAGCATATAGTCTCTGATCTTTACGGGAGTTGGCACTACATGGACTAACAATACATTTACTAATAATAGTAAATTATTACCAATAAAAGTTTACATAATAATCCATTTTAAAAATTAAGCCCACATACACAATTTGCCAGTGGGACAGACTCAGCTGATGCTATGTGGTGTGCTATCACCCAACCACACAGCGCTGGTTTTCAGTCTACCCTACACTCTTATAAAACAATAAAAATACGCGCAATCAGGAGCTCGGCTACAAATAAAAATAATAATAAAATGTCAAATTCATATATCAAAAAGAACAAGAACAAAAATATAGAAAAATTAATATTTTAGTCAAGTATGTCAATTTCTGTATTCTACATTTGTTATTAGTGGAATAATAAAGTAAAAAAAAAAAGGAAGTAGGTAGATAATTATCGAGTGCATTGCATGTACGACTATTATTGGGCTTGCTAAATTCTACTTTGCTTGCTCTATTTGTTTTTATAAGAGAGCTCTAATTTTATTTAAATGTTGGATGGGACATAAATTATTTTTAAAAATCCTAAATATTAGGATATTATTATGTCTAAAGCGGGGTAGGGACGTGTACCCTAGTGTTGGTAAAACATCGGTATTACGGACCATCGATGATGATTTGTTTTAAGCCGGCCGTAAGGACTTGACGAGAAAAAAAAGTCGTTAGCCCAAAAAAAATAAAGTTCTCTAAAAACCCTTTTTAAATATCCTAAACTAGCGAGATTCGAACTATCAATCACTCGTGCGTACGGCGTATTAGTCTGGTCGTCTCACACCACTAGGTCAATCGGACGACGATCACACTCATGAAAATCAGGACGTGCATTAAACGTGTATAATGTAAATGTATTCTATCTCATTCTCTCGTAGGCTAAATCTTATAGTTGTATGTGTTTGTCTCTTTTACTGTCGCTTTTTCGTTTCATCGTGTTTCAAATCACAAGTGTACTAAAGAAGTTTTCACTGCACAAAAAAACTTGAAATTTATTACTTATTTTAGTTTTGTTCGTATAAAAATATAGGTCTTGTAAAAGTATATAATAAATGTAATTTTGTATTTATCGTTAAATTACAAATAATGGATGCCATTTAAGTCACGACGCGCATAAGCGGGCTTTTAGTCATATGCATAGTGGCCGCGAGCCAGTCCAGCTGCAAAGTCCTACATACCATCCCGCTAGAACCATTTCCTATCGAGAGGGAGTGAGCAAATCAGCAAAAACTTCGACGAAGACGTATAATGAAGAATAAACCCATATTATTTGTGGTGTTTCGGTAAGATAATTTTTTGTAAGATTAAATTAACTTGAAAATAAGTTAACTTAATGTTAAATAGTTAACATTTCGGAAATAAATTTGAAGTAAATTAATTTAGGAGGCCCTGATTATAGTTGACTTCGTTGCTGTTAAAATATGTCAAAAGCTGTCGATAAGCCCCAGTTCACGCGATTTAAAATTATTATTACGTCATACGTTTAAAATAGAAGCCACCCACACGCCAGCAGACAAAGGTCATGTACGAAAAAGACAGATTATTTGTAACATGTTTGAATTAGTAATATAAGCCCTATCTAGTTTGCCGCAGTATTATGTACCTTCATTCAACTTCATTGAACTTTTAAAACACGTTTTTCTCTATACCTGTGAGTATACTTGTATAAATTGTCCGACAAATCGGAAACGTGCTTAGGGATCTCATTTTAAAGAGATATATATATATATATATATATATATCTTTATATAGATATAGATTCGGTTTTTTGTGGCATCTCAAAATTCATGATCCATGTCATAGTTTTCTTGTTATCGTTGTTATATAAAAATTGTTTTTAAGTATGAATATAAATTTATAAATAATGAAATTACTGTTAGTTTTCAATCTGATTAGTGAAGTCATAAAGGTATCTTAAGTTTGAGAAACACTAGTTTTTGTTTACATAAAAGCTCACGATATAGGGAATAGGGTATAGATGCCCCCGTTCAGATGTGATACGCGTTAGCGCGCGTTAACTTGCGTCACATAATATATAAACGAAGTCTTAGTTTGATATCAAAAATTACAGAAATTGTACGATACTAAATTCTAAGAAAACTCTTATTTATTACGATTATCCGAAATAATATGATATTACAGCAAAAAAGGCTATAAAATTTTATGCAGGCGCCAGCTGTACATATTGTCTCAACGATTAATTTTATGAACTACTATAAAATATCCTTATAATAAAAAATATTGCTAAATCTAGATATAAAATCTTAATCTAACTTCGAGGTATTAAAAAAGGACGTATAAAACAAAATCAACGCAGCTACAATCCGTTTCAAATACATTTGAAATAGAATTATATTTATGAAATATTTACAAAAAGGGCCTTGTTCAAGCTGAGATCATGATAGCGAGAGAGAAACTTTTACAAGATATCTGGGGCGTGATCCCATTAGAGATGGACAAACTTTAAACGAGGGCACGGGAAATGCGACTTTCTTCTATTCCTTATTTATATAACTGGAATAGTTAGCAAGTATAGCAATACCTTAATTATTTTTTTCATGCCAAAAGTACCTACAGCAAAAAGGTAGAGGGTAATTGAAGAGCCCTTTATCATAGTCTTCGGAGAACCTTACTGTTATCGCGATTCGCTTAGGTCTTAGGGCGTGTGGATAAGTAACCAGCCAGCCGTGGTGGTTATGAGTGCACCATATGGTACTATAATATGGTCAATGCAGTCTATGGAAATATACAACCTCAAACAAGACTTATTGAATTCTGTCACTTACATATACGATCATAAATCTGTGAACTAAGAACTACGCGAATTTGCAAATGTACAAATGTGTAACTGTTGAATAAAGCAATTGCGCCATTGTGTGTCGTTTTACAAAGAGGGTTACGATTTTACGGTTTTTTTCGCCCACCAGCTCGTTGAGTAGTTGGTATTTTTAAAATCACAGGTCAAACATGGATAAGAATAGTCAGGATGAATGGCGTACAAGAAGAGAGATACGCCTCTCAGCTGTAGCTCAGCAGTGGGCCATTACGGGTTGAAGATAATGATGATGATGATGTATGATTTCGTTCAATTGTGCAAATGAACATATTAGTATGCCAGTATGCAACTACAATATTGAAAGGCAGAATATGCTACTATGATATTACGCAACTATACTATTGGACAACAGATTATTAGGTCATTACAAATGAAATTGGCGTTTTGTTGAACTGGCTAAATTGATCTCAAATATCTGGCGTTCGGTTAGGAATTCCAATTTCAAATTTATTTCAAATTTAGGCTTATGTATTTGTGTTTCGAATTTAGTGATTCATTTGTTTTTGCACCATTTGACTTTTCTTTGACATCGTTCTTTTCACAAAAGGGCAAAACTTAAAATATCGTGTTATTTGTGAATATGAGTTCCACCGTGGCACCAGTGCTGCAGAAACAGCTCGAAGAATTAATAATGTGAATGGGGAAGCTACTGTAAAAGAAAGCACGGTACTTTTTGGTTCCAACGTTTTCGTTCTGGAAATTTTGACCTACGAAACAAATCCCGTGAATGGCCGGAGACCCTAGTTGATAATGAAGAATTAAAGATAATCGTGGATCCATCGCCAACCACGTTAGAGTTATGAGTGATAAAGCAATTTTAATTCACTTGAAACAAATTGGAAAAGTGAAAATGCTCGAGGAATGGGTACCGCATGAAGTGCTGCGTTACATTACTCAACCGTCACAATAACGAGGGAATTTTGATTTGTATTGTTACTTGTGATGAAAAATGGATCCTTTACGACAATCGAAAATGTACACCACAGTGGTTGAACTCAGGAGAACCGGCCAAATCCTGTCCCAAGCGAAAGTTGACTCAGAAAAAGGTACTGATGAGTGTTTGGTGGACTACAGCTTCCTAAGATCTGGCCAGATAATAACGGCAGATCTGTATTGTCAACAACAGCAAACCATGATGGAATAGCTAGCCGTTAAACAACCGAGACTGGTCAATCTCTCTAGCCCACTGCTGCTTCAGGACAACGTTAGACCCCATACTTCACGACAGACGGTCGCTAAATTAGAGGAACTGCGGTAAGAATGTCTCTGACACCCACCATACTCTCCTAGTTCTAACAGATTACCACTTTTTTCAGAAATTGGTCAATTTCTTGCAATGAAAAAAATTCAATTCCGATGAGGCTCTCCAAACATTCAAAGGTTTTATTGATTCTCGCTTCCACAATTTTTTCAGCAATAGGATAAATGAACTACCTATAAAATGGGGAAAGTGCATAGATAATAACGGTAAATACTTCGATTGATTAAATGTATAATTTCATAATATTTTTTTCGTTTTACGTTTTCCATATAAAACACTAATTTAATATGTAAGGACCTATTATGATAGTATAACAGTATGCAACTATTCTATTTAACAATAGATTATATGCTAGTATAACAGTACGCAACTATACTATTAAGCAACAGAATGTGCCAGTATTCAAGTATGCAGCTATACTATTGAACAACAGAATGTGCTAGTATGCCAGTATGCAACTGTACTATTAAACAACAGAATATGCTACTATGCCAGCACGCAACTATTCTATTAAACACCAGAATATGCTAGTATGCAACAGAATATGCTACTATGTCAGTATACAACTGTACTATTGAACAACAGAATATGTCAGTTTGCAACTGTGCACCTATTCAACTATAAAACTACAAAAAGACAAAAAATTGTTGCACAGAATGATCTCCAAATTTCATATTTTTATTACAGTATTTTCTTACCGCTCTAAAGGCCTTTATGCCGGTGCGGGCTCGTCCGGCGGATTTTTGCCGAGCGGATATGCCGCCGGCATAGTGTGTAGTAGTAGTCTTTAGGCATGGTACTCGTACTAATAATGTTCTAAGTATTATAACTAGTGTACCTACATTAATTTTCTAGCTTGCATGTACCTAATGTAAGTTTTGCCTTAATTTGCGTGTTTACCTATATTTAGCCGAAACGTTACTCCCTATATTTATATTTATCTGAGAACGACATTCAAAATAATTACAGCGTTCGAGTAGAAAACGAAACAATAACTGCACTGATACTATTTTAATACATAACGAGAATTTTAATTTAATCTAATAATAACCTTGACATTCTATTGTTCCCATGACGTCAATACAGTAATATACAATGGTAATATTAATTTAAAAAACAGGGAGTTCTAAAAATATATACAAATAACACAAAAACACGAAAAACATTTTATTGAGATTATTAGTAAAAATACAATTTTGTAGAGGTCTATAATTATCTCTTTGTTCTATATAGGTAGGTTACACATAAATGCTTTCGATATTTCTATCACCTTATTGTTAAAATTGATAAACCTTTTTATTTTTTATTCAATAGCTAATAAAGATTAAATTTTATACATTACAGACTTTTTTACCTACTGTAATTGCATATCATTATAAAAAAAATAACAAATTATGATTTTTTATTTAATTAAAGAAAAAAATTTTTACTTACATAAACATAACAATTTCACCAGCATCAGAGACGGAATGTCGTACATTTTCAGGAAAATTTTCTTTACAATACGATAAACCATTTTTCAATCTCCCTAACTACCGAATCACGATGTATAATAACGCGTCTGTATTAATTAACCATTTAAACTCTATTAAATTTGTTTAACATCAGTCACCGGATCTGATATGATATTAGTAACATCTGCCAATGTTTTAAGATTACTGAAGGAGAGTGTTGTTTTTTACTTTTTATACGAAGCGACTTGTTAGGTCGACATTTTGTGACGTCATACATAGAGAAAATCAATTCTTTAGGGCATGCGCAATTTTTTGCCTTGGCCTATATCACTTGTTCCCATCATGTTTCGTGACAGAAATCATTTCGTTTTATAACTCAATACAAAATGGCCGATACCGACATGTTTCATGAATGAATTTTGTTCATTCATTTCGTTTAATTTTAGGTAATCTTCGTGAATTGCTTGCAACACATAAATCGTATTTTATTGAATGGTATAACACTTGTTGCTGACTTAATATGCGAGAGGAATTATGATTCCGTTGTTGTAGGTACATATTGAAATAAGTAGATATAAGTATTAATACTAGGTACCTACTATTTGATTATAGACCTATATTCTGATTTTCTCATCAATATTTCAGTGATTATATCAGACAGGTAATATACCTTTCATACGTCAGTTAAAACTTTCACAGATTTTGAAATAGGATTACAGAATAGACTACTGGGCAAATTGTCGTAGACGGCATTTTTTTTAACATCGCCGAAATTTTATTTCTCTGCTTGGGTACTCAGTTTTTAGTAAACGGCTACAAAAACATAAAAATATCAATAATATGTGCAACTGGATTAGAGATCGCAATCTTCTTAATACTATTCCTAATATTTATTTAGTTTTAAAGATTTACAAATAAAAAGGCGTCAGGTAGCGTTTATTTTTCATAACGTTCATTCTTATGCTTGAAATGAATTGAAACATAACTAAGTAAATACGCTTAAGATTTAGATTTTTTATATACAAATTCGATTCTATTTGACAGTTGATTAAAACTTTCAATTAGAATAATAAATTCTCGATTAAAGATTTTTTTAATATTAAATAGGTCACGTATTTTGTCCATAGATAAAAAATCTATGGAAACAACAGATGTCAACTCAACATGCCGCTTGGGCAACGTTCGCTTGCTTACATATGACGTCATGCGCTGTGATTGGTATTTCTTATGACATGAAGAACAGCATAAAATATTTAATAACTTAAAATATAAAATCATAAAAAATTTGATTGAATGATATAATATTACAAACTTTATTTTTTTATTTTCAACTACACTATTTTTTTTTAAGTGCTGCCCATTGATTTTTTGATTGATTATTGTCCAAACCATTTGATTAATGCCACAATATATTTCCCGTGTTTGTGTTCATAATTATGTGTTTGTGTGCAGCAGTTTACACGTGTCAGGAGTGAAACCTACAGAAAAATTAAAAAATATGTTCTTAAAAAAATATTTTTAAATATCCCAAAATCAGCGGGGTTCGAACTATCGATCACTCGTACGTACTGCGTATGAAGTCTGGTCGTCTCACATCACTAGGTCAATCCGACAACGATGAAAATCAGGACTGACATTAACTGTGCATAGTGTAAGTGTATTCTATCTCATTCTCACGTACACTTAATCCTATAGATGTATATGGTTGTCTCTTTTTACGATCGATTTTTCGTTTTATCTAGTCTCAAATCTCAATGGTGCTAAAGAAGTTTTCACTTCAAAACATAATTAAAATCCGTTGAGAATTAATGAATATTTAATTTATAAGTTAATTTTACGTGTCGTATAATTATTATTGATAATTCTTATAGCTTTATCAGTTGAAAAATAACACAATACGTGTTATATTAAATATATTTTTTGATTTACAATTGACGAATGATTTATTTCCTTCTGTGAACATGATACAACGTGGCAAGAAATACTTCCCATATACCAAATTTCATAAAACTTGTTCAAGCCGTTTTTCAGTTAAGTCCAAACAGACAAACAAAAATACACCCATATATTATACAATAATCCAACTTATTAATCAGGCCCCGTAGTACCGTTTTCTTTTTAAATTATTTTGCATAATCGATTGCATACGTAATTGATTATATTTTTCACAATCAATTATGTCTGATTATTAAAAGAATTGTCAATTCAACTATTAATAATCGATATCAACATCACTAGTTAATATATGCAATCATTTCAGTCTATGCGTTCCAATATTTTCCGTATTTTTTGTCAGTTTTCTATTTACAGATGATTTAAACATGAGTAACACTTTACTACCTATTAGGTTTATTAGACAGCTCTTAAGACGATGATTCTGTTTTTTAATATGCTAATTACATTCAAAACATTTGGACTACTTATTCAATTTACAACATATTCAGATTATATACTCAAAACATTTTAATTGATATGTACGTCACCACAGAGTACGCACTAATAGTCATTGACGTTTTAGTTTTGCAAATGTTCAACTTGTTATTCTTTAATGATATAATGTAAAATTGATATTTAATGTAGTATAATTAGTTAACAAATACGAGTGAAAACTTTTAGCTTTTAAAAATTTACACACAGAAGTAATAACTTATAATGAAGTGTTAGGATTTATGAAATCTACCTGAAAAGCGCAGTGCAATAACTAAACGCTTATTATGACAACAAAGTTGAAAATATTATAGCAGTGCCATGTGAGGTTAAATGCTATTTTTTCTGAATTGAATAAGTATTGTAAGATTATTGAATACGTTATCACTTTTTCATTTTATATTCAGAATGTCGTTGAACCCTTTAAACGGTAAGTTTAGTATCATCTTTACAATTTTTGATGTCTATTATAACCTATTAGTAACAGGACAATTTTTTTTAAATTTCAAGATTGTATTCAAATTACCTGTAATTAAAACGCGTGACATAATGTAGACCAAGATTGCTCAAACTTAGAACGTCTGCGATCTACCACAAAATATTTAGCTAGCAAGTGATTGACTACTAACCTACTACTTCATTTTCATTTTTCTTAAATATTCATGAACAATTCATTTTATATTTTCAGAGTTAAAGCGGCGTTTGGCTGATAACGATACACCACTGTTGAAACGCCTCTGTTTGGCCAAGAATTTAGTACATTCTCATCATTTCCCTACAGCGCCAAAGGAGAGAGTTATAGGAAAATGGCTTCAAGAGCTTACCCAAAAAAACTTATTATCCAGTCGAGATATGCATGGTGTTTTAGACTGGCTGAATCTAGTTGATGATCTTACTGGAGAATTTAAGAGTTTTTTGATACAAGTAGGTACTACATTATTATTACCTTTTCTAAATTATACATATTGTCAGTTTACTGGTGAAGTCCAGTAATGTAGATACATAACATATTGAAGTCTTAAAATCATATTTATTTATTTTTATTAGAACTTAACATAGCACTTATAAACATCACATTCTATAATCAGTTTTTTAAATGATCCTACAGAGAACTGACATGATATCAAAACCAGCTATTTACACTATTAGCTTGATTTTTTAAATTTTATACTGGATGTATTTAGTGTAATGTACATCAGCCACTATATAAATTACATTCATAAATGAATGTAGTTTTTGCATCACATAGTTTCATGTTTAATTTATAGCTTCATTATTTATTTAAATATTAATATCATTTTTGTGGTGATTTTTGGAGAGGCCTATGTCCAGCAGTGGATGTCTTTTGGCTGAATGCTGGAAATTGCTGGTGTCATAATTAACAACCAAAACAATCCAATTAAAAGATGTCTTGTTAGTTAAACAGTTAAAAATGTACCTTGAATATATTTTCATGAGTATCAACAAATTGTATTCCTAATAAGAAAGTCTTTTCTTTTATCAAAAACATTCATTTTAAACTATTTGTTTATGTTTCATCCATAGAGGGAACATATGCATTATAATAATGTTTCAATAATAAATTTTGATGAAGTATTAACGAAAATATGACATTGCCAAGAAAAAACACCTTTGAGAAATAACATATGTATGATAACTGCTTGAATTATCATTCAATAGGATTTGAAAATATGTAAATAGGAAATAATTAATTTATATATTCACATACTTTATTTCAGATTGTATCACAATATGTTCAAAACAATCCACTACAAAATAATGATATGCAATATATTATATCATTCTTGGAAAGTGATAAAATGACCTCACAATTTAATCATCATATTGATGATTACCTCACTGTAACAATAACTTTGTTACAATGCTTGAGAAATAATGATCAGAGAAACATAATTCCATGTCAAAAACTTTTCATTAATATGACAAAATACTACAAAGAATGTAAAAAGAAGCTTGAATTTATAATTAAACTTCTAAAACTTGATAATATTGAAACAATATTTAGTTTTTTAGATACAGAATTAAAGCGTTATGTGATTGACTTTTGTGGAAGTATACTATTTCCTTTAAACAAAAAATCATTTTTCATAAGCTACTTACAAACTTTGATTCGAAAGGATAATATAGAAGAACTTATTGAAGAAAAAGGGGATAACATACAATCTGTATTAAAAATAATGGATGCATTCTTTGATACATCTAAGCAAGATGTAGATAGAAATGCTAAATTTTTAAGAGATTTTATTGATGTATTTGTGAGTTGTTTACATAATGAGAGTCAAATCGTATTTGCATTCTATATTATGGTAGCAAATTTTTTGAACATGCAACAAAACTATATAATTCCTGCAATGGATATTCCTGTTTTAATATTTGAAGAAAATGACGAGAAAACGAAAAGAAATTTATTCCTGAACATGCTGGAGATCCTTTTGCAAAATGAAGTGGACATCAGTGTAAGATTAACAGATACATTTGGAGAAAAACTATCAAAAGTTGAAACAAAAAAGACTTTTATGATTTTCCTGCAGACTGTAATGATGGGCCAGCTGAAACTTGAAGGGAAACTAGATAAATTAACATTACAAATCATTAAAACATCTTTGAAACTCGACCCTATACTTATTGAACAAAAAATGACAGAAATTCTGCCACCAATTATATTTGCAAAGAAAAATAATTCTAACATTATCAAATCTTACACAGAAATGTTGAATTGTTTACTAGAAATGCTTTTTAAATTAAGTCGCGGGGCACTATTTGTTAGTCAGATACTACCGTTTGTTAAAACATTTTTGGAGGCCTGCAATACTGAACAATTTGAATTAAAACAGAAATTGAAGGAATGTTCAGATGGACAGTTAGACAGTGAGAAATTAAAAAATAAAATAATCACTGGGAAAGATTTATTTCCTGATGAGTGTGTGGAGATGTATGGAAAGTTAACATTTGATTTGATGTTCAGACAAAATAAGGAACTGTTAGAAGCATTTCAGAAGGATTTTGAAGAGCATTGTTTGTTGATGTTGGCAGAAGGATTTGTTAGTGAGTATTATTGTCTGATAAATAACTGAAAAACCAGTTGTAAAATATTTTCTTCCATCTATATAAGCAGCACGCTATAATGGCCGTTTTGACATTTGTCTGCTTATGAAGTTTCATATAAACTTATTTCTATGTATTGTTTTTCTGTTTGAAGGAGCAAATTGCTGTTTTTTATTTTCAATAGTGACGTGCAGTTAGTCACAAAATTTATGAAATGTATAATTTTAAGACACAATATTATTATTTATTACTCTGATTTCTAAATTATACATATTATATAATCAATAATATAATAATAATATAATCCCGTGAACAAACCGTCTCACGTTTTTACTAACAAAATAACAGTGCCATTTGACAGAATCCTTAATAATTATCAGAGTACTTATTTACCACAAAACACTGCATTTACGTTTTTCAAAATTCGACATTTAGAAAACAACAAACAAACTGTTAAAATATGTTAATTTCGTTTTATTAAAACTTTTTAATGAGCTATCCAAATCCAAAAACTTAAAGATATGACTTACATTTGATTATATATATTTTTTAACAAATCACGTCACTATTGTATTATGTCAAAACGGCCAACATAGCGTGTCACTTTTACTGCAAATAAAGTTTATCTATACTAATAAAATAAGGCTGAAGAGTTTTTATTTCTTTGTTTAAACACACTAATATCTGGAACTGACATGCTCATCACACAAAAGTTAGTCTTGTTCAGGGACCATACCTGCAACCTCTCAGCTCAATAGTAGGGCATTCTACTACTGTAACACTCGCGAAAGGTAACTCCTCTAAAACGTAACTGTCGTCGACCATTTAGGGTCCAAAGTGTAAGGATGAACTCCCTGCCGATGGTGGAAGGTAGCCATTTGCATCATGTCGAAACATTCCTCGGAAGACAACCTATTGTTCAAACGCACGCAAAAGGAGGCAAGGTTTCTCCTCAGGCTTAAAGGTTCGATAAAGTTTTGTAAGTTTGGGATCGTCTACAATTCTCACAGCACGTCTTTGAGCCGAGTCAGATGGCCCATGCTACTCCAGGTACTCCAGGTAGATGAAAACAGTACTCCAGATGGCATCGATATTGGATAGAAAGTTTATTGTAATAATTACATAATATTGTAAATAAGCTATGTTGAGATATTATGGTATACAAAATTTAAATATTGCATTTATTACTTTGTTATACCAAATTCGTTTACTTATAAATTTCAGGTCCCTCAATAATAACATTAGCGGAAGTTTTATCGGCCATTTTGTCTGCATTTCTTCGATACAACAAAATGGCGGATCATACAGTACCACAGCAAGTTGCTGAGGATTTTTGGGATGCGTACAAGAAATTTGAAACTGAATGTTTAACAAAATATGGAGAGTGTGTTTTGAAGCTTAGTTATGTGAGTATTGACTATGGACAATTATTACAATGCGTCTGTTCTATGTATTTTATAAAACTCAATGTCTCTCTATCTGTCCATCCTTTTATGTTATTTTCATGTGAAAACCACTAATACAATTTACATGGTTTTACCTTTAATTCCTAGATATATTATTTGGCCAAGTTACAGGATATATTTCGTTACATAAAGTAACATATGAAATAGGCAGTGGCAATAATGGTGAATCTATTCGGAAAAAAGACGTTTTTGGGACGCTCAAATAGCTTACGCCAAGTAAACCATAAAAGATATATCAAATTAGTGTACTACATAATTGTAGATCTTAAAAAGACCCACAAAAAAGTCTGCCTTAGCATATATCTATCTTCTAAGGATCACCCACAATAAGCATTTTTGGGGCAGCACAATTCGGGCATGCGCTCGACGGACAGCATACTATAGTACACGCGAGCGAAGCCGCGAGCGTAGCTAATGCTTATATATTTCCAATTGTAGTTTTCATCTCTTTGCTACCTATAGAGATCATGACCCCTTTATAATCTTTCTCAGATTAGAGAAAGCAGCATAATATATTTACCTATATAATTTTGTAAAAAAAAAACTAATAATTTTTAAATCTATTGAATTGATTTGAATTCAAATTAAATTTTGCGATTAAACTACTGATTTTAACTTTCGGGTTGTATTGCATTTGGTAAAATGCCAGGTAGAAAATGGATGGGATTTTCGCAGTATTTCATTGCTCTAAAAAAGAGTGAGATTCATTCGTTCGCATGAAATTGGGGAATACCTCCAAGTGACACTTTCTGCTGAACGAGATACTAAGAAAACGTTTACATGTCCCAGAAACCTGTAGGGAACGACTACATAGATAAGTTCTACATACATAAGTTCACAACATAGAAGTATGCCAGAAATATCAATCGATAAAAAGTAATAAAGAGCATGAGGCACGGTTGACTGCTTACTCTGAGTATCATACTGCAACTTGAATGTCAGGCAAGGCTAACTGCTACCTGCAGGAATCCAAGACATTCACAAACCACGAAACACTTCTATCATGTTGAATTTCAGTACACCACCTACATATCTTTTATTTATCGCTATTTTTCGTACACCAAATTCTACGTGACGAAGTCGCAGTCACAGCTATTATGTATTATAATGAATGTTTGTTTGTCACAACCTGTCAATATATCCAATTGCGATGAAAATTTACTGAGTTGTTATGTGCACACCTGCAAAGGATTAGTACAACCAGTTTACAATAGGCAGCACACGAGTCGTTTTGTTTTCTTTCAGAACGGGAACGAAGTCGCCGGCAAAAGCTAGTTAAATATCGAACCTACTAAGATCTCGCCAAAAACACCACACACATTGTTGGTTAATAGATTTTACTTTAATTTCCAGAATGCACCATTAGTACTATCGTTTTTGAAGTTGTGCCAGAACTTCGCTCAATTAAAATTGCTTAATATCAAATACAGTAATGTAAAATTAAATATTAATGAACCTATTAATACATCGGAGGTTTTCGACTTTAATTTTATACTACCTTGCTTGTCTAGTAAGCAATGGATAATGCTCGCATCGAAAGTCGATGATGATGAAGCTGTTTTAGTGTTGGTGAGTTATTTGTTTATTATAACGTCTTTATATTTGTAGTTTTAAATAAGAAAATATATTAAGTAAAAGGTATCAGGAATCAGAGAAGAATATTGGGGAAATGACGTCAAGTCTTCGCATTGCCCATTCTACAATATTTGTAGACAAGAGTCTTCAATCCGTGCGTCCTACCGGTCATGATCTAAGCAGCCTAAACAAGGACACTCATAGTTAGGCTGGTTAATAAGATTTAAAATCGCTCAGCAAGTTATAGAAAGTTTCTTTGAAGGATAGAATCAGAAATGATGTAATCAGACAGAGAACTAGGGTTATCGACGTTGCAGTAAGCTGACTATATATAACCAAACTACGGATAATAGATAAGTTAGACGAGTTCTAGAAAGGAAAATGAAGCGTGGGACGCCCTGCAACATGGAGCGACAACCTGCACAGAGTGTCTGGATTCGACTGAATGCGAAGGACCGTTAAACGGGTCTAGTAGCGATCCTTAGGGGAGGCCTATATCCCACAGTGGACAGATACAAGCTGATGATGAATAATGAATGAAAATACTACGTAATAACGATGATAACTGGTAGTTTGATTTTTGTATAAATAATATACAATATAATATAATATATTATATAATAATATAATATAAATGCTACTGGATGCACGTCCTTTAAGCGTAACTTCTTATTACATATCTAATCTTCAAAAATAGATCTAACAAAATGATGAATCCCTTGTTAGAGCTCGCCCGGTAGTTCTTATGGCGACTCAGAATGCACGTTTTAGTTATTATTTGTAATTCTATTCACTTGTGTACAATCAACAAACTTTATCACACAAAATGCCACCAATATTACATAATATAAATTCAAATATGACATAGCATGATAGATCAAGATCCCCAAAAACTCCCTATTACTTTGATTGGTAAGAGAATGAACAATAAACAAATTTAAAAAAGCTGGCTTATAATAATAATAATAATTGTGAACCTGAAGTATTTTCGTGGCAATCTGGATATTCAAACTCGTTTTTTTTTCGAACTGACTACTCTGTTAGCTATAAGAGCCCTGGGCCTCTTTTACAGTTTCACCGGGCTTGGGGGCGAGCGCGGAAGGCACTCAGCCTCGAAAGCTAGGCAACAAGCTCCAAGGGTGCCAAAGTGGCCGAACCTTTTATATGAAATACTTTAACCATTATTGTAACGACGAATTAAACGTTGTAACAACACATGATTTATTTCAGGTATTTTAAATTAAAAATTTATTTTTTCAGAATAACCTGCTATTAGTAAAGTCTATGGCTTTAGAGTTATTATACGTTCAAGAATCCTCTGAATTCTTAGTAGAATCATTAACATCAACAAAAACTATTTTAATTAAACAAATATCTGCGAACACTGAAATTATTAACTCGAATAATTCATACACTAAAGTGTTGTTTCGAAACTTAGACAGAGGCCAACGTAAACAACTAGCCAAATGTTTGGTCAAATCTTATTTGAATAATGGAAGTCTAGAATTGATAGAATCAGAAGAAGTTGGCAGCAACATGCTTTTACTAAATGCATTAGTTATAGAAACAGTTAAATCTATAACTAAATGTTTCGACAATTGCGAAGGTTTAACAAAATCTTTAAACAGTAGAGCTTTTAATATTCGTTTATTTGCGAAAGAAATCGATATGAAAGATTATTTTTCTCAGTTAACTTTAAAAGAAGATGTTCAAGGTCCAATAAAAATGTGTGTTGATTTAATCAAGCAATTAAGAGTTCCATATTTACAAGAAAACTACCAGTTGGTAGTAATTTTGTTAATGCTAGCAATAAAGAAATGTTGCCAATCTAAAAAACTACGCCGAAACGTCGATCATATTCTGCAAAGTATATATGAATTAAGTTTAAAGCCTCCAGATTTATATAAATTGTTTCCAGTTGATTATATATTTTCATTCGACGACAACATTTTGATGAATTTGCTGACATTGAGAATAAAAACTTCAAACAATTTATTGATACAAAAATGCATACTTGAAACAGCTGTAAAAAGAGTGAGAACTGATAGCGAAATTGTGAAAAGTATTGTAGATATTCTGTTAAAGAAAAAAGGTACAAACACGTCAAATTTAGATTCGTTCAGTGATCCTGTTTTTCAGATCAGCTGTATAATCTTACCTTTGATTGCGAAACAAAAAAAAACTATCACTGCGAGCGCTTTCAGGACAATATTGGCAGATTTACAAGAAAAATTACATAAAGAGTTTTTAGAATCATTTAAAAATATTGATTTTAGTCAGAATAATAACATAAATATTGATACGGCGGGAAACAACGACGACAGTACAGTAGATTTTGGTAGTAATATGGCAACATTGAACGCAATGGCAGCATATTCTTTGACTCTATCAAAGTACTGTGAAACAACGGATGTAGAAGAAATAAAGAATTTAGACTGTCTATGGTCAGGTTTGGAATATTTTTTTAAAAATGCTGTAAGTATAGAACTTTCTACTATAGTTATTTATTCTGCAATTTTAATTTAGTGACCTATATTGTTAATAAATATACATTAAGATTGACTTCTACCACTACTGCATTTTGGTTTTCTTGTGATATTGAGAGAGTTACTGACAAAGCCGTCCATCGTCGATGTTGCCAACTTCTCAAAATAAAAACCCTTTAAATTCCACTATTTCATCTTAAACTTTAGAATTAACATTCGCAAATTCAATGTGCCATGGGGATTGATGGACATGTTTAACAATTTTTTATATACATATTCTAGGTCGAGACAATCCAAAACGTTTCATCGACAACCCAACATATAGAATCATCGCTCAAATTGATTATCGTAATTTTGAGATATATAAAGAAACTTGAAACTCACCACATTTTCCAAGAGAAAGACAAATTCTTCATCGGTGTATGGCGGAGTATTAAAACCAGATTGATTTTGATGCATAGTGAAAGTGAAGTGCTTGGATTTAATAGTTTTGTTGAGGAGATTTCTGTAGCTTTAAAGTTTATATGTGAATTGACATCTGTGGAATGTTTTGTGGGCAGTTTTGTTGGTGATCTAACAACTTTAGCCGTATTAGAGGTAATATTTTTATTACTAAATAATTATTTTCTTCTCGTAATTTTATTTTTACTCACATTAATGACAATTCTTGAATAATATCAATTTTGGTATAACTTATTTTCCCATGTACAAAATTTCGATTCCTTCAAAATAACATTTTAAGTCATGTTTGATGGTTTGACCGGCGCAATATCGATTCGATGTCCGCAGGTTCGAACTTTGGTATGTACCAGGGAAATCATCGGTATTCACAATAGATAAAAGTATTGACGGACGATGAAGGAAGACGTGATGAAACCAAAGAAAGAAATGTTGCTTATCCATCAAACAACAAATATAAATGTATATAAAATCATGTATAAAAAAATACAAATATAAAACAAAACAATAAGTAACGTGTTGTTCGGGAATAAACTGGCCCCAGTCTCAGCATATTTGCTACACTGAATCTGTGTAGCGCTGGTATTCTTACTAAGCCTACTAAACCGACGTCACGAACACCATTAAAAAAAAATTATATTTAATAGAAAAAAGAATGCTTACACTACATATCATAGCATGATGGTAGAGCCCCATTTTCTAAGGCCAACCTGGCAAGCTACCACCCTTATATTTTAAATCTGTTGCCAAGGACCTATAGGTGTGTTCATGTAGCTGCACTTAAAATCCAGTTATAGGTTTAGCGTGTTACCCTCTTAACATCAGGTGAACATTAACCTTTAAGGAAGAAAAATTGTTAGTCATCGTTTGTGAAAAGCACTTCAAATCACTGATCAAAATTCTGTGTGTACTTATGCGTAACAAAATAAACATTAGTCCAAAAAAAAATTGTACAGCGTGTCACCAACATAATGAAGTTAATTTCACATGATAAAAAAAGAACATTAATATAAATTCACATTATTATCATTAATTGCTAACTTTATCATGTCAACTAACGAGTCAATTGTATTATTTCAGAAACCAGCATTAATAACAAAAGACAAATCCGGTTCACACCTTACGTCATATAAGGTCTCCAGATATCTTTGGTCTCAATGTCTAAAATCGAACATTGTCGGCCCTAAATGTGTTGCCCTGTCAAAATTAATGTACCATTCGAGTAAAAATTTAAGATCTTGGTTACGGCAACATTACGACGGTGACAGTGTTGCCGGTAAAAAGAGAAAGAAACTCGATTTGCACAATGATGGCGATAGCACGACGAAGATAGTTAAGATTAATGAAAATATTTGTGAATTATTAAAATTACATTTGGATACGCTGTCTGAAGTAATTTTAAGTGCAAAAAAGGTAATTATGGTAAAGTTATATTGTAGTGGTGGTATTAAAGTAATTTTGACTGACAGTATAATGACTGTCTTATGTATAGTGAAAAACCCGCACAAACTATCACATCCATATATATAATAAAGGAATGCTGTTCGTAGGTACGCGTATCACATGAGGCCGACTGGACCGATTTGGCTAATTCTTTTTTAGGATGTTAGTAATAGTCCGAATAAGGTTTTTAGAGAAAGAGACATTTTAAAAGTTACCCGAAAATTTGAAAATCTCGAAAAATCAGATTTTGCTTTTTTTTGAACTCATTACCATATCTCACGATCCAAAAGATGGATATGCATAATACTTATTTTATTGAAGTGAAACTTCTTATGCGACATCCAAGCTTTAAACGTTAAATGTTAAACGTTTAACGCACATTATCGGTTTCTCATCTTTGTGTGAGCCAGAGCGAGAGAGTAAATGTCGGTGTGTATGTATATTGCACATTGTTTAAATAAAATAGAAAATGTATTCTAAAATGAAGTTTCACTTCTATCGTGTGTGAATCTCAAACACACCTTTTTTTTTGTTTATTATGGTCCTGGAAAAGTTTTTAGATAGGTGGCGCTGTAGTCAAGTTATTTACTATTAGAAAGAACAGAACAACGTTGCGCGCCCAGCTAGTCCATACATATTATAAAACTCAACTATGCTGTTTGTTTGTTTGTTTCTTATTTTCACGTAAAAACTACTAATCCGATTTATATGTTTTTTATTTTAATTCATAACTATGTTATCTGGCCAGGTTATAGGATATATTTAGTAAGATAAAGTAACAAACGAAATAAGCAACGACGATATTGGTGAATCAATTTATATAACGAATCAACCTACTTTAAAACGTAAGATCTATCTTATTATAAAGAACTTCAAAAAAAAAAAACAAGAAACAATTTTGAAGAAATATTTGCTATCAAAATATCCAAAACAAAGAATCGTTATTTACATTGTTCCTGTCTCACTCTAACATTAGCACATAAGACACCACGTTATACGAATCCTATTGGCTATTAAGTCACACAATGCAGCATTGAATGAGTACCACTTGTAATCCTTACTATAAAAATGCCATCACATCTTTTAATATTATGCTTAAAACAACCTAGTATTATCAAAATCGATACTTATTTGTTATGAACATATTAAAACTAAACTTATTAGCTACCTAGCCCTAAACTATGCTATGCGTCGCTAACAATTCGGAAAAAAGACACATTTGGGGCACAAATGACTTACGCTGAGTAAACCATAAGATATATATGAAATGTATGTACTACATATTTGTAGATCATAAAAAGGCCTACAAAAAAGATAACGATAACATATATTTATTTTCTAAGGATCGCCCACAATAAGGATTTTTGTCTCCCGTCTTTTGAGCGGGGACAGCGCGATTCGCGTGTGCGCTCGACCGACGGCTTTTTTCTGTCCAGGCGAGTGGAGCCGTGGCCATAGCTAGTTTATAATGTTTGTGGGATGCATTTCTTGAGGAAACTGTATTTTTACCCATAAGATAAATATTTTCAGGTTGTAACTAATATTCTATCCTCATATTTCATATATTTGTGTGTAATTTATTAATTTTCTGTATCTTTTTTATTCTATACAGATATCGCTAGATTATAAGTTCATAGACACAATATTTTCCCTCCAACACATGGTACATTATGTAATGGGTGTTGCCAACACACAAGTACGCTGTGAGGTTTCGCTAAAAGCTTACTTTGAACTGTACGATGGTTGTATTAAAATTCTAAATAATATGTTGGTATCTCGCGAGGAGGTATTGGAGGATCGGTGAGTAAAATCATGTACTTTAATAATATAACCTTGCATGTGAAGTCACATAGGGCAGTTTCTAGTAATCGGTTAGGTTAACCAAACTCAAATTGAAAATTTAAGAAACTTCGACACAAGTAATCTATTTATTGAGACCATTCCAATGAATCCAAGCATGATATCTTTGCAGTAAGTTGGTGAAGAGTTTGGTATGCTGCAGATTCTAGATGATGCTGCAGCATCAGCTCAGTGTTGCCAGTTTCTTCTAATAACATTATCGTAACAATACCAAATCTTGATTCGATCACACCAGTGAAAGATGCTCACACCTATTTATCAACTAGAAAAGAGCCGATAATCTTCAAACAGCTGAACAGATTTTCTTGAATCATAGCTAAGATTATTCTCGATCAAGTCAAACACAGAATCGGTTTAACCGTTTGGTAGCTTACAACGCTACAGATACACACATTAAACTTATAAAACTTATTGCGTCGGGGGTTAAAAAAGCGCGTTCAACACACATGACAGAAGTGAAAATTCTTTGACAATCAAAAATATTAGGCTGTGAAATAACTAAGAGTTTAACTAAAATGTTCAGAAATCGGGCATAAGAAGTATTTTAGAGCGATATAAAGAGAAATTGCATACCGCATAATGTGCTCAGCAAACATTGTCTCGGGGTTCATTTTGGAATAATAAATATCTAGCGTACTGATCCCGACCCTCACCAACCTCTTTCCACATAGTACGCGGGCGATACGCCAGTTATGCGGCTTACCTATTACTATAACACGCCTTATCTTTTTCTAATAATTTATTCATCTTTGTTTGATTTTGCGTGTGTGTAAACTTACGTATTGTTATATTGCGCTCATCTATCTCTCTCGGGTAATAGCATAGTTCATTCTTTTTCTCTCTCTGGCCAAGTGCTATGATGGCACAGTAGTAGCGTGTACGTACACCGCGTCGACCGACATGAGTTCAACTCCTTACAGTGAGCCTGAGGAGGTTTTCGGTGAAGGTAAACATCGTGATAAAACCGCAGCATGGTGGTAGCTCATTTTCTAATACCCGCCTAGCTAGCTAAGTACCACCCTCAAGTTGAAAATCTGCGGCTAAGCACAAGTAGGTGTGTTCCGGCAGCTACATTTGAGAGCCAGTCTACTTATGAGGCTTAGCGTGGCTAAGATGTGGACATCTTGGGCCAATCGTCACTCAACATAAAGTGAGATTTTGTTTTATAACACCGAAAGCTATAAATAAAGCGTAAAGTTCAAGACCTTTGTAGTGATTTCGACCCTTCTTATATTTTGGCATATAAGCGAGCCGTGTTCCGAGCCAGGTAATTCTGTTTTGGACAGCCAAGTGGAAAAGCGATAAAGAGGGAGAAATCTGCAAGAGGGCTACAAGAGAGATACTATAAGTACGACCACTTCATAATGAACATCAGTATAATGAGTTTGTTTGAATTTTGTTTTACTGAGTATGAATAAATTATCGACATAAAATATAACGGCATTTTCACTACCCACGTGTATAACAATTGGATTATGGTGTCATCATAAAATAGCTTAGTTATTCTTACATATTATAAAACACAACGTCTCCTGTATGTCTGTTTGTCACTTAGTGTGCTTGTAACTTAAAATCGCTTATCTGATTTAGGTGTTTTATACTTTCAGTTGGCCGAATTATATGCAGTGCTACAGGGCCCTAATAATAACCCTCTGCGAGAAATCGAGCTCGCATATTGATATCGAGAAACAAACCGAGGAGAAACTAGCTGAAATAGCGTATAATATCGAAAAGTAAGTATCGATATGTTACAGGGTAGGGTACAGCCTGAATTTTACATGGATCACGACTTTTTGAAGGAAACCGTTCAGTCCAGTAATTAAGCGGAATGGTAGGGATCTGTACCCTACTGGAGCACAACAGCCAGTGTATATCCAGTATTCAAATAGGGTGGTTGGGTGTCTGTACCCGACTGGTTCGCGACCACATGGTGTTAAACCCGTCACGGTGACTCACTTTTGATTTGTCGCGTTTCTGGATCAGCCAGTGTATATCCAGCTGCCGAGAATCACTGTGACAAATTTATTACCATATACATGGTGTTCGCGACCCATTCGGGTGGACATCGCTACTACCACCCTTAAAACTAGATATACAACGACTGATCCCGAAACGCGGTACGCCTAAGAGTATCACCATGGCGGTTTTTACACCTAGTGTATGGTAGTCGCGATCCAGTCGTGTTCTACCTACCGCCATCATCATCAGCAGACGTGTTCATCACTCTCAAGTTGATAATCCATCGCCAAGCACCTATATGTGTGTTCCGGAAGCTGCACTTGGGAGCTAGAGAAGTATTTTAATATATTGCGCGTGCAGTATCGTACGCTTGATAGAAGTTAATCTTCTTAAGATAAAACGTATAGCTCTCTCTCTCCTTCTCTCTACGTTATATCTTCCTTCTCTCTCATGTGGACCTAAAACGTGACGCATCTTGTAAATTTCACTCGAAATCCAAAAATGTTTTTTTTTTAAATAGTTATAGATAAAGACATGCCGTTTCAGATTAACTCAGTCCATTTCAAAGAGGAAGAAGCATGTATCCAGAATCGCAGCTTATGTAGTCGGCGATGTTTGTGCGTTACTGGAAAAGACAGCACCGGTACGGCCAGTTCGACAACATATTGAAAATTCTGTCGCACTGCTCATACAAGCAGCGGACTCAACATACGCGATGGCCTTCTTGAAGAGGGCATTGGCAGGTGCCGCTGGACAAATGACTATGACAAATCTATATACTATGTATAAGAGATACCACAAATATGTTGGTAATGCCTAAAGAATGTTTCGTTAACATAAATTCTTCATTGTTACAAAGCTTGTTTCTTTTTTCCTTACTAGCTGTGCTCCAAGGTTTAACCCTTGTTAAATTGATTCGACCAAGTCTCCACTACAACGCACCTGTTTAGCCTAACGTTGTTCTCACTTTCCGTACTTGCCAGATTGCTTGACGTTTATGTTTACTGCTCCGTTCCTTAGGGTCGTAGCGTGAAGTTACTCTGAATAAGTAATCTACAAAATGCAAAGGAGTTCTTCAAATTTGACTGATAGTTCTACAGAGCCTTCAAACAAACAAATCATTTCTGAACAATTTTGAAGCAATGATAGCTCAGTGGTAGCGTGTACGACTTCGCGTCGATTGACGTGAGTTCGAATCCCTGCAATGAGCCAGAGCTTTTGGTGAAGGAAAACATCGTGAGGAAACCATAGCATGGTGGTAGGGCTTTTTCTAATGCCCGTCTTGCTAGCTACCACTTTCAAGTTGAAAATCTGTCGCCAAGCACCCGATAATTGTGTTCCGGCAACTGCACTTGACAGCCAGTCTTCCACTAGATTTAGCGTGTTATCATCTTGGGCCACAACGTCACTTAGCATCAGGTGAATTGTAATTGTGAAACCTATAACGATAAAAAAATACAAACAAACATTCCCCCTGAGCTTTATAATATTAGTATGGATCGGTTGGTGCATGGTCATGGGGCATTTTCTAAAACGCTAGCACTCAAGTAAGGAATCTGTCGGAGGTGCGGATTTAGGGGGAGGATAGAGGGGATAAATTATCGTAGTGTAATATTTATACGCCAGCAAGCATCAGTCACAGTCGAGCGTTTGACGATAAACGCATGGTGTATATATGGTGTATCATGTTTATATAATCGTGTGATGTCAAATTAAAAGAAAATACAGTCGACGTTTAGTACATGTGAATGTATTCCTATGTTTTATTCCTGGATAATGGCAATAAGCAAACGTTTAATACCATACAAGCTATTTCTACCACTGACTTGTACCCGTTTTAATTTTCCCATAAATATATATATTAGAACTGGTGGCCTTATAAAATTGCCCAGTAATACCATTGTTATAAAAGATACAATAAATTTATTTAGGGAATGTATAATTATAAATGAAACTTATAATCTTGACAAGAAAATTAAATCGATAGGTAGAGTGTTGGAGGAGGAAATAGAGGAATACAAAATTATGATTTCATCTATTTTACATAGGTATTTTCGCTCCGACGTTCAATTGTCTCTCTCGCACTCTAATCAGTCGCTGCGCGATAGCTATAGGTTTCTGTTCCTAATTTTCAAATGTCTTGCTGACCGCTGGCTTAAGTACTCGTATTATAGGTGTACTCTAGCAGTTGCACTGGAGCCAGTGTAATACGTAGCGAGACAGCACTTAGGCACAGTGTTTATTGTAGTCGACTTAATAACTGAGGCCTTACTGTCCAACAGCTCGAGGGAGAATGCCTTCAAGCCGGTTGTTGACTGCTTATAAGGTGCGGGTCAATAGTAAAATAAATAGTAGGAATACTAAGTGATTAATACGGATTCCATAATTACATTGATAAGGTTCTCCTTATATATAAAATAGTATATACTAAATAGTATCTTATGATATACAAGAACTGTGGGTAGGTGAAGCAGGTCCTTGTAACACCGGTTCCACTCAAGACTTAGACTGCGTTTTCACCAGGGCTGTGCGAGGTAGCTACCTTATGAGGTTGTGTAGCCGCGCTGTGAAACGGTCCACCAAATCTGTGCGAGGTGCCTGCGTTCAGTAGCTCTAGTTTCCTACACCATTTTGCACAAAACTTTCGCTTTTTTGTATGTACAAATACCTAACTCCCCTAACTTTCATCAAAACTGCGCTAAGCGAGGGTAGGAAAATGAAGTCCCTAATGGTGGATTTTTCCTAGCACACCACCTAGCTACATCGCACATTTCTGAAAATGCAGCCTTAGTGTGTAGCCATCTTAGGGTACATCGTCATATAACATCAATTGTAATTGTGTTTAAACACTAAACCTATAATGCAAAAAAGTTATTCCGACTTTTAACTACTAGTCACCTAACGAGGAAAAATAACACGAGAGTTTAAAACTACCATCTCGTATTCTGGAGTTATGTAATTTGACGACTACAAATCAGTTTACAAATTTTTGTTTTTTTTTTATCTGACTATACTGTTCGCCTTTAAGCCTTGAAGACTCAATCTCCTTTTACAGTTTCTCCGCACTTAGGGGCGAGCGCTTATGGCACTCAGGCGCGAAAGCGAGGCATTAAGCTCCAAGGGTGCCAAAGTGGCCGAACCTCGGCTTGGGCTGTTGCCGATCATGCGAAAAAGTCTCGATCTGACTAAAAACTGATTTGATGTTTATACACTATATGGTAAATATAAATTTACAGTAGTAGTGTATACTGTTTAGACCAACGGTCCTAAACTTTAAAGCTACGGAACACTTAACAAATTTATTTTTTTATTATCGCTATGTGGATGGCGTTGTGGCTACAATATCACCTGATCTCAAACGACGATGTGGCCCAAGAGGTAGCACGCTAAGCCTAGTGGAAGACTGGCTCTCAAGTGCAGCTATCGGAACACACCTGGCGACAGATTTTCAACTTAAATGATATTAATGACATGATGGTAGCTAGCCAGGCGGGCATTAGAAAAAGCCCTACCTACCACGATGTTTTCCTTCACCGAAAGCTCAGGTTCATTGCAGGGATTCGAACTCACGTCAATCGACGCGATGTCCGTACACGCTACCACTGAGCCATCATTGCTTCAACACCCAAAATAATTTTCGTTTCATCGACAAATGTAAGAACAGATTCGGCCTTATCCTCGGAAATCGCTGCCGATCTCAATGTTTAGTAAAATGCTTGTTTGTAGGGATGATCAATTGATTCATCGATGCTATTATATTTGTCTCTGATTATTATTATGATCGATCTTGATATCAATCTTTTTATAGTTTCCTATCTTTTTATAGTTTAGGGTATTTTTTAATCTTTCACTATGAACTGAAAGAACGATAGGTATACAAAAAATATGAAGAGCAAAGGAAGAGCTATGGATTTGCTGTGTCTATTGCTGTAACCACATTTTTGGTGCTAAAAAGCGCCACAGTTATAAAATATCAGAAGTTGAAGTATTTTGTGTATGGTAAATTTTAAGGAATCTGAATAAAATGTTGACTTTGCTATTAAAGTAATGTAATCTCTTTGCATATCATTGTATGTTTTTATTTATTTATAAATAGAACATGTAACCTTTGATTTGAGATATCAAGTGAAAAACACGTATTTTGTGAGATATATATTTATTTTCTATTATAATAGAAGAATTGTCTAATATTGTTACGTACCTATTCCAAAGTATATGTTATTTGTTACAACTAAAAATAATAAATCATATAATATTCATGCGATTCCTAGCTAAACTGTGTTTCTTTTAAGACTCTGCTTATAGTGTGAATAAACACACTAGGTCGTTACATCGGTAACACTAACATAAAATATAACACTAATCTAACATACCGAACTACACACGCGGTTACACGAACTGTTTGTCTAGTTCCTCCTCTGTCTACGTACCAGATTATCTATCTATCACCTTATTAATTTTTTAATGTTAAGGCCACTGGATACGCCCCCTTTAAACCTAACTTCGTAATAGTAATAACCTTGCTAGATCTGTCAAGGGATGTTTAATAGCAACTTAAATTGTATCTTTGTAGTTTTTATTTATAATCCACTTCACTTGTGCCAACCAAACTACATCACGCAAAAGAAAATCAATGTTACATAATATAAAACCAAGTGAATTGAATTAAAATAAAAGCATCACATGACAAATCAAAATCCCGACAATAATTGCCTTTTCTATCATCTGTGCAGTATAGATTACTTATCCAGCAACCGCAATAATCCAGGAGAGAAGCAAAACAAATGGAAACTGCATTTTATTTGGCGAAAAATCAACAGTATTTTTATTTATTACGAAGTTTCTCCTTTGATGTCTATGATGTGATGTGACGGAAAATGATCATATTATGATAAGCCTAAATAAGTGGACTACTATTCTGGCCTCACAGACTGGTGTAGACAAATTATCAACTTAAGAACGACCTAATTAATAATTTTTAATTAACACTATTTTAAACCATGTTTAATTAATCTTCAAGAATTAGGAAATAGTTCAGTGTAAACCATAGATAATGGTGTAAACTAAAAAGTATTTACACTGACGATTGAGTTATTTTTGCATTATATTTCCAAAGAACTAAGATCCACGTATGTTAGGTAAATTCAGAACTGAAAATTTTTCTGCGTTCGAACTAACACAATAAAATATAAGTAAGGTATTAAATGTTACCAAAAGGCCATACGTTTTGTATGTAGTACGTGTAAGTGAAACATTATAGAGAAAATAAAAAAGGTCCACCTAGAAGACCTACATATAACAGGCGTGGGGCTTGTACCCCTTTTTTAGAACTAAGATGGCAAACAAGCGTACGGCAGGTGACCCGCCTAATTGTAAGCGGTTACAGTAGTCTATAGATAGACGCTTGTAGCATCAAAGGTATCAATAGAGCGTTGCGGACCTTGAACCCTCCTTCTCCAAGAGATTCTGGAAACCATACTCACCCCACAACACAAGGTTATTTGGCTGCGATCTTCTGTAGGGTGGAGGTATTTCACTAATCAGGCTGCCCCAAGTAAAGAGAATCCTCCAAAAAGGTAGCATATTGCTTGAAATCACACTAAAAAAGTAGTTAATATTTTACTGTCTGCGATACATATTATTTATAATTTACCAAACCAAGGTAGTACAGACATAAATAAGAATGATTTGAAAAAATAATGTCCATAATCATATTTAGGAAACCCCGCTAAGTTTCAAATCATTCATTGACTATGATTTATTTCCGGCAGTCCGTATATGGGCATTTGTTGAAAACTAAATTATGATTGGTTTATACATTATAGTCACCAGTGAGTCACTAGATAATAAGGTTGATTGTATAAATATATGTTATCTTCACACTGAATAGTGTGATGTATTCACGTATCTAATCTTAAGAAGACCGGAGTGGATTTTATTTATCGCAAACATTTTTGTTACCTTAAATACATACCGTATAAAATAATATTTTTAGTATCAACTCAACAGTTGCTTTTACAAGTTTTAGAAAGTTGTCAACTTGTATACTATCGAATTTTGTAATATTTTATTTATTATTTAATTAATTATTTTCTAAGATTTAAATGAAATTAACAATTATATACTTTATTCGTTTGAAATAAATGATATTGTGTATTGTGCCTTTCGTTTAAAGGGATAGTGTGTTGACTCAGATAATCGTTTTGAGTGTTTTGACGCATGCGCTTATTGGTCGCCGTGAAAAAAGGACTGCCAACATTCCCAACAGTTTCGTTCCGGTCGCTGTTGTCGTGGTGTCGGTGAAGTTAGTGGTGCAATTTTTACGTGTTTAACATCAAAAAATGGTAAGTGGAATATATTGTCACTGTTAATGCAGTCGTTTTCTATTTTACTGTTATGCGAGTGTTGTATAATTGACATCAATAATGCAATTACATGACATTTTTTCTTATGAGACCGGTGCCGCCATATTTCGCACAACTTGCGGTGCAGTTCGCACGCCTTTTATCTTAAATTTAATGTCACCGTTCAGTGATCATATGCCACGTGTTGTGTTTTGTGACTGTAAGTGAGAGCCTTTCCGTTCACAGCATCCTTTAGGTATGAAGATAGATACTATAACATTAGGTGTTGGATTTCACGTATGATCGAACGGTTATTCCTACAACGCCTTTTTTGATCAGCCCAGAGAAAACTTTCTAAAGATCTTAGGATAATAGATTATCACGAACTCTAGTATGGTCATGTTGTTATCAGTAGTGTAGAGCGTACAGGGGGCAACGAACTTTATTGTAGTGCATCGTCGCGCAATCGCACTATACTTTGCCCATATAAGGTATAGCGGTCGCGGCGCCGCATGACATTTTGTTTCGTGTCTATTTTGGGGCGAACAGACCCATCTGCGTACGTGAAAGTCGATAAAATGTATTAATGTGACAGGATGGGTGCATTGCCCTGACAAAGTCAAGGTCAGAAAAATTCTAATGCTTATAATCTAGATTTGGGCGACAATACTGAACATGGCTCTTATCATTAGCTATATAAGGTTTTAAATATGTCGTAATGTATCATCATTATTATCGTAGTAATTTTCCTTAATCCTTATGTTAAATCAAACTGTACTAAGCAACAAATCTACAGATATTCTACTACTAGTTGAAGCCCAAATCCTTAAGTGTTAAACGGACAGATATTTTCTCAATATATAAAATGTCATAAAATCTTTACCTATATTAATATTGGAATTATATCAATACTGACCGTAACAACACAAATGACTTATATTAGACACACAGTTTAATTTCATGTCATAAAAGTATTTGATAAAGTACCTAGTTTACCAAAATTCACTCGGTGTTAAAAAGAAGGGTAAATTGTTTGGAAACAAATTTTCTTAGGAATATCTCCTATTTAGTTAAACTTTGAAAGTAAAATATTATCTGCATACATCAATTTCAATCAAATCATTAGTCTTTTCTAAGAAATCGAGTACTTGCCTATATAGAACATTTGTGCACTTTAATAATATGCATTATAAGATTTATAATCTATCAACAAGAAATAATATAAATTGTAGAAAAGCAAAATTAATATTGTTATTTGAATTACTTAAATTGTCAGCTTACACTATAAAACCCAGCTTTCTTTAATAAGATTTTTGATAACTCTTATATTCAAACAATAATTGATAGGTTGTTAAAACAAAGCCTTTCCACCATGTTGTCTAAGTTAGTACTTGTGTAGAATATGAATTGTGTTTAAAATTGAATTGTATGTAGTTTTTTTATTTACCATAATTACTCCTGTTCTAAGCAAAGGGGTAAAAATAATATAAGTAACTAGGGCCAGGCAGAATTATTCTACCCTTTCTGTTTAGGGTTAGTATAAAAACCTTATCCACGGAAACCACTTAGATCTACCAACTTTAATATTTATATAATTAATCAATTTTTATATACATAGGTCAATATGCACTACCAACAGTAATTCAAGTAAGGAAAACAATTTGAAAACTACAAAACACATTACTGAAGCACATATTTATTTCAAGTTTTACATTGATTTTATAATTATTAAAAAATAAGCATAACAAAAGTTGTGACTATCATTAAGTTTTCATTAATTTTTAATCAATTTAATTACTAGGAAATATATGCTTACAGTTGTAGAATTTACACAAAATGTAACAGGAAATAAGGTGCCATATTTTTGTTTAATTTTTATTTTATTAAGAAGTATATCTACACAATATATATTAGTATATATAAAATATGTATTATAAAGCTATCCAATTTTATTGTAAAAAGAAAAGCTTAGGGTTTTTCATGATTTAACTTCCAATAGTAATAACCCTAAATCTTTAATCTGTGTACAGAAATATGTGAAAAGCACAAAATACCTATTTGAGTTAACTTATAGATAGTAAAATTATCTTTCATATTCATTTAGGGAGTGGTAATAGAGAAGTTGATTCATTATGTGTATGTTTGCATTATCATTAATTTTACAATACTTAGTTGCTTCATTGCAGTATTGAGTTGAAATTGAAACTTTATTTTGCGTTTATATATACTGGTTACTGGTCAGGTTTTTATTCAGTATAAATTTTAGAACTTAAAAAAGGATTAGTTTTATTTTTATAAAAAGTACTTCAGCTGTGATGTTAATGTTAGTGATGCAATATGTCCTATGTCAAGAGACTTGTTCTCAAAGTTGTTGCAGAGTGTTACAAATCGACGGCTCCCACGCATAAGGTCGTAAGGCAAAGAACGCTATTTTTGTAAACATTACTGATATAGTTCATTTGTGTAATTCAAAAACTCATAATTTATAGAAGATATTAGTATTCAGGAATTCAGTAATTAGGGTTCAGGAATGTTTAATACGGTATATTATGGTTCTAATAACACAAAAATACAATTTACTAAAAAAATGTGTTTCGACTTTATGCGTGGGAGCCGTCGAAATATGTATAGTTTTCCACATTGGATCCTCATTCAAGATTGATTTGTTTAAAACTATATTGAGTTTACATACAACACCACAATATGCATGTCACACAACTAGCAAATAGTTAAAAACAACTACATATTATGACAGGACTTCCAGTGACAAAATTCTTTTTAGTCATAAGCGGCTTTTACAGCTTCACCGGGCTTGGACCAATGACTAAAGACACTATGTCTATATATCCTAACTAATATTATAAAGGCGAAAATGAGTTTGATTATTGTTTACTCAATCATGGTAAAATAGCTGAACGGATTTGGATGAAATTTGACACACAGATAGTTTATAACAGGATATTTTATATCTCCGTCACAACAATTTTTGTAGTACACGCAAGCGGAGCCGCGGGCACAGCTAGTTACAAATTTACAAATTCTTACATAAGACATTGACATAGACAAAGCAAGGCCATAACTCCGCCACCATACATGGTCACTGTTGAAGAGATAAAGTCGCAATTCACGCTACTACAGCCCGTATGAATCATTACACTGCTAATGAATCACCTTAACCATATCTAGGTCACGTTGTAAAAGTCTAGACTTTCTTTGGTTTTCTGTTCTGTAAATAATTTATTAGAAATCTTGATAGTCATGTGCAAATTCTATGTAGGTGTTTCTTTTTTTTTCAATTAGGTTTTGTTTGTCGTTTTTTTTTAAGTATTATTAGCTATGCCCGCGGCTCCGCTCGCATGGTCTACATAAGAACGCACAGTGCTTATAAAAATCGTAGTTTCTTAAAACGAATAACTTTTTATTGAATGAATATATCGTGGAATTTTTTTATAAGGACCAAGGATTATAAAAAAAAAACTTGATCAAAATCTATCCGGTAGTTTTCGCTTGATGCGCGCACAATGGTGACCCTCCAATCATTTTATTTATACAGATGTTTAAATACTAGTTGTTTGATCTGTCATCACTCATCACCCTTGGATAGAAGTTACATTGCATACATTACTTGATAAAGGCTGTATTACATTTATAAAAAGTTAGCTTGGAATATAGAAAAAAACATCCGATGTTTCCTGATACGTCGAGTGATAACAAACTCAACTAACATTTACCGATCCGTCCGTGTCTGTCCCTTTGTTAGTGTGCGTCATACTTGCAGGATCGGTACAAATGATTTGTAATAATAATTAAAAAACATATTACTTAGACTTAATGGAAGGATTGTGAGTAAATGTTTAGTTTGAAGCATGACATTTATTGAGCTAACAAGTTTGTTTAGCACACACAGCCTTCTATGATCTCAACAGCGTATTTAGAATTATATTAAATGTTTTTATTTTTCGCTTATTTCTTTTAATTCGTTGGCGGGCTGCGGTCTATGTAACTCATATTTTATACTGACGTATTAATCAAATCGTCTTTCCGTCTGAAAAAGTCCACCTTACGCCAACGCAAAATACGCCTAGGATGCTTCTGTGTATAATTTGGCAGTAGATATATCTGGCAGTGGTATTATGTGTTTGGCCAAATTTTCGATTTTTTCAACATCGATGTAATTTTCTAATCCCGATAACATACACGTATCGGTAAATGCAAAGCGTCGAGGGCGCTAACATTCTGAGAATGGCAATCGGTATCATAATACGATAATGTTTGAGATACGATTTTTGCAACTTGGCTAATGTAGATAATTTGGTGATAAACTTCTAAAAAAAGCATTGAAACAGTTTGTAAAGCATTTTGTATATCGGTTATTTACAAGCAATTGATTTCATTTTACACAATACAGGAAAACATTTTGTTAATAATATTATCAAAATTATCATAGAAGAAAAAAAATTAATAGGTCAGAGAGCATTCCGAATTTTGAAATAGTGCTTTTCCTACCACTCTCAAGTTTAATGGCGGTAGACAAAATTCTGTCTTGAGTGTTTTGGCAGCCATATTTGAGATCGAGCTCCTTTTGTAAGTTACACGTTTTATATCAACTTCATTTATTATCGTAACTTAAAATCATATGAATTGCATTTTAATAAAACTTTAAATATATTTAAAAAAAATTAAATGAGTCTTCTGGCAGTTGTGAAACATCGAATTACGTTGTTATTGAAAAACACCAATAAAATAATATTACTATTTTAAATAAATAAAAGTCCTAAAGTATACAGTAATCAACAAATTCGTGCCTATAAATCGAGTTACGTTATCTAATTTGTCTTACAACTGGACGACACGCAAAAGTCGTATAGGATCAAATTCTCCTCGTAATTAACAAAACTAATTTTTAAATTCACAGAGAATAGAAATGTAAATGGCTATAAAAACAAATTTAATATTATGTACATAATATATCGAACATTTAAAGCTTACAATATAGTACGAAGAATGACCGGTTGCTAGGTGGCGTTAAAAACAGACTGACAGTTACGTATAACGGACGGATTTTATCCCCAACTGTCGTTAGATGTTTCAAACCAAAAAGCAAACTCTTGCACATAAATTAGCTATAATCCTTTTATACACTCAATTCATATAGTGCTCTAGGTTAAATCTAGGTATTGTCTGAACATGCATTTGAGTTTACTCACCTATGTAGCCGTGAATGTCCCGTCCGGAACACCTGAGTCAGGGAATGACGCATGACAACCGACACGGACTTGATGTGACGGAGGGTCATTCAACCTAACGTATATTTGCGAAATCACGATACCATTAACTACTAATTATTTAAAAATGTTATTTTCGTGTTTTATATAATTCCTAAATATTCTGGTGATAGGAATCATTTAGAATTTCTTCAGCTGGACTTTGCCCTGCCCACATTTATATTCTATAAAATCTTATCCATGTATACATTTCTGAATAATTTGGTGTGTTCATTATTTTAAAAAGTCTCTCGGTAACTGTACAATATATTTATATATTTATAGCGTTGTTCGAGTGGTTGCTCAGATATGCTCTACGCGCACGAAGGAAGCGTTTGTTGGACTTCAATGTACGGTTATCGTAATTGGGTACACTAATTAGACTAAATATATTTAGTCATTACTGAAAAAAAACTTTTTTTAAATTAATGGAAAAATAAATATACGTCAGGTTTCTTTGTAACATCAAAACATATAAAATACTGAACTGAACTGTCAAAAAGTGACACTTCCCAAGACGGCGACTTTAGTTTCGAATTTTGGTCACGTATCAAAAGATCCTTGTCACTGTATATTTAATGATAAGTCACTTAAGATTGTGAGAGGTGAGAGAGACCACATCGCTAAACCTGTAACGATAAAAAAAAACATTATCGAATTGACTAAAACCTTAGTGGATTTAGAGGCTTTGGTATAGGAAATTTGGCACTATGTGTAGGATTAATATGATGGCCGATGTCAAGTCTGGGTACTTCCAGTGTGTTTGACAGTGTGTTTGACATGCTTGTAATTCCTTTAGCCAAACAAAAATAATAACTTATGGCCTTTTGGTTCCGTCCAAATCATTAGAATAAAACTGTAAATGACAAATGTCTAGATCCTTTAACCCAACCTAATAGGAGTCTCACACACGATACACACATATATATGGATACGAGGATTTGTCTTGATGGCGTAGAAAAAAAAACAATATAGTCTAAAAAAACACCTTGATAAATGATGTAAATTTGATTACAAAATTGCATACGAAAGTAAATTCTCCACTCACAAAACAAAAACTGTTGGGGATTATTTAAACATTTTAGTAGCATATTAACAAGCTAACAAACGTCAATTTTAATTTATCTGGACTTCGAAATAAAGTTATTCAAACAAAATCACATAAATGAATTAAAAATGAATATATAGCAGGCAAAAAAAATCTGGATGTGACTTTAACAAAATAATATGATGTTTTGTAATGAGGGGTACACCATTACAAACAAAAATCATCAAAAAGTTCGGGTGACCAAAACAGTGTTTACCAGTGCAATTATTTCCAAGTTAGTGGATTAACTAAAAAACACTTAGGATGATGACAATGTCGTCAGATTCTGACTCACCGGATCCGACTATCTAAATTAACTTGAATTTAAATGTTGAATCAAACTGTATCCGGTTATTTGTGATTCACTTCTGTGATCTATCGATATTATTCACTAGCTGTGCCTCATGGTTTCACCCGTGTTAAATTTAGTCGATAAGACCAACACTCCACTGCGCCGCGCCTCCGCCAAAACGCCCGTGTAGTCTATCGTTGTTCCACTTCTCATACCTTGCCTGTAGCTTGCCAGATTGCTTGACGTTCATAGTGACTGCTTCGCTCCTTAGGATTGAAGAGTGAAGCTATATAGTCTATATTGTTCTCCATTAATCTGGTTATCACATTTCGGAACCGCTAGGTATTTCCAGAGATTAGAGTGTTTAAACAAACAAAAAAACTTCAGGTTTATTATACCTATATACATATTATAAAACACAACGTGTCCCTGTCTGATCGTTTATATTGTTTTCATGCAAAGAGCGCTTATCCGATTTACATGGTTTTTTACATTTATTTCATAGATATATTATCTGGCCAAGTTTCAGGATATAATTGTTTCATAAAGTAACATATGAAATAAGCAGTGGTGATAATGATGAATCAATCAAATTAGTATAGATAACGCTATACATATTATATTACGCGTACCTCCCAACGGTTTTATGGAAAATTTTGGTACGGTATTAGTTTTATTACCTCGCCAATGACTAGTTTGCTGTCTGGCTAATAAATAATGTTTACATAAACTGCCATAACATACAATGTATGATTTGCGTTTTCATATTAAATACTATATTTACACCGCATTAAATAAACCACCTCTAGGTGATGTCACAACAGAAATAGAGTTATTCCATGGCGGAAAACAACAAATTAATTTCAATACTATTATTTTTGTCTGCCGCAACGCATAGCGTCATCGAATTCTGATCTAACAATAGATGTAGTATACAAGTCATTTATATAATTTTATCTGGCTGTATACTCCCTACGGTTCGAATAGACGAATTCAGTCGAGTCTCGATCTTATATATATATAAATTTTTAAATGTTACTTTATCGTACAAAATATATCATATAACCTGGCCAGATAACATAACTATGAATTTAAAAAAATATGTCGGATAAGTGATTTTCGCGAGAAAACAACATAACAGACAGAGAGACGTTGAGTTTTATAATATGTATACAACATTATTTAAATAATAAAATTGAAGTGTCTGTTTGTAATGTCAAAATAACAGCTTTTTACTAAATGCATATGAAAGTATATACGGTAACTAAAACAAAATAACAATTTTTAAATTTTTTGTCTGTCTTTTTGGCTTATCTCTGAAACGGTTGGACCGATTTGTTATAAGGAGTAACTTAAGCTACTCTTATTTTTGAATCGGTAATAAACGCGCGCGGCGCCGCGTTCATTGCTAGTATATTTTAAAATATATTTTACAATAAACGAAAATCTCGGCAAGCAACCAACAGGGACAATATTTCAGTAGATAATAATACCGACGAATATGTCTAAAATAATCGTCTCCCGCGTAGTGTATTTTATAAATAGACCGTGTCTGTAAGACATTGGTCGAGCGGAGCCCTGTCAAATAATATACAGTGCTTGAACCCGAAACTGCACGTGTTGATGGTATTTCATAATGAATGCACTTTCATTCAAATTATTATTTTTCGTGTGCATTGTCTCCGATTGTATATTATTTACCAATTTGTTACGCGCTAATAACACCGGACGGCTTGAGAGCTAAACATAAGTTATGTTAATTTACCGGAATGCTTAGCAAATCTTTTTTATTTTATGGAATCCTTTATTAGGTAAATTACAAGATTCCCCACGGTTTCATTCGTTTTTTTTTTAATCAACCACTTTTACGTGTGCCAACGCAAACGTGTAGCCTATCGTTGCTCTCACTTCGCGTATTTGCCTACAACTTGCCAATTGCTTGATACGATCCTAACGTACAGTTGCGTAGTATTCGCTTATATGGTGAAATCATAGCCATTGCAAAATCATTTTTTACGCAAAATAGTCAATTCCTCATGATTTGATCGAATCTTACATCAAAACTCTCGCGAAGAGCTATTTCGAGAGAGCGTCAAACCATCCGAACCCGTTAGTGGTATCCGCCGCAACATATATCCCTGTCCCAGTCGCCCCGAAGGCAAAACGTAGGCCACCAAACATTTTTATCGACCCCGACGACATCACGTTAGCTAAAGCGTCATACCCGTCCGTCTCTTCCAAATCAAGTCTGTTTGCACCCACACCCGCCACGACCACCGTCTCCAGCGGCAAGTCATACTCCGGCATGGAGCCCTTAAGACAAGAAGTGCCTTCCGCGCTCGCCCCCAAGCCCGGTGAAACTGTCAAAGATTAATGGCTCCAGGGTCTTTAAGGCCGACAGTGAACACGAAGAACACACTAGTGTTCAAAAAATAAAAATTGACGTTCATGATTACTGCTCTGCTGGTTAGGATCGTAGTGTGATGTTATATAGTCTAGAACATTCCTTAATAAATAGGCTAATATAAAATGCAAGAATTTTGCGACGCTAGCCACAAACTGGAGTCGCCGTGTCATGTCAGCTTGTATGTATTAATTACACTACACAAAAACCGTATTTATCATGTAAATGTGGACGTATTATGTTGATTAAATAGTTATTATTTTGTTATCGCAATTACACGAACCAATATTATGCTGATTCAGTTTGCATAATAAACCTATAAATATGATTCAATATTTTTTCTAGAAAGAATTGATTGGCCTTCTTGTTGATAAATGTTTTAATTTGTCAGACATTTAGTAATCAAACAATACAAACCAATTCATCTTCTATACATATTATAAAACTCAACGTCTGTCTGTTTGTTTCTTTTCATGCGAAAACCACTTATCCCATTTACATGGTTTAAAAAAAACATATCTTTGTTATCTGGCCAGGTTATAGAATATATTTAGGTTTAGGATATATAACATACGAAATGAGCAGTGACGATAACGACTTGTTTTATTAACTCGATTATGCTCCCCATGTAATTAACTTACGCGGGCTTTATATGAAAATATATTTTATAAGGACTAACCTCCAAAATGTTTCCTGGTAGCCGAATAGTATCTATTAAATACATGAAATTTTCGTAATTCTAGAAACCACTTCCAAATGATGTATAGGTCATTTGTATTAACGGTGTAACTTAAGAAGTGTTGTTGATTGACTAAATACTAGTCAATAAGCAAAAACCCTACTAAGGCTGTCGGAAGTTTTATATTGAATAACACGATTGCTCATTAAAAAAACACGACCCATGACTGCGCTGCACACCTGTTCAAACATATATTTGTAATGTATAATAGTGGATGAATATTGCAGATGTACTACTTTGGTTTGCTTACACAACACAACACGCGAGGCCTATATTACACACGGGAGAATACCGATTCCCTTGAGACCTGTTTTCACCTTGAGCGTAGTAACTAGAAAGGGGAACATTAAAAGATGCATCACGATTATTGTGCCTCATGATTATTTATATAAGAAACTATCTGTGCGCCACGGTTTCACCCGTGTGAAATTTATTCGACAAACCGCGCCGCGCTCCGCAAGCGCATCCGTGTAGCCTATCCATTCTCACTTCCCGTACTTGCGTACAGCTTGTCAGATTCCCTGACGTTCATGATTACTGCTCCTCTCCTTATGGTCGTAGCATGAACTTATACAGCCTATAAACTTTCTCAATAAATCTATAAATATTATAAGACTCAACTTCTCTCTGTCTGTTCGTTTATGTTCTTTTCACTCGAAAACCACTTATCCGATTTACATGTTTTTTCCTTTAATTTATAGATTATCTTAACTGGCCAAGTTATAAGATATATTTTGTTACATATAGTAACATACGAAATAAGCAGCGACGATGATGGTGACTCAATTCAGAAAAAAGACGCTTTTGGAGCGATTAAAAGACGGAGTTAAACTTTTTATATCAACTTAACTTCATAATTGTAGATCTTATGAAGACCTACAAAAAGTCAACGATACCATATGTTTATTTTCCAAGGATCACCCATAATAGGCATTATATAGCACTATTCGCGCGTGCGCTCGACAGACGGCATTCTGTAGTCCACGCGAGCGGAGCCGCGGGCATAGCTAGTATGCTATAAAATAGGAAAATATTGAATGGCACTTCCAAAAAGAGATGGCTGTATAAAAACATAAACAAAAAGAAGTATTATAATAGAGATTCACGCGTTCAGAGTTGGAAGTTAAGCCGGCCAAATTGATAAGTACATTTTTATACAAAGTATTCATGTGTGATAGGTATGTTGATTTTGATTAGTGCAGATTAATGTCACAAATTAAGAAAGGCCAATCACTGCAGAGCGATCCGGCACGAATATTGTTGTAAAACAACCTTCATTGTATCGAAAGCTACAAAACATTTTATCTTTTCTTTTGTACTTAATACTTAATACTAGCTGTGCCCTACGATTTCACCTGCGTATAATTTAAAAGAAATCGCTGTTTGTTGATTTGTAATACTTCAGTATAGACAATTTTTTTTTATCAAGCGGCCATGTTGCTCGTTCGCGCCACTACACTTATCTCCCAAACTATGCGTCCAAATAACATGCTATAAAAAGCAAAGCTTGGCTTTATAAAATTGTCTGGATGATAATAAAGTAGCTTTTGTTGTGCCTGTGCATGTCATGCCTAATAACAAACTCATAAATTACTTTTTAATTTTCAATTTTAAATTTTGGTTTATGTATAAGATATAGGTATATGATGTTTTTTAAATGAACTTTAGAGCAATATTTTTGTATAACATTGTATTTACTTACGTATCACTAACCATTACCAACTAAATAAACTATCTAAAGATATAAGCGGACAACGTAAAATTCTTTGGTATACGCAAAAACAAACAGAGTACATATTAAATCAACACTTCCCACTGGTCTCCGTTCACCGGCATTGTGCAACAGATTATGTATACACAGTTTCCGTTTTTTATACATACATGTATTTATAATTATATAAATCGTCCGGAAAAATATAAAACACTGTTTCCGCTACGCTTTTGACCCGATGAGATAAATTTCGATAACACGGCATTCCTCGTGAGTCACAGTGACATTCAATCCCGATAAAGCGCTTTATTTTCTAAACAAAATTCAACTCTAACGATATGTAATAATAATAACTAACTACATGATATCACTTTTAAGTCGTTTCTGACGCAGTATAATTTCGTGAAAGGTTAGACGGAACCTTGTGAGAACGTTTTATTGGGAGCGTGACGGGTTGAAACTTTCTTCAAAATTAAATTATATTCTTAATACGGTAAGAAAGATCACAGTCACAGACCTTGTGATGTGATTGAAATTTATACTAGATGTGCCCGCGGCTCCGTTCGCATGGACTACAGAATGCCGCTGGTCGAGCGCACGCGTGAATAGTGCTGCCTCCGCTCAAAAGACGGAAGTCAAAATGCTTATTCTGGGTGATCCTTAGAAGAGGGATATATACTATAGCTGACTTTTTTGTAGGTCATTTTAAGATCTAGGACTTACATCCAGGTCAAGATGTAGGACATTAATTTAATATATCTCGTATGGTTTACTCAGCGTAAGCCATTTAAGCACCCCAAATGCGTCTTTTTTTTGAATTGATATCTGTGAATTAAATAAAAAATATCAATATTGTATTAGTGGTTTTCGCGTTAAAAGAACGTAAACGGACAGATAGACGGAGAGACGTTGTTTTAAAATATGTATATAGAAGAGCCATTGTAGGCTGGGTACACGACAATTATTATTGCCGGTAATTCGGTAGTCGCCGTTATTTTTGGATTATAGTCTATACTCGCCGTCATTTTACCGTGGTGCTGCATTTTTAAAAATGTGATCATTTTATTTTCATATTGACTTCTACTGTGGCCAGCTTTCAAGGGGTTCACGATCAATAATGCGTCAGTTGAATGTTTGAACTCTTTCCGCCTTAAGTCTACGGCACAACTAAATGCGTAATAACAGTAGAAAATTCAGTTCATTATATTTATCTACTATAAGTTTTCACCATAATATTGACAAATATGTATTTTTCCGAGACTGTGAGGATAATCCCAATTAAAGTTAAAATCAAATACGAACTTTTTTTATGAAAGCTGTGGATATTATCTGTAGCGTCTATGTCAAGGGCAGGATATATTAAAACTTGAAGGTATTACATAGTATGTTCGATATTTTCAGTCGCTGCTAAATTGTAGTTGTTATTAATGGAATTAGGTCTCTCGATAAAACAGAAAAGAGGACGAACATGATACTTCTGCCAGCTGACGACAGTCCAAATAATATAAAATGGAAATTTAGTTTGAGAACGGTCGTGAATAAATCTGTTTTTCTTTTTATACTACAAATGTGGCTAACAAGGGTACGGCCCGCCTGATGGTAAGCGGCTACCGTGACCTACGGACGCTTGTAATACCATAGATATCATTAGCGCGTTGCCGACCTTGAACTCCTACAACAAGTAGGTAACCCTACTCACCGCAGAAACACAACCCAAGATTCTTTGGCTGCGATCTTCTGCATACCTCGAGTTGTTTTTTTTATGGATGTTCAGGCATAACTTCTTTGTTTATGAACTGATTTAGATGATTAGTTTTTCGTTGAAATAGGGGATACGTCAAGGGTGGCCCCATGTTAATTTCATTAGCATTGGAACTTCGTCTTCGAAGATACACCAGGGAATTAACTCCTCAAAATTAATTAAAGTCTTGCGTTATTTGACTTTGTATTGTGAAATATTGGTGTTGGTATTTTACGTAATATAGTTTTGTCATATTGTGCACAAGTGAAGTGAATTAGAAATTATAATTCGGAAATGTCACGAAAACTCCATGGAAAGTTCTTACTAGGGGCCACCATTTTGTTTTAACACAACCTTAATAACATAATTTAAATAATGGAATGAAAAAATGTCACTAAGCTAAAAAGTAACAAATATAACTCGCCATGATGATGATAGAGAGTTTAAGGTTAGATAAATTTGTCGTTGATCTTATCTGGTCGTATATCCTTGTGAAGGAAGTCGCGTAGTCCGCCTACTTACATAACATAAAATCAAGTGCATCAAAGCGGTCCCCGAATTAGAAATAGGACGTGACGCTAGCCGTGCCGACCATCACACTGTGTGCGAGCACTGCGAGCGGCGTTGTAAGAAACGCGAGGGCGTTTCATTTTAAAACGATACAAATCCACCGCTAAAGGGTTCTGTTTAGAATCGCTCGCGTGACCTGATTGCCGTTTGCATGTTTTTCGCAACAGTTGCACGAATTCCTTCTAATTAAACTTCAATCACTTCATGTATAAAGTATAATCATATTGGGTGATTTTGAATCATGTTTTAACTTTGAATTAATATGGGTAAAAGATATTTTTTCATTTGTTAAATATTTTGCACAAGTATTGTAAATGTGTAAATCGAAACATGAAATATCTAACTTTGAAATAGGTGAAAACATAGATATTTCAGTTAATTTCATTTGTAAAGAATGGCTAAGATTTTACGGTGCTTTCATATCGAAGAATGATCACATTCAAAGTTACACAAAAATTACAAAGGTCACATCCCCGATAGAAAGTTCGAGAAGCGTACGATTGTATGCAAGATTCATTTAATAATTTCATTACATTTATCTCTACTTAAGGAAATGTGACTGATGAAATACCTACACTACAGAAGATCGCAGCCAAATAACCTTGTGTTGTGTCCCTGCCTTGAATAGGGTTTCCATAGTTCTTTGGGGAAGTAGGGTTCAAAGTCGGTTTCCGCTTACCATCACGCTGGCCGTGCGAAAGTTACCAACTTAGATGAATGCTTTTAATTTCAATTCGTTTCTGGTTATTGCCAGAAATCCTCTGCCATTCTCTCAATCTCACTGTACCAACAGAGGCTAATTTAATCTCGCCGATAATGTTTAGCTCATCTATTACATAAATCCTCCCATGTTCTATATTCTCCTATCGTCGGTCGCAAGACTCTTCTGTTAACATGGTATAAATGAAATATTTTCCGTTTTTCCAGGCGTCTGGTGTAACAGTATCGGACGCTTGCAAAACGACGTACGAGGAGATCAAAAAGGATAAGAAGCACCGCTACGTGGTGTTCTACATCCGCGACGAGAAACAGATCGATGTCGAGACCGTCGGTGGACGTAACGCTGAATATGATTCCTTCCTCGAGGACCTTCAGAAGGGCGGTACCGGAGAATGCAGGTAAGAAATCTACTGCTAAAAGTAAGGAAATGCATATTTCTATTTAAAAAAAATGTAATCTTCGGTCATATGATACGACTTAAAGTAGAATTAGTATTTTTTATACGTTTAATAACTTGTTTACAATACCTAAAACAAATTTTGGTTAAATACTAAAAAAGTAGTAATAAGAATAAAAATAAACATAATTTATTGTATTGCCCAACTATGGCACTGCAATGGTATGTCATTCAGATACACGCTGCAGTATTGCAGGCTGCAGCTCTGATTTTGTAACTAGATTCTAAGTTCAAAGAGAGGTAGGGCAAAGAGCAAATCTTTGGAGATTTCTCTTTACTTGGGGCAGCCCGACTGGTGGAATAACCCCACCAACTAAATAACCCAGTGGTGTGTTTCTGCGGTGAGAAGGGCTAATAGAGCTTTTTGGATAGGGTTTCAAGGTCGACAACGCGCTAGTTATACCTGTGGTATTTATTACAAGCGTCCATAGACTACGGTAGCCGCTTATCGTTAGCCAGGCTGTATGTGTTTGTTTGTCACCTTGTAGTAAAAAAAAAAGTAGCTAACATAAAAATTTTGAATATACATCTCTTAGTGATTCTGACAAATAAAGGAATTGTTCTGTGATGCTGGACCAAAAATTAAGAAAGTTTAATATCTTACAGATATGGCCTTTTCGATTTTGAATACACGCATCAGTGCCAGGGTACATCGGAGGCGAGCAAGAAACAAAAACTGTTCCTAATGTCGTGGTGCCCAGACACCGCCAAGGTCAAGAAGAAGATGTTATACTCCAGGTGAGACTCTTAGACTAAGTGGCCTAAGTATCACGCATGCCTTCCCCCTCATGTTGATTTTAAGTTGGCACTAAAACTATTATTCATGAATAATCAACTCAAAAAAGATTACTTAATGCAGATTTGTTGAATTAAAGTTTGTTATTGATTGCCGGATCTTGACTGATTCACTATGACAGGAGGTCGAAACGACCCCTTACATGCGTCCACCTCTGTGTACTATCGAAAATCGTATTTCTTTATACAATGAGAAGACCATAATCAGGCAATACTACAAACCAATCGTAAAATCAATTTCTAATTTAAATTATGCTACATACATCTCAAAAATAAACATTTGACATATGTCATGCAAGCCTTCTTACGATAAACCAAGAATAGTAAGGTTAAAAATGATATTTTTTATTTCTCCGTACGATGTCTGCTGAACCCTGCGGTTTCACTCGCGTTTATTTTTTTCGGTTCTCGTATAGATCTAACCCGTCCGCGGCTCCCGATATTCCCTAGCTAGATATTATCTAGCTTAGCTTACTTTCTGACGTACACTTTGTATAGTAATTGCTCCGCTCCTAAGTCTCGTAGCGTGATGTTAGATCAGGGGTGGGCAAAGTACGGCCCGCGGGCCAACTCCGCCCCACCAACGTCCCTTCTTAAGTAGGAGTCTTATAGAACACTGTCCAAAGATTTTTGCTCATGCTCAGAAAACTGGCAATATTTGCGTCATCATATGTGTGTGAACAAATATTCTCTACCATGAAAATGCAGATGAACTGCGTTCGAAGCAAGCTAACTGATGAACAACTTTTCTCGCTGTTCAAAATAAATTTATCTCATCTGGAATCGGCATACGATGACATCACTGCCAATCAAAATATGTCACTCATACCTACCATGGCCATTTTATAAATATTTAAGCAGGTACCTGCTAAGTTTATAACTTTAAAATTAAATGTGTGTTAAATAGTTTCATAAATAAAAAAGGCTATAAGATGAAAAATATTGTTTTAAATGTGCAGGGATTATTAGCACGTTCAAACAGACTAACAAAACAGTCACTTGAGTTAAGCTTTATATTAGATATATAGTAGATAGCATGCAGTTATCAAGTTTTGATAATGTTAATCTAGGAAATCGGTGATGTCATCATTTAAGTCTGACTAAACAATATAAATGAAACATTACTTATATCATGAATGACGAAATACAGTGCGATGTAATTCTATTTGGTATACAAAAACATATTTCGTTAAGAGAATGGAGTAAATAAAATTGAGTACGTATTTTGTTAGAATTGTGGCTAGCTCCTTGTAATAGATAACTGAAACTACTTTTTTTCGTTCTGACTATACTGTTAACCATAAGGGCCTTGAAGCCTCAGGTGACTTTTACAGCTTTAGGCACTCGGCCAGGAATGCGTAACAACAAGCTCCGAAGAGTTGCAAAGTGGTCGAACCTTGGCTTGGGCTGTTGTAGTTGCAAAATAAGTCACAAACAGGCTAATTTCCTATCCGCAATTGAATCTAACTAACTATACATATTTACATGTTTCTTTCCTCTGGGAGGAGGAATATAACACAGTAAAAAAATAATCCGAACCAGTGGTAGTGATTTCGGTTTCAAGAAATTTATTTTACAAGTGAACAATAGTTCACTTAATTAGGATAACATACATTTAAAAAACATCATGATTTAAAAAGGAGAATCACTTCAGATATATTAATTGCAAAATAATAATAACATAACTATGTAAGAAATGAAAGTACCTTTGATATAAAAAAAAACTTGACTTTTTAAGATCTACTATTATGTAGAACATTAATCTGATATATCTCTTATGGTTTACTCAGCGAAAATCAGCGCCCCAAATGTGTCCTTTTCTCCGAATTGATTCACCATTATCATCAATGCTTATTCGTATGTTACTTCATGTTACATAGTATATCCTATAACATAGCTATAAATTAAAATACATATAAATCGGATAAGCCGTTTTCCCTTGAAAAGAACATAAACGGACAGAAAGACAGAGAGACGTTGAATTTCATAATATGTATAGATATAGATTAAATTCTTTGTGTTTTTTAAATAATGTTTTGATGTGTTTTTTTTTCAAAGTTTATGTGAATATAGATTTTTAATTAGGATGTTTTTATTGACGCTTATAAACTGCCTTCTTAGGGCCTATATTGAATAAAATTTTCGACCATCTAAGATAGCGTCATTTTCGATGATTCACACTTTTATAACAACTGCCCCGTTCATCACACTTTACGTACCTATAATGTATTTTTTTATTTTTCATAGCTCCTTCGACGCGTTGAAGAAATCGCTCGTCGGCGTACAGAAGTACATACAGGCGACCGACCTGTCGGAAGCTTCGCAGGAGGCCGTCGAAGAGAAGCTCCGCGCCACCGACCGCCAGTGAATCCGAAGCATTTAATCGCCGCCCCCCACACACACGCTACGACCGACGCGCGCGGCCCCACCGCGACTCTCAACCGCCTCTAAATCACTCGTAAGGGCCTCTTCCCTAGTCTATATACAGTATTCACTAGGTTGTGCGCCGCGGTTGGCCCGTCGCGAAGTTAATTATTTTTTTTCTATATCAATTTCAACAGACCTTAAGCTTTTTTTCGCAGTGGTATCCGCTACCCGATACGCCGTCGGTGGTCGGGATTTCTGTACGACTGACCCAGTCTCTTCTATAGCTATTAAGGAATATCTTTATGTAATAATTTAAATTATCGTAATATTATTATTATATATATTTTTCCTATTACTAAAGAGTAAGGTTAAGCTCAAACTAAATTTAAAACTGCTGTCACTTGTTTGTGCGTGTGGTATTTTGTTTGTTTTTTTTTTATTATTGTATCGTATTTGTAATACAGGTCAGCGAACGCCGGTCGGCTTTTATCTGTTTAGAGTTGTAATATAATTGATAATATGTACACGTACCACACGTTTTATAAGATCCGAGTGGGTCTCGCTAACAACCATAAAAGCTTGTGCCGCATCTCCTTGAAACTGGCGCGCGTTGGATAAGAAGTATTTTGTAACCAATTTATCCGGAAATACACTTGGTATAAGTAAATATCGATTGTTTTATTTTATTTATCTAAACATTAACCATTGACATATATTCCAGCGATAGACAAGAATGTTCATGTAAATAATTTGTTCAAAATCTAAATAAACAACATGGCGGTCGTTCCTATAGATATTACATCGCAAAAGAGACATAGCTTTTGTACGTATAATGCTTCATTAGAGTGCATACTCTATTTTAAAAATTATTAATAGTTAAATATTTAATTGACGAAGGCGTTACTTTGCAGAAATTCATCGTAAATACTTTATCCGAAATTTCTTTACTATTTCAGCCTGTAATAGATGAATAGTAATTTCATCTACCTACAACATAAAATGTTTGATTTTAAATAAATGACACATAAACATTAATTGAAATTCAAAACATTTTATGTTTGTCCTTGCGATATATTTTATCGCGAATATAGCTATACAAAATATACCTACCTAACCAAATAAATTAATAAACGATTAAAAGAGAAATAATGACCACCAAAACACTCGTTGAGATACAAATTGGTTATCAGCAATTTCCAACTATATACGTGTGTATAAGTTTTGTATCTAATTAGCTGTCTCTACAGACGTTCTGCCCTTTCCAGTTGTTAATAACTCGACCACAGCGCCGCCTCTCGCGTTGAGGAATAACATAAAAACATATATGAAAAAAAAAACTTAGATCCACTAACTTTATTGGTGATCTGTCAAATGATGTTGGCATAATCTCATATATTTGAATACAATAGAAACACAAGATTATATAGATCTCCACTTTTACTGTAAAAGTTGTAGACTTTATTTTTATTCGCAATGCATGTGACACTGCACTTCATAGATGCACACCAATCAGGTACATAGGTTTTGTAAAGGAGAACCTTTTCTTGTCTAGTTAGACCAAATTGCCATATTACTAAATACAAATACGCATGTTTCTACCTTCTGGGTATATATAATTAGTAAGCTCTAATTTTACGCATAGGGAGTTAATCAAATCGCGACTTATTTGCATGTACGGCAACAGCCTACGCCAAGGTTCGGCCACTTTTGGGCACTTTGAGCTTGTTACCATGCTTCCGCGCACGCCCCAAAGCCTGATGAAGCTGTCAAAATCACTAATGGCTCTAGGGCCCTTAAAGGTAACAGCAACAAAGTTCGAAAATAAATAATATAATAAGTTACAAATTAAGATGAACAATAACGTTATTGTCACAATGTAGAACAGAATTCCTAAATAAATTCCTGATATTCATAAAAATGGGATTCATTTCAATAATGAAAAAATTAGATGTTCGATTCATTGAGAATTAAAATCAAGCTTTGTACATTTCATAATACCTTAAAAAGAGCAATATAGGTTTTTTAAATTTGTGTTCGATGAACACATCACAATCTCGCCTGCTAGACATAGCGTGGAATCTAGTCAGATGGACATTAGGAAATAACCTACCAACATGCTACGGTTACATCACGATGTTTTCTTTCACAGAAAACTTGGACTCAATTGTAGAAACTCATTAACTTGCATAAATCGACGCGGTATCCGTACACGCTACCATTAACAACATCAACCTTTTACTATAAATTTTCCACTGCGGAGTAAAAGAGCCATCTAGAAAAGGAAAACCCAACCTTGATAACAGGAAATTGCCAAGTGTGTGTCTGGCCATGCGCAGTGTTGGATTTCGAAGTTGCCCGTCACAATATGCAGGCTTAAAAGGGGACTTCCAAGTAATTTTCAATGGAATTTGTACGAAATTACTTCCCCTTTCCTTTTAACTTCGTTATATATGCTACTGTTGTGAATTTTTCACATATCCAAAAACAACCATTTGTTAATTTGTAATCTCAGATTATACACACTCTTTTGATGTCAACTCGGATCTGTTTGGTTTATGGATTATGTTTGAATTACTTTTTAATATTGGAATGTCAGTTTTATTTGTTCAGATTTAATTATGTCATATTTATTATTCCGTGAAAATCTTTTGAAGAAGTAACATGTCTGTAAATTTCATAATGATTACGTTTCATTTAAAATAAATTCAAAATAAATAGTTTTCTAATCAGTCCTTAAGTGTCTTTTTGGTTTGAAAGTGATCCCATTAGCCACATCTACCATTCAAGACCATTTAGCTGGTAGGGGACGACGACGACGATACTTGACTCTAACAAAAATTGTCATTTTAAAGCTTCATATTTGGTAAACGGATCACTGAATCGATAAATAGTTTTACATAGCCGCAGTATTTTTGAACGACCTACCCAATACACCCCGCACCATGGGGATAGACGAGAAAAAACAATCATACCCAATTTACGTGCAAGGGAGGTAGGTACCCTAAAAAATCGCTACTTTGTCGGCATAATGAATATGTATATATATATTTGGTATGCCAAATTACAGCTTTCTAGTACTAATCTCTGAGCTAAGCTGCGGACAGATAGACGGACATGGTGAAGCTATTAAATAAGGATTCCTTGTTGACTTGGGAACCCTAATAAAGTCGTCTAGACGGAAGCGGTATTTCGCAAGAAAATAAAGGTGGATACTCGTCATACACACTGATAAGAGGTAATAATACTGGAGTATTATCAATATAGAATATTATAATACCCAAAGACATTTTTTTGTATAGTACTTCCCTTTCATTTCGTGAAAGGAAAAGGCAAAGGGATCTAAGACCATGCAGCCAAGTCAGATGTATATGATGATTCCTTCTTAGAACTTCCTAGGGAGTCTTTGTGGCATGTGAGAATCATGGTCCATGTTATTATTTCCAATCCACTTCACTTGTGCACAATAACCAAATTTTATTATGCAAAATGCCACCTATTTTGCACAATACAGGGTAAAAGACACAAATTTATGAATAGAAAATGAAACCACTACATGACAGTCAGAAATACCGCAAAAAACTTCTCACCAGAGACTAGGATACCTATCCATAGTTTTAATATAGGATATCACAAAATTTGGTTTATTTGGTCAGTAACAAGTTGTGATCTATCATAGGTAAAAAAAAAAAAACAAATTTCGTATGATTGAAAAAAATATTTAATAAATTGTAATGTGAAATTTCGCATTTTTGGCAATAATTTCTATAACTTGAAAAGTTTAATAGAACAATATTATTTTAAAATTCAACAGTTCGTACGTCACTTTATTCAATTTATATAATTTAGATTCCACGTAATTACTTTGTCGACTACATATTCTTGTTATATTTCTTCCAATGATAATGTTATGAAAACCTTATTATATATATTTTTTAATTATTGTAAATATAATTTCTTGTAAACCTTGGCAGTGAAGATTCAATTTAGGGTTTACAAAATAATTTTACAAGACGACTTCAATATATTTCAGTTTACAAGTGTTACAGTTGGTTTCATTCCATTTTAATTAAAAACAAAATATGAATCAATCTCTGTTTTACCTGCATTCACTTTGCAATTTAAATTGGAAATAATAGATACCTAAAATCCATACAATATGATACTTGATAACACTTATATATCTATGAAATGTCTTTTACATTTTTTTAAGTAAATTATTAATTGGTTGCATAGAAAAGAGAAAGAAGAGTTCGTTACGTTAAATCCAAACTATAGGTACACACTCCATTATCGTGTAGCGTAAATATCATTAAAATGTATTCAAAGTACCAATTTTATAGGTTTATAATTTCTATAAACATCTAATGATATTCAATTCTAATAAGAACAAAATTATTATCATTTGTAATTGTATTATTATCGATTACTCATATTTATTCATTATAAATATTTTTTTTTATATTAACCTGTATTAAGATGTCTCTGAAGACATTAGGAATGTCTTTACATGCTTATAAATGTTTCAGCTTCTTTAATGCCTTATTCCAATGCGTTTAACCAAAACTTCAATCAAACCATAAATCTGTTCCTTAAAAATGACTGTGGTTATTAATTTTCACCAACATAATAAGATTTTCGTGTAACGGCAACTTATTCATTGACACGTCATATTATTCTCCAATTTGGCGAGTTATTCTCCAACATACCGAGTTATTCTTCTTAAGTGAATCAGAAACGTGGCAGGTATTCTTCAATATTTTATAATGTTTCCCATCACAGGTGCCGCTTTTTATTATTCATCGATTCTTATTTGGATTTGTCTCATATTTTATACTAATTTAGTTAATTCAAATACTGATCGTGCTGATGGTGTCAGCCGGTGCAGGAGACACATTAGGTTGTTGGACACTGGGATCCAATAGCGGAATGCTGTCTGTCGTTCTGCAAATAAATGCATTTGAAAGTATATTCTTACACCAGCTAATATTTGCCCACTTTGCTGGGCGTAATTATTAAAGTTATACTTTTTTACGCGCGTTATGTGAAAAATAACAAGTACACGCGTATCCACTTATGTTTTATTGAATAATCATAGCATTTTTAGAAAAAAACGACACATTTAAAAAAAAAGTTTCATCAAACTCTGTGTAATAAGGTTTTAAGATGGATTCGTTTAAACATATATACAAATCCATAAATTTTTTAATATATGGGTATGTATCAAACAATTTGCTAGCAACGTTAATTTAAATAAATAACAGCAAGCTCTAAAAGCTCGAGTAATAATCCCTAATCACCAATTGCAATGATGGCTCAGTGGAAGCATGTTCTAACATCGCGTCGATGGACGTGAGTTGGAATCCCTGCAATGAGCCTGAGCTTTCGGTGAAAGAAAACATCGTGAGGAAACCATAGCCTGGTGGTAGGGCGATTTCTAATGCCCGCCTGGCTAGCCACAACCCTCAAGTTGAAAATCTGTCGCCAAGCACCAATAGGTGTGTTCAGCAGCTGCACTTGAGAGCCTGTCACCCCACTAGGCTTAGCATGCTTGGACGTGCTTGGGCCACATCGTCACTTAAGATCGGGTGAGATTGTGGCCACAACGCTAATCCTATAACTATAAAAAAAAGAAATTTCGACAGAAACTAGACGGGCGTTCTATTATTCAGTTTCAACTGAAATTATTTTTCAGTATCAGACTATCTGAGGCACACGTAACATTCAAATCTCCTTTTTTATACTTTATAGGTTTTTAGCTATTGACAATAATCTCATCTGAAGTTTCTTTTTTTTGTTAAACGTGCTTGATCCGCAGCTTGAAATACCAGCTAGTATTATTATAACCAAACAGGAGAACGCATTTTTGCGATATCTTATGTATCGATATTCTATATTTTGTAGGGTACGGAAATTATGTCAGTCTTGTTCGTGACCACCTTACACCAGGTGTAACACCCGCCTTAGTGGCATGCTTCAGCGTGTCGCGTTCCTGGATGAAACGGTGTATGTAACCAGTAATCAAGTGGGGTAGACGTAGGTAACACAGCACTACGCCGCGCAATTACGCCAAATCAGTTTACTACGCCGGATAAGTCAACACACTTATTCCAGATGTGTTGGAGCATAGCGCACTTTAGAACAGTCGTCCTGCGTATGAAGTCTGGACGTCTCATACCACTAGGCCAATCCGACGAGAATCACAATCATAAAAATCAGGACTCTCATTAACCGTGCATAATGTAAATGTATTCTATCTCATTCTCTCGTTGACTAAATCCTACAGATGTATATGGTGGTCTCTTTTTATTGTTGCTTTTTCGTTTCATCGAGTTTGGAAACACAACGATGCTAAAGAAGTTTTCACTTCAATAATTGTATGAAACCGTACCTGTGGATACTGACATACGGAGTACAGCGCCGGATTTAGGAGAGGACGACAAGGGCTTCAATTCCGGGCCCCCACACATGAAGAACCTTCACAATGAAATATTTTTTTAATAAGACAAATATTTACCTCGTTCTACTTAGCGATGGCTCCGTAACGACAGACTCGCAGCATGGCGCTGTAGGACACTTCTCTTGCAAAATAGGCAACGTTGTACATAAGGTGCCTAACAGGTACATATGCTGTAACAATTAATTTAATACATCTAGCCATATTCGTGCTAGGGGTGGACGAATAACCCGATAATTTAGAATTATTCGTACATTTCTCGAATTATTCGTAACTATTTCGAAAAAGTTGTAATTTTTGAACTACTGTTGTAAGGAGATTATGCAAAATTAAAATAATTCAACACTTGGCTCGGGTCTATGACTTTTTTTTATAGTAGCTCGGCACCTTGACTGTACTGTCCCTGATGGTAAGCACAGTACAATCCAGATACAACGACAACCACCGAGAGACCAAAATCCATCGGTGGTCACCGCTGTCATGCCGGCCTGCATAAATATCTCTTCACATTGATCTTGAAATGACTATAGGTGTAGTGGCGCGAACGAGCCGTATGAGTTGCGAGGCATAACCCTGGCCGCCCGATAAAAATATTGTCTATACTGAAGTGACTTGAAAACATCAATCAGACATTTTTTTTTAAATTATACGCAGGGGAAAACGTGGGAGAAATTCGCACACGTTCAATTCATGCCCTATCTACTATGGACTACAGGCTACCACATAATATATGATAGGCAGAAACAAAAATACTTTATTTCAATGTAAGCCCTAAGAAGTAAGTTAATGTCAAAATACTACCTGTACTGAAGAGAACCATGGACTACTATACATAATATAAAATACTTGAGACTGTGGCAATAACGCTAAACATATAAACGATAAAAAAATAAAATACGTACAATATAATATAATGTGCAGTAGCATAGACCTTTTCCATCTATATCAAAAAATATTTTAGAAGCCCAATGAATATACATAAATACCAGCTGTGCTCCACGGTTTCACCTGCGTATAAATTGATTCGAGCAGTTCTCCACCACACCCGTGAACCCGTAGTTTTGCTCGCTCCCCGTACTTGACAGATTGCTTGACGTTCATGATTACTGCTTCGCTCTTTGGGGTTGTAGCGTGAAATCATATAGCCCATAAATCATCCTCAATAAATAACCATATATATTTAAAAAAAAGACTTACCATAGACACGACAAGTATCAAGTAAATCGTCGGGGTAGACCAATGCATAGCATTCTCTATAGCCACGACACCCATCACCCAGTTGATGGCAAAAAACGGTTCCATGACCAAGCACAAGTTCAAATAGGCCTTTAATTCATTTCCCTCAGTGTTCCAACTCCATTTCCATGACATGTTGTCCATGTATAATATATTTAGAAGCCCTTTGTCATGTATTGCCTTTGTCTGAGCAGTTTGCTGGAAATACAATAAAAGCTCAAAATCTGTATCAATATTATAAAGCAAAAGCGATTGTTTTCTTTTTCTGTTTGTTTCAAACGCTCTAATATCTGTAATTACCAGTCGGATTCAATTATTTTTTTTGTATATGATAGCTAGTTTCACTAGAAATAGTATAAGCTATTTAGGCTACATCTCTCAGCTAGCCTTAAATATTGATTTTTGTTAAGTAAGTCGGAAGAAACTGCGCACCCGAACTGCTTTATCCGCGTGCGCTGGCGTAATGGCTAGTGATACGTAAATACAATGTTCTACAAAAATGTTTCTCATTAGTACATCTAAAAAATCTTCGATAGCACATGCCTATCGCTTATACATAAGCCATAGTAAGGTACTTTGTGGCAATGTTTTATTGAAAATAGAAAAGTAATTTATGAGCATAGTTAATAGGCATGGCATATTAATTCTTATGAACGAAAGTTACTTCATCATCAAGACAATTTTATGAAGATAAAGTTTGCCCTTTATAGCATGTTATTTGGACGAATAGTTTGGGAGATAATGTAAAATTAAAATAAATCAACACTCGGTTCGGGTCTATGACTATAGGTGTAGTGGCGCGAACGAGCCCTTTTGAGTTGTGACGCATAACCCTAGCCGCTCGATTAAAATATTGTCTATACTGAAGTATTATAAATCATCAATCAGCGATTTCTTTGAAATTATACGCGGGTGAAACCGCGGGGCACATCTAGTCTATTAAATATTTAGAAAAGTAGATATCTACTTGTTTTAGTATACAATCTTATTTACAAACGATTACGCTGTTCTGTAGGAGCTAAGCAGTTTTACACATAAAACATTACGTTTGTGTGTTCATGTTCTAAGTTTTCGTGCTTAGTTGAAACTATATATATATACAGTTGTTGTTGTCCCCCGCGTTAAGGTTTCTAGCATAGTAACTACGATCCACGTATATGGTGACGCGTAAGTCATAAAGTGTGTGTTCTAAATGGTAAGTAATTTTATAAACATCCAAATGTAACTTTACGTAGTTAACTTTTAGTTCAATTTACTGGACATAAGACAAAAATGTAGATAATTTTATAGAATCAGTAGTAAAACAAGCGGGCCCCATAGTCGGGAGACGTCCCGTTAGAATCCCGCGCAAATATGACGCGTACGTGACTGGCCGGGAACTATGCGGGGTGAACGGGAAGTGGGGTGTGTAGCGCCACCCTGGCGCGTACCTTCGAAATGATGCGTACGTGACTGGCCGGGAACCATGCAGGGTAAACACGGTTGCATTCTATCGGAGATCAGTGCTACCGCGTCACGCGAAGTAACTATTCTTTGATGTTAGCTTTATTCTTTTCCTGGCTCTTGGTATTATAGTTTGTGTTTCGTAAGCATCTTTATACCTACCCTTATAAAGTTGCTGTGACTTGTTATTGCTGAGTACCTCTATAAGAGAGAAACGCTACCCATGTACCTGCATTAGCGAGAAACTCGGGTTAGTGAGAAACCTCTATAAGCGAGAATGACATTGTGCTCCCTTGAACTCTCGCTTATCCAGGTTTGACTGTATTTTTAAATGTTTTCATAACACTTTTTCATCTCACCTGATGTTAACTGACGATATGGCCCAAGATAAGCTAAGTTCAGTGGGGGAACTGACTCTCAAGTGCAGCTACTGGAATACACGTATAGATGCTTGGCAACAGATTATCAACTTGAGGGTGGTAGCTAGCCAGGCGGGGTATTAAAAGATGGCCGCTACCGCCATGCTCTAGTTTCTTCACTTTTCTTTCACCGAAAGCTGAGGATCATTGTAGGGATTCGAAAATTCGAACTCACGTCGATAGATACATTTTGCGACTTACCTCGTTTCCGTTCTCGACGCTTCCATCACTCTGCGCCACCATATTGCCATACTGACAATCATCTTCACTCACAACGTAATCTTTATCAAGGGTTTCTGAACTATCTGTATTTTTCCTACTACCGCCCGCTGTACACATGTTGTCCAATGTATCCGTACTAGCATTTTTATCCCCACTCGGTTCATTCTTCGGCCAATTAGCGACGTGATGATCGACTAGTTCTTGAATTTTAGCCGTTAACATTTCCGCTTGTTTTTTATTAACGCTTTGCAAGCCTAGAATTACTATTGCTGTATTTATAAGGATGAGAATCATGGCGGGTACCATGAAACCCATCACCATACCCTTCTCTATCGACATCCAGCAGTAATGCTTTATTTCATAGTGTTCCATTGATAAGGCATAGTTAAACTAAAATAAATTATTATAAATAAATTGCAAAGAAAACATCTCTAATATATTATTTCACAAAGGTGTTTTTTTGGCAATGTCATATCTCCCTTAATTTTTCATCAAAATTAATGATTCATATATCATTTTAAAGCTTATGTTCCAAATTGTTTAAAATTAATGTTTTCGTTAAACTTTTTATAAAACGCGGTTTTTCACTAGGAATGTCATCTATAAACAATCTGATTAACTAACATTACAGCTGTTAATTAGACTGCTTACATTCTATAATGCGCGTAATATTATTACTTTATCTTACTAAATATATCCTATAACCGGGTCAGATAACATAGCTATGAATTAAAGAAAAAAGCATGTAAATCGGATTAGCGGTTTTCGCATGAATAGAACATAAACGTTTGTACATAAGTAGGTATACATGTGTGTATGTTTGTATTTATGAATGTATGAATGTTGAATGTATGAATGTATGTATGGATGCATGTATTCATGTATGCATGTCAAGAAGACATAGAAGAAGTATACCGTCTCGTGTGTACACAGCAAAACTTCTTCACAAAAACAAAAAAAAAGACGGTGTATGGTTTCATGTTTCATAGGTAACACAGCATATTTTGATATACAGAATAATAATAAAACTGGTTTCTGCTGCGCTTCACCTTTATTTACGGTTATAACGTTTATATACGGATATATATATACGGTTGATATTATGTTTCGTGTTATTTGTTACTGATTACAAAACTACAACAGTGTTGCTAGGTTACAATGCAAAATTTTCCTGGAAGTTACAGTAAAATATACGTACCTTTTTCTTAAATTCGTTTCTTTTGGACTTAAAACAAAACTAAGGGGGCGGCTTAAACCGACACTATGCCACTGAACTTAACCGCCTACAGTACTCACCATAACAACAACAGCTGGAACACCATAAGCGAGCAGGTAATTGTACTTGAGTGGAATCAGAGAGTCACAAGCGCAGTACTCTGCGACGGCAGCCGCGAGAGCAACAATCCACATTGCGCAAGATATGTGAGTGTAATGTAGCAACAAAGCAATCCTTTCACATTGTGACGGTGAAGAGACGCCCTGGTAAGATTAAATGTGCTATCAGAAGGTTAAACACGATAACTAGTTCTTTAAACTCAAAAAAAAAACTATATATAGGTACAGTTTCTAATGGTAAGTACGGTACAGCCCACAAATAAGAGCGACCGTCGGTGATAGATTTAATCGGTAATCTTCAACGTCAAACCGACCTACGGAACGCTTACGCTTTTCACGTTACACTTTACACTTTCAAGGGCCAAATATCATAAAAAGTTTTCTTTTGTATTTTTTTTCGGTCTGACTTTACTGTTAGCCTGGAGTCTTTGCGGCTTTTACAGCTTCACCTGGCTTGGGCCATAGGAAGGAGGGAACACGTTGGCTGGGTGACTATTTCACATCTCAAACAATTAAAATCGAACAATAATTTATTCAATGTAGGCCCTAAGAAGGCTTTTATGAACGTCAAACACTACTACCGGGTCGGAAATCATCTCAGTCATCGTGAAGAACTGGCAAGAATCTCGATCGAGCTTATCTTTTTTTCCCAACTGTACAAACAATCTGTAGTTAATAAACTTACTAATAATTTAATGGATGCACAGAGAGGGAGTCACTTACGGTATCACTATCATTCACATAATCATTTACCCTATGATATACTTTTGATAGTAAAACCAGTTTGAACCTGCTTGCCATGAACTCATTGTCTTGAAAATATGTAGGTAATGTGCTTCGGAATCTTATTATAGAACCTCACACTATTACCTAAAAACTTTTATTAGTGTTACTTAGTCTAAAACACGGTACAACTAATTTATGTATATTTCTAGTATTACAACTATTTTTACGAATATATATTATATTATCAAGAATGTATTGGGACGGCAAAGTTAAGATATTAAATTCCTGGAACTTGTTCTTTAGTGATTCGCAAGGTCTCATGTTGTTGCTCGATTTGCCCGCTTTTATGATATGAATATGGTGTCGACCTTAGCTGCTGAACACCATCAAATCTAACCAAAGAGTGCTAATGGCGGTGAGTACTTATACACAATTCAGTCAATGTCACGAGGGTAAAATATGTTTGTAATCTTAAAGGTGGACTTTCGAGCAAAGCGTCACTAACGCGGCGTCTGTAGCGTCACTGACGCGGCGTTTGACACACTTTGGCGACTTTGGATATCCGTGACAACACTGACGCTACAGACTCTGCTCGAAAGTCAGTCAACCTTCATTTAAGCAACGCTTTAACAAGATGGTGGCTCTCTTGTTAAACCTGTCCAGGGAATTTTGTGACAACTTAAAATTTATGTTTGTCGTAGCTATTTATAATTCACTTAAATTGAGCACACTACAAACTACATCACTCAAAATGCCACAAATATTTCAAAATATAGGGTCAAAGGACGTAAGTTTATGAATAAAAATAAAAATTCTACTACATGACCGATCAGGTCTCGCCAAAAAGTTTATCGCTTCATAATGTTGACCAATAAAAACATATTTTTTTTCAAATACGTCAACTATGTATGCATACGTTTATTCCAATTATTTGTATCGTAAAAAGAAACAAATTATTATATCTGTGAATGAAAATAACGATATTTTAGTGAAAACTCACCATAACTGCCTGAATGTAGATAAGCGTACACGCAGCGAGACAACAACAGAGATTTATATTAATCGGGTAGAGTTTGCTACTTCGACGAAAATCGGCTGTGTATTTACTGCACAGAAGCCAAATCACTGCAGCGATTAATAGAACCAAAGCTATTCCACTTGTCACGAAAATCTGTTAAAATTTTATATTAATAGCTTCAACCAACGGCTTCACTTGTAGACAATATTGAAATCATCATCATCTCGGCCGAAAAACTTATAAATAAAAATAAAATACAATACAAATAGCCTTTTTCTTTCTGCAGATTACAAAATTAGTTTTGATTATAACAATTTTATCTATTTGTTAATTTATTGGGTAATATTTGTGTTGAATAGTAATTTTTACATTGTTTTACTAGTGATTGTAAATATTATTATTATTATTATTTTATAATATAAACTTAGCCTGCTTGAACCTCCTCCGATGGTACCTACGTCCTATTATATGAAATTTCAACTTCTAATAAGCGATTATATGACGCTAAGGCCCTGACGTTAATGTAATCATTAATATGAAAATTAAGAAATAATATAAATACCAAAATCATCCACTCATTCCTAACTCCATGGCAATTGTTGATTCCATAGACGTAAGTGACACTGTCAATAATATTGTGTTCTTTGAGATCCGCATCAGCAAGGGAGTCGTCCGGTAATTCCACATCAATGTCCGCTGTTTTAACCTCTGCCGCCTTATTTAATAGTGCTACAAATAAAACAATATAATAATTATATAACTAATTGAAATACGAATGTATGAAATAAGTGAATTTATTGAATACTAGCTGTGCCCCGCGATTTCACTCGCGTATAATTTAAAAGAAATCTCTGATTGATGGTTTATTATAATACTTCAGGATAGACAATATATTTATCAGGCGGCCAGGATTATGCGTCACAACTCACACGGCTCGTTCGCGCCACTACACAGGGTAAAGTTTATCTACATAAAGTTTTCTTGACGATGAAATAACTTTCTTTCCTAAAGCTTAATATGCCATGCCTAATAATAATGCTCATAAATCAATTTTCAATAAAACTTTGTCACAAAACACCTTATTCTGACTTATGTATAAGATATAAACATATAGTAATACTGACTTTTTTAGATGTACTAAGGAGCAATATTTTAACATTGTATTTACGTATAACTTCGTATCACAACCATTAAGCCAGCATAAGTGTTTAAAGCAGTTAGAGTGCGCTATTTCTTCACCAACTTACTTAACAAAAATCAATATTTCAGGCAAGCTGAAGGGTTTAGCCTAATGCTAGATAGCCTATACTATTCCTCGTGAATCTGGCTATCACGTACAAAAATAATTTTTCAAATCCGACTGGTAGTTTCAGTGAATTAGCCAGTTTAAACAAACAAACAATCAAATAAAAATACTCTTCCGCTTTATTATATTATTATACTAGTTGTGCTCGCGGCTCCGCTCACGTGGACTACAGAATTCCGACATTCGAGGGCAGGCGCCTCTGCTGAAAAGACTGAAGACAAAAATGCTTGTTGTGGGTGATCCTTAGTAGATAGATACATACTATTGCTAACTTTTTGGTAGATCTTTTTAAAATATACAATTATGTACTACATTAATTTATTATATCTCGTATGGTTTACTCAGCGTAAGCCATTTAAGCGCCCCAAATGCGTCTTTTTTCCGAATCGATTCACCATTATCGGTACTGCTTATTTCGTATGTTACTTTATCTTACAAAATATATCCTTATAAACTGGCCAGATAATATAGCTATGAATTAAAATAATAAATCGAATAAGTGGTTATCGCGTGAAGACAACATAAACGGACAGACAGACAGAGAGGTGAGTTTTATAATATGTATAGATTTAAATGTATTAATTACTAAACATAATAACTATTTATGCATGGTGATAGCCGACAGGTATCTGTACCCGGCTAAGTTGCATCACGACCACCATTCACGATTTCGTGATCAGCCTCTGTATATTCAGCTGCCGAGAAGAGAAGCTTGCAGGCCGACATGACAGCGATGACTGTCGACGGATTGCCGAGCTGTCAGCGGTCACCGTTGTTTTTGGATTATACTATGCTTGACAACAGGCCGCCACAACGCCGCGTGAACACACGACCTATATTTGACATCACCCTCACATCATATGAGTAAAAATTATATAAATATACCACGTGTGACGTGAATATGATGTCCAACTAAGGTAAAGTGTTCACTGAGTGTATATATGAATAAAAAAATGAAATTAAGGTTCCTGTGAAATTTTTAACGAATGCACTAACCCTGATTACTTTTCGATAAAATATCCGGATTAGGATACAACTGCGGATTATCTTCATATATGGAAGACGTAAAATTGGAAACACTGTATTCGTTGTCATAAGATGTTATGTCATAATCCGACGTAACTTCTGGCCGTTGATACGTGCTCTTCCGGTATTTGTTAGCCACGGGCTGATACGATTGATATGATGACTTTTGTGTTTTGAAGAAACCATTGTCATTGTTGGTTCTTCGATTATGGTGCGTCGTCTTATTCTGTTGAAATGCTGCAATGTTTCGTAGAATTAACAAAAATTCTTAAATAATAATTAGTGGATAGCTGACTTGTGTAAATATTTGGCACATTATGGAATGTAAACAATCACATGTTACTTAAACATATTGATAATAAATGGCACCTCCTGTATGTTGATTTTTTTAAATCGAAAACATTATTTTTAAGCTATTCGTCAATAGCAGGAAACATAAGTTCTGAAATTGTATTTGAATCATTAGCTTATGATGAAGGAAGAGATATGGTTTTGCACAAAAAAAAAACCCTGTGAGAAGTAGTAGGTACTCGTATTATAGAGATTTCACGATAATATTTATTGTGTGGCCTCCGATATACAAGTCTTCATGGATAGCCTTGAGGATATAAATTTATTCACCTTAGAAAGTAATATTATGATCTCCAGAGGCGCATTTATTCTGGTGCTGTAGGAACTAAGACCCGAGACGACAAGCTGCGAGATGCAAGCCAAGCAAGCAACCAAGCCATATAGCGGAAGTTGCAAATGAGACGAATTTCACGTTTTTCGGACGGCCCGAAAATATTAATAGTGTGTAGGTATTTTTTTGTGTCTTTTTAATTTGTTTTACCGAATAAAATTGTATTGTCATTCATTAAATTATTGAATTTTATCTATTAAAAATTAATTGCCCAATTTTTTTTAATATTTTATTAATGAATAAATGAGACTTACCTCTGATATCAATAACAAAACACAGTAGAAGAAATAATTGAATAATCACAAATCGTAAAATACACGTTCGCATATTTAATCAATTATATTGCATTTTTTTTGTAAATTTTGCCATTAATATCTATTCATATTTATTTTGTATACTTATTTTTATTCAAATTATATTAAACTACATATGAAACTTAATTTTCTAGCCATTTTCAGTTTTCCCGAGAATCCGAGAATCGTGATGAATACCTGGAAAATCAATAAGGGATGTAACGTTTCTTTCTACGAAGAATTTTGTGTATTTTTCTTCGGCACAAGCATAAATAAGTATTCGTTTTTATCTATTTATTTATAAAATCCACATATAATTACTAGAAGTTGATATTTTATTATAAGTATCAATGAACAACAAATCGGCGTAAAACATGAAATACAAAAACGTCTGAGATTGTCAAGTGTAAAACGGAATCTATGAAGTGTCAACCCCAGGTGTCATCATTGTCAATAATGTCAACAAAAAAATTGTAAAAAACGCAATATAAAATTATGAAAAATAAAATAAAATAGTAAACATGAGTGCAATATTAAAATTTATCCGTGAAAATCATATATTAGCTTTAATAGAAAGTGCTATCGCCAAAAAGAAGTCTCGGTTGCATTTAAACGCTTTCGATATTGTAGATATACCAAGTTTATTGTACGACTGCACTGAAATCGAACAACTTTACTTACATAGAAACAAAATAACCACAATACCAGTTGAAATAACACAACTAGTTAACTTAACAACCCTCACTTTAGACTACAATAACATAAGCGCATTGCCACCAGAAATAGCTAACTTCAAAAATTTGGTCAACTTAAATATAAGCTACAACCCACTACATGAGCTGATTCCGGAGATCGGAGGGTTGGAAAACTTGGAAGCTTTCTGGTGCAACAGGATAGGCTTGCGGGAAATACCGAAAGAGATTGAGAAGTTGGAAAAGTTAGATACATTTGGTGCAAGGGGCAATGAGCTAAAAACAATTCCTGAAGAGCTTACAAGGTTACCAAAATTAAGGTAATTTTCATATTAAAAATCTTGTGTGCGCCTGATAGTGATCGTGTAACTTCTGATCTTCTAAATGTCTTGAAAAATTGTGCTCATATTCATATAATATTTTTATTTTATCGAGATGATGGTTTATAGCTGTGTTATGATGTGGTGCTTTAGTTGGTATTAACAATTTCTGTAACATTTTTTTGTAACAATATATATTGATTTGGTTCCTAACAATAAAATCATAAAGTCTAAACCACCATCAGGTACAGTGATCGAGCCATTAATTACCGATAAAGGCATTACAACACTAGCGGTGCCTAGTTTAATTAGTTAAATATAATAATCAAATTCATATTTTTACATGTTTATGTAATCATAATTTTTTGGTATTCCAGATGGCTTACTTTGGAGAACAACCAAATAGAAACTCTGCCAGACACAATGGACAAATTGGTGGCCCTTGTCCATTGTAATTTCAGGAATAACAATATAAAAGAGTTTCCTGCGTCTATACTGAAGTGTGCTGATCTCATGTTTCTTCAGCTCAACAGTAATCAGGTAAAATATTATTACAAATTATATAATTTAAATCTTATTGTATATTTGGGTTCTTCATGCTAAAAACTTGTTGGATTAATCCTATTGCCAGTTTTCTGAGTAGCAAAGGAAGTATGTTCTGTATATTAATCTTCTGATCATGTGTTAATTCCTCTACTTAATTGTAAGGTTAATTTATATGATCATGATTTCTTTGTGTTTGCATGAATATGTGTAAAGGTGGCAGAATTCTGCAAATCATACTCCAGCACACAAAAGACGAAGAAATTTTTTTTTTATTGTGGTGATTCTTCGAAGATAGATGCTATCGATGACTGTTTTGTAGGTGTTTTTAAGATCTACAATTATTTAGAAAATTAATTTGATATATCTTGTATGGTTTACTCAGCATAAGTCATTTATTATACAAAAAAGCTACGAATTAAAATAAAAAACATGTAAATCAGATAATTGGTTTCCCCTGTGATAAGGGACAGACAGACAGAGAGACATTGAGTTTTATAATATGTATAGATATTGCTCCATCACCTGCTCTGCTGTTGCCCTCAATTTGTGTACAAAATACTTTGCACCATGCTCTCTAATCTTCCAGTTCATAATTATATTGTTTCATTTCAGATATCAACTCTACCAGAAAATTTTGATACATCATTCCTCTCCATTTTGGAAATGATTGATTTACGATTCAACCCAATTTGTGACCTTCCACATCCAGTAAGTTTATTTATATGTATAACTAGCTGTACTCGCGGCTTCACTCTCGTGCTTTACAGAATGCTGTCGGTCGAGCGCATGCGCGAATTGTGCATTGTGCAAAAATGCTTATTACGGGTGATCCTTGGAAGATAGAAATTATGGTATTGCTGACTTTTTATAGGTCTTTTTAAGACTGTTGTCTCTGTTCACACTAGTCGTAAAAATCTGATGTCGGATAAATGTGACCAGCTTCATATAAAGCTTTAAAATCACTAGAGCACCCGAGATATTGATGGGCCCAACATCCAACTAGTGGTATAAGGCAGTTAAGGTTAAAATACACTACGACACTGGCACTTGACACAAATATCAACATTTACCTGCAACTACTTGGGGTGTTGCTTCTGTTTGAAGTTTTAGTACTTATATTTAACTAGCTCGCCCTGCAGACGTAATTTTGCTCATAACAGTATTCGTTGTTTTTAATTTCTTATAGTAATCCGCAATAATCAGAAGATCAATATAGAGACTCGTATAAAAATGTAAATTACTTAATTTGCCTGGGTTATTCTATCGCCAATTCAATTTGTCCTATTAAATACTAGTTGCTGTTAATTTTAGGAACATCCCTTAGTCCGGTACTCGGAAGAAATGCCTACTTTCGGAGGGCATTTGTCGGATCTATCGGCGCAACCTTCGAGCAGCAGTCGCGTCCACGGCGCTCAAGCTCTTGCTATCAATGCGACGGCTTTGCGGCTACCGGCAGTTCCTGCCGCGAGGCACCCTGACCCACTAATGATTGGTGAGGATTTTTAATGAATATTTTATGCAAATTAATTTGCAATGTCAATGGAAATTATCTCTCTATATGTACAGATATAGACTTAGATGTGTCATCGGTAGAATCCTCGGAAGACTGGGAGAATAGCGTCAACAGTTCAGAACTCGACGTTCAATACCAAAGCGATGAAGAGCGAGCTGACAATGAGGTATAATATCTCCAAATATTTGCAATTTAGGAGTATCAATAAGTTGAAATTCTATATGTCCATGTAACGTTGATCAGTACTCTTGGAAAGCCTTTTCGACAACGTTGCTATGGTGGCTGAGTTGTAGCATGTATGGACACTGTGTCGATTGACATGAATTCGAATCCTTGCAATGAGTCTTAGCTTTTAGTGAAGGGAAACATCGTGATGAAACCATGGCATGGTTGTGGGACATGTTCTAATGCTCGCCTGGCTAGCGACCACCATCAAGTTGAAACCACCCACTAGGTTGAGCTTGGATCACATAATCAATTAACATCAGGTGAGATAAAGGACAAAAATATCGATATGTTTTAACGGGTATTTAAAATACGTGTATTATAGCTTGATCGCCATAAGCGCAACTCTCCTAATGGTCTGCGGGACGCGGGAGGGGAACAAGACCGACCAATAAGCTAGTTTGTTGCCGGCCGCCGACTGCAATAGACGATTGACGTATGGGCTTACGCGGTTTTATTTTTGTGACATACTATACATGAGATTGTTTTACCAAGATGAAAAGTTATGCTTTAAAGCGCTTTTATTCAAAATATTGTTAATACATACTACTAAAATCAAATATGTTTCACTTCACCTACGTGTAGGGTTAAATTTTTTTCAACGTATTAAATTCAATAATGTATTAAATATGTTAATTATCATTGGTTATCTGCCCCAGTTGCAATAACATGCACAAACTATATAGAGTAAAATCTCAATACCGTGTATATCCTCGCACACCCGCCGCCCCGGGTCCCGCTAACCATCAGGAGGGTCGTGCTTACAGCGGTCGGCTTATAATTTTGATGAGTGGTATGGTATCTGCGCCCGACTGGTGACAAACACATAGCAATGACTTTCTTTTGTTTTTTTTTTATGGTTATAGGTTTGACGTAGTGGCCACAATCTCACCTGATGTTAAGTGACGATGTAGCCCAAGATGATAACACGCTAAACCTAGTAGAAGATTGTTTCTCAAGTGCAACTGCCAACACACCTATTGGTGCTTAGCGACAGATTTTCATTTCGAGGGTGGTAGCTAGCCAGGCGGGCATTAGAAAATGTCCTATCACCATGCTATGGTTTCCTCACGATGTTTTCCTTCACCGAAAGCTCAGGCTCATTGCAGGGATTCGAACTCGCGTCAATTAACGCGAAGTCGTCCACACTACCACTGAGCCATCATTGCTTCTCATCATTGGTTTGTCGCGTTTCGAGATCAGTCAGTATATATCCAGCTGCCGAAAAGCTTGCAGGTCGGCATGACAGCGGCAACCGGCGATGAATCACATCTCTCGGTAGTCACAGTTATTTTTGAATTGTACTGTGCTCACCATTAGGCATAGTACTGTCCCTTTATTTCACTCTCATGTTTCTTCATTAAAATTCCTGATACAAATATCATTTTAAAGCCTATTGTTAATGCTTTGGTTAAAATTATTCTACTAACAGTCTATTTAAGTACGATGACAGTGTTAGTTGGATATTTTCTATTCTATATCAGAAGACCTCAAACTTTTTTGTCTCGTAGACCACTTGCCAGGGTTTTTGCAAATTTATCGACTTTAAATGAGTTTTCGACAGCTGTTATAGTGCTACTTACTCACCTTGAAAGATTCATGACATATTATGTTTTTTTTTACTTCGTAGGTAATTTTATAATTTTGTTTAGATAGATTATATGTAAAGACATTATGTATTTAAATAGGTACTATTTGTGTATGTGAATTATTCCATTCATGCCAAGCCAAAATTAAATCCACGACCAACTATTGTGGCACCCATTTATAGTTCATGGATCCCCCATTATTATTATTCTTTCGCTTGCGCGGACCACTTCAGGAATCCCTGTTCTTTCTACATCGATAATGTGCGATATATTCGCACGGTTCAGCTTTTATAAAATCACAGATTTTACAGCTCACAACATTGTCCCATTCCTATAAACCTATGTTCGAACTTACGGACGGTGTAGTTAATTTAGCTGATCTTAGATCGTACAATTCTTCCAGGCCGTCGGGATGGTACTGCCCGAGCTGTCGCGCTATGCGTCCACTGCGAGTTGAATCTAATGCTCAAAGGCATTTTTATCGAAGTTCAAACAAGATGCAAAACGGGTACAATGAAAATTTATTTTATATAGATATAAACTAAATGTTTTTGACACATTTTTTTATATATGTAATCCCAGCAAAAACATAATTGTGAAAAGGTGCGAAGTCGTTTCTACCAAGTCCTTCTTCACATTTATGTTGGGATAACTTTTGAAAAGCTGCACAACGCCATCTATTTGTGAGCGAATGGAAACGCCGTTGTAGTTTCAACTTATTATTATTATAACTTCAACGCCATCTATTTGTGGACGGATGGAAACGCTGTTCATAAGTATTATTATATGCTTAATGATCTACCTTGACGCCAAATTTCAAGTTTCTGAGTCACATACAGTTAATCTAGGTAATAGTAGTAGTAATAATAGTAGTAGTAGTAATCTTTGATGAGTGAGTCAGTCAGAGAGTGATAAAAACGCTACTTTTCAGACCCTAATAAGCCAAGAACTATAATAGACTTTGGGATTCTAGGTGTTCAAGGGAGGTTTATTAAACATACAAAATTTCGGGTACCGAAAATAACTCGAACTGGTTTGTGTAAATGGGCTGGTGTCGCCCGTTCCGGACTTAGCTGACTCACTACCGTGTGTCTACATTCTGGTTTCGCTGTTGTAGAAGGAGAATTAGTTAATTAACTAAATCAGATTTGCGAGAAAACGCTGATATAGCCTTTTTGTCGGCATAAGCAGAAGAAAGTTTTTTACGAAAAAATAAAATTTATTGTCGGTATTTTATATAATATCATAGACTGATACAATGTTTATCTTTTGAGTCTGCTACTGTCTCAGTAACAAAACTCGACTGTTTTCGTTTATGTGAAAAAGTTTACTAAGATGTTATCTAATGTTTCCGTTTCTAACGTTTTAAAAGTTAGGTGAATCTATCTACCCGCTTTATTTTTATAGAATATTTTTGAGGCGAACTAAGATATTGGAGCGTGGGTAACCCCAAAGACGCATCGTACTAACAATTTTAGATTTTATTATAAATTAATAAAGTCAATTTCGAAAAATGTGTAGTTATCAAATTCTCGCTCTACGGCAGCGATAAATGTTTTTTTTTCTTAACCCTTAAATACACATTTTTTTAGGTTATAGCTTGAAAAAATAATATTTTTAGAGACTAATGTCAGTGTTTTTCTTTAATATTTTAATTTTTATTTGAGTTTTGTCTCGCAGCTCAATGAATACGTGTTGTTAGAGACAGATGTGTGAAGGGCGCTTCATACATTTTAAATTAAATTGCGTATAGTAAAATAAAATAATAACTACATATTTAAAGTATTATAACCCTTCATTAGATATTTTTAGAAAACTATTCATAAAATTAATATCAAAAGAAAATGATATAGTCAACAATAATAAATACCTAGTATAAAAGTTACCACGTCCGGAAGAGGGCTTAATCAGGCGCAGATCCAGTGGGGATCAATTGTCATAGAAAATTCTGTTTACTTTTTAAAATGGGTTCGATGTTGTATTTTCAATGTATGACTACCTGCATAAAATAACTCAAAATCCGCGCCTAGGCCTTATTGAGCATAGTGTCAACCTTACCCAGCTTGTGATATTCGAACATTTAACGAGTAGGATATTGTCGATATATAATTGTGTCATTAGAGACGGGCGACTTGGACCCTTGATAACGATTTTGGAATAGTCAAGATATAAAAATTAAGTACCTACTAAGGTTTTATTTCCTTTTGCTATTTTAGTGCCATAGTCTTATGGAGTTTAAGTCGATTCTGTCGTTTTTTTCTCTAAGTCGCCCGTCACTGTTTTGATGTTTTTCTAATTAATTAAAAATGTACACATAAAATCAATTGTAGTGCCAATATTAAAATAGAAGTGATAAATGTGTCAAAATTACTTATGTTACATAGATTAGAGATATTAATTAAGTCGAGTTTTTTTTTTATTTGACTCAATGAAGTACGGAAATAAAGTTATCGTTCCTTGTGCCTTTCATACGCACAATGTCGCACATGTACATATATATTATGTTCAGTGATCTTAGCAAAAAAATGACCAAACCCTGAATCAAAAAAATTCTTTGTTACCTTATAACACACATAAATTCACAAATTATTTTTACAACACAAATATATAATAATTTTACTTATATCACAAATTATTTTTCATTTAAAAATAGCAGCGATACAAATTCATTCGGAGTTATCACTTGTGAATTTTATGAAATATATGTAATCAATATAATAATATATAAAATAAATTTATAATAAATAATTGTATGAAAAATAACAATGATACTAAGTTATAATTATAACATGTTATTTTTCATTTTTATATGAAAAATAGCAGTGAAGTGCAAATGTTATACCTATTACTTTCACCCTTATGTTAAATGCAGCTGATACAAGCTTTTCACATTACAGTGACTACAAGGCCAGTGGGTCCATCATCTAGGACCTTATGATATCTTAATTGCTAACAGTGTTTCATACATTTTCACTAAAACCGTACCTGAATATCTCTAGTCTATGTTCATTAAAAAATTAATTGTTTAAAATATTTCTAAGAATTGTATTATTTTTGTCAAGATTTGTACATATCAAGTTATAACTATATCAGAAATATTTAACCGTTAACACAGGGTTGTTGGAAATTTAATGTTATCGCTTTAAAAGAAATCCGCCCCTGGCGGCAGTTTCAGCTGGGGCCAAATCCATAATACCTATATAGTTGGAAAAAGCTTGCTTCACAAAGCGCCTAGCATCCAGCGCACGTTGTTCTATCAATTATTCATTGGATTATAAAACAACCAGTTGGTTTTTGAACAAACCCTAATGGTTCAACCCAAAATGTACTCAAAAATCTGCAATTAGTAACTTAGTCAAAATAAATGTTAGGGAAAAATAATGTAATCGATGATTGAATTTTGGGTTGCTATGTGTATTAATCGAGATATTAATTGAATATTTACTATATATATAAAATAAGACATTTAAGCGCAACTACATGAATCTGTTATTTTTATTATTCGAATAAAAATATATCATCTTACTTGATATATTTTGATATGGGGAATACAGGATTTCTTTGTAAAATAATTTTATATTATGTTTTTAATTGTAATATAATTAATGGTGTAGGGGTTGTTAAGTTTTGCTGTTATTTTTTTCTTATTTGTTTGCACAAAAATAAAGGTTACACAATAAAAACATTCTTTATTTTATTAAATCAATTTGATGTTTATAATTCTAACAATATTCAAAACGGCATAACATAGGCAACACTAGTAAAATACAAGGTATCCGCCATATTTTATTGCTTCACAGAAGATTGAAAATTCATAATTAAAACAAAAATAAACTCTTTTAACAGTTGGTAACTTCCACTCCTATTTTTATTTGAATTTACAAAGTGAAGTTTATTTATTAGAAAAGTAATTAAAATTACATCCTCAAGGTCTCGTGTGGACCATACCAATTTTTTTATTAATTTTATATTTTAGGGATATTTTACCACTCCGCTTAGCTGAAATGTTTTTTAATAAGCTATTTTTGTAGCAGAGTGGTAAAATATCCCCAATTTAGAAAAATGCCCTTATTCTAGTCCCAGTTTCATTTAAAACAAAATAAATATAAAAGTCCCATCATACTTACCTTGCGATTTAAACATACAGCACCATAATTCTTTTTGAAACTTCATTATTTTTATAAGCATTGATAATAAAAATAAGCTTCGATGTGATTTTTTTTTTGTACAAAACATTTTCTTTGGTGCTATTCTTTGGAAGCATACTTTTTTCATTCTTCAGCCAAATTTTCCCACAATATTTTTTAGTCTCATACAACATATTATTTCTTAATTCTATGACCCATAAAACAATGGTATCAACTTAACTACATAAGCTGTAAACTATTGAAACGATTTGTAAAACTTTGTAAAAAAGAAAGGTTTGGTTTAACCCTTAAATGCATAGTTTTGTATTTCTATATTAATGAGTTTTTAAGTAAGTCATAAAATCATAATATACTAACATGGACGTATAGATCAAAGGATTTTATTATAATAAATTTCGTCTACACGGCCATATTTCAGTCGGCGCACAGAGTGATGTATAAAAGAAAGTAAATAAATAGTGTTCGTACGAATTATTATCAAATCAACCACACTCCCGAGGTAATTTGTATGTTTAATTATTGGCAACACTGGCCGGTATTGTGCTCTATAATTACATCGCAATAATTTACGTAAAAAGCAAGAAATCACTTGAATACATTACAAGTTTACTTGTGAAATGTGATTTCACGATTTTCTTAAATGAAATTACTATGGTTCCGACACCTTTTCACTACACATGACGGCATTTTTTAATGTTTTACCAAACACGTCAAAACCATTACCCGGGCGAGGTCTGGAGCGATAATGGCGGGCGACTGACTTACTATAGTGTGAATGTGTACGTGCGTGCTCGTACGTATAAGCGAACTGACTGACTTACTATGTGTAATTCACCTTTATCTTAATGAACGTTCCGTCCGCCCTCTTTTATATGTCCTAGCTACATTTCTTTTGTTCTACACTATATCAAGTATACTTTATTACCCTACAATTTAGAATACAGTACGATAAATTATAAATGCGGTTATATAAAATATATTTTAAAGTATCATATATACACTTTGTTCCAAAATAACTTAAAAACAGGTAAACAAACATGCTTGACTAGAGGATAGTCTTTTTTGTTTTATTAGTCAAAGCATAAATCTCATATAGAAATATTTGCCTTTTGCCTCTTTACCAACTTTCAATCCATTTAGTAATAGGGAATGTATTAGCTTACATTTCTATTTAAAAAAATAATTAAATAAATCTTTTCAAGTTAAGTGGGGTTATTAGATGAGAGACTTGTGAATATTCTTCTTGAAAAATATCCAAAACTCTAACCTAATAATATGTAATGTAAACACTATCAAAATTTAATGAAAGTTCCCTACAATATAATCCAGGGTACGTATGTACCCAAAGGCTATGGACGCTATAGCGAGGGGCGGCAAAAGCAACGGATTTGCGCTTTTTTAGCGCTTAGATCAATAAATTCAAATATGTGTGAGGGGGCTTTTTTAGCTTTCAACGGCCTTTTTTAGCATTTTCTGACAATTTACTCGCTTCTATTTGTGCATACAAAAAACCTATGGTTCCCTAATAACATTTGCTACATTTCGAAATCATGATAATCCTAGAAGACATCCTTCTTTTGACGCGCATCATGTGACGAAAGTGCGTTATGAGGAAATTAGCCATCTAATAATGTAAATTCATTTTATTGAGTTAAATTACAATGAATTTATACATTATTATCATAGATAGCTAACTTCATCACGTTGTTAGGACGCGGGATATAATATTTCAGAGTTATTATTGTTTTGTTACGCCAAAGAAGTTTAACTTCTTACGTGCGTACAATAAGTACTTACTGATAAATTATTATTATTTTTTTGTTAATTTTTGAAATACGCTCTCTAATCTAATCTATGATTGAGCATCAAATATCTAACTTAACCAAGTCCTTTATTATTCATTCATCGTAAGAAGACTTGCACGAGATATGTCAAATATTTATTTCAGAGATGTAGCATAATTTAAATTTTAAGTAGATTTTACGATTATCGATAATTTTTTAGAACTAAATACAATCGTAAATACGATTGTGCTTTAAATAAATAGAGGGATGTGTAAGTTGTGTACATTAAATAACAAAAATATACTATAACAATAATTGAGATCGCAATCTGGTACACTTGAATTATTGAATGCCTGACTCCAAAGAACAAGATTAATTTTTCCAGTCAATATTCTTCGTTGCTTGTTGCTGCAGTAAAAATGTAGGAATTAAGTATGTTTTTAGGTTATGTCATAATTTGCACGACGTAACAATTTACTTTCTGTGGATGTGTCAAGCAAGTCTTCTTATGATGAATAAGGTATAGTTTATACATTTTTAGTACCTATAGTAAGTTATGAAGGTGATATAAAAATCTGTATAATATATTTCTCACTTTTAATCTTTCTTCTCTTCGATCTGCTTAAATTCTTCTAAAAGAATGTCGCTTTCATATGATTTCGGTGTGGGCTCTGGAATAACAAGGAAACTTAAGTATGTCGATAAAATTGCCGCTTGCAGTGCTGAGGGAAAGAAAGTCTGAACTACAGTTTCAAGAAAATCAATGTAAGTTGAATGTATAATTAAATAAACTTTCCTTCAATATTTATTTAGAAATATATTTAATGTGAATCTCGATACGTTAAATACAAATAAGTTACTATTTTTTTAGTAAAAGCAAATTAAAATTATCATACACTAGATGTGCCCCACGGTTTCACCCGTGTTAACGTTATTCCGCCGCCGCCAACACGTCCGAGTAGCTCTATCGTGGTTCCACTTCCCGTACTTGTCTATAGCTTGCCAGATTGCTTGACGTTCATAGTTACTTCTCCGCTTGTTAAAGTTGTAGCGTGAAGTTATATAACCTAGAGTATTCCTCATGAATATGGCTATCATATAAAAAAATTTTTTTGAATCCAACTGGTAGTTACAGAGATAAGCGCGTTTAAACAAACATATAAACTCTTCAGCTTTATTATAAGCATATATATCCTTGGCACAGCATTTAGGTATCTAACTCAAAATAATAAATAAGATAAATAAATTAATAAAAAAAAAACAATACATTTCTAGAGAAATATGGCTCGTGTAAGTAGACTTTGATGCCATCTACTGAAATAAAATTCCAAGTTTGTGATAGTACCTAATGGCATAACTTTTGCATATTTTTTTTTTAATAAATAAAATCAATTTTATCGATGTCTTAATAAAAATGTCTTTCGTGACTGTCCGTATATGTAATATAAGATTAGTAAATTAAATACACAGATGTAAACTTTATAATTTCCAAGTAAACTCGTTGATCATTGTGTCGATAACCTATAAAAGTAAACAATGGAGAAATGCAGTGAAAAATCATATAAGTAATTGAAAATGAAATAGTCATCTTATGTATATTAAAATTAATAACAAAATTATAAGTTTAAAATTAAAAACAAAATTATAAGTTCATTGTTCATAGTTTTTAGGAAATGTAATTCTGTATTTTTGAGGTTATGTGTAATAAATTATACGTATAATTATAAATATGACAACTAATGGTTTAGTTAATAATAATCGTCTAATATGGATAATAATAGGATTTAATGTATGAAAATAACGTAAACAGTTAAAAAAATGTTCAGAAATTCTGAATAAATGCACATACCTTCTTTCTCTAGTTTGATCTTTCCAACTAGTGCCTTCTTCTCTTCTTCTTGCTTTGCGACGTAACCCAGTTTCATCTGAAATATATATATTTTTTAAATTATTGCTACAAATTGATATTTATATTCCGTTTTCCATAAAAATAAAAAAATAAAAAAGATAAATCACCATCGAGATTTTTTTTATAATACAAAGGTGGCAAATAAGAAAACGTCCCGCCTGATGACAAACGGCTATCGTAGCCTATGGACACTTGCAATACCATAGGTCACTAGCATCACTATCGCGTTGCCGACCTTGAACCCCTCTACCCCAAGGAGCTGTGGAAACCCTACTGACCGTAGGAACACAACAATAGGTCATTTGATTACGATCTTCTGTAGGGTGAAGGTATGCCACCAGTCGGGCTGCCCCAAATAGGAAGAAATCTCAAAAGAATTTTATTTGTACTTTACCTCTCAAAATCAGGTGACCTACCTCTCAAGTTTGAAATCAATATAGAGTCACATAGAAAACTTAACATTTATATAAAGAACCCATAAATAATCTCTGGCACGTAGTTTTGATTGAGTGTGTAAAGAAAAACTATTTTTTATTGAAGCTATGATAGATGCGAGTTCGAATCCTGCAAGAAACTTGACGAATAAAAAGTAAGTGAAACAAATATGAAACACACTAATAGGGTATTTTTTGGTAACACCTAGTGAGCTATCACCCTCAAATAGAAAATTTGTTACCAAAGCACTCAAAGATGTTTAAGCAGCTCTTGTTGCCAGATGGCTGTATCGTTTTCTTACCGAACCTTACTAAAATCCCCCTAGATATAGAGTTTTAGAAAGAAAACCCCCTGATTTTTATGGCTCCAGGTGGGCGAAATTTAGACCTATGAAAAAATGCCTTGAATCCCCGTCTCTTTTTTAGTTAGTAAATCTCTCTCTATATTTTCTTCATTTTTAAAGTCCCCATAAGTCCTTAAAATTCCCCTAATCTGGCAACAGTGAGGCAGATGAACGTGAGAGCAAGTTCCCTATAGGCCTGTGTTACCATTTACTAATACATCCGTTGAGATTGTTAAAACTGCAGAAAAATAAAATGTGAGTCACACTGCAATTTGTCTTTTTCAACATTTCTTTATATTGTCATACAAACTCTAGAGCCTGCTAGCGACGTTTGCTAAAGACCCTTTCTACTACCGCCTATGTGAATGCAGTACAGCGAAATTCTACGCACCTTCATGAATTCAGGAAATCCGTCTTGAAGGTGATACCAGCTCAGTATAAATACGAAAGTCACGAAGAACAGATTGGTGCTTATGCCTGATGAATAAAATTTAAATCATTTCTAATTTAGTTCACAACTAAAGACAAAAAATAATAAAAGCGATATTTTACATGTTAACACTGAGTAAATCATTCACAAATATAGTTTTCATTTATTAAATCTCGCCTTACGATATCAATATTTCAACAGTTAATTGTAGTTGTATCTAGATTAAGTGTACTATCATCTTCAGTCATATCACATAAAAGTTTTAAAGCATCAACTTAGATTTTGGTCAAATCCAAGAGCTTTAAGATCCTTAAAAATTATAATACACACTTCAGTTCTTCTGTTATATTGGATAATTATGATGCTATTACAATAACGTTTCATATTGAAAATAAATCTTAATAATGGGGTCAAAGACACTCGGGCAAACGTCCTGTGGGGACATATCAACAATGGGGTCAAAGACACCCGAGCGTACGTCCTATGGAAGTATCTTAACAATAGGGTTAAAGATACCCGGGTTAACGTCCTATGGGAACATCTTAACAAAAGAGGTAAAGAGACCCAGGCAAACATCTTAAAAATGGGGTTAAAGACATCAAATTAAAGTCTCTTGGGGGCATCTTAACAGTGGGGTTAAATATAACCGAGCCTATGAGGACTATATGTCCTATGAGGTCAAATACACGCATCCACGCGCAAACTTAGGTACAATTTTAATAATTAAGAAATAGGTTTTTTGGGATTAATATCTTATTTCTAAATACACCGATATGTCTAGACTATAGATGTGAACCGATTACAATTATCAGAACCGGTTTATAATAAATACATACATACTTACGAAGAAAAAACCGCTTTTTTTAAGGTTTTTCATCGGTTTTAAATTCCTTTCATTTATAAATCTAAAATTTTAACAAATGAAGGGAAGTAAAGAAGCTGCTTTATTTTTATTATTATATTAAGAGATCATTCTGGTGAATGAAAAATACTTTCATCTTCCAGAAAGCAGCTCCTTTTTAATAAGAGCACATATCCTGCTGCGGAGAACATGCGTTCAGAAGGTATAGAAGTTACAAAAACAGATTTTTTTTTGTTTAGTTTGTGTAGTTTTCAGTTTGTCTAGACTGTAAAAATATTGTTTGTTTTTACGAAGGCGCAAAAATTAATCCGGCACTAAGTTGCTTAATATATTTAAAATGCCTCTGCTCATAATAATTACGGCAGAAAATTTGTAATAAAAATGAAGTTTTTAAATTATGTAATATTTAATAAACTTATTTATTCAATGTTTATTTTAATACTTAATGTACGGTACAATGGTGTTCATGTACCTCTATCGAACAAAGATACTAAAATAGAAATAAATTTAAAAAACGGGTCAAGTAAACAAACTCGCCGAATATAGCTGAAGACTTGGGCCAGTTGAACATGAAGTATCGGAGGCCAATGAAGTGGGCTTCGATACGTAACTCTCCGCTGTATACTTGAACGTAGCGCGACTGCAACTCGACATACGCGTCCGTCACCGGCTGACTCTGGAAACGATTTTACAGTAGAACGATACGTTACGATATTACGATAACGTAATAAACTCTATAAAATAATAAAATTTTGTGTTCCTTTCCCGTCAGAGTCCAAAACCTCTGTTACTTAAAATACGGACCCTCTGTAACATAAACGAATTTGGTAATTACATCTCAGTTACTTAAAAGTAATGTTTTGACAACCACATTAAACGGAAATAATAATAATAAATACTAACATTAGAAGTACAAATTTGTTTTTATTGCTTACACGTGTTTATATGCTATATGCAGATGGCTATAAGTGTGAACTGTACAACTTATTGTGTACATATTCTTTGAAGATTAATCTGAGGCCTTAGTAATGTAACTTATTTGGATCGTTAGCCTTTCACAGATTTTCTGTATGGATGAAATAAATATGACCTAAATAAAGTGTGTATGTAACATTCAAAGGTAGCATTAAATTCGAATTTAACCTAGCTCATCTAACTATGCATAATCCCTAAACAAAGAATATAAACGAACCTCACTAAGTAAAAATATGAACGAATAAATCCAATAAATTAAACCCTTAGTAAGTTAAAAACTGAATGACTATAAATTATTTAACGTTTCCCTTATCGATGTTATATTATACTTAAGTAAAACTTTGAGCACAGTAAGGAAGATTTTGTTACGTTACGTTACGGAAGATACGTAATGGTCTAAAATGTATCGTGTACAAACACCAACACGGAGAACGAAAATTTCAAAAGGTTATTTTAATGAGCACGCGACTGTACTTAGGACGCTAACATAAATCGCTTGCGTCACGCGCCTGCATAATGTAGTATCCGGGTCGCGTCAGCGCTGGTCAAACGTTAGACGAACGCGCGCGCTCGACAAACGCTAATCTAATAGAGGACTTACCGATTATCATTATTTTTATTAATAATAAAGTTTACCGGGTCATCAGCGAAGTCGTTGAACAGATCGACCTCCAACTCTTGCTTTTCCTCCTGCATATCAAACACTAGGAACGGAGCCAGCACTAACGTCCGGAGGAGCTCGTGTAGTTTCGACCTAAAAATATTATTTACTCTTTTCTTTTTCGATCTGACTATGCTGTTAGCCACAAGGGCCCTAAATAATCACGGGAAGTCTGGTTACAGAGGAATTTACTTCCACGATCGCTCCGGATGATGAATGAACTCCCTGCTGAGGTTTTCCCAGTGTGGGGTTCTTCAAAAGGGAGTAAATAGGTATTTAAAATGTCAGCAACATGCATGTAATGCTTTTGGTGTTGCAAGCCTCCATAGGCGCTTACCATAAGGTAGAACTTGTTTGCCACCATCGTGGTATAAAAAAATATAGCAGTAGGAATGTACATGCCTCAATTCATTTACAAAGCATTATGTTACTTTATTTTATATTAAATTTCTAACTTGGCAAATTCTAATTGTAATTAGGCAGTTTAGTTGTGAAACGCTAAGGACGACAGCCAAGTCGTTGAGAAAAAGTTGTTAAAACTCGCTTTATTTTCTCTGCGTTTAAAATGTATGAATTCAGTAAATCCATGTACACTGAATTTGAGCCAAGTGGGACTTAGATTTTTATGAAATTTGCATAGCTCCGCTTCTCTCCTCTCTGTTACGCTCCACTGGACAATCAAAACTCGTATGTTACCATTTTCAACATCGTCTATTTGCTGATGGCGCTTAGAAGGAGCAGAGCTACACACTTATAAAAACATGCTATACCTGTATCGAAGCATTGCAGATCTGCATGAAGAGGATACTAGAACGCCACCTTTCGCACGCATCTGTGTACACACCATGAACATTCCTAGAAAATGTTCAATCTTTATAGTTTTCATAACATTATTAGGGTTCTATCAGAATTGGTAGTGTCTGCCTAACTATCAGCACGAATAATATCCTAAATACATTATCCTATAGTCTCTTCAGACGCTACTGAATGGAGCGCTAATAAAAAGTGTGCGTATGTATGGAAGTTATGGGTTTACCATGTGTAAACAAAAAGGTAAAATGTATGTAATTTTTAAACAGTACAGATTATATTATTTTACTGATAATTTTATTATATATTATTTTCTGATAATTTTATTAACAGGGATATATATGTTTAATTATTGAATGAATTATATAATTACATTACAGTAATTATCATAATTATGTTCATCATCATCATGTCAGCCGAAAGACGTCCACTGCTGGACATAGGCCTCCCCCAAAGATCGCCACAACGACCGGTCCTGTGCTGTCTGCATCCAGCGGCTCCCCGCAACCTTTACCAGGTCGTCGGTCCACCTTGTGGCGGGTCTGCCCACGCTGCGTCTTCCGGGACGTGGCCACCACTCGAGAACTCTTTTACCCCATCGGCCATCTGTTCTACGAGCTACGAGGCCAGCCCACTGCCATTAAGTGTCGCTATTCTTCGGGCTATGTCGGTGACTTTGGTTCTCCTGCGGATCTCCTCATTTCTGATTCGATCACGCAGAGAAACTCCGAGCATAGCCCTCTCCATTGCCCTTTAAGTGACTTTGAGCTTTTTTATGAGGCCCATAGTTAGCGACCACGTCTCAGCTTCATATGTAATCACTGGCAACACACACTGGTCAAAGACTTTCGTCTTGAGACACTGCGGTATCTTGGACGAGAATATGTTACGAAGCTTCCCGAACGCTGCCCAGCGGAGTTGGATTCGTGATTGACCTCTTTCTCGAAATTGGATCTATCTAACTGGATTGTGTGTTCCAGGTAAACATAATCTTCAACAATTTCAAGCGTATAGTCTCTGATCTTCACGGGAGTTGGCACTACATGGACGTTCGAGATAATCTTCGTCTTGTCCATGTTCATTCTAAGACCAACTCGTTCAGAGGCTTTACTGAGGTCATCGAGCATCGCACGGATGTCCTCCATGGTCTCAGCCAAGACTACTATGTCCTCGGCAAACCGAAGGTGGGTGATGTACTCGCCGTTTATGTTGATGCCTAGTCCTTCCCAGTCCAGAACCTTGAAAACATCTTCCAGTGCAGCGGTGAACAGTTTAGGAGAGATAACATCTCCTTGTCTGACTACCCGCCGCAACAGGATAGGTTCCGAGTTCTGATCCTGCAGACGAACTGACATTGTTGCGTTTTCATACAAACACTTCAACACTTCTATGTACCGGTAGTCTACTTGGCACCGCTGAAGAGACTGTAGTACAGCCCAGGTCTCAATCGAATCGAAGGCTTTCTCGTAGTCCACAAACGCTAAACGAAGGTGTAGGTTATACTCTTCGGTCTTCTGTATAACCTGCCGTAATGCGTGTATGTGGTCTACGGTACTGTAGCCTTTTCGAAAACCGGCTTGTTCGGGAGGCTGGAAGTCGTTAAACTTGCGAGCGAGACGGTTCGTAATAACTTTCGAAAACAGCTTATAAACATGGCTCAAAAATGAGATGGGCCTCTATAATTCTTCAATAGGGTATTGTCACCCTTTTTGAAGAGTACCACCACACTTTTGTACCATGATGACGGAATTGATCAATGTCTGAAAGGCCCTCATTACTGGTTTACCACCCGCCTTCAATAGTTCGGCTGTGATTCCGTCATCTCCGTGAGCTTTGTTGTTGTTAAGCTGTTTGAGAGCCATACTAATCTCGTACAAGCTGACGTCCGGGATGTCTTCTGTGTAGTGTCGAGTCAATCTAGCTCTTGGGTCTTTAGCTAGATTCGTAACGGGTTTCTGTGTTGATGTGTATAACTGCCCATAGAACTTCTCGACCTCTCTCAAGAGCTCAGGTTTGGATGACACGATTCTGCCGTCTTCAGTCTTCTGCTTTGTTAGCAGGCTTTGCCCAATAGACAGATCTCTTGCGAACACTTTGGAACCTTTGTTTCGCTCTATCGCCTCTTTAATACGATTCGTATTAAATTGGCGTATGTCAGTTTCCAGTGACTTTGAGATCCGTCTATTTAGCTGCCAATAAGCATAGTCATCACCTCTAGACTGCAGAATCATCTCAATTATGTTGGTCAATTATGAAGCTGGCAAGTGAGAACAACGTTAAGTCACACATGTGTGTTGGCAACGTGATGGAGAGTTGGTTGAATAAATTTAACATGTGCGCAGCTAGTATATAGATAAGATTTGATTGTTAGGTTATTTTCAACTTACCCAGATCTTTATTGACTTTAGATTCGGGCATGTCTAATACAAGCTTTATCCTATAAGACTGTGCTGGCATCAAAATTTGACTTGTTCTTGTAAGTTGCACATACGCATAAGGAAATGAGCAGATGCCCATTGTGTCCTCGCATGGCCTGTGAATAAAAAATGAAATTAGTAATATGAGTACAGCAACAGAATTAAATATAAGATTTACTCTTTTTCAAGCACTACAAATTGATGGCACTGCTCTTGATAGTAATCACAGTAATATCCAAAAACAATAGCAAACACACTCTTTTTTTTTCGAACTGACTGTACTGTTAGCCCTATGGGCCCTAAAGCCTCAAACGGCTTTTACAGCTTCACCCGGGCTTGCCAATCGTCACTCTCATGCCAGCCTGCTTTAATGTATTCTTCTTCTTTGTATAATGACAACATCTGTAGGAACACAATTCCACCAATATCACATAGCTGCAAGATTTGATATTGATCTCTAGTTGACAGTTAATAAGTGTAAAACAAAATGTGTCAAAATATTATTTTCAATACAATGAGTCCAGTTTAAGATCACTACAAAAATACCCAAATCTTAACATTATGTTTGAAGGATCAGATAATAGGTCTTTACCTATGAAATTGCCATTCTGCAGTACTGGCCATTTCAAATCAAAATAATTTTTGTTTGGCTAAGAATTCTAATTTCAAATTAATTTTATTTTAAAAACATGGAATTCTTTTTCCAAAAGCAGTCATTTGTTTATTGATTAGTGTAACAATTTCATCGCATTTCAATCTTTTTTGTCATCATGGATACGTTAAAAATTCGAGTAATTATGGAATATGAGTACCGTCGTGGCAGTAACGCGGCACAAGCGGCACGCAACATCAACGACGTTTACGGAGCTAACACTACAAACCAACGCACCACCTGTTACTGGTTTACTCGCTTTCGTTCTGGGAATTTCGACCTGAAAAATGAACCTCGCGTTCGTCCGAAGACTTTGGTCGACAATGACGAATTAAAGGCGATTGTGGAAGCTGATGATACACAATCTATGGCTGAATTAGCAGCAGCTTTTGACGTTAGCGTCAAAACAATATTGGTCCATTTGCTTCAAATTGGCAAGGTAAAAAAGCTTGACAAATGGGTGCCCCACGAACTCAATGATCGCCAGCGCGAAGTAAGCGTCGAGACGTGCCTTGCATTGCTCAACAGACACACAAATGAAGGAATTTTGAACCGCATTGTTACCTGCGATGAAAAATGGATTCTGTTTGATAACCACAAGCGCTCAGCAAGTTGGTTGGAACCTGGTTCAGCACCTAAACAATGCCCTAAACGAAAACTTACTCTTAGAAAAGTGATGGCCACTGTTTGGTGGTCTAGCACCGGTGTGATTCATCATAGCTTCTTAACAAACGGGGTGAGCATTACTGCAGATGTGTACTGTGAAGAAATGAACACAATGATGGAGAAGCTGGCACATGTCCAACCAGCATTGGTCAATCGCTCGTCTCTGCTGCTCCTGCATGACAACGCGCGACCTCATACTGCACAACAGACGGTCCCCAAGTTGCAAGAACTGGGGTTAGAAGTTCTCCATCATCCGTCCTACTCACCAGACCTTGCGCCTACAGACTACTACCTTTTCCAGAATTTGGATAACTCCTTGGCGGGAAAAAAATTCAATACCCGAGAGGTAGTACAAAATGCCTTTGAAGAATTTGTTGCCTCCCGTCCAGCTGATTTCTTTAAGAAGGGCATCAATAAACTGCCACTGCGCTGGCAAAGATGCATTGATTGCATGGGTGATTACTTCGATTAATACAAAAAAAAAAATACATGAAAAAACATTGTTTAAATTTTTTCATACAAAACGGCAATTTCATAGGTAAAGACCTAATATTATAGTAAGGAGGGAATAGACTGCCCAGGAGTCGGTAACACTGTTTATCCAAAAAAAATGTAGTCTCGCCAAATATCGTTAATTTTTATTTTTTGTTTCTCAGACAAAATAGATTTTAGCATCATTTTAGTTTAGACGTGCGCTAAGACAAGAATCTCAATGAAATAATATGATTTCAAACTTCAAATTTTTAACTTACCTACTACCTACCTACTATATAACTTATTCCTACTTACTTGAATTGAAAATGTGTCGATCGGACGTGCATAACGTTAGGCATATATGTGTGATAGAAAACAACGTATAAAAATACAGAAAGCCACAATATAGCACTTAGAAATATAATCAAAACAGCGGTTTTGTAAACTATTTCCTTTACACTGGTTATACTTCTTCCTGTTTTCTTTTTATATCCTGAATATTGATTCAATAAAAATGTCTCAACAGGTCTCCAAAATAGATCTTTATAAATTTTAAATGGATTAATATAACTAACAACCGACATTTTCAACACACGTTTCTTTAGATAACTTTATCAAGGTTCTGTCAAGCTCAAGATAATGTATTATTGTCATAGACCTTTATATTATTGTTATCAAAACACAAATAATTAAAAAAATACCAACAGATGACAGATATTAGTTTTGACTTTGACACCACAGAGTAAGTAGAGGGATTTGACACTATTGACTACAGGGTACAGAATAATAATACTCCTAACAACAGAAAAAAATAAAACCCAACGGGAAAAAATATCAACTTCATAGAAAAAAGGGAACAAAATTCGACCATCTATGTGTTTCTCTATGCAATTATATTGGAGAAAAATCAAAACTATTAATAGCCATAAAAAAAAATTAGGAAGGACTAGAAACGAATTTGCACCTTTAAGAACTTCAAATATCTTTTAAAATTATTTTTAATTTCTTGAAGATAGAAATTCGTTTCTAAGTTAAATCTAAACCTACAAGATATACTTGATAAAAAAACATAAATCAGTATCACTCTTCATGTAATTTGTAGATGATTTTTTCACTCTCCTGAAAAGTAAGCAATTTTGACAAAGGTGGTTTTTGAAATGAACTCTTCATTTTTGATTATATCTGCAATATAATAGCATTAGGAAACACATAGATGGCAGTATGATCGAATTTTGTTCCCTTTTTAATGCGCTTACATTAGCTTAACTTGTAACTAAGAAATTTAACAATGTAATAAATCAATCAAACAATCTTAGAAGTAAATTTTAACCTACATCTAATTGTGATCGCAAAATGGAATTTTGTATGTACGTGTATTTCGAATGAAAACACTATAATTTGGTATCTTAGAGCTGATCTCATGATGGAGCCAGAGGTGGATAGTGGAATACTTCAATGGCTACTAGTAAACCCCTAGAGTTTGGGCTCATATGATTTGTTTTGACAATTCCAATATATTGAGCTTGGTAACGAGGGTCTGGTGATAGAGCCAGGAGGTGGATAGTGGAACTCTTCAATGGTTACTAGCAACCCTTCGAGTTTAGGCTCATATGATTCGTTTTGACAAGTTAAATAGATTGGGCTAAGTAACGAGATGTTATTACAAGCCTTAAAAGTTTTATAATATTTGTTTTTTATAGAGAAAGAGAATTTATTTCACAAATTTATTATTATAAACTGTTGTCGTTATTCTGATATAGGGTACAGTACTGTTATGTATCGTATTATAATTTGTAAATAATACCATAAAGAAAGACGATAATGAAATGAATTATGATAATATAAAAATAAAAGTGTACTTTATGCCTTTTACTAAAAGATTATAATTTATAACCGTTAATTCGGAACATTTATTATTCGTATCGTAACTTGGAATGTGGGCGACGTGAAGGTCTCTCCCTTACAAACCTATTGATGGTTTCATAGCGTTTACTTGTCCACACATTCCGATAACACTGTCATTGTAATAATGAACAACGGATAATCGACAGCAGATTAATTATGTCTTCAATAATTTGTTATTTGCTGCGTAGGAATAATGCATTACATTATTCGTTGTTATAATAATGACTACTCTAATTAGAAGCTTAACTTTTTAACGTAACTTAATGTAACGAGAGGCGAAGGAAACTGAACACACATCCACTATAGCCAACTCGCGAGTTTTTGAGTAATTAATTCAAAAACTGGCATTTCTTCACACGTATATGGGTACATTTAACTAATTGTAAATAATTTTATGGTTCTTATCAAACCAATACAATTGATTTTCGATTTACTAGGATATAATATCGAATCATTGGATCGATTCAGTAGTATGTATTAATAAACAATTGCTTTTCTTGCACATAAAATCTATTCTTTAATTAATTGATTTCGGATCGCCACCCCTATGGAGCACTTTACCGGAACCACAGAACACAGACATTTAACAGGTCCGGAACCACAGAGTACATTTGTATATAGTCCTTTGTTATATATTGTTATTTACGAAAAAAATTGTTTTCAAAGTAAATGAAAATTTGATAAAACTATGAATTACCTTTTTCAAAATCTTAAAGTAAAATGTATTATTATAAATGGGAGATTAGCATCAAGTACTACACGCACAATTATAAAAGATAATCTACCGGCCACTGCGTATAAGCCATCAATTGTTGAAAAAAATAAGTATGATAAATGGGAAAAAGAAGGGTTATTTAGAGCAGAATATTGTAATGACAAGACAAATTATAGCATGGTTCTCCCACCTCCAAATGTGACTGGAAAATTACATTTAGGTTAGGCAAACTTTAATTTTATTATTTGTTTACAATTATTAACAAATTAAAGAAAGTCGTTAATTGTAATATATTAAAATATCTTTTGTGCCTAATCTGCAAATTTAAATTATGAAACTCATTGATTTATATAAAATACTAGGTCCGGCAGATGTTGTGTTGCTCTTTCTGGTAATTAATGGCATCTCCATCTGTTTATTTTTAATAACTTTAGAATGACAAGATTGGATTTAGAATCCTTTGGTATGAATTGGCGCTATAATGCTTTCACTCTTATTATAAAGTAATTCTCCATTTTTATTAAAACCTATACTTTGCACCTAAAAAATGTTAGTATCCAAAAGAAAAACCCTGACACGAAACAGAAACATCTACTTAGTCTGAACTGCGTTTGTATATCTAAAGGAAGCTTAACAAAATAGTAAACAAGCTTTTAATTTTATAATTCTGCAGACGCAGATTATATCATAGCAGGGTTCTTCCTTGTCCGGACCATTATTAGGTCAATAATCATTCTATCTTTGAACTAACTGTGTTATCTAAGATTTCATAATAAACAGAATTGGAGTATGAAACCATCGCATCATCATCATTTCAGCTGAACGATGTCCACTGCTTGACATAGGCCTCCCTCAAAGATCACCACAATGTTATATTCTATGTTACCCGCATCCAGTGGCTTCCTGCAACCTTTACCAGTTTGTCGGTCCTCTTTGTGGCGGATTTGCCCACACTGTGTTTTCGGTTAGAAACCTAAAAATATTTAAGTTACTTGTCAAAATTTATTGTTTTATTATTATGTTGAACACTAATATGGCTAACACCATGCACTTATTTTGTAAATATGTTGATGGTTTCAATGAGTATAAAAAGGTAAAAATGATATTACACTAAATTTATTTTATAAAGATAAAATTTTATAAACTAGGTGTGCCTCACAGTTTCACCCGTGTTAATTTTATTCAACAAACTCTTTCGCCAACGTGCCCTTTTAGAGCTATCGTTTTTCCACTTGCCGTCCTTGCCTAATTGTTTGATGTTCATGTTTACTGCTCCATTCCATAGGGTCGTAGTTCCCATATTATTTTTCATGAAACTAGCTATATACAAAATTTTTATTTCAAAATACATTGGTAATTCCAAAGAATAGCAGATTTATACAAAAAGCTCTTCAGCTTTATTATATTACTAAGTGTGCCCACGATTGTTAATTTAAAAGAAATTGCTGATTGATGATTTATAACACTTCGGTCTATCGGGCGGCCAGTGTTATGCGTCAAAACTCTGACTGCTAGTTCGCGCCACTACACCTATAGCTATAGACCTGAGCCGAGTGTTGTATTATTTTAACTTTACATTATCTCCCAAACTATTCTTCAAAATAACATGCTATGAAGGGAAAAGTTTATCTACATAAAATTATCTTGTTGATGAAGTAACTTTCGTTCCTAAGGATGCCAAGCCCAATAATAATGATCACAAATAAATTTTCAATAAAACTTTGTCAAAAATACCTTATTGTGGCTTATGTGTAAGAGATAGGTATCACGGACTTTTTTTATATTCTAAGGAGCAATATTTTTGTAGATATTGGCATTCAGCGCACGCCGATGAAGCAGTTAGGGTTCGCTTTTGTTCCGACTTAAACAAAAATTTTAGGCTAGCTGAGAGGTGTGGCCTATTATACTATTATTCATTGTGAATCTGTCTATCATATACAATTTTTTTTTTAAATCAGACTGGTTGTTCCAGGGGTTAGCGTGTTTAAACAAAAAAAAAACCTTTATTATATTAGTATAGATTATATTCTTTAAATAAATAGGATACCTTCAATTTTACTGAAAATTTTGTAATTTAAAAAGAAAATGGGTAGCAAGGAGTGAGAAAGCCCACTCCAATTTTATCACTAAATTATTGTTAATCTAAGTTGCAATTTCCTTAAAATTTTAAATTTGTTATTTTGAACCCTATACCTACATCCTCCCTATACCTTCAATCTCTCAGCGTGCAAAATGATACTAAATGTCGAAATTTCTAACTATACCATGAAACTTTGACTATCAATAACTCAGGCTAGATGAATTACCTTGTAATGGGAGTAGTCTTAAAGCGTTAGGGATAGCCCTAATCAAAAAAGGTTTATATATGAAATACTGATAAATAAGGAATATATGTAACTCATTTTCAGGACATGCTTTAGCTTGCACAATCCAAGATGTTATAGTGAGAAGGAAGAGATCTATGGGGCTGAATGTATTGTGGCTGCCTGGAACTGATCATGCGGGTATTGCTACACAGGTATAATTATTTAAGATAGGACTTAATCATATTTCTCAAAAGTAAGCCAAAAATGACACAAAATAAAGATTGAATTTATAAAGATAAAATTACACTATACTTTGATTAGTGTATTACTGCTCCAATTTAGTTACATAAGTTTGCAAAGTTGAGATGAGCTTGAATGGTGTAGGGTCTGTGCCTGTTTCACAAAAACCTACCAGCTAAGCTCACGCACAATCAATAGGCATGATGATTTTTTTGGTAAAGCATTTCTAACATGATCTTACGTATTTATTATTCAACAAAAATAAAACTTATTTTTGCATAAAATACAGGTTTAGTATTAATTATTGATGTTGATGCAAGTTACATGGTGATGCTCGTGACGTCACGAGTCATCTAATAGTAAGCGACGAGCGGCGTCATTTCAACAATAGTCTACATCAAGGAACATTCTCACCGTATACATTCAGTGTTCAGACAATAATGTAGTTATTTTGAATTTTAAAAATTAATTCTCAAGTATATGGTATTTAAGTAGAATAAAATGTAAAAGAAGTAATACACCAAAAACACAACAAAAACTACCAACAAGTTATTTATTTTGCACAATAAAGAAAACTACAAAATTAGCTTATGCAATATATGTATAGTGTATTTTGGTGCAATAATGGATACATAGGGTTTGGTACAAAAATAAGAGAGGTAGGGTAACAGAGTCATTTGTTGCGAGATTTCTCTCTACCCTACTAACCTACCTAATAACTCCACCCTACAGAAGATCGAAGCAAAATAACTTTGTGTTGTGTTCCTGCAGTGAGTAGGATTTTCAGAGTCCTTGGGGAAGGGAGGTTCAGGGTTGGCTACACACTAGTAACACCTGTGGTCTTTTAAGCGTTTGTAGGCTGCAGTAGCCACTTACCGTCAGGCGGGCCGTAAGCATTTTTGTCACCTTAGTTGTATAAAAAAAACATTCGATTTCCATTGTGACAATAAAGCATAAAAATTTCAACATTTTTATTTATGCTATAGATAAGTAAAATCAAATGTATAAAAAATAAGTTCACCTTCCTTAAAATAATTTGTATAGGTCTTTACATTCGTAAGATTCGTCGTTATTTGATTTCCATAAAGTCATCTTGATATATACCATCTGGTGATCCTGGTTAGGCAGGGTAGTTTTTTGACAACATTAGACCACACTTCTTAATTTTTTTATCAAGATTAATTAATACCCTTGAGAAGCGACACACAGCATGCTACGGAAATAACTGTTTCTTCTATATTATTTACTACATATTAATTTGACTTCATAATACTTTACATGTACCTTATCTCAGAGCAAATTTTAAAATAATGGAAAAATGGTGCAGACATTATCGATAAGCGTTAACACAACAGAAGTTTCACTTTTAATATAAATATGAATACGTTTATTTGAGTCTTATTAATTTTTTTCATTTATTAATATTTATATTTCAGTGATTCTTTGTTATAGTCATCATGTCTATTGATGTGAAACATAGTAACCGTATTTGATAATTCAAGGTTATAACAATCAGTACAGCCTAATTTTTTATTTATTTAGTTACTAGCTTTCCTTGCGCCACTTTATTCACGTTGTATTCAAAATGAAAAGACTTTCACGCCATCTGTTGTAAACTGATTGATACAGAAATTATCACGAGTGTGCGTACAACTCACAAAAGTTTTGTCACAATTAGGTTAATAGTTTGGGGACACATACAGTACAAAGAAACTTTTTTTTTAGTTATAAGATTAGAACTTTAAACATAGTTAACAGTTGTAAGAGGATGAGTTGTTCTTTCATGTACTTTTTTAGTTATTAAAATATTACTTTAATATACGTAATATATTTATTACTTATCTTTAATGATCATAAAGTAATATTAAAAAAATTACAGGGTGTTGTTGAAAAGAACATTATGAGCAAACATAATCAAACACGACACGACATTGGTCGGGAAAATTTTATAAAAGAGGTATGGAAATGGAAAGAAAAGCATGGTGATACTATAACCAAACAACTACGTACTCTAGGATGTTCTTTAGATTGGTCGAGGGAAGTTTTCACTATGGACCCGAAGCACACACATGCAGTCAACACAGCTTTCATCAAACTTTTCCAGAAAGGCTTAATATACAGAAAAAAAGCTTTAGTCAATTGGTGTAACGCTTTAAAATCTACAGTATCTGACATAGAGGTTGAGAATTTATCAATTGACGGTCCAACAGATATGGTTTTACCCGGTTATGTGAAGCCTGTGAAGTTTGGTATGATTTATGACTTCGTTTATAAGTTATGTGACAGTGATGAAGAGATTGTGGTATCGACAACCATGCCGGAAACTATGTTGGGAGATACAGCGATTGCTGTGAATCCTAATGATAAAAGGTAAAATATTAATAGAATTATGTATAGGAAACAAACATAGCTAGATTTTTGGGTTCGTCCAATATTTATGTGAAAAATTGCCAAAGCTACAGACTATAGAAAAACTTTAATAGTCTTTTAACGTTTTTTATGAGTCATTTAAATTTTCAAATGAATGCAATCAAATTAAAAATGGCAAATTGGTGTAATATGACAGTCATCACATTGGAGATTTACTAAATATCTTATAACCGTATATTCTTATTATTTAGGAAATAAGTTATTACTAAGTTAGATGATAGAGACAATCAGTTCCAGAAATTAAAGTTTCTTCAATACAGTTATTTATTATTATTATATCCCTAGAAAAAAGTAAGTAAAAAGTATTTTGATTACAGATACAAACATCTTCAAGGAAAAAGGGTTGTTCATCCATTTAGAACTAAAAATAAAACTATACCAATAATATTCGACGATTTCGTTGACATGAATTTCGGCACAGGGGCAGTAAAAATTACACCGGCACATAGTAAAATAGATTACGAAGTTGCAAAACGTCATCATTTACCCCTATTACAAGTCATAAACGAAGAGGGGAAGATGGAAAACGTTGATAATTTCAACAATTATCAGCGTTACGAGTGTAGACAGATGCTGGTTCACAAATTAGCTGAACTTGGACTGTTAAAAAGTGTTAAACCACATCCAATGACGTTACCAATATGCAGTCGGTCAGGAGATGTGATAGAATATCTACCAAAAGAACAGTGGTTTTTATCATGTAATGATCTAAACGAAAAAGCTATAAATCTAGTAAAAAATAACGAATTAAAAATTCAACCAGATAGGTTTGTCAAACATTGGCTCGACTGGTCCAAAGATGATAGAGATTGGTGCATCTCACGACAATTGTGGTGGGGCCATCAGATCCCTGCTTATAAATGTAGTGTCAATAAAGATATAATTTGGATTGCCGCTGATAATGAAACCTCGGCGAAAATAGGTGCATCTAATTATTTAAGATCTTTACCGGATGAAATACAAGCTGAGAGAGATACCGATGTTTTAGATACATGGTTCTCGTCTGGGATTTACCCATTTGCGTCTTTAGGTTGGCCTGAATATCACTATAATGAAGATTACAAAGAATACTACCCGCTAAGCCTAATGGCGACGGGTCATGACATTATTGGTTTATGGGTCCAAAGGATGGTAATGTTAGGATTAGAATTAACTGGACGATTGCCATTCAAAAATATACTACTACACGGAATTATATGCGACAATAAAGGTGCAAAGATGTCCAAGAGCAAAGGGAACGTTATTGACCCTATAGATGTTATAAATGGTATAACCATCGAAAGTCTTAAAGTTAAGAGTGAAGAAATGTACAAAAATGGTATTTTAAATAAAGAAGAATTGACGAAAGCGTTAGCGTATCACAAGGCAAATTTCTCAGCAACAAAAGGCATACCAGAATGTGGTGTGGATGCATTGAGATTCACATTACTATCTCAAGATATTCAATCGCATTTCGTCAATTTTGACGTAGCGTTATGTCATGCAAACAAGTTATTTTGCAATAAAATATGGCAAAGCGTAAAATACATGCAAATGGCTTACGCAAAATTGAAGCCTTGTGACCAGAACATTACTAGAAGTGATTTAACAGTATTTGATAGATGGATACTGAGTAGATTGGCTGATATGGTGGAAAAAGTAAACGAAACGATGGACACTTACGATTTTCATCTAGCAACGAAGGCTATAAGGGTATTAATATATAATGAATTTTGTGATACTTATTTAGAAGCTACTAAACCTGGATTTGAAGATGAGGATTTTAAAATTGGTTATTGTCATGCTCATACTTTATCTGCTGTTTTGAACACATCGCTTAGGTGTCTCGCGCCATTTATGGTCTATTTAACAGATGAATTGATACCGAAAATACCCGCTATGGAAAACAATATTATTTATAATTTTAATGATGAGTCAAGCAAATATTTCGATTTCCCTAAAACGGAAGAATTCAAAATATGGAAAGATGAAACATTGGAGAAGCAAGTCGATAAGTTATTAAACTTCGTCTATATAACAAGAGAATTGAAAGGTCTTTATAATATATCTAATAAGTTTAGGCCTTCGATAATAGTCAAAAGTACTAATGGTAATTTAATATCTGATGTAAAAAAACATAGTAATATAGTAATGAATTTAACAAAATGTAGCAACGTAGAATTAGGTGATATTGATGGGGAAAAGAAATATGCTAAAGGTATTTTAGATGCAGAAACTGAAATATTTATCGAAATATTAGCTGACGATGTTGATAATGCTATAATATCGGCTAAAACAAAATTAGAAAAGAGAATCAGAAAACTGGAAGATATTTTAGTGAAGTTAGAAGCTAAACTTACGAATTCACATATAAAAACCTCAGAAGAGTGGTCTATAGTCTTGGACCGGGAGAAGTTAATAATGAAAAGGAAAGAACTTCAAGAATTGCAGAGACTGATATGATTAGCTCTAAGCGTAGGTATGACCAGCTAATTATTTGAATTTACAATGAAACCATTACATACCCGAATTGGAAACGACATTTGGAAAATAAATGAAACCGCACCCACAGAAGTATAACAAAATCGAATATTAGTTTAAAACCGTACTGAAATTTTTACACAAAAAAACACCGCATCAACTACACTGACTTTGGAAGAGCGGTAACGAAGCACGCGTTTGGTGCGATTTTAAGCAGCAGGCTTTGTCGGCTGCGCTTTAAATTAATATCAAAAACTGAGGCCTGCAATCCCTTGAAGTTTCGGTTCAGTTAAAGACTCCGAAGCTTGTTGACTAGTTTGCATGTCAAACTCGTAAACCCACGTCTGGTCACCAGTAAAAGTGCGTTTCATGAATGTTGGGTCGGAATTGACTCGTTCTAGCATATCCTCAGCGACTCTTATGCGATTGAGTTTTTGGAGAAAATTCAGCACTTTTCATACATGTTTCATACCCAAGTGATTATTTAAAATGATACGGATCGACTCGTGAGATACAGAAAGTTCAGCGGTTACATCTGTCATACTTGAATGAGAATTTTTATTCACTATTTCCTTCACTGTTGCGGTGTTAGCTTCAGTTGAAGACGTTGATGGCCTACCAGGGCGAGGCAAATCTTCCTGCATATCTCGACCGCTTTTGAACGCTTTGTACAACTCATACGCAAGTGTTTTTGATAAAGTCGATTCACCGTAAACATTCTGTAAAATTTTCAGTGTCTCCGAACACGAAATTCCATTGGCGATACAAAATTTAAGACAGACTCTTTGTTCGATGTTTTTGTCCATTATGAAATTAGAAATACACAATAGATTGATCTAACTATAAACAGTATTGTATTTAATCTAAATGACAGATGCATCTCAACCTCCGCGCCAAAATGAACAGTTGAGCCAATCTAAAAAAAATAATGTAGAAACATTAATTAAATCATCCATATCCGATACTTTTTTGATTGAATGTATGTCGCGTTTTTTAACAATTTCAAAGGGGAGAAACCTATAGGATACTTCCAGTTGACCTACAATCATGAAATTTGGCAAGCAGTGTCTTTTAGCAAAAGTAAAAGAAAACATCAGAAAACTGTAAATTTGTACTATATCGTTAGCTAAGGCGATAACGAGTAATGCGGTTTTATATATTGCCCATATGTCGTTTCAACTTTGTATCTGACACAAGAAGTAATATAACAAGAGATAGAATGAGTACGCCTTGTATCTTTATATTTATTATACCACATTTTCTGTAATTTTGTGTATAAATCTCAATTTTATTGCGTTTACCAATCGAATTATGGTCTAAATCTGTATGCTCTTGTTAGGTTTATGAAATATTATACACGTTTTTAATAAATCAGTTTTTATTTTATTAAAACCTTTTTAGGTTATTAGGTAATACAAAAAAATGCAACTACGAATCAAGATTATGTATAGTAATAATTGGATGACGTCATTCCGGCTGCTGGACGAGCCATTCCTCTCACTAGGCTTAGCGTGATACCATCTTGGGCTACAGCCTAAATCGTCAATTAACATCAGGCGACATTGTGGCCACAATACTTACCTATAAAGAATAAAAAATAACTAAAACAAAGAATCACTGAAATATTAATTTTAAAAATAAAATAAAAATAGAACATAAATCTATTAAAATAAAAACAGACAATTTGAGCAATCTGCCATGTTTTGTGAAACACCAATCAGAGCGATTGACGTCACGGCCTTTCACGGAAAAGTAAACGTTATTTTGTTACCTCTGAATTTCTCTTGTGTTAACGCTTATCGATAATCTCTGCACCGTCTTTAATTAATGTATGGTTTCATCCTATTAAATTGCCTATATTTGTATTGTCACTAGCAAAAACAAAAAATGCTAGCGATTGAATAAAGCAAATAGCTTAAATTTGTCTAGAATTGATTTGTTGGCATTGAGTATGGTTTTTGCGTCAATGGTCATACAAAAACTTTTGCTCAGCAGAATACCGATTTATCTAAACATCCATGTTACCATGAGTTATATATATTTAAAAAATACAATTTAGAACTCAAAGCCTCATAAAACTGAACTTTAATTATATTAGTTAAGCTTATCTATATTAACAGAATGTTATTGTCGTAAGAGTGCAAATACCTATAAAATATTTTAAGGAATGAAAACTTATTTTTGTATATTTGATTGTAACTATAGCATAACTAAAAATGTTGAAATTTTAATGATTTATTGTCATTACTAGCGACCCGCCCCGGCTTCGCACGGGTGCAATGCTGATACTAAATATATACCTACTACAGAATGTCCTTAAACAACGTTTACAGCTTTTTTGTCATTAGACAATACAAACATGTTTTGTTTAGAGGTTACTCTTGAAAGAGCGACATATAATTGACCATGGTATATAGGGCCGGTACCGCCGCACTTCCCCACATTTTAAATCTGTAATATCTTCCGAAATATTCATTTTAATTACATGCTGTAAAGGGGTATATTAATCTATATTAAATGGACAATGTATTTAAGATACTTAATTGGATAAGGATTAATGCTGTATAGCTTAAAATCACTTCGTAAATAAGCCATTTTTTCCCGTAAAATGTAATGGATAAAAAATGATTATTGTGGGTTATCCTTAAGAGATAGACATATACCATCGCGGACTTTTTTGTTGACCTTTTTAAGGTGTACAATACTGTAGTACATTATTTTGATTTATCTCGTGGGGTTCAGCCAGCGTTTGCAATGTAAGCGCAAAAAATGTGTTTATTTACGACATCTTATAGATCAATATAGCTCTTTACAGCATGTAATTTAAATGAATATACCCGAAGATATTACAGATTTAAAATGTAGGGAAGTGCGGCGGTACCGGCCCTATATACCATGGTCTATTATATGTCGCTCTTTCAAGAGTAACCTCTAAACAAAACATGTTTGTATTATCTAATGACAAAAAAGCTGTAAATGTTGTTTATAAGGACATTCTGTGGTAGGTAGGTACATTTAGTATCAGCATTGCACCCGTGCGAAGCCGGGGCGGGTCGCTAGTTGTTACATAAAGTAATATACGAAATAAGCAGTGACGATAATGATGAATAAATTCAGAAAAAATACGCTTTTGAGGCCATTAAATGGCTTACGATGAGTAAACCATTAGAAATATATCAAATTAATGTACTACATAATTGTAGATCTTAAAATGACCTACAAAAAACGATAGTATATGTTCTATCTTCTAAGAAACAAGATATTTGGGGCGGCACAGCTAGTTCTTTCATATAATGTAAATAATATAAATTTTAATTCAGTAACTTTATTAACTATAATTTACAAACAATTGTTTGGCTCTGTGTTCCTTCTTTGGATTTGAAAGCCGACAGGGAATAGTATATATAAAACTAATATATTAAACATATCTACTAACATTTCGTAACACTCGATAAACAACATACATTTTAATGTACAACAATATACAGACGATAAAACTAACTTACATAAAATAAAAATACATACTATTCGCTTCAATCGAGAAGATAGTCGCATCCGCGTTAACTTCACTCACTACTTGCCAAAATTAATAATTAATTACAGTTTCTATATTGTCTTATTTAGGTACAAATTTTCCATCAAAAATAAATATCAAGGAAATGCAAACAATTCTTTCAAGTAACTCTTGAGTAGAAACAAAAAAATTCTTATGCTCATTACTTCTTTTTTCATTTATTTTATTTAATTTAAATTATTAGTATTTTATAAATTTATAGCCGGTCACATATCATAATGAATAATGTGCATATGTTATTGTTTTTCTGACCGTACATTTTTTACTGAAGCTGCACGGGAAATGCGAAGCAAGACTGCGGTTTGGCAGTTATCTTCTTATTTGATACGCATTATAACTATTTATCTGTTTTTTTTTTATCGGGGGTGTCGTATTTTGTTGAAATCTGACAAAAAGAATTATAAACTTTGAAATATTCATATTTTATTCGAACTCTTTGCTTGTGACCAATGTTGCATTACGTCACTAGTTTCGTTATTGAGATTTTATTATCATTTTCACTCGCATAAAAATTGTATAGGAGCTATAGTCCGACCGCTGTAAGGGCGACCCTCCTGATGGTTTGCGGGACGCGGAACGGCAGGTGTGCACTGATATACACGGTATTATTCCGTTCGGGATGATAACGCAATAAAAAAAAAATTGCCGCGAAATTCGGCATATATTCCGAATAAGATCGCGGACGGGTTAGGTTAATACCTTTATCTTCAGATTATTGTAACTTTGACAGATATCTAATGATAAATAAAAAAATATATACATTGTATTGTTGTGTTTATTAAAGTGGTAAATGGAAACCTAGTATATTTAAACAAAACAGTAAGTGTAATCTTTACACATTTAAAGTACAATTTCTTTGAAATTAATAGTATATATTAACAATATAATTTACTCAGAAGGCGTCAAAGCATTACTTTTGATTGACTGTATAGTTTTTCATACGCAACTTCCGTCATTTCAACTTAGTAAAATAAAATCACGAAAGCCCACACGTCAAACGTCTATTGCTGCCAACGGCCCGCAATAGACTAGCTTATTGGTCGGTCTTGTTCCTCTCCCGCGTCCCGTAATCAAAAATGAGAGTCGCACTTACGTCGGTCAGCTTATAGTGACGATGAAAATTAAATGACATTGGAAAGACTGATAAACGCAACGTCTCTCACTAGCAGACTGACGGTCATCAAAACTCTATGATGAAATTGTCGCTAACTCTTCGCATATTTGTACAGATGTACTTTTAACATTTTTTTTAAGTATAATCCAACAGAACTTGCTTTTAGTACTTTAAACCATATTATTTAAAAATCGGTAAAATAAATTAAAACTAGTATCCTTAAATAATAAATCGTAGGCGTTCCATGCAATATGTGGGTCAATCAACTAATATACCCACTATTTGGCGAGGTCAGATAACTTTTTTTTTTTGAAAAAATAATTTTACATTTTTTTTATTCTGATCCAAACGTTTTAGTAAAAGACACCGTAGCGTCGCCGCGTCGGTGTCGCGCCCGTGCTAGTGAAAGCAAACATAATGAAAGCTACAGCAAAAAACCTATGTATGTTTTTTCTGAAGAAAAAAAACTTCATGAAGGAAGTCAGTATTTTATAATACACAAGATAACCTATCATCCATCTTGTTCTACATCAAAAATTAACAGCAAGTGACAAGTTAAAGTTCATTTATAATAAAAGTTCATAAGTTAACTTTGTGTTTGGGCAGGAATATTATGGATGGAACAGATATTTCGTATCCTGAGTTACCTTGAAATTTCATAGAATCAAAAGATATTTGAGAATGTAATCAAGTTTCGCCTTTGTGCCTAATAATCTTAGATACAATCATGATGTTGCTCTTGTGTCTATTATCAACTAGTACATATTTGTAATAATATGTAAATGTGGGTAAAATAGTAGATTGACCCAATTATCCATTTGAATCTACTATCTACTCAATAAAGTCACTTTTTATTATTAATGTTTTAACTATTATTTTTTGTTTACTTAACTCATAAACATATAAAGGATACCAAATTAATAATACAATTCATCAAAAATAACCAGAGAAAACACCATTTGAAATATTTTATTCTACATTTTAGATTGTATTTCTTAATAGTAAACACTATGAATTCGTTCTTGAATTAAATAGATAGTATGTAAAGTTTATAATATTTATTGAAATACAGGCAGTCCTCGTACTAACGGCATGTTAGGTTCATCAAATTATGACTAAGTCAAGACACGTTTTTCTTACATTTTCATATAAAACCCATGGATTAATTTCAGCTGAGTTTTTAAATACAAATAAAACTGCATTTATCGCGTAAAAGTATGCTTTATTAGTAAAAGTAAGTTCTTGAAATAATTGATTATCAAACTGGTATTATTATTGGTATGTACTTAATAGTTTATTTTTTGAAAAAAATAAAATAAAAAATATAGTAAATTATACCTTTAGGTTGAAGAGACTAGTAATTCTAGATTTCTTCGTGTCTTTTTTCTAGAAATAGTCTCGATAACATTGATAGGCCGCACAAATTTTGTTATAGTTGTTAATTAAGACTTCTGTCAAAATTAAGATCATTTTCATTAATCAATTTCATTGCGTCTTCCAAATTTGCATAAGCTGTTGAAAGTTTTTGGTTTAAGCTAATATTTAATTATTTTTAGACCTTGACCGCGCGACGTATGATTTCCACTATGACGTAAATCGAAATAATTGACGTAGGTATGTTTGAGAAATAATGTCAAAAAATTGTTTTATGTAAGTCGAAACGACGTAACTTGAGGGCTGCCTGTATATATATCTAATATGTTTACGTCTATATAATTGACCATAAAATTTTGTAAAAATATTCATTGGAATGATTTCATATTCTTTTTATTTTCATATGGAATTTTGCTTTTTTAATCATCAGTATGCATAAAAACCCCATTATATTAAGTGTACCTTATATCCGTTGAACTAAACAAAATCTTTAACAAACAGGAAATGTATAAAACATACTGTTTAAACACTTACTAATAGAATTTGAAAACACAATTAGAACTTATGGATTCCTATCACATTATCTGTGGTTGTTTCAAGACACAGGTCCATCATGTTGGTTAAGCTTTTTGGTGAATCCAACTAACACAACCCATACTGCCCGTTCACACATACATCTGTTATTGACAATCGTTATGGATGTTTTGATATATTCATAATTTTTCACTATTTGTAAACGTGTCATGTCACAGTCATAAGAAATTATGTGCCACTAAAAAAATAAAAACCTGTTGATGTGTGAATGAGCCCTTATACTTCTTCATCACTGATAAATAAATTAAAATGTTACCTTATATTCATCAAATTCTTTATGAGTCACTCACAAATAACCAACAATTTAACACTAACTATGACTTCAGTCTCTTTGGTATTTTCTTAATACTCGCTTTTGACATAAGAACCTTTTTCCTTTTCGGTTGTTGTCCAACATATCCATCTTTGTCTGAAGTTGTATCTAAAAATAAAAGTTTAGTTAAGTTAAAATAAAATTAAGTACATTTTAAGTTGTCATTTTTTTTTCTATTTTTATTTTTTTACAATAAATAATAATTAATGTTTAATTTTGTTTTAAGTAATATTATATATTAGGTAGCATTTATTTAGATAATATTTCTCAATTCAAATCGTTACGACTATCAATATGATATCGCGATCCACTAATAAAAGGAATCCCAACAAAACCAAATATGAAAAATTGGCCAAGTTCAGTAGAAATGCCGGTACTCGTTTTCCCGATAAAAGAGCTGTGATCTAACGGGTGACAGGTTCCATTGTCGTTCCCTCAATTTTTGAAAGTACGTCAATTTTACGTTTTCACTAACAAAGTAACAGCGCCATTTGTCACGAATTTGCTATAATTTCTTTTTCACCTTCAAAAAATGCCAGCACCCTGAGTATATGAGCCCTTTCTTTACTGTGTATCGTTTTTCCCACCAAGAAAAACAGCAGCTTTGTCAAAATGTCCAAACGTAACACTGATAACAAAACTCACCAAAAATTTTATAACAGCAAAAGAATTACTCGATAATTTTAAAATGCTAGGATGTGCAACAGCAACAATTATGCTATCGTTACTGGCCTCGCGAGACGACAGCGGGTCTCCGCGAGGGGAGGGGTCTAACTCCAAGGCAGGTGTCATGTTAGCTCGCCTGAGTAGTATATTGCAACTATGCAATTCATACCAGATGTAAAATAGACAGATTTTGTTGTGGGACACTTTATTTACTAACAGTATAGAACATGTAGTACAACTACATGATATCTTAACATCAGGAGAGATTGTAGTTAAAAGCTATAAATACCATGGTAGTAGCCAATCCTATTGGATTATACTGTGCTCACCATCACGTATAGTGACGTCACTTTGCGGTACTAAGATAAAAACAGAAAAAATATTTTTAGCTGCATAAAGGAAATTAGTTAGGTAGTACTTTATTAAAGAATAGGATATAGATTGGTAATTTTGAAGTGTGCAAAGGAGCTACAAAAAAAATGACATACTTTAAAACAACATAATTATCACAGAGTTAATTAACAGAAGTCCAAATAGGTAGAGTATATTTACCCAAACTAACAACATATAATAAAGAAGTAAGAAAGTAACATATATGTCTCTCAAAAATCTGGAATTGATAATCATCTGATAACCATGTTTTAACACAGAATATATAAAAAAATAATTAATTATCAGATTTTGAATACAATCCTAAATATTACTGCAGCTACACTTGAGAGCCAATTAACATCAGGTGAGATTGTCGCCAAAAACTGAACCTATAAAGAAAAAAAAAGGTTATGATAAACTACATACTCAGTTTAGCCAAGTCTTGTCCTTTCTGCTTCTTCTTCTCTTCTTCATGCCACTTGACATGTTTCACCAACGAGAACAGGTATTTAAAACTCTGTGAGCATTTAGCACAAGCGTACGTCATCTCACTTCTCTTCGCTGAACCGTCATCAGATTTGCTTAATAAAGAATCTTCTTTAATGTTATCAGCATGTTTGATGACACCACCAGGTAATATTTCTAAAGTGGGCCAGCTGCCTCTTGGACTAACTTCTGGTTTGGTTTTCTCTTTTATTTCCTAAAATTATAAATATAAGTTTAGTTAAAGATACTTATGTAATTTACAGGATATTTTAGTACTCTAAATGGTTGTCCAATTTGTCTAATGCCAGTCCATTTTTGAACAAAATTATCATCAATACTTTTAACTCATTTAAAAGCAATGTTGGGATTAATATTATATCAACTGATTTCTCTGTACAGTATTTTCTTTTATGGGACCAGACACTGACAATCGCTTTATTAATAAAATTTCACCAAAATACGTATTAATTCTTATTTGACCTATATATCATGGACGGTCGGGTCTTTGCTTACCTTTCAAATGTATTATGATATGTATATACAATATATATTGGAAGTCATTATTATCAAAGAGTCATAGGGTTTAGCCATAAATATATTACTGGTAATTTTAAAGACTTTGTAATATAAATAAATTTAGCTTCTATTTTTTGTTTGAAACGGTTATCTAGTGTTTTACAACTAACTGTGTCCACGGCTCTGCTTGCATGGACTACAGAATTTTGTGAAGCGAATGCATGTGTGAATTATGCTGCCCCTAAAATGCTTCAGATACCAGGTTTACACGGGCTAAGTTTCCTCAACTCGACATCTATATGCACCTATTTTGCGTGATGGTGGCTGACTGAGGAAGACCACCAGTCGCCTGATATTGTTAAAGACTTGATATGGTCCTCAGTGTACCAAGGTGTTCAACCCAATATCGAAACAGCTCTTTGTACTCCAAGACCACATGACTGGCTGTCTCTTCTTTATCCATGCACACCTGGCATATGAGTATTAGATCTTTTTAAGATCTACAATTATGTAGTACATTCATTTGATGTATTTCTTATGGTTTACTCAGTGTAAGTCATTTAAGTATCCTAAAAGTGTATTTCTTCCTTATTGATTTACCATTATCGTCACTGCTTATTATAAATGAAGATAACAAAAACTATGTAAATTGGAAAAGTGGTTCTCGCATGAAAAGAACATAAACGAACAGGCAGACAGAGAAACGTTAAGTTTTATAATATGTATAGAATTATGGTAACTGTACAGTAGTTCTGTAGACTACTTCCTACAAACATACAAACTTTACTTTTTTATATTATTACTATACTATGTTATGAACAATATATTCTTTTTACCTAGATGTATTTGTTTTGTAAAATTACACATATATAATTTCTTATATAGACATAATATTCATAAACGGAGCCAGTAACATTTTTAGATTTATTTACCATGTTATTGTGGTGTATGTATCACAACACTATTTAGTTTTAAGTCTATGTTTGTCTTGTCTATGATACACATTAGAACAAGTTAGTCGTAGTCGTTTGTAATTGCAAGATAATAATAAATATGTGTCTGATTATATTGGTCTTATAAATTAAACAGTCCAGTAAATTTAGTAAACTAAAAGAACCCACAAAACACAATAATTGGCGACGAGGATGGGATTCGAACCCACACGTGCAAAGCAAATTAATATTGAATTAATTAATAAATTATTAATTTATTAATTAATTACATTTAGTCTCTATATCAGATGACATATTTGGCCACCAAAAGTAAGACCTAGCTAATAACTTTGTCCTAACCATTCCAGGATGACTTTCATGTAATAAGTTTAAGACAAATGACTGACATTTCAATGGAACTATAACTCTAGATCCAAATACTAAACAATCTTCTACAATTGAAATATAATTACGAACACGAAAATATGGTAAAATTGCTTGATCTGACATGTGATTTGGCCAACCGTTTTTAACAAAATAAAATACTTTCGATAAAACAACATCCTTCGCCGTTTCGCTAGCAATTATATGTGTCTGATTATATTGGTCTTATAAATTAAACAGTCCAGTAAATTTAGTAAACTAAAAGAACCCACAAAACACAATAGTTATCATGTAAATGGCAAAATAATTTGGTTAAAGAAGTATTTCAATTATAAATGTTTTACTGTAGCAACACTCACAGTTGGTGTCTCATACAAAGGATCCAGAACATCAGGTACTATCAGCTCTGCATCGCTATCGTTGTCAGCGACATCCTCAGAATGTATCGACACCATACTGCCAATGTTAGAGTCTTCATCGTTGACAACACACTCGTTGCTAAACACCAGATTGTTAATTACACAAGTCTCTATTAGTTCTCGAGAAGGCTGTACGTCTTCCATACGCACCAGTCGCACATTCAACAAGTCTTCGCTCTCCAGAGCATTAGAAGACATAGTTAAAACATTGATGAATTCGTATAAAATAACTTTTTGTAACGGCAAGTAATTTTATGGAAAGCATTCAATGATTTGTTAAAGTTTTTGTAAATTATAAATTGTAATAAAAGTCGATTGTTTTTCTTGCCAAAGATCAGCTCACAATCAACCTGCCAATGATGTCAAAATGTCCAACTCAAATGTCATTTTTTAACAACAGGTGTGCCACAGCCACAGAGTATAGGGTTGCACTTTATGATTGCAACATAGATTTGCGCAAATAACCTTTTTGTTATCATCGTTTCAGGGGCTCAGATATTAAGGTTTCAAGCATTCCGTACTATAAAAGAATTGAATCATAGATAGTATTTAAAAAAAACTATCGGATTTACAAACATTCGAAGTTTTACGAAGAATGTGATGACACAATATGAAAAGTGATAACCAACGTACAAACTAACGTAAACAACTAATTTCTAACTTCGTATCTCCAAGGTGACAAGGTATAGTAAAATAGGCCAAAGTCAAAGGAACTTGCCATTAAAAAAAACATGTGTGAAAACAGTCCATTCACACGCGCAGAAGTAAAACATTCAAAAAAAAAACAAAAAAATATCTTTAAAAATCAAAAAACCGGTGGGAGTCTAATTATCGACCACTCTTATTGTACATACTCGTATAACAGTGCGTACAAGTCTGGTCGTAATACAGCTCAATTCGATGACGACCATAGTCGTGAAAAATCAGGATTTTTATTAACCATGTATAATGTATTCTATATCATTCTCTCGCAAACTAAATTCTATAGATGTATCTCTCTTTAGTCTCGCATTTTCGTTTTATCGCGTTTCAAATCAAAAATTATTTATAACATCCTATTTCAATTTAGTAAAATTTTCGGTTAATATATGAGTATAAAACAAAGGTATAAATGCTAACGTAGTACATACATAATGCGTAAAACGTCATTCCACCTGAACAGGAACTGAAGCCTCAAGCTTTAAAGAAATATTAAAAAATTAAAAGTTCTATTTTTATGTAACTTTCATTTATCAAGCTCTGATCAGTGACCACAGACATTCTGTAACTTTATTCACTAAAAGTTATTATTTACTTTTTAGTTCGATAAATTATAAATAAAGGTGTTGGAAATATTTATTTAAATTATTATTACTCTGTGATATAAGTTCTTCCTTTTTCGTTATACTGTAATATGGGCTAGACAAAGCCAGCAAAATTTCTACTTCTACAGATTAAAAACAATTTGTAAAAAAAATATACAATATTATTATACTATATATACCTATACTATCATACGAAACAAACCTTAATTTATTTTAAGTGAAAAGTATTTTATAAAGCTGGATTTTTCAATTTCAGGTTATAGGTGTTTTATGTGTGGTTAATAATTATCATGAATATATAATAAAAAACAATTTACACCATACAGTTTCAACCCTTAAATAATGATTTCTTTATAAATTGAAGATTATGCGTGCTAAATTTCAGGTCAATAGACATACACCCTTTACTGATGAATTTTGATAGATACACGTATTTCATTATTTTTATTAAAAGGTCTAGGTACACAATTTACACCGCATACAAACTTTCAACTCCCTTTTCTCACCCTTAGAGGTTGAATGTCCCAAAATACGTTCGTAGTGAGCTTCTTCTACATCGTGACTATACTAAATTTCAAGTCCATCAGACGTACAGTTTCGGAGATCTCGTGATGAGTGGTATTTCGCTTTTATATATATATAGATATAGATGAATAAATAATCAACTTTAATGTGAACTCGCAGATTTGCACATGTTAGTTGTATGCGAAATGCAATGCAAGATGGCGGTTTGACAGTTATTTTTTAAATGCATAGTAATTAGTAGTAACGTAAATTTTGAGTATTGGTTTCAGTTACTATTTATGGAGATGAATAACGCTTGCGCAAGAGATGCCTTTATTAAACAATACATCAATAAAACAATACATCTACTATAATAATTTTAATTTTTTTTATTAACATCACTCAAAATATAAATCACATACTTCATACATTTTTATACAGAATGAAATTACATAAAAAAATTACTTTAAAAAGCCAAAGACAGAACATGTCTATAGATCAGATCATCACTCAGAAACCGAGGCACCATCATTATAATTCCATGCATGAACGGGAAAATACATTTGCATCAGTGTCTCGTAAATATCCACATCAATCGGTAGAAAAGTGCAGAATATTATTCTCTGCAAATCTGGATTATTCTCTAGAAACTTCCTAGCGGTACGTAGAGCAATATGGGCGGCTAGACGATTAGGAAATCCATAAATCCCTGTAGAAATGCACGGGAATGCTATAGATTTCAACTGGTACTCATTATGGTAGGCGAGGCACTTCTCGTAGCAAGATTGCAGTTTTGTTGCTGAGCCATCTTGCGGGCCAACTGTGTGTATCACATCTGAAAATATACTTGTTTTTAATACTGGAAATTAACTACAGTGCTAGATAAAACAAATATAAATAAACATAGTATGCACTTTAACACATATTGCGATAATAAAAATAAAACATTATTATATAAGTTTAAAGACTATAAAAATATATTAAATATAATTAAAAAAATACTTCCATATCTTAAAAATGACGAATGTGTGAATTTTTTATATCGCCCACACGAAAATAAAATCCACGCTGAACATTTACTGTCTGACGTCACAAGTCTCGGAGGCCGCGTTGTGAGTTAGACGGGACGCACTAGAACTGGTTTTCTCGGCAGAGAGATGGGTGTTTCTTGCTCGCAGTACTATCAGGGACGTCGTTTGTATATGTAGTATTGCGATTGTTATAATATAGGTATATAAAAAAAGTAATTATAAGGTTTTGACGATGGAGAGTGGATTTATGCGCGGCCAATGTCACACCGTACGGTATTCGCGGACTACCCTTAGAGCCACAACACGCTGCGCACTTCGTAGCACACCCTTACTGCGGGCGCTAAGGGCATCCACCCACAGAGGTGCCACATAGACGGCCATGCTCCCACCCGGCCCTCCCGAATTCGGGAGTCCCTTAAAACAAGGCCTCGGTTTTCTCAACCGCTACCCTGAGGCCCAACATCTTAATGCGTCCGACAACAAGGGTTACGCCCTCTGTGGCCAGACGCGCCACCTCTATCCAGGTCCTCGACCGGGCTACGACTAGGGTGTCATCCGCGTAATACAGAATGAGCACTCCTGACGGGAGTGCGCCGCGGAGCACCCAGTCGTAGCCCAAGTTCCACAGGAGCGGTCCCAAGGTCCGGTACACCTTCCGGGCCAGGAGTCCTCCACTTACTGCGGAAGCGCTCCACCACCAGCCTCATCTCCGTATCTGTAACAGGATGGAACGTGTCCGGCTCCTCAGCAGCAATATCCCCCAGAGGAGGCATCGGCGGTGGGAGGAACTCCGGAGTGTCAGAGAACAAGGATCCCACGACCCTGTCCAATAGCTCCAACTGGAGGGTCTTCGTTATCGGTGAAGCCTGGCCTAGGAATTTCTTCCGGGCCACCCGATACGGGCGCCCCCACGGATCCCCAACTAGCGTGCGAATGAGTTCCTTCCACGGCTCTTCCATGGCCCGGCTAACACAACCACGACCTTTACTAGGTCGTCGGACCACCTTGTGGCGGATCTGCCCACGATGCGTCTTCCGTTACGAGGCCGCCACTTGAGAACTCTTTGGCCCCATCAGCCATCTGTTCTACGAGCTACGTGGCCCGCCCACTGCCACTTAAGTGCAGCTATTCTTCGGGCTATGAAGGTGACTTTTTTCTCCTGCGGATCTCCTCATTTCTGATTCGATCACACAGATAGACTACGAATATAGCCCTCTCCATTGCCCTTTGAGTGACCTTGAGCTTTCTTATGAGGCCTATAGTTAGCGACCACGTCTCAGAACCATATGTAATCACTGGCAACACACACTGGTCAAAGACTTTCGTCTTGAGACACTGCGCTATCTTGGACCAGAATATGTTATGTAGCTTCCCAAACGCTGCCGAGCGGAGTTGGATTCGACGATTGACCTCTTTCTCGAAATTGGATCTACCTAACTGGATAGTTTGTGCCAGATAAACATAGTAAACATAGATAAATAAACCTGATAAAAATCAATATTTTTTATAACTTGTTGAATTAAATAATTCACAGAAAACTTACATTTAGCAGGTAAGTTATATCCGCCTGTAACTTTGGCTTCTCCAGTTGGGCATCCTCCTAGGGTATTACATTCTTCCTGTAAGACAAATGACAATACAACTTCTTTAATTTCAAATTTTCACTGAGAAAAATAAAAAATAATACGAATTGATTTAGGGACTCAAAACAAGAACTAATTAATGTCACAATAAACCAAGTAATAGTAAAAAAAAAATATTTTTTACCAAAACGGAGGTGCTAAAAACAGAATTGTAATGGAAACTTTTGTTTCAATTAGGTACCTAATTTAAAAAAAGTTACATACATCATCAGCTATGGCTGATATGAGAATTAACATCCAGAGTTGCCAGATTCTATGACTGTATACAACGCATTCCTTTAGTAACATTGCTCAAAAATCAAGACATTGAATATTTCTTAATCATTGATGACAAGCTTTGTTGGTTTGTATGTATATGATTTGATTTCGTATAATTTAAGTAAAGCCAGCTGTATAAAATAAGTTGGCTCTACTGGCAGCTCTATTCCAAGCCCGGTCAAACTGTAAAAGGCTTCAGGGCCCTTACGACTTATATTTATTTAGTATTATGTATTTTAATTATGAAAACTTATAAAGGGAATTTACATTCTACAATGATCCACCCATGATTACTATGGTCAGTATTAGTAAGTCAATTGACATGTGCTATTTTTGTGGTTTTATCAACAATTCGTGGATAGGCATAGTTTGAGACTAATACTATTCAATAATTCAATTTAATCAGTCACCTGCAGCAGAGGACCAGCCGTACGGTGAATAGCACCATCCACACCACCACCAGCCCTCAGCTTAGAGTTTGCAGCATTAACGATTGCATCAATCTGTAAAACAATTTTTTATCCAGCTATGTTCTATCCTGCGTATTTGTAGTAAAATTAGGAATGTCAATACTCAAAAAATAGTAGAAAATAAAGTGGCTAATTGGAATAATTACTCAATGACCAATTTAATACTGATTTATACTACTCTGTGATTGTAGTCCTCTTATTCCTTCCTAAAGTCACTTTTTGTATTTGATTGGTTAACCAATATGACTGATAATATATTTGATAAAATGGTGAGGTCAAAATTGTTTGATTGCTAATATGGTTTCAATATGTGCCTTATCTTCCTATGAAGTTACACTATGTTTGAAGTAAATTATAGACTTTTCCAGATATTTCTTTAATATTCAAGAATAGTTCTTTTTTTATACAGATTGTAAAAGTACTATTTTTACAAAGATTATATCCATGATCATCTGATTACAACTTATACTGTTGTGTTATTTTTCAACAATCATTATAAACTGTTGTCCTTATTCTGCTTTTGAGTAATTTACTATTATGAATTGTATTATAATTTGTAACACAATAATCAAATTAATAATGAAAATATAAAAATAGAAATGAACTGTATGCCATACATACAAAGATTTTAATCGTAAAAACAGAACATTCATTAATCGTAACATAACTCCAAGAGTGGGCTATGTGAAGTTCTCTCTCTTATACACCTATTGATGGTCGCTTAAGCCTTGCTTGTTCACACGATAAGAAAACACTGGCTGAGCGTTATCATTGTCAACAATAATAATGGACATCAGATAATTGGCAGTAGATTAATATCTTTAATAATTTGCTATTCGGATCAATGCATTACATTATTTGTTGTTGTAATAATGTCCACCTTTTATTACCAATTAAGGTACTATATTGCAAAAAATTACTGTATTTAAGGGACTATATAAATATTATATACTTAAGAATAGTTTTAGAAATTTACCTCTAGCTTAGTTATATCACCTTGAAATATAGATATTTTCTCTGAAAGCTCTTTATTTAATTCGGCATTCAACGTTATCTTTTTGAACTCGTTAAGGTCATCCAGCGTATGTTTTTTCGCTTCTATTCCTTTATTTCTAACAACGTATTTACACCACGGATCAACACTATCCAATGTAATATAATCAGAATTCTTGTACATCTTCCTTTTTTCTTCTAAAGGTAAAGCCATTATTTTTTTCTTTTCAATTTTCCATTTAGCTTGAGTAGTCATTTTTAGAAGAGAATAAAGACAATTTTGTTGAGTACCTTGTTTGGAAAAGATACGAAAACGGAAAAATTATATATTATTCCACGATAAGCCGGTACCGGTGATAACATAATTAGTGTTGCCTGCAGTTACAGTATAAAGTTCCGAATGAAACACAACATCAGAAAACATCAGAAAAAGCCAAAGCAAAATAAAAATCTCTACCATCATGCTATGGTTTCCTCACGATGTTTTCCTTCACCGAAAGCTCAGGCTCATTGCAGGGATTTGAACTCACGTCAATCGACGCAAAGTCGTAAACGCTGCCACTGAGCCAGCATTGCTTTCAAATGTAATGTTTCCGCGTTTCCACTTGCGTGGACTATACATTGCCGTACAGTACAATATAGTTACCTATGGTGGTAAACATCGCCCGCCGATGATTTTAAATATTAATATGCTTATTATTTTACTTGTGCTGAAAACAAATCCTATTCTAAAATAAAAGTAGCCTCAGTTACTTCGTATAAAATCAGCTATCTATCAGTGTGAGTTCCGTCAAAGTCGGCCCAACCGTTTCGGAGATTAGTTGGAACATATAGACAGACAGACAAATATTTTAAAAGTTGATTTTTGTTATAATACGGTTAATACTGTACAGTACTTATAACAAAAATCCAATTTTAATTTTTTTTGTCTGTTTGTCTGGTTAAACTCCGAAAGGGTTGATCCAATTTTGATGGGGCTTCACTGGCCGATATATAATGTTATAAGGAGTAATTTAGGCAACTTTTTTATACTCTGTAATCCACACGAGTGGAGCCGCGGGCTCATTTAATTTGGAATATATGAGTTGATACATCCAGCCCACTGAATTGTATTAACGAAATTGCGCGGCTTAGCATAGTGTTACCTATGTTAACCATATCTACATATGTCTAGAAAAATGCTGGCAAGTGGCAACACTTAATTGTCAAACGAAATTTTCTCCACGTAATGAGCTTGTGCGTTGACTGAAATTTTCCGAAAAGAATTAATTATTATATCGACAAGGCAATGTGTGTTTAGCAAATTGATCATTAACCCTAACAGTAAAATATCATATTAAAAAAATTACATTTCGGTTAAGTAAGTGCTATATTTGTTGTTAATTTGTATATGCTTTGACCGGCCTTTGTACAACGCTGGTTTTTTTTATATATATCTTTTGTTTTAGCTAGAATGAAGGCGTTGGGGCTACTTTTGGTATTAACTATAAGTAGTATTTCTGGTGTAGATAGGAATAATTTCAAGAGTTGCGATCAGTCAGGATTTTGCAAAAGATTGCGGCCATTCAAACCTGAAAAGTCGCAATATAGTTTAAATTTAGACACAGTTCTCGTACATGGAAATGTATTATCAGCTGAAGTGGTTACCATTGACACGGGTGCTGAGAAACGTACCATTCTGGTAAGTCAAAGTAATTATATTCTATTTAATTTTTATCTTAAATGAACATCATAATTTTGGATTAGTGCCAAAATACTTCTTCAATGAAATGATTCTAAATGCAGTATATGTAGCTGTTATGGAAAAAGTACATTACATAAAAAGTGTAAAAGTATTTTTATACTCGACTCTTTGGAACTCAACTTTAGAATATGTACTGTTGAATTGAGACTTCATTTCTTTTACAGTTAGGTCACTATATAATTAGTCTAAATATAAAATTTTATGCCACGGAAATAAATTGTTTTTGTGAAAATAACTTTTGAGAAGATTCTGAACTTGTTGGTGAAACTTTGTTATAGGATGAAAGAAAACTTCTGACCAAATTTCATACAAATCGGAAGGGGTCAAATCCATCTATCAGTCGATTTGACATGGAATGACCTTAAGATGTTTGTGATTTCATACAGTTATCAACTGTGACTACTCTGCAAGTGATTGATGATGAATGATAATGGATAGCTATGAATGGTTGATGATGTTGCTGAACATGTAATATGAAATCTATTCCACTGTGCTTAAATTTGTTGGTAGATCTGTCATGGAGTTGAAGTATGAATGCCATGTAGTATTTTAATTTAATAAGCCTATCTGACAGGCTTGGTAAGTATAACTTGAAAATGTGTGAATAAATGCACATTTTCTCACTTCTAAATAGGGCAGGCCAAAAAAATAACTTTTATATATTTTTTTACCATTTTAAGTTTAAAATCCATGCAATGAGCCTGAACTGTAAGTGAAAGAATATATCTTGATGAAAGATCTTAATGGCATGACATTTCCTAATGCCCACTTTGCTAGCTACCACCCTCAAGCTGTAAATCTGTTGCCAAGTACCTAAAAGTGTGTACCAAGAGCTATACTGGACAGATAGTTCCCCCACTAGGCTTTGTGTGGCTTTACTAGACTATCTTGGGCCATATCGTCATTTAACATCAGGTGAGATTGTGGACAAAATAACCTATTAAAAAAAACGTTAGAAAACATCCAATTATTTTTAAAGTTATTTCTGGTTATTGTACATAATTATAATGTAGTAATTGATTTGTTTTTCACAGTGGCATTACACATTAAGGCTATCAGCTCTTGTGGACGGCACATTCAGAGTAGAGTTAGATGAATCTGATCCACTGTATCCTAGGTACAGGACTCAGTTAGCTTTGAATGGAGAGCCCAAACCTGACAGGTAAGTACAACATTATACATCATGATCATTATTAATATTAAAATGCTTAGTTTATTGTTGAGAAACAAATTATCTAAGTTAAGTCTAGAGAGGGACAGTGACATTTTAATCAGAGTTAAATCTACATGCAAAGATTTAGCCAAGATTTCCTGCAGTGCTTGGGAAAGGGGCGTATAAAAAAGAACAAATATTATGTACTAGCTGTACCCATGGCTCTGCTCACATGGACTACACAAACAATCGCATGTATCAATCTGGAATAATGTAGTTTACTATTATTCAAAGAATTTTTAGATATGATCAGTAAGTGTTAGCACACACTCCGCTTCGTTTTTAAAACTGCAACGAAAAATTATTTTATGCTATAGATATTATTAATTATAGAATACATTATTTAGTATTATTTACAGTACAGTACAGTATTTATTATTATTAGATAGATTAATAATTATAGAATACATTTACATTATGCATGGTTAATGCAAGTCCTGATTTTCATAATTGTGATCGTCGTTGGATTGGCCGAGTGGTGGAACATTTTTTTTTCTGAAGGTTTCACTTCTGAAACTTGCAAACTGCTGCACATATATTTTTTTGTTTAATATTTTTTATATGTTTAGCTTAGGCCACAATCTCACCTAATGTTAAGTGATGATGTGACCCAAGTTGGTGGTAACACACTAAGCCAGAACACATCTGTAGGTGCTTGGCGACAGATTTAGAGCTAGTCTGGCTGGAATTAAGAAATGCTTTATTAGTTACCACCATACTATGATTCCATCACCGAAAGATCAAGCATTCGAACTCACATTCAACTGAGTCATCATTGCTTCAAAAGTAATTATTAAAATAAAAATGAAAAAAAAAAAGCAAGCCATATTGGGTACAACAATTAATAGAAATGAGCCAGTAAAAGGTTTTTTTTTAATATAAATTTGACGATTTGCCTAAATATTTTTTTTTATGACTACTACCTAATGAGCATGATACCTTTTAAACATTCAATAATAATTTTTGCTACTAAAATTTAGGCCGTCGTTATCGTAAGATCATAGACACTACATTTCTTAACCACGGTTCGAACATCACTGCGGCACCTTTAATTATTTTTTTCTATAGTGCGCGGGTGATGTAAACATTCTGTGAGGCGACGCACCGCACGAAATCTATAACAATCCACAGTATTAATTATTTTTTTTCGAACTTATTATACTGTTAGCCATAAGCGCCCTGAAGCTTCAAACGGCTTTTACAGCTTCGCCCGGGCTTGGGGGCGAGCGCTGAAGGCACTCAGCCACGAAAGCAATGCAACTAGTTCCAAGTGTGCCAAAGTGGCCGACCTCGGCTCGGAATGTTGCAGTGATTGCAATCAAATCGCGATCTGTCTTATGCCCTAGCACTCGAACTAAACTAACTATACATATATACTTGTCGCTATCCTCTGGGAGGAGGGTAAGAGACAAGTGTATACCTATGTATTTAGAAATCTGTAATTTTTGATCTAGACTAACTAGCCTCAAAAAAAGAAAAAAAAAACGTCCCTTATAGAACCTATGTACCTAAGTGTAAAGCATGTATGTTGGTAGCTAGTAAATGCGGTGTCACTGTATCACAGGATTAAAAATCCGGTGCTGATTTTTAACCTTAGTTCGCGCGTTTCTATGTAATTATATAGTTCACAGATTTTGCGGAAAAATCCGTATGAAAATAAACCGCAGTGCGTGCTTGCTCTAAAGCTCCAATTCTGAAGTCCACACAGACGAAGCTGTGGGTAAAGGCTAGCCAAATTTTTTTTTTAAATGAATAGGTTCTTACTAAATATGTATAATCAAGTTTTACCTACAGATTCTTTAAAAACGTTTTTGTATTATTATTCTTAGTAAAAGTTGGTAAAGCGTCATCATATACGTCGTCAGATGTGTCCGCATGTACATAATTGTATCTTTTTCAGTCTCAAACTTGTGTCCAACGAGGGTGGCAAACTCACTCTCATCAATACTCAAGGACACAAGGTCGTCATAACAGCTGAACCGTTGAAGTTCGAGTTCTTGGACCGTTCAGGAGAAGTTGCTGTTGTTCTCAACGAAAACTCCCAGCTCCTCGTCGAGCCTCTAAGGGTGAGGAGAGAGAGAGTGGATGATGAAGATGGAAATGGGGAGAAGGCTTTTGATGTTGTGAGTGTTTAGCTTCATGTGCATGTCTTTTTAAATGTGTATTCGTCTGTGTTTCTCAACTTTTTATCAGTATCTCCTTTATACGTACGTAAAAACCTTAATCGTCCCTTATAGTTCTTATACTATGAGTAAAAATTCATAAATATTATAAAACTCAAAGCCGAGAGGCTATACGGATAGAGATATCCGTATATATTCTTTTCACACGAAAATCACTTATCATATTTTTTTGTTTTTTTTATTTCTTAGCTATGTTATCTGGTCAGGTTATATGATATATTTTGTTAGATAAAGTAACATACGAAATAAGCAGTGACGATAATGATGAATCAATTAGGAAAAAATACACATTTGGGGTGCTTAAATGGCTTACGCTGAGTAAACCATACGAGATATATCAAATTAATGTACTACATAATTGTAGATGTTAAAAAGTCTTACAAAAAAGCACATATCTATCTCCTGAGGATCATCCATTATAAGCATTTTTGAGGCAACACAATTCGCGAGTGCGCTCGACCTACAGCATTCTGTAGACCACGCAAGCAGAGCCGCGGGCACAGCTAGTAAATAATAACTTGGAACATCGTATTTAAGTTTCCAAATAAACTACCCGGACAGTTTAGCCTTGGAGCCGCAATGCCATCTTGGTACATCTATATTTGAAGATCACAAGGATAATAATTATAGAAATATTCTATTCACGTGATGTTGGCAAAATTCCGAATGAACATAGTTGCCATTAAATTAAAACAACTAGAACACAAAATAAAAAAACTATTGTTCGTACATATATTATTTACATAATACATTTGTGATTACATATTACTTGTGTGTCATTGATCTTACGCACTATCTTCTCTACGTGACTGATAAGCCGTTTATCTGGACGTGAATTGGTTCAGGCTGATGTTAAATCACCGTTCACAGCGTTGACCTTGCCCGTGGCACTTATACGTTTCCCGTTCTCCCAGGCTCGGTGCCGACCGTTCAGCTTTCTCTTGAAATGGGCTTTATAATATTATACTAGTACTACCGAAATACGTGCCCGCGGTTCCGCTCGCGTGGATTACAGAATCGAAAATAAAAGTAGTCTAAGTTACTCCTTATAACATCATTTATCTGCCAGTGAATGTCCCGTCAAAATAGGTCCAACCATTTCGGAGATTACCGGAACAAACAGACAGCCAGACAAAAATTATAAAATGTAGTTTTGGTCTTATTACTTCACGTTATGACCCTAACGAGCGGAGCAGTAATCATGAAAGTCAAGCAATCTAGCAAGCTGTAGGCAAATATGGGAAGTGAGAATAAGAATTGGTCTAATAAATTTAAACGGGTAAAACCGTGGAGCAAAGCCAGTTTTGTAAAATAAAATATTCCAAGTTATGACTTTAACATATCAATATTAGATATTTTTATATTACTATTACTGTTGAAGAATTCTTGAAGTTAATTGCCGTTTTACAACAGGTAGTTACGAACAAAAAATTTGTACTTTATTTGAAACATGTATCACGTAAAACTCTCTGAATTTTGCCATACTTTGCGGTACGGAATAGCTTTTGACCTTTGAACTATACATCACTTATGAAAAGTTTTGGAGTAATCTTTATTAAACGAAATAGTAATTAAAAGTAAAATGCATTAAAAAAAATCTACCTGATTCCTAAATATAAAAAAAAACGAAAGTAAAAACAAAACAAAACTGCGTAAAAGGAATGGGACGGTCTAAAAGTTAATCATTTTATCCGACTATGTTCAAATGTTCCCGCAGATCATCCAAACTACCTATTATAATTTGAAAAATAATAATAATAATAATTGAGTATCACTAGAAGAGTCTTGATTGTTCACTGGTTATACGTTATGTGACGTCATACTAATTCTAAAAAAGTTTGCCAAATGCGTGTCGGGCCACGCGCAGTGTAGGGTTCTGTAGTTGGCCGTCATAATATGCAGATTTGGAAAGGTGATTTAAGTAATTTAAAAGTACGTAAGTAAGTAGTAGTAAATACATAAGTCCAATGACGTTTTATAAATTCGTCTACTATTATTCGTAAACTTATAAAGCCTACCTAGCTATGATAGTTTTCCTTTTAACTTCGTTATATATACTAATGCCGTGAATTTTTTCACATACTTATCGAAAATCATTTTGCTGGCAGAGGGGCACTTTACTCTAACAAAAATAAGCACGTTACCGATTTTTCGCAATTGTATCCCTGATTCGAAAAATTTATAAAGGACCTATCCAACGACACCCCACACTATGGGATAGACAAGGCAAAACAAATTCTTCCCCACCTTACGAGAAAACAATGTCGCCTAAAAATTTTTTTCATAATTTTATTTATCACTTTGTCGGCGTCATTAATACGTATACTCATACCAAGTTACAGCTTTCTTTTAAGTATGTACTAAGAATCTCTGAGCTAAGCCGCGAGCAGACAGACGGACATCGCGAAATTATACGGGTTCTTTGATGACTACGAAACCCTAAAAAGGCAAATTACCTTTGTATTTATATTTTTATAACAAAAATATTGCACACGTTTTGGATTCATAACAATTGCATACATTTTTCCTCATAACAAGCATTTGTTTCTTTGTATGTTAATTGCTATTGTAATTATATCCATAATTACAATGTATTTATAATTAACTAATAACTACATATTATGTGACTCGTTTAGGTCATAATGTCAATGGCGTTTGATGCAGACATTGTATGAGATTAGGATAATATTTATGGTTATTATAAAATTAATTATAAATAGCTCGGCTTCTGTTTTGTATTAAGTATAATAGTAGCTTATTATATTTCTCAAAGTGGGCGGTAAAGCCCCCTTTTGGACGCTGGAGGTTTTCAAGGGGGCGGTAAAAGACTTAAGCGGTAAAATAAAGAGGCGTTACGTTCTAGACAGGTGCCGGCAGATAAAAGAATAAAGTCTAATATTTCGGCAGTTCTATGAAATTAGTATGCCTCTTATTTCAAAAAAACAATTATAATTGCTTCACTAATTTAATTCCTTACTCTGTCGCGATTTTTGTGAGCACTTTGGCACCCGTGTGCGTGTTGTCACGCTTTCACGGCTGAGTGCCTTCAGCGCTCGCCCTCAATATACAATAATACCTCAATTGTACCTCAATATACATATGTATATACTAGCGAACCAGACAAACATTGTCCTGCTCGTAATTGAATTGCCTGGAATTAAAAAAAAATCTTAAAACTCGATCGCAGCGCCACCTATCGGGTCAATTGTGGTACAAAAAATTTCATCAAAATCGGTCGATTCGTTTACGAGGATTTCAATCACATACACGTGCAATAATTATATATTAATATAATACAAAAATTATAACCATATTAATGACTAGCTGTGACCGCGGCTTGGCTACCGTGGACTACAGTTTGCCGTCAGTATTGTGGTGGCCGTCGCCCGCCGGTGAAAAATGCTTATTATTTTATTTATGCAGACCCCATATTTTTTTTTCTTAAATAAAAGTTATAATATCAGCTATCTGCCAGTGAAAGTCTCGTCAAAATAGGTCCAACAGTTTCTGAGATTACCCGGAACAAACAGGCAAACAGACAAAAATAAAAATGAAATGGGTTTTTTGTTATAGGTATCGTGTATACTTTCATATGCGTTTAGTAAAAACCTGTTATTTTTACATTACAAACAGACACTTCAATTTCATCATATGTATAAATAGATTTAGTGAATCTACAGAGAGCTTGTCACTTCCAGACATCACTATCATTCACATTAAACCTCCTTGAAATGGTTCTTGAACTCATTGTCCGGCAAATCAGTAAAGTGCTTCGAGATCTTAATATAGAACCTAATACTATTCTCTCATGCAGTGGTTTTTAATTTGTTATTCATGAATTTGAGTTGTTTGAACCTATATTGTGTAAAGTAGGTGGCATTTTGCATAACATACCTTGCTTATTGTGCATACGTAAAGTTGCTTATAAATAAAAACTGGATACATGCATTTTGAGTTGCTTAAAAAACTCCCTATAGATAGGAATATATAGATACATGGGAACCAACCATCTTGTTAGAACCAACTTTGAAGGTGATAAATTATTACGAAGAAAACATTGACACTGGCAAGTGCTTTTGCGGCGCCAAAACAAGAAGAAGAATTGTGTTCTGTGAATAGATTACAAACATTATAAAAATTATTACTTCGTAATTATCAACAAAACAACGCAAAGTACCCAATTATTCTTGCTACGGGCCTAGAAATCAATTAATTATCTGAGGTCGCAAAGTCAACTGATAAGATTGAACGATTATTGTAACGTGTAATTGTATTAATTATGTCAAATTTTATCTAAAGTTAATTAGACACTTTAAATTATTTGGGTAGTTGTGAATAATTTATTACTAGCTATGCCCAAGGCTCCGCTCACGTGGACTACATAATGCCGGCGGTATTGCGGTGACCGTTGCCAGCCAGTTATTTTAAAGATAAAAACGCTTATTATTTTAAATTAAAAATAAAAGTAGCCTAAGTTACTCTTTATAACATCAGCTATCTCTCAGTGAAAGTCCCGTCAAAATGGGTCCGACCATTGCGCAGATTACCCGGAACAAACAGACAGAGATACAAAAATTTAAAAAATGTTTTTTTTTTATAGGCACTGTGTTTACTTTCTTATGCAATTAGTAAAATGCTTTTATTATGACATTACAAACAGACCTTCAATTTTATTTATTTAAGATTTTATACTAACATCTGTCGTGTAATCTTTGTTACGTAAACTTCTTTATCATGGATTTGATATACTAGTTATTTTAATATTAGCTGCGCCCCATGGTATCACCAGTGTTCAATTTCTTCGACAAACTCTCCACGGTGCCGCTGCCAATGTGCCTGTATAGAGTATCGTTGTTCTCACTTCCCGTATTACATACATTTTGCTAGATTGCTTGACGTTCATTTTTACTGCGCCGCTCCTTAGGGTCATAGTATGAAGGTATATAGTCTTTATCATTCATTACTCATGATTGTGGCTATCATATAAAAAGTTAATTTTTCGAATCCGACTGGTAGTTCCGGATATAAGCGCGTTTAAACAAACAAACAAAAAATTCTTCAGCTTTATTTTATATTTGTATAGATTAATAATTACATTGTTGCTTGGCCGTCTTGATTCTTAGCTGATATAAAAAAAAACCAGTCATAGACGTAGGTACTTCGGTTGTGTGGCTGCATGTGTTTGTTTATATCTGGCATTTTTTATATTAGCAGGTGTATTAAATTATACAAGTTTCAATAGTACATTTGTTTAAATGTTTATTTCATACAATGGCTGCTAATCGCCTTCGAACATGACGTTCAACTGATAACACACTTTAATAATCGTGTTAATGGGCCAACATGTGTGGTGATTGTAATTGGAACAAACGTTTGACATGTATTTTTGTTACGTTATCACATTCGATTAACCTTATGCAAACATAATTATCTCTATATATTATTTGTAAAGGTGTTTTTTTTTTCGTGGCAAAGTCATATTTCCCTGTAATTCTTAATCAAAATGTATGATGCTAAAATTATTTTAAAGCTTATGTGTTTTGGTTAAGGAGCTCCTCTCAAAAAGTGTTAATTTCCACTGTTTTTCGGTACTGATTACAAGAAAACGGTTGAACTTTGGTAATATATAACGGCTACATTCGTGTAGATTGAACCTTTGACATCAATTCGGCTAGAAATTTATTCGACTCCTCTCGCGTGGCTTACATAGTGCCGTCGGTATTGTGGGTCTCCGCTTCCACCTACAGCGTTCACCCACCGGTTGTTTTAAAGATAAAAAGGCTTATTATTTTATTTGCGCGGGGCTAAAATAAAAGTAGCCTAAGTTACTCCTTATAACATCAGCTATCTCATTGCCTCAGTGAAAGTCTCTTTAAAATCGGTCCAACCGTTTCAGAGATTACCCAGAACAAACAGAATGTTACTTCTGTAAACGCACGAAGCACGGATTTCAAAGTTTGTGAACGGTGAAGTCTTTGGTTGGAGTGGAGGTTTTCTTTTTATCGTTATAGGCTTGGCCTAGTGGCCACAATCTCACCTGATATTAAGTAACGATGTAACCCAAGATAATAACACGCTAAACTTATTGAAAGACTGGCTCGAGTGCAGCTACCGGAACACACTATTGGTGCTTGGCGACAGATTTTCAACTTGAGGGTAGTAGCTAGCCAAGCGGGCATTAGAAAATGCCCTACCACCATGATATGGTTTCCTCACGATGTTTAGCCTCAACGAAAGCTCAGGCTTATTGCAGGGATTAGAACTCACGTCAATCGACGCGAAGTCGCTACCACTGAGTAGCCATCCATAATCATTTCCCCATTTTTAAAGTAAAATGTTTGGTATCCCCTATACTGCAAACAAAAACAGCTGACGCAAGTATACAACAATGCTATCACGCACACTAGGCTAGCAAAATTGTGCCGCAAATATGTCATCGGTCTCTAGGCGACACGGTCTCTATACATGTATATAATCAAAGACTTTCATATGCATTTTATTATATGCATACATAACTCTTTGTACGTACATTAATATGTTACTAGACACTTCTTGATCATTTCGAAATGTTAATAAATCAGGTCAACTTGTATACTTTATAGTTTAATTGACTAATAATATTCCTTAGGAAGATGAAAGCAATTGGAGCGAAAACTTCAAATCGCATCACGACAGCAAGCCGCGCGGCAACGAGGCAGTCTCTCTTGACGTCTCCTTCCCTGACGCTGATCAAGTATACGGTAAGTTTGAACTATGTTATTACTTAATAGAAACATCGTCTGGTCGATAGATGACGTTAAAAACGAATCTAACGGTTAAGTCGGGACGTGGACGGCATGGTATATGCGAGGACGGCAGTAGGTTATGCTGGGTGGTAGGACGCAACAATTGTGAACGGTTGAATCGCGACCACCATACACCAAGTGTAAAACACACCTTAGTGCTACGCTTAGGGGCTATCCATAAATTATGTCACACGATGTCTAATATTTTTAGTCAATAAATATCTCTGTCTCGTAATAATCGCCACAGTTTAGATCGTGTCACATCCGGACACGCGATAACCTCGTATTTAAAAAATATGATTCTAGTTGGTACAGGCTTTGCGTATAAAGTGGCAACATTTTTCAATTCTTTACTCTTCATTTGTTAGATCGATTAAAAATAAATAGATATTAGAACTAAGAAAAACATGACACCATGTGAAAATCAAGATTTTAATTAATCTTGAATGATGTAAGCGATTAAACAGATGAAATAGTGGCGGCGGAATAAATCGAACCCTCAGAGGCGGTATTGGGTTTTCGACGCTATGTATCTGATAATATTGATAGAGTTGGTTATATTGAATTAATGTGTTTTTTTCTTTAATATAACTTATGTAATAATAATATAATAATAATACATATTATTGTACGAAATATAATAATTTATTTGGTGTGTAATAACGTAGGTATACCAGAGCACACGGACGGTTTCGCTTTGTCGACAACGACGTCGGGCGAGCCTTACCGTCTCTACAACTTGGACGTGTTCGAATACGAGCTGAACAGTCGGATGGCGATTTACGGAGCTATTCCTGTTCTGTATGCCCACGGGTATGTTATCTATACTAATACTAGAAACCCGTCCCGGCTTCGTACAGGTTTACGCGGCGCACTCCAGTGAAGCTCTCAGGCGGCATATTTCAGCCTGTTTACACAAAGCATTAATGAATTATACTCCTAAACTTTCCTTCCATTGATGAAAATCATATGAAAATCCGTTCAGTAGCTTTTGAGTTTATTACGTTCAAACATACAGACGCGGCGGGAAGACTTTGTTTTATAATAAGTAACTAGCTGTGCCCGCGGCTTCGCTCGCATGACTACAGAAGCGAATCGTGCTGCCACGCTCAAAAGACGGATGTCAAAATACTAGTTGTGGGTGATCCTTAGAATATAGATATATGCTTTTGTTGACATTTTTGTACGTCTTTTTAAGATCTACAATTATGTACAACATTAATTTGGCATATTTCATATGGTTTACTCAGCGAAAGCCATTAAGGCGTCCCAAATGCGTCTTTTTTCCGAATTGTTACACCATTATCGTCACTGCTTGTTTCGTATGTCAATTTATCTTACAAAATATATCCTATAACCTGGCTAGATAATATAGCTATGCTAGCTAGCTAGCTATAGATAAAATAGATATAGCTATAAAAGCATATAATTCGGATAAGTGGTTTTTAGAGAGACGTCGAGTTTTATAATATGTATAGATGGTTATAAAACTCAAGAGATAGTTTGTTTGCTTACAATGAACCTGTAACAGTGAACCTCTTTTCGTGGTCAGCTAGTGTATGTATATCTAGCGGCCAAGAGGATTGCAGGTCGGCTATCGAAAGTCGATCTCTCGGCGGTAGCTATTGTTTTTGGATTGTACTGCACTTACCATCTGATAAAGTGCAGTCGCTTAACCGTGCTAATGAAAAAAAAAAGAATCTAATCTATACTAAAATATAACGCGGAAGAATTTTGTTTGTTTGTTTAAACACGGTAATCTCTGGATAAAATATCATATGCTTAACCTTATACATAAGCCACATTAGGTATTTTTTTTTAATTGAAAATTGAATAGTGACATATTAAGAGCATTATTATTAGGCATGGCATATTAATCCTTACGAAGGAAAGTTACTTCATCGTCAAGACAATTTTATGTAGATAAACTTTGCTCTTTATAGCATGCTATTTGGACGAGTAGTTTGGGAGATAATGTAAAATTAAAATAAGTTAACACTCAGCTCGGGTTTTTATGACTATAGATGTAGTGGTGTGAACGTGTTGTGTGAGTTGTGACATATAACCCTGACCGCCCGTTAAATCATCAATCAGCTATCTCTTTTAAATTATACGCGGGTCAAACCGCGGGCGAAGCTAGTTCTCTATGTAAGCTAGCCTCTTAAACCTCAAACTTTAAGACACTATTTCTGCTTCTTCTTCATGTTCTGGCGCCGCAAAAACCACTCGCCGAGATCGAATAAAGAATCAAATCAAAATAGAAATATCTATTTATTATGAATGCCAACGAATAACGTATTTATTGTCATTAGAGCGAAGCGTAGTGTTGGCGTTTTCTGGCACAACTCGGCTGAAACTTGGGTCGATGTAGTCAATTACGCAGACAGCACCGTCGTCTCCTCGCTCGTGAACCTCGTCACCGGCGGACAGAAGAGGAGAGTCGATGCGAGGTAACTATTTTTTTATTACCTGAAAGTAATGGCTGAGATCATTGATAAGTATAGGGATACATTGTTGAGGAGACTAACGGAAATCGAATTCAATTGTTAAAGTATTGTGTATTGTAAGGTTTTATGTGAAACAACTAATGGCGTGTTTGGACGGGACGTCGCTGCGTGCCATTCGTCAGGTCGGCTCTTTCCAACTCAGCGCTCCCCTGTCAACATTTATACTGAACGTTTCACTCACTACTTTACGTGCGTTAATGTATCAGTGTGGCTTCTTATGCTAACCCTATAGGTTTTATTGAAGAATCTCTCTTAACAGATAAATTAATTTGTTAATATATTTATTAAAAAAATAAAAAAGATGTGTGTGCGATTCACACACGTTAGAAGTGAAACTTCATTTTAAAAGAGATTTTATTTAAACAGTGTGCAATATACATGCACACCTACATTTGCTCTCTCGCTCTGACTCACACAAAGAGGAGAGCGATAATATATTGCTCTCTCGGTGTGGCTCACACAAAGAGGAGAGACCGATAATGTGCGTTAAACGTTTAACGTTTAACGCGTTGGAAGTCACATAAGAAGATTCAATTCAAAAAAACTTTTGATATTATATTTTTTAATATCTGAATATATTTTTATACTCATATTTTGATATATAATATGATTTAATTTAGATGTTTCACATAATATGCCGGACGTCCCATAGACGTCTCAATTTTTTTAGTGAATAAAAGTATCGAAAGTTCGTGTAGTCCGTTTAATGTTGGAGCTAAAGGATACTATTCCTGAGGACAAACTTAAAACGAATGTAGTTCCCGCAGTAGATTCTTGCATAGGCTCTGCCAACCACATTATACTTTATTATTTCTCCAGGTTCATGAGCGAGTCCGGTATAGTTGACGTGTTCGTGATGCTGGGCGACACTCCCGCTGATGTCTTCAGGCAGTACACCACGCTCACCGGAACGACGCCGCTGCCACCAGTAATTATTTTTACTATTTATGTATTTTATATAGCACAATCAGAAAAGTGTTTTTTGTGGCACAACCACAAAACGGTTTTTTGTGACACCGAAATATCTTCCTTAATTCTTCATCAAAAGAAATAATTCAAACATCATTTTTAAAGTTTCAATCATAGATTGTGTACATTTTATTAGCAAAATATATTCGCACGGATCAGTTAATATTTATAAAATACAAGTTCGGTAAAATGACTGCCCTGAACGTCATTGTGTCTATTAAATAATACTGGAAATTTATTTTGTTTTGCGTATCATGTTCTTTATTATTAATTCGGAATTGTGACTTATCTCCCTTGTAATAAATAATAAAATAAAATTATCCAAACACGAAGACAGTTGTTGAGAGGTGAAAAATTTATCGACAGATCCTCATTATTCATTCATCGTAAGAAGACTTACACGACATATGTTTATTTTAGAGATGTAGCATAATTTTATCGATTATCAGTTCTTTTTTAGAACTAAATGTAATCGAAAATACAATTATGCTTTAAATGTATAGAGAGATGTGTAAGCTGTGTAAATTAAATAATAAAAATAAACTAAACAATAATTGAGATCGCAATCTGGTATACTTGAATTTTTGAATGTCTGACTCCAAAGAACAAGATTAATTCTTCCAGGCAATATTCTTCGCTGCTTGATGCTGCAGTAAAAATTTAGGCAATTACGTAAATATATTAGTTTATTCGAAATTAAACAAGAAACGAATAAATCAAATGTACAACGGCGTTCGATCAACGGTCAATTCGATTAATTTTTGATTCGTACGATTAATACGATTAATTTTCGATTCCTTTGTTTTATTATTGTGGTCTACATACTCTAGTTTTAAGTCATATAAAAAGTAACGATGCTCATAGTAATAAAAAAAAATACGAAAATTCACAAAAATCATTGTATGGAGGAGAAGTTATTTAGGATTTTATTGTGCAAAATGTTTTTATAACGTTTATCAGTATCAATTTTTTTTAATGATAATTGATAGGCGAAATTCATGTTTTTAGGTTATGTCTTAATTTGCACGACGTAACAATTTACGTTCTGTGGATGTGTCATGCAAGTCTTCTTGCGATGAATAAGGTATATATAGTATCTATTGCTAAACGTTACTCGATTATAAATTTGATTACCTACCCTATTTGTTTGTACTTTAATGTCTAATCTGACCTTTCGAAAAATTATTGATTGGCAAAGTATAAATATAAATTATATATTGATATTACATTTTAAAATATTGATGATTAAAAATGTGTGTCAACAATTTTGTTTGGTCTGAATTTAGTTTAAATATTTTCCAAAGAAGACGAAAAAACTAAAACAATTATCGATACTATTTACCTTTATACTTATATAAAATCAAGATATCTGTCGACGTCGATATTTTTTATTTATATTTCAATAATTATTACAATCTAGCTTCCTATTTATAATTTGGCTAATAAGTAATTAAACTCTAATTTCAATTGCTAACGATACTATCTAAAATTACGTCCTTTGCGTTCGCTTAGTGTAAAACTCTCACTTAATGTGTCAACAGTTTTGATTATACACAGTTCAGTACACTAGTTGAAATGGCTTAGTCCTTTTTAAACTTCTCTCCATGCCCGTACTATCAAGGAGCGCGATGGCCTCGATAAGATATCATTGAATATAGACATTTTCTTAGCATTTTACAGCTGTCATACAATTATTCCTGCCAACGTTGGCAGTACATAATGAATGGTTTACATTGATGTAATCGGTTTAATCTGTGGTTAACAGAAATTCTCACTGGCGTATCACCAGTCCCGCTGGAACTACGTCGACGAAGCGGACGTCCGCGGCGTTGACGAAAACTTCGATGTACACGACATACCCTTAGACGTTATCTGGCTGGACATCGAGTACACGGATCATAAGAAGTAAGTCATCTAAATACATTGGATAGTTGTCGAAAATGTATAAAGTTAAGGTGTGTCGAAGTGAAACATCTTTGGGCGCTGCGGAGAAACATTTGTGGACCGTGACGTCACGTTACGATCTAAGATATATAAAATTTATTTCTTTAGCCATTACAAGCTGTTTTACTGCACAGGATTGTAACAAAATAATTAATCAAAATGATGAGCTCGTCAGATTAAATCTTACCTATGAAATTTTCAATACTTAGAGTTATATATAAAGTTTGTAGACTGGCTTACAAAGGCTCAACTGGCTGCAGTTTGAGTATAGACCCGTTAGAATATTGGATAGAAGTTTTTGCCGGCATCTTTATATGTCATGTGCTGGTGTTTATTTTACTGTCAGAAGGTTATTATAGGGTGGATGGATGTTCCACGTGATGGAAGTGACTTTCTCTCTGTGCATCCAATAAATTATTAATAAGATTGTTAAATGCTCGTACAGTTGAAAAAAGAAGATAAACCCGATCGAGTTTCTTGTCGTTTCTTCTCGATGACTGGGATGTTTCGCGAACCGGTAGTAGTATAGTAGTGTTTGAAGTTCATAAGTGCCTTCTTAGAGCCTAAATTGAATAAAATATTTTTTGATTTTGAATTCGTAACTTAGATTATTTGGCTCTGTACTATGTAATTCTACGGCATTTTACGTGATGTAATTTGGTTACTGTGCACATATAAGTGAAATGGCTTATAGGAACATGGATTTTAAGTTACCACGAAAAATCCTTGGACAGCTTGAACAACCCCGCCATCTTGTTAGAGCTATGTTTGAAGATTACAAGAATAATTAGAAAAATATTATATTCACTTGACGCTGGAATTATATTAGAATTATAGATAAACACACGCTGCCAAGAAAAAGAAGGAGAAGAATATGGGCTAGGGACGTGCCACTCAAACTGGTGCAAATCGAAATTATCGAAAATAAATTTATGCATTTTATTTCAATTATTCCAAATAAACTTTGTAAAATATTTAATAGATACTTTACATGGGACCAAGAGAAGTTCCCCCACCCCTCGGAGATGGTCGCCAACCTCACAGCGAAAGGTCGCAAGATGGTCGTCATAGTCGATCCTCACGTAAAAAGGGAGGCCGGTTACTTTGTACACGAGGATGCGATTGAAAATGGATACTACGTTAAAGATAAAGATGGAAAGGTGTATGAAGGTGAGTTCTACAATTGCAGAAGACACTTGCTACGATATTTTATCACTATTATGTTCTTTTTTTAAGGTTTTTTAGTATTTCTTGTGATGTTTTACTTATCGATAAACCAAGATTATCGGCTCATAAAGTCGATAGTGCGATGTATAATAAAAAATTACACGTAAAAGTAAAGAATTTAAAATGCACTCTTAGTATGGCAAAGCTTGATCATAGTATTTGATCGAAGTTATATATCGTATAACCTACCTCGACAAATAATCTATATTAACCAAAAATGTTTTTTCCATTCTGACTGGTAGTTCCAGGGCTTAGCGCGTTCAAGCAAACTCTTGGGCAATATTACTTACTGTACTGAACTGTTTTATGACGTAACAGGTTGGTGCTGGCCGGGTTCGTCTTCCTACATAGATTTCTTCGACCCAGCGGCCACCAAGTACTATTCAGAACGGTACAGTTACGACAACTTCCCGGGGACGAGCAAAGACGTACATCTCTGGAACGACATGAACGAACCTAGTGTAAGATACTTTTGACACGTTTTTCGAACTGAAAATTATATGGCACGGTAAAATTGTGTTACGTGACGTTACATTACGGACGATCGTGTACATTAAACATCAATTGTCTATTGAATAATCGATTATCATTTTCACTATCGAATAATCGATAGTCTGGCTTAAAATATCGATAATGATCATGGAATGTTTGGTATTTGTGAAATTTGCTATATTTTAACATAAAGATACACTAGGGTTAAATGTGTCTATTAATCGATAGTTTTTTTTTTCAAAGTCAGTCAAACTTTTGTCACATGATGTGCGCGCAGCTCTCAATTTTATTCTCTATTAAACGCGACAAAAGAAGTATGACTTGAAAAAGCCTGACCCTGGTACAATAACCGTCATTAAGTTCCCCATTAATTTGAAAATAATCTCGAATGTTTTTTAACAGGTATTCAATGGACCAGAGATCACGATGCCCAAAGACTGCAGACACTACAAGCCTCCTCAGGATGGCCACGAGGGATTAGCCTCCTATTGGGAACATAGGTCAGAATCTTCATATTGCAGTTATATTTACTTGAATGTATGTACCGAATGTATGTACTTGCGGTATCACTTCTATGGTCCTCTTGTAGATGTGTTCTTTTATATCGCTTGTTGTTTGTTGTTGAGACCACTCTTCGGAAAGGAATATTTTGTATGGAACGTATAATTCGTATCCTGAGTTACCATGAAATTTCATAGAAACAAAATATTTTTGAGAACGTAATCAAGTTTCCCGTTATGCCTAATAATCTTAGATACAATTGTGATATTACTTTTGTGTATAACTATTATCAACTAGTATATATTTATGATAATATTTCAGGGACAGCAAAATGTGGGTAAAATAGTTTATTGACCCATGTACCAAATGTCGTATGTGTTTTTTTAATGATAATCTTGCCAACAGGCATGTTCACAACGAGTACGGGCTGTGGAACATAAGAGCCACACACGAGGGTATGCTGGACAGAGACAACGGGAAGTATCGTCCTTTCATACTCACCAGGTCAACCTTCGCCGGAACTCAGAGGTGAGCTTTATTTAACACTACGTAAATTATTCAAATGTTTGTGTCCGCTCAATTGCTCGATTTTTGCAATTGTAAAATCTAAATATTAACAACAGTCTTCCTTGTTGATACAATTAAAAAAAAAATAGCTGTGCTGTGTCTAGGGTTGCCAACTTTTTTTAATATCAAATATAGTATTTTTAAAACTAGTATTACCTGAAAAAATATAGTAGATGGCAAAAAAACAAATAGATATATAGTAGATTTCAAATGAATGTTTTTTGTTGTGTTTTGTTTTTACTACATGATAGACAGATAATGATGATAATGACAAATACTCATATTGAAAATAAAATACCAAGGTTCGTTCAGAAAGAGATAAAGCTCAGATTATGGGTATATTATACTTAGGTACCCCAAGAGATAAAGGCTGCGGCCTACTTTCCGTTTCTTTTTTATATAAATATAGAAGGTAGACGCTTATTATAGTAGGATACTATATTATATAGTAGGGTTGGCAACCCCTAGCTGTGCCCCGCGGGTACTTGTGCCTGATATGTATAGATTTATCTATTCACATTTATCCTCACAATTTAGTAGTTGTCGAAATGAAATCAGTGTGAATACAATGAATTCAGTAATATATGTATCTACATATGTGTCGTACAGATACGCAGCCGTGTGGACCGGCGACAATACTGCCGAGTGGGGCTTCCTGGCTGCATCGATACCGATGTGCCTGTCGCTAGCGACCGCCGGAGTCAGCTTCTGCGGCTCCGACGTCGGAGGGTTCTTCAAGTACCCCGAGGCTGAGCTCGTGACGCGCTGGTACCAGGTAACTCTTTCCAACTATACACCGTGATCGATGCATTTAAACATGCACTTATCTGGACTAACGCGTTGACCTGTGCTATTTATGCATCATACACAAGACTTGCAGGGCATATCCACAGAACGTAAATTGTTACGTCATACGAATTATGACATAACCTAAAAACGTGCATTTCGACTATCAGTTATCATTAAAAAAGAATTTTCATACTGATAAATGTTATAAAAATATTTTGCACGTTAAACTCCTAAATGAAGTGCTCTATAACGATGATTTTTATGAATTTTCGTATTTTTTTTGTTACTACGTACATTGTTAATATTTATGTTACTTAAAACTAGAGTGGACTAAAATAAACCAAGGAATCGAAAATCGATCGTATTAATCATACGAATCGAAAATTAATTTAATTGATCGAACGCCGTTGTACATTTAGTTTATTTGTTTCTTTTTCATTTCGAATATAATTGTTATCCTACCATAGTCACGTTTTTGTAAAAACGAATTCCACACGCGTGTCGTATAACGTTTTTCAACACATTTGCGTTAGAAAAGGACGGAGCATTGCAGCTGCGTCTATCTCGTTCATCGGTTTGTCATTGCATGCTATTTATCTGTGAAAATGAAAAGGATAGAGGAGAGAGGAGGAAAGTGTTTTTTGTGTAATTTGTACGACGATGTAATTGATATTAACGACGTTGTGGCGATCTTTGGGGAGGTCTATGTCCAGCAATGGACGTCTTTCGACCGAGATGATGATAATAAATTTGATATAAAATACTTTTCAATCATTAAACAGACGAGTGAAGGTGTCTTCCTAAGACTATAAGACTTTTTAAAAAGGGAGACGTGGATAGCCTAAACTGTGTATTAGATATACAATGTGTAACTGTTTCCCCTTCTCTCTATGTTATAATTATATTTCTTTGTCATGTAACGAAATGTGCTTAAACGTGACGTGTCCTCGAATTCCCACTCTCAATTCTCGTCGCCTAAGAAGTTTCACTTAAAAGATAATGATGGAGAATGTGGTGTGGTTGTGTGTCCTCAGGCCGGCGCGTACCAGCCGTTCTTCCGCGCGCACTCGCACATCGAGACGAAGCGGCACGAGCCCTGGCTGTACGAGCCCAGCACCACGGCGCTCATCCGCGACGCGAACCGCCGCAGATACGCACTCATAGACTTCTGGTTCGTACCCCTTGTCCTGTCTCCCTCATATTTACACTCTTCTATTTTCAGTGGCAGACCTTCGGACAATACCAGACTTATAGTGTGCTACTTAGCTTTATTTCTTGATAAAGTGTTACTCCTGTGGGTGACTAAAAAAAAAACAGATTGTTTTTTACCAAAATCTCAGGCTTATCGCGTGGATTCGAAGCCACGTCCTACGACACTGTATCCGTACACGCTACCACAGAACCATCATTGCTTCGAATAAATTGTTACGTACCTCTATTCGTGATTATTCCTTTCCAGGTACACTTTGTTCTACGAGCTGTCTGTTGACGGACTCCCAGTGATGCGACCTCTCTTCCAGGAGTATCCTAGGGAACAGGAGACCTACACCATCGATAACGAGTACCTCCTGGGTTAGTCATTGAATATTTTTATTTAAGTTAAAATATAATTACTTAAAGAATCCCATCTCTTACTATGCAATGTTTCTGTTCAACCGAGTGGTATAGTGAAACTTCATTTTTTAATTTAATGACAACTGTGTTCATCCACAATTGTATGGCAATTGTGTTCATCCACAATTGTGCCAACATCACGTGAATATAATATATTTCTTATTATTCTTGTAATCTTCAAACGTAGCTGTAACAAGATGGTGACTCCCTTGTTAAAACGGTCTTGCGAGTTTTTATGGCAATTTTTTTTAGAATTTACTCCTTAAGATACTAACGTAAAACCACCAGTAATTGACACTGCACCAATAGTTGACACTCTAACGAAGAAAATTAAATATTAAGAAAAAAAAGGAAGCCAAAGATCGAAATGGCCAAAATCACTGATTACTGATATATTTTTAATGTTATAAATACATATAGGTACAGTCACTTATAAAAGTCGGTTAACAAACTCAAGACTTCAAATGAATTCAGTATCAAATATTTAATTTTCTTCATCAGAGTGTCAACTATTGGTGCAGTGTCAATTACTGGTGGTTTTACCTTATATACTCGTAAGACGCACGGTACGAAAAAATATGCGGAGTGAAATTGAAAGTGCAACATCACGCAAACAATTTTTAACTATACTGTTATTGAAATAACGTTGAGATTTATTCAATTCTTTTTCGTTATTTGCAAAAGCTACCAGACGCGAATCGACCGTTGAAATGAGCAGGAACGCCGCGCGGTGCCTGATTACATTTTTACATTCATTCTATATCCTAAGATATGCCTATATTAAAAATATGAACCATGTCGTTGTAATTCTAAATGAGTATATATATTTTAAATGGTTACTTATTAAAAAAACTCGATCAAAAATATTGCAATATTATTCAGTAAAACAAGAAATAAAATACCTACTTTTAAACTTCCGCCATGTGAGCACCCGCCAGCCGTTTTTGCGTAATTGAGTAACAAACAATCAAACAAAAATTATCTTCCGCTTGTATATGGAAGTGTAGATTATAGATGTAATAGATAGAAATAATGTCGGGTCAGGTGACAAGCTGCTCGTACGGCCGGTGACGGAGGCGGGAGCGACGAGCGTGCAGGTGTACCTGCCCGGGGCGGACTCGCGCACGCTCTGGTACGACCCGGACACGTACCAGCAGTACGCCGCCACCGGGTACATCAACCAGCCCGTCACTATCTCCAAGGTACAGCGTTTATTATAAAACTCAAGAGATTGCGTGCTTGTTTGAACGCGCTAATCTCTGCAACTACCAGTCGGATTTAAAAAATGCGTTTCGTTGTGAAACTTCTGATGCGACTTCCAACGCGTGAAACGTTTAACGCACATTATCGGTCTCTCCTCTTTGTGAGAGCCAGAGCGAGAGAGCAATATATTATCGGTCTCTCCTCTTTGTGTGAGCCAGAGCGAGAGAGCAATATATTATCGGTCTCTCCTCTTTGTGTGAGCCAGAGCGAGAGAGCAAATGTCGGTGTGTATGTGTATTGCACACTGTTTAAATAAAATATCTTTTAAATTAAAGTTTCACTTCTATCGTGTGTGAACACCTTTTTTTGTATATCATAGCCTATTTATTGAGGAACGTCACAGGTTATATAACTTTACGCTACGAGTCTAAGGAGCAGTGCAGTAACCACGAACGTCAAGCAATTTGGCAAACTTTATAAATTTAACATAGGTAAAACCATGGGGCAAAACTAGTAGTTTACATAAAAATAATGTGAAGAACTGAAAACGTGTGGTCTGGTGTTCCTGTAGATCCCTGTGTACCAGCGCGGCGGTACGATAGTCCCGCGCAAGGAGCGCGTGCGCCGCTCGTCCGCGCTGATGGCGGACGACCCCTTCACTCTGGTCGTCGCTTTGGATGCTAATGTCAGTATATTTAGATAAAATAAAAACATATTTGTAATCACTTCTTTTATACCTCGTTTTTTAACCCCATAGGGTAAATTGAATTGACTAATGTCCAACTTGAAAATAATTTTACCACATTCAATTTTGCACTGTTGTGCAACCGGTACAATTATTTGAAAGTTAAGATTTTAAATACTGAATTGAGGGTTTTTATTTATTAATTTAAATGTTTTGTATTATTCAACATACCCGGTAATTTACTATCATCGTTACATAATCCAGGAATCTATAAAAATTACAGTTGGTGACAATTTAAAAATAAAAGAAAAAACGTTTTAATCACGAGAGACGTAATTTTGCCTGCTTTATTCAGCCTCCGCATTTGGAGAATTCAATATTTAAAAAAAAAAACATAATAGGACCACTATTTCAAAACATCACTATTTGTCATTTCACTCCGTGGGGAAAAACGCACTATAGGTTGTTTAAGGTCTGAAAAACATTTAACCGTCTAAATAGGCGAATTTACAATTGTCAATTAATTTTTGGTTCAAGAATAATTTTGATGTTTTGACAGATAATGTATGGAAAACCTGTCAAAATTATTAAAATTGTTCTTCAAATGAAGTTATCTGTTGATTGAACATCGCAATATCGGCTCTAAAATGTAAAAATTTTCCTAATTCATTTAATTATAAAAAAATATAAACGTCTTTCGCAGGACTTTTTATAACCCTCGACGAAAAAAGAGGGGTGTTATCATCAGTTTAACGTGTCTGTGTGTCTGTCTGTGGCATCGTAGCTAAACTAAAGGCTGATGGAGTTTTTTTTTGTTTGAGAAGGTGACTTGATGATAAATGTCATTAGCTATGATTCAAGAAAATCGCTCAGCCATTTGATAATCAGCTCTTTTCTAGTTGATAGATGGACGTGAGCATCATTCACAGGTCTGATAGAGTCGATATTTATTATTCTGTTACTTCAAGGATATTAGAAGAGCATGGCTACTTTGAGCTGATGCTGCAGCATAATCTGGAATCTGCAGGATATCTAATTCTTCACCAAACATTAAGCAGAGGTATCGTGTTTAGGCTCATTGGAATGGTCTCAATGACCATTGTCTTGTATCGGGTGTTTCTAGAATTTTCAGTTTAGCATGTTTAATTTACATCGACAGTGGAACGGCTAATTGAGTAAAGTGAATAATATGGCAAACTATCAGCCTCCTCCACTAATTCCATTAGCACGTTCACCGAAGCGTCGAATTAGGTTTATCTTGGAAATTAAAAAATCATTACCTCAAATAAAGCCCACTTTATTGAATACTAGCTGTGCCCGCGACTTCGCTCTCGTGGACTAGAGAATGCCGTCGATCGGGTACACGTGCGAATCGTGCTTACTCCTTTCTCAGTTATTTTAGAAAGAATAATGCTTATTGTGGATGATCCTTAGATGATAGATACATATGCTATCGCTGACTTTTTTGTAATTCTTTGTAAGATCTACAATTATGTTGTACAGTAATTTGATACATGTCTTATGCTTTATTCAGCGTAAGCCTCAGTTGATTCACGATTACCAGTTTATATTAATTGTGCGGAACCATTATTCTTTTTCCAAAATAAAATTTTCCTAAATTACTCTTTATAGCATTAGATTACTGCCACTGAAAGTCCCTTCAAAATCGGTCCAACCCTTTCGGAGATTACCCGGAACAAAAGACAGACAGACAAACAAAATTATTTATAAACAATTTAATTTATTTGTATATAGATAAAGAAAATTATTATATCTATTTTTGTCTACATATCTATCTTTAATTACAGAAAACCGCGCAAGGGTCTCTGTACATTGACGACGGTGAAACGTACGAATACCGTAACAACAAGTACATCTACGCTAAGATCTCTTACGAACCCAACCTTATGACGTACACGTGAGTATCGGCATATATATGTCTCTTTCTCTCACCCAAGTTCAATGCTTCCCAATGCCGGTACGTGCCACGATGTTGTGTCGTAGTGTAAAGACATTTTTACTTTACTAATGTCTGTGTTAAAGGTAAACTAGCAAACAAAGTTTTGATAAAGTTAATAGTTATAGTTAATGTTAACATATTTAAATGTCACAGTACGTTTTTAAGCTCACCAAGTTAACAAAAAAGTACCTATTATTCATTCATCGTAAGAGGACTTCCACGACACGCGCCCCGGTAAAGCTGTAAAAGCCGTAAAGGCTCCAGGGCCCCTCAGGCTAACAGTGTAGTCAGTTCGAAAAAAAAAAAAAAAACGACACATGTCAAATGTTTGTTCTAGAGATGTAGCATAATTTAAATTGTAAGTTTATTTTACGATTATCGATTCCTTTTTAGAGCTAAATATAATCAAAAATACATTTACGCTTTAAATTAATACAGGGATGTGTAAGCTGTATAAATTAAATAAGAAAAATAAATTATAACAATAATTGAAATCGCAATCTGTTACACTTAATTATTGAATGGCTGACTCCAAAGAACAAGATTAATTGTTCCAGTCAATATTTATCGTTGCTTGTTGCTGCAATAAAAACCTAGGAAGTACGTAAATATCTTTGTTTACTCGAATATAAATAAGAAACTAATAAATTAAAAGTACAAGGCAATCGATCTATTCCATTAATTATTGATTCCTTGGTTTTATTATTTTGGTCTACTCTAGTTTTTGTAAGTCATATAGAAAGTAACGATGCCCGTAAAAAACAAAAATCCATAATAATCTTTGTATAGAGGAAGTTATTTAGGATTTTATCGTGCAAAATGTTTTTATAACGTTTATCAGTATCAAATATTTTTGTAATGGTAATTGATAGTCGAAATGCATGTTGTTAAGTTATGTCATAATTTGCACGACGTAAAAATCTACGTTCTGTGGATATGTCATGCAAGTCTTCTTACGATGAATAAAGAATAGTATCAATGTATTGTGATCCCATTCGGAGGAATTGGTAAAACAAATGCTAGATTCCTTCGTAAAATATGTTAATTTAAACATAGAGGGCGCTGTTTCAAATATTTACCTTTAACAAAACATCGTTCAAAATAACTTCGATACATCGATGATTTGCAATTGGAAACATCGATATTTTTCTGTTACAATATTTATATGATCGATCAATTGAAATACAAATTGACATGTCCCAGATTCGTGAATGAGAAAGCCAGTTACCCGACCCGTTCGTGGTTAGAGCGCATAGTGATAGCCGGGATCAAGAGCCCGCCGAAGGCTGCCAAGCTGCAGCAGGGTGGCAGGCAGGTCGCCCTGCAGATGACCCTGCACCGCGGCAACGACGTGCTCGTCGTCAGGAAACCCTCCGCCAGTATGGCGCAGCCTTGGACAATCACCTTCACATATTAAGTAAGGTCGAGGTCATGTATTTAGATTGTGTTTGTTATTTCATATCGATTTTAATTTGACCAAAAGTATACATATTTTATATTCATGATCCTACAACTTTAATGGTGTGGTGGGGGGTAAAATCTGTTGTACACTGGGTTATAAAGTTATGGTAATCTTCAAATTTGTTTTAACGCCATCTATCGCATGCATGTTCGATCCATGACAGTGAAGTCGCCGGAAATTGGCTATTTATTCGTATATTAAGAGTGATAGAAATTTTGCAAGGTTCGACTGCGAAAGCACCACCGTCAAACTTATTTCTGCAGAAAAGTTCGAATGGTGTGTTTGACAAGGCAATTCCAAGTCCTCAGGGGTGGCTTACCTTTACCTCGACTGGCTGAGGCCTGCGGTCCTTTAGAGATTGTAGAGACCATTTAATATCAGGAGGCCTTAATGCCTCTTTGCTATTTAAATAGCACATGTTTGTACTGTCCGTCAGTCCGTGCTCATGGCTCGTGACGACAACTGTGCGTACATTATAAAGAATATATTTCACATTATCTGCGACCATATCAGATACATATTTTATATCTATATTCTTGTAAATATAGCATGTAGGAGGTGTGCGAATAGAGTACGAACCAGACAATAGTATCGGATTTGAATTTAAAATCGAATAATTTAACTATTCGAACATTTCTAATAATTCGAATAATATTCCAATTATATGAATTGTATGAATAGTTCAAATAGGCTTTCGAAATTATTGTATTCGATTTGTCGATGAGTAATTCGAATATTTTTACTCCTACCTCTAACATTATCTATCTATATAAATAAAATGATAGAGAATTGCTGTTAGATACTTGGTCCTTATCAAAAAAAATTAATGACGATATCTTCATTCAAAAAAAAGTTATTGAATACTACGTGTTCTTTTGTCGGTCACGCGAGCGGAGCCGCGGGCACATCTAGTGCGGGATAAGTTTATCCAAGTCAGAGGCTTAATAAATGTCGATAAACTGCTTTCTGTTATATAGAAAGTTATCGACTGATATTCAAATTATGGATTCACTGAATACGGTCCTTAAACGAATGAATGAAATAACAAACACGACCTGTTGCAATGAACTCCCGTGTGTTTTTACTCTCAGTGATTATTCTCGTGTCTGTGAGATTTTACGAATTTTTACACAGTCGATTGTGTGTTTTTGTGTCCCCGAAAACTTTATTTTAAGATACGTAAAATTTTGCGAGATATAAGGTGACTTTATCAGTGTCGATATCGATAAAAATGTCGACACTTTATTTAATCGCTTTCTCGTATTCTTGTCGATAGACAGATGTTACGGATATACAGCGTGTTTGTACACTCTATACTTCGAAGATAATAATTCGAAAACTGTGTTTGTTGTCACATCACCACATGTTATATTGAAAAATGGTGTTAATTTTATACATTACGCGTAATTTTTTATCGATAAATCAATACATTCTCCTATAAATATCATTTTAGTAAAGTAAAAAAAAGTTAAATGAATTTAATGAAGAAAAGAAAGATATCAACTTACGCGCGTTAGAAAGAAACAACATTAAACTATTGTTCACAGTAAAATATACACCATGTTTTAATATTAAGCTTTTCATTTAAGATTTACTTTGAAAAAAAAAAAAACTAGCAGACCCGTGCAAATATTCTGCACATTATATAATATAAACAATGCAATAAACAGCTGTCACGTTAGTTAAGTAAATTGGTAATGGATAGCGCCTCCCACATATTATATTTTATAGATTTTAAATATATTTTTTAACGAAAACATAAGTTGAAACTATTTGTCTATTTTTCGTCAACAGTGGGGAACATGAGCTTTAAAATAATGTTTAAATATTTAAATTTAATGAAGAATCAAGGGAGATATGGCGTTGCCACAAAAAATATCTTTCAAAAATTACAGATACTGCGCTGACCCAGCAGACTTTGTTCTGTTCATTCCGGTAGTTAACGGCTCGACGACAGCGCCACCTATCGGATCCTAACATATCTACAAACCGTCATCTCGATAAAACAAATTTATTATGTAAATATAAAGCTCGTTCGGTAAATCACGAACAGACGCTCACAAGATTTTTATATATACACGTTATTTAATTGTCGCACGCTGTATATAGAATGAAAAATGCATTTGTATGGCTATACACAAACACTGCCAACAGTCATCACATAAATTGGAAAATCAAACGTAACGACTGTGTAAAAGTTTAGAAAACATTTTAAAGTGATTTTTATTAGTACAGTCTTAGGATATATGTGTCACTTTCGATAAGATTATTGTAGTATCTAATTATTATTATTATTTCTAGTAACGAGAAATACAAAAACGATATTGTGTTACAGTGAATTAATATATATATATATATATGTTTGTGTGAGTAGACATTTTAAAGAATATCTGTTTTATTGAGTGTCTATTTGGATTCTTCATCGTAATGTATAATTTATTTTTCCATTAAATGAAAATGAATTATTTTCATTAAGTTAATATGTTTCATGAAACGCCCTATTTTGTCAAGTTTAGAGAGGGTCTTAGGTAGGGTTGTCAACTTTTTATTATATCAAATATAGTATTTTCGAGCCTTTTACATGAATAAATAAAATAATTGGCAAATAATCAAAAAAAGTATGTAGTAGGTTTCAAATGAATGTTTTCATTGCATGATATTCGTTGGACAATGTTTGTTCACCCACTCTATAAAAACTTTCATCCCCTACTTTACTCCCTTAGAGGGTGAATTTCCCAAAATCCGTTCTTAGTGAACCTCTACATCGCAAAAGTAGTAACAATTGCAAGTCAATCAGACCTTTAGTTTGGGAGATGTCGTGATCAATCGTATATATATATACATATAATAAATAAATACTATATTATATAGTACGGTTGGCAACCATAGTCATAAGGGTCATTGTTGTCCTCAAACAAAATACAATTTTCAATAATCATTTATATATAATCATTTTAAATAATTAAAATGAAATCTCTTTTATATAATGTATTCGGTACTGAATCTTCGAGAAACCTTAATCTATGACCCTCTCCAAACTTTGTCAATTTAAGCCAGCGGTAGTCACAACCTTTTTATACCTACAGCCCCACTATTGTCTAACCGCTCACATGTTCCACACTAATAGTAACCTATAAGGAAGTAACTTTATTAAAGTTTATAATTTCTTCGATATTTTATGTCGGACTTTAGGTAATTTAGCGGAACAAATTTTGCAATATTTTACTGTAGTTAAATTTATAATTTCATTTAACTTAACATACAAAAAGTATAAATTCTTAAAAATGAGAAACTCCCATTGCTATCATGAGATCTGGAGCGCCCACTAGTGGGCACTAGAAACAAGATTACTACCACTGAATTCTAACTTGTAAACAGATGCATTTTGGTACTTTTTTTATTTTTTTAATTAATACCCCTTAAAATAATTATTAAATAACAAACCCTAATTTCCGATTTAAATAGACACTTGTGTATTTTATTTTTATAATGGTAATCATTTTAGAGGTCATTAATGTCTTGAAATTTAGACAACAAATGGATTAAGAACAAAAATTTTGTCGTTTCTCGTACCTCTAAACAATGTGGAAGTATCTATATCTAAATGGTAAATAGATAAAGGTTTATTTAACGGGTACACAATGAAGGAGTCCTTTATCATGTATTGTGATAATAAAACAATTTTAGTAAATATTTGTTTTATTTATTGAATATATATTGTATATTTGGAATGATACCTTACATATTTATTTATACAAATAAGGTGGCAAACAAGCTTACGGCTCGCCTGATGGTAATCACTAGCGCGTTGCAGACCTTGAACCCCCTTTCCCAAGGAGCTCTGTAAACTCTACTTACTGTTGGAACACAAGGATAGTTTGGCTGCGAACTTCAGTACAGTATTTTTTTTTGTCAAATTACAATCGTTTTTTCATACTAAAGTACGAGTACGAGTACTAAATTCCCTCCTCTCCTTTCCATAACAGAACCACACGCGCTGGGCTTCGGAATCACAGTTTTATGGTAACTTCCATCTCGGCACGAACTAAAAAGTTCGCTTTGTCTTATCTTTGTCGTACCGTGAAGCTGTGGAACGGTCTCCCAGCCGGTGTGTTCCCTCCTTCTTATGACATCGGGTCCTTCAAGCGTAACGTGAAGAGATATTTAAGCAGGCCGGCATGACAGCGGCGACCACCGATGGATTACGGTCTCTTGGTGGTCGTCGTTGTGTTTGGATTGTAATGTGCTTACCATCAGGTACAGTACAGTCAATGTGCCGAGCTATTATAAAAAAAAAAAAAAAAACGAGTAAAATTACAAAAAAATGCATACTAATCCAAAATTATAAGGAACCTACAAAAAAGTGTTGTGATTTTACAATCTTTATGTATAAACCCTACACAAAAGGTTTTGTATTACCTAGTTAAAATTTTGCTTAAATGTTTTGCCTATAACTTTCCAATACATTTTTTTGTAAAATAACAATTGATTTTTTTAAGTGTAGGGTTGCCAGCCAGTCGGCCTGCCCCAGGTAGAGAGGAATCTCGAAAGAGACGACTTCTGTCTCTCAAGTGCCCCAGTGAGTACAATACTAAACAAAATTTACCAATAGCACAGTCGAAAAGAACTAAAGTTGGTCACCTGACACGTCTACACTTTGGATACTCGTCACTTAACGTCAGGTGAGATTGTCAGCAAAATCGAAACCTTGAAAGTTAATGAAAAAAAATTGCACAAAGGATTTTGTAATAACAATAATGCACATACCCGTGACGCAATTGATCTAAATTAAAATATAGTGCTTACTTATTGATGTTTACTATACCTTATTCATCATAGAAGACTTGCATGACACATCCAAAGAACGTAAATTGTTACATCGTACAAATTCTGACATAACCTAAAAACATACATGTTAACATTAAACATTTTTGAAGTGAAACTTCTTATGGGACTTCAAAGCGTTAAACGTTTAACGCACATTATCGGTCTCTCCTCTTTGTGTGAGCCAGAGCAAGAGAGTAAATGTCGGTGTGTATATTGTATGTATTTATAATATGTATAACTATATGTATATTGCACACTGTTTAAATAAAATAGAAAATGTCTTTTAAAATGAAGTTTCACTTCTATCGTGTGTGAATCGCACACACACCTTTTTTTTTTTGATACAGATAAACGTTATAAAAACTTTTGCACGATAAAATCCTAAATAACTTCCTCTATACAAGGATTTTTGTGAATTTTCGTCTTTTTTTGGTACTACCTGCATCGTTACTTTCTATATGACTTAAAACTAGAGTAGACCAAAATAATAAAACTAAGGAATTGAAAATTAATCGTACGAACAGAATTAATCGAATTGATCGATTACCGTTGTAAATTTAATTTATTAGTTTCTTGTTTAATTTGGAATAAACAAATATTACGTACTTCCTACATTTTGACTGCAGCAACAAGCAACGAATAATATTGACTGAAAGAATAAATATTGTTCTTTGGAGTCGGGCATTCAATAATTCAAGTGTAATAGATTGTGATTCGATTACTGTTATAGTTTATTTTTGTTATTTAATTTACAAAGCTTACACGTCCCTCTATTGATTTAAAGCATAATCGTACTTTCAATTGTATTTCATTCTAAAAAAATATCGATAATCGTAAAATCAATTTACAATTTACGCTACATCTCTAAAATAAAGAATTGACATGTGTCGTGTAAGTCTGCTTACATATTGTATGAATAACAGTTACATAGTCTGTTCATAAAACAAAAGAAAATATATCATTTTACCGCTCGTTCTTACTTGTCGGGTGTCGGGCCTGGATTTTAATCGGATGTCGGCGCCTCTGTTCACACTACGGTTAATAATCGGCTGTCGGCGACGGTCGAAGCTGGTGCCAATTTTTAACACTCTACGCGAGGCGATTGTGCATGATGGACGTTGACGAAGTTGTTGTGATGTATTATTATTTAAAAAGAAAAACCAGAAGTGCATGATTACCTAATATGTGTATGCCTTGGATTTTACGTATCTATAGATATGTATTTAACCTATTTTTAAATAAAATACTTACACTTATCAAACTTTTGTCTTTCTTTTTCGTCCAAATTGTCAATATCAGGTATGAGTAGGCAGCAAACTTCCCCTTCTTTTATATTCATTTTAAAGTTTTGTCCCAAAGGACACTTCTTTCCTGAACTAGTGGAATCAATGCTTCAGGGTTTATATTTATTTCCATTATTACAAAACAACAAACGTCTGCCAAACGCGGACTATCCGCGACATCCGACAAATGTGAACAGTGCCATGCTCACAGAGAACATTTGTATATTTGGCCATACTTACTCATAGGCGAGCGAGATCCGACACGTTTTTTTTTTCGGGCGTATAGGGCTGGCAAAACACCCGACATTTCTTGTCAAATGGTAAATGAAAAAATAAACTACCCTAACAACACGCAAATCTGAGTTATAGCGTAATTTTTTTTCCGACTATAATAATTCGTTTAGCTTCAATTCCATTTATATTTTTTTTTATGATTTATGGCCAGTCTTCACTTTTCCATTTATGTAAATCTAAAAAGTTAGCATACTTACTAAAAATATTCATTTGAAAGTAATCCTGAACTTTGATGCAATTTATGTGTCCGTCAGTATATTTGTAGGAAGTAATCTCTAGAACTTATTAACGTAACATTTCAAAAATAAATTATTTCAGTGATAGATATGTTCAGACTGATGGTTATAAGCTATGATCTCGGACCAAAATATATTCTCTTAATCTAAGGCTATATGATTTATTGTCATTATTATATCGTAAAACGTTTACGAAGTCGCGGGCGGTTTCTAAACTAGGTGTGCTCATGGTTCCGCTCGCGTGGACTACAGAATGCCGTCGATTGAGCGCACGCGCGATTATGCTACCCCTGCTCAAAAGACGGAATACAAAATGTTTTTTGTGTGATCCTTAGAAGATAGATGTGCTATCGTTTACTTTTTTGTAGGTCTTTTTAATGTCTATAATTATGTAGAACATTAATTTGATAAAGGTATCTCGTGGTTTTTCACCGTAAGACATTTAGTCGCCCCAAAAGCGTATTTTTTGCGCCATTATGCACCATTATCGTCACTTATGTTAGGTACTTTATCTAACAAAAGATATCCTATAATCTGGCCAGATAACATAGCTATGAAAAAAATAACCATGTAAATCAGGTGTCGTTTTCGCGTGAAAAGAACATGACGTTGAGTTTTATAATATGTATAGATATATATTAAGTTTCGAAGTAATTATAATTGTGATAAAAAATACCAAGTTAGTTTTTATACAGATATCGCCTTAATATCGGTGGATATTTAAATCTCAATAAAATAACAAAAACTATTTTGAAACGAACCCTTTGTTCACAAGTGAATTACAACAATAGATTGCACAAATAACGTATATACGTTATTTATAACTATGGAATAAGTCTACATCAATCGTTGACCTTTTAACATTAAGACGATGACCGCCCGATGCCTTTAAAAAATAATTGAAGGCATTGCGACTATGTGGAAAGCCTGTAGCTGACGCTGATTTAAAAGCATCCAAAATTATTAATATTTTAAAATTTATGTGTAATCTATATCTTTTTATACTGATGTACATTAATAAATAATCAATTTTAATATTACTGACATCAGATTGAATTTAAAATGATTATCAAATAACATTAATTTTTGTATACCAGTACGGGATAATGACTGCATAGCACGAGTTGTAAAGTACAGCCCAGAAACAATGGCGACACATTACAATAACAAACTGATTAACTGATGAAACTAATTAAAATACATAACAAAGCGCCTCTTATATATCTTTTATAATATCGTAGGAGGGAAGGAATAGTAAACAGGCCGGGAAGAGAGTGACTATTATTAATTTGAAATAATATTTTTTGGCTTGATCTACCTTTTTTTATAGTTATAAGTTTAGCCTTGTGGCCACACTCACATGATCTAAAAAAAACAGTTACTATCACTCAGTTCCTATAGAGATCATATGCTATCCCACTATAGATTTAAAAAGTGAATCCGCGACGTCGCGTGGGTCACTGGCACTGAATGTGTTAAGTGACGATGTGGCCCAAGATGTTAACACGCTAAACCTAGTGGAAGACGGGCTCTCAAGTGCAGCTGCCGGAACACACCTATTGGTGCTTGGCAACAGATTTTCAAATCGAGTGTGGATAGCTAGCCAGGCGGGCATTAGAAGAAGCCCTACGCGTACCTCACGAGGTTTTTCTTCACCGAAAGCTCAGGCTCACTGCAGGGATACGAACTCACGTCCATCGACGCGATATCCGTACACGCTACCACTGAGCCATCATTGCTTCACTCCTTTACATTCCATAATGCTATACGCGATCATATTTTAATAAAACAATACAAAACAAATAAATATAATTAAATATCATTTAATGTTAATAAATAAAAATTAACAACCACATTAAAGTGAGCTTTCCAAAACCTTTTTTTAACATTATTGCATTTTTTAGTTTTAAAACTAAATATAAACTATGGCAAGATTACTTAAAAAATATTCTACTAGGCTTGTCTTCATTAGGGAACTCTATGAAAGGGTGTGTCTGTTTATGTTCCAACATTTCACTCTCACTTGGAAAATTATCACCGCATATATCACAAGCCACTTCTGACGCCGCAGAACCAGTGCTGGCTTTCCTATCCCTCTCTCTCTTTCTTTTCTTAACGACTCTCTCTTCTTTTTTCAACGTTTTCTTTGTATCCTGTTTCGATGTCGATTGTTCCTCGACTAACGGCACGCCTGTCAGGAGAAACTCCTTCATATTCAAATGTTTCAATGACGTTTTATGTTGTTTCAATCGATTCTCTGAACTGCACTGGTATTCACATATAAAACATACGTATTTCATATCCCCCGTGTGTAATTCGGCATGTACTTTTCTTTTCTCAGGTGTAGCAAAACGGAAATCGCAGAACTTGCACGGATATTTTCTATCCGGTGAATGTAAACGCATGTGCGATGTTAAAGCGTTAATATCTTTACACATTTTCCGACATTCCAAGCACATTATGCCAGTTTCCACCGGTTGGGCTTCTTCGATACTCTCTGTACTGTGATGCACTCTTCTGTGAGACGTCAAACCTTTCTGACTAATGAATACTCTCCTACAATCCGGACATTGTAATTGAGGATCGGCTTTCAGTTCTGGGCTATGTGTTTCTATTTGATGCAGAGCGAGCTTATCTGCTTCGTGGAACTGTAGCCCGCATTCCTCACACTTCCACGCTTTGACTAACTTGGAAAAGGCTTCAAGGACGTCTAATACTGACTGCCCCTCTACCTCCGGGTGAGATGTTTTCGTATGATTACCGAAATCAATGATTTTCGTAAACGTCTGTTTGCAACGCAGACAACTATACGGCTCCTTGTGATCATCCATCACGTGCGATTTCAAATCTGACAATTCACTGTAAGTCTTTGAACACATAAAACACTTTAACTTCTGCTTCCCTTTAACAACTTCCGAGATAACTTTGTACTCCATCAATTGAACTTTCTGGTGTGCTTGGAGGTGTTTGAAGAGTTCCTTGCGCGTGTTATAGTCTGTGGGGCAGAATTTACACGGAAACCGTTTTCTGTGAAGTCGTCTACGGTGCATTGCCAACTCTTCTTTACTCTTGAAATTTCTGGAACATGTCATGCATGGGTAGGAAGCTGTATCGGCATACAAATTATGCGACTTCAAACATGTTTCCATGCGACTTCTACGCCGAAAAACATTACCACAAGTGCACTCGTAACCTTCCTTCTTTAAAGGAATTTCCACTTTTGCATTCTTGTCGTCATCTTGTTCTAAATTAAGCTTTTTCGTACGATTCTCCAGCCGCGTCTTTTGACCTTTTATGATACCGAGAGCTCGTTTCTCGATAGAATCATGTACAGACAAGTGTTTCTTTAATTGGTATTTTTTTGTATACGTGTTTGAGCATTTTGGGCAAGCATGAATTTTGTCACTTAGAATTTTTTTTGTTTTAGTTTTTAATAAACCGTAAGCCTCTTGCTCTAAGGATAAAACGTTGCCTGTTATTGAGTTTAGTTGGAAGCTTTCGTCATAGTCCATGTAGGCATCTGTTGTGGGCAATATCTTTTCTGGATTGGTTATTTTTAAATTTATACTCCCTTCAGACATAGGTCTTATTTCCATGACTAATGTCTTTGTAGTTTGTGATTCAATGATACCGTCCCGTGGATTTGTGATCGTGGACGTTGTATTAATGAGTTTGTTTGATATAAGATGAGTTTCCGTAACTGTTAAGTCAGTCTCGTCTTTAATAAGTTTGTAAAAATCTTCCTTTGTATTTTCCTGTAAAAATATTATTTAAACAGTGTTAATCGAATATTATCATTAAAAACTTAGACTCTGGTGTTGCATTCGACTATAATAATGCCAAATAGATCGCAAGTTCACTTTCTTAGAGATTAAAGTTTAAATAGATCAATATTTACATAAAAATTCTACAGGACCTTCTAAAATCTTAAGAAAATGAACGGATTATCATTACCACAGTTTTACTAAATTTACCCTATGATTACAAATGTTTTGAAAATCGCTGTACACGGCTGTAATTTTGATATGCATATTTTTTTCTTAAAATAGTGTTTACTAGTCTCATAGTATACAGGTATATAGTAGGTAGGTACATAGTATACAATAGTAACAAAAATTTATATACTTATGCCAAGTAATGCTTATTCAGACATCGGTCCTCTTAGGACCGTATTCACACGCTCATGAATCGTGAAAAAATCACGAATACGTTCTAAACATACGAATCCGTCATGACGAATCGTCACGATCCAATCTTCTGAAGGTTTATCGGTTTTTAGGACCGTTTTTTAATAAATGTGAACATCTGTCTTTAAAGAATCGTCATTTATCACGGATCGATATGAATAAAGAATCGTCAATGCTGGATGTTCGTGTGAACGGGCCGTCAGATTATTTAGTGAATTTATCCACCAGTAATAAATTAAGAAAACATTGATATAAGGTATGTTCGTCCAATAAGGACCATTTCAAAAACCCCGCTCCCGATACTCAACTGGAGTCAAATCTCGCGCTGACGCTCCTCATTGAGACCAATCACTAAAGCGCATAGGCATCAACTGAATTTTACGCCACCATTTTGTCAGTGTGCCGGCCGGTGCAGTACATGTCACGTCGTGCCGGTCTATTTATAAAATTAGTTGGCATTATTTTGACAAATACAAGTGTTACTCTTTTGTTTTTGCAATAAATTTATGAATGTGATGCAATAAATAATATCGAGGAGTGGACTGTGAAAGTATGTTCTTGAAATCAATGTTTTCTTTGTCAATTTTGGTTAATTTTCTCCGGGATGGCGAAATGCCTAAGAAGGTACCCTATGTTACCAAATATGGACTGGACCTTAATTTTATTATTTTATGTCTGTCAAGTAATTAGATTACTTAGGGTCTGTTGTTTCATCAGTAGTTATAGTTAAAAACAGCTTGTTAAATTGACTATTTGTTAATTTTGACATAAGTCTGTTGTTTGATAGCTAGTTACCCTAACAGGTAGTTATTTTTTTAACAATAGTCAAATAATTTTAACTACTGCCTTCCGGTGTAGTTAACTAATATGGCGGATAGTTAATGTTAATCTTGACAGCTGTATTGTTTCATTCAGACGTACTTCACAATTTATGCATAAGTTTTATCTTTCTCGAATAGTAATAAAAATGAATTTAAATATTCAAAGATTTTTTGATATGCACGATGATAGTTCATCTGAAAGCGACGACGAAATAATTGTAGAATATGTACTATTGCGGAAGCCAAAAACTATTAGGCCACGTTTTTCGCAAATGGAAATATGGGACGATTCTGAATATATTGCTCGTTATCGAATGTCAAAGGAAAGTTTACGTGGATTGTTAGTGAAATTGGCAGACACATTCGATCTCCTACATCTAGGTAACTGTTTATTACTAATATTATCTTGTTTGTTTATATAATGTACATGTGCAAAAATCGACTAATATTTATATTACATACTTTTTTTTTGTAGAAATAACGCTGTTTCTCCGTTAGAGCAAATCCAATTAACGCTAAGATTCTATGCCACTGGAAATATTCAGCAATGTTCAGGGGACCTATTTGGATTGCATAAATCGACTGCATGTCGAATTATCCATAACGTTTCAAGAACAATATGTACAAAATTGAAACAATTTATATCAATGCCTAGAGGAACAAGAGAAATTAGAGAAACAGTAAAAAAGTTTTACAATGTGGCAAAATTCCCAAGTGTTGTTGGAGCAATAGATTGCACACATGTCCCTATATTAAATCCAGGTAAGTTAATTATTATATAGACTTTATGGTTTTACCTAACAGTATTTGCCTGCTAATTTAAATGGAATTCCTGTTTTAGGAGGTGACAATGGTGAGTTGTTCAGAAACAGAAAAGATAAATTTTCATTTAATGTCCAAGTAATAGCAGACGCAGAATTACGAATTATGGACATTGTAGCAAGATGGCCAGGTTCAGCCCATGATAGCACTATTTTCAATGCCAGTCTAATAAAATCAAGACTACAGAATGGAGAATTTGGCCGTTGCTGTATATTAGGTGATCGGGGATATGCACTCAAAAAATATTTACTGACACCGTTGTCCAATCCTACAACAGAAGCAGAAAAACTTTATAATGAGAGTCAAATACGCACCCGAAATGTTGTAGAGAGAACATTTGGTGTATGGAAGAAGAGGTTCCCATGTATAGGAACACAATTACGTGTTAAATTAAACAACATCCAGCCAATAATAGTTGCAACAGCAATTTTACACAATTATTGTATATTTAATAGAGAGAGTGTTCCAACAAGTAATGTTCAAGTGGAAGATGAAACCTATGAGGATATACAAAATTTCATAGGAAACTCTAGCGATACTGCTTATAGAAATCAGTTGATTGAAGATTATTACTCTAGGTAAGATAAAACACATTTTTACATCTTATCACCTCTGATCTAAAAAAACATAGGCTATGGTAGCCGCTTACCATCAGGCAGGCCATATGTGTGTTTGCCACCTTAGTTTATATATATATATATATATATAAATAATATGTATGTATTAAAAAGACTCCCGGAGAGGTAACAAGTTTTAATCCAGATTTGCAAGTATCATATAGTGTTATCACTGCAAGCATGATATTGTAATTTTTAATTTTTCTTTAATTTGTACTTTTGAAGATTGAGCTTCATATTTTTTGTTTCAGATTGCTCAACTCAGGAGAATGATAATAATTGAAAATAACCTTGAAAATTTATAAATAAAGTATAGCAATTTATACAATTATTTTATTTATTATTTATGTCTTCCAATCTTTTTTCTACTATTTTCAATTCAGTTTCAAGAAGTTTTTGATGCAATTCCTTTTTTAATTCAGTGAATTTAATAGTTTCATTAATTTCTTTTAATTTGGCATAATATAATGATTCCTTATATTTGAGTTCAGTACAATGCAACTCCTCTTGATGCTTTAATTGAGCGAGATGCAACTCTTCTTTATGCCTCATGTTTTGTATATGTTCCTCTTCAGCAAATTTAAATAGTGAAGATTCTCTTGTTAATTTTGTTTCTATTAAATCAGCTCGTTTATTGATATGATTTATTAATGTTTTTCTAGTTTGAAGCGGAGTAAATTTTATTTTTTTCTTGTTTGATTCTATAACTGAAAATAAAAGATATAATATCAAATCTTATATACTCAAGAACCTCTAATTAAATAAACTTACACAATTCCTTTGAAGGTAGTCTACGAAGCATAGCTTTGGGTGTGCTTGCATCAAATGCCAGACTTTTCTTTTTATCTGAAAAAATAAAATAATGTACATAACATAATACTCAATAATATATTTTTATTACATAATTATTATCCAAACAAATTATTGTTATACTCCATAAAAATGATTAGCTACATTATATAAAATATTAACTAACCCAACTTTGCAGTAACTTCAGAATAATTAGAACACATGATAGGCTCCAGGTCATGGGTCTTGGTAATTGCTAAAAATGAAAAAAAATCAAATCAATTTTAAACCTAGGATAATACTAACAAAATATTATGGTTCTTAAATAATAATGCAATAACTTTCTTACAACAAGATGGTGCTGGCTCACTGAGTAAATGATTATTAGACTTGGTCATATTTGTCTCGAAAGAAAATTCCAAAATTTGTATGTTTTCAGTATCTGTAAAAGAATTTCATTAAAAAAAAAAAAATTAAATCTGAATGATTAAAACTACACATACAAACATATTAATACATACCACCAGAATTTTTATTTGTAGTAGATACATTTTCTTTATTAATACTAACACACTTACAATCTATTTTTTCATCATCTTCTATAATAGATTCATCTGAAATGTAAAAAACATAAAATAGAGTAGGGCCTGTGGTATGGCTCAACCTATACTTTTAATTTAATATACCTATTTAAAACAGTTCACTTCTATAGGCACACTGAATAGACTAAAGCCTGTCCTTATATATGCATACCGTAACTGAGATGAACCTGAATATGCACACAGATATTCTCCTAGGACTTTATTTTATGTTATATATACAATCTAAGCTTATGAAAAATATAGTGGATAGTTGGAGATAGTTTTACAAAAACTATTGACATGTCATTAACGGGTAAAGAACATATTTTAATATGCTGGCTTTAAGAGTACTATAAGTTTTGATTTTAAGTAAATGTAAAAGAAAAATCTTCTATAATTACTCACTAACTACATCCATGTCATATACAGCAGCCATCCCAGATATTGATTCTCCCATAATATTGTTCAACCATTCTGTTGGGGCAGATGGTATTGGAGAAGGAGGACCTCCACCAGTTTGTCTCCTACTTTTTTTTTCTGATGATAATTCCTAGTATATAAAATAATTTAGTTAATATTATTTCACATACACTTTAATTATTTTAGATATAGGTAAATAGTCTCTCAAATTAACCTTTCTTGCTGTTTTTTTCATGTTGTTAAATTTGTATTGTAATTGTTTCGTTGTTCTATACAAAACAGCATTTTGGTTATAGGCAGCTGTTATGAGGCGCCATGCTTCTTCTTTCTGTTGTATGCTGACATGATCAGTCTTTTTACAGGTAATATTTGGAAATTCCTGCAATAAATTCATTAATTTCTCCGTATCTTCCCTCGTAAAATTAGCACTACGATCTCTGCAAAATAAAATATCAGTGAATATTTATATTCGATGCACGACACATGAAATAGGAATAAAGTATGCTATTTCACTTACTTTACAACTTTAGCAGCCATCGTTATTTTTACTTTAGCACCACAAAATCCACAAATGTTTACAAAATTAATTTTAAATAAAAATTTGAGGTTATACAGCCGTCACCGAATAGATATTTTTGACAACTACGGCGGTGTTGCGTTGAAAAAAACAATTGCTTATTTTAAAATAGCTTCCCGAGGGGTCATTTCAGTCTTTTACAATGGCAACATATTTGACAATTGTTAACTTTGACTATTGTTAAAAGTGATATTGAAAAACGTAATGTCTCTCTGTGTGATAGTTAACGCTCTAACCACGGTCAACCAACAATAGTTACTTTAACTAACAATCTCTTTTTGACTACGTCTCAAACAACACACCCTTAGTGTTACTGAGTGTCCTAAATTTATCGTATATATTAATATAAAAAATTAAATGAAAGCATTGTCATGCTACGTACATAAATGTTTTACAAATCCATTATAATTAATGCTATCATTTCATAGTCCAAATATGGCTCATTGCCAAAAATGTGATTTCTACAGACTTACTAAGGCCCAAAGGCTATGGCTGAAAAGTTCCTGTTTTTTTATGCTTGCAATTATTTCAGTTAATAAATAATAATATATAACTAAACTATGTATTATTAGAATACATAAATCAAATGTATTATATCTGCACTAAAGTTTATATAGTCTTTATAAGGACTAATCACTTTTTTCTTAATTTATAAATTATTCTTTCGTAAACTAAAAAATAACCTTGTGTTTTGTCCTGCGGTGAGTAAGGTTTCCAGAGTTCCTTGGTGTAGGGGGGTTGTAGGACGGCAACGAGCTAGTGATACCTTTGGTATTACAAGCGTCCAAAGACTACGGTAGGCGCTTACCACCAGGGGGCCGTATGCTTGTTTGTCACCTTTGTAGTATACAAAAATCAAAATATTAACTCAAACTTCACCTTATCAGGTGAACCTTTAATAGTAATCTCTATCTCTACACATAATAAAGATAACAACTAATAGCATAAAATATCAAATATCGAATCTTACAAGTGGCTTCCTAATAAGAAAACTATTTTGCATGTAATACTAAACAATGAGTAATGGGCATATGCCTTCTCTTTACTTAATAATATAATAATAATTTCCTTTATTTGAAACATTTTTACATATGTTACAAATTTATAAAATTTATCTTTTTTTTTTGGCAATTAGTCTGCCTTCTAGCAAAAGTCTCCTCCAGTGATTTCCACTCCTCTCTACCTTTTTTTTTCCAACAATCCATTTTTTTGTGTCCCGAGTAATATATTGTACCCATTGGACACTGATCCTTCAACGTCTCTTTACTTGAAGATGTTTTTTTTTTTGTTCGATTCTTATTTTAACCACATCAAACTTGATACCCTTGACATGAAGACAAAATTTATATCCAATCTCTATTTTAAAATTAAAATGATTATAGACCAAATACCTGTAAATTTTCTGTTTTAATGTTTCCATCATCCTGCAAACAAGCTTCAACTCTGGTCAGTGCAACAGCTTCATTACTGTCCATGCTGTCCTCATAATTAGGATATTCATATGGCACAAACTGGTCTCCGGTGATTGTTTCTTCCTTAACATTCATTCTGGGAGTTTCTGGAATTATATTATCTACTTTCTCACTAGGAGGTTTACTCATTGTTTCAAAAGACCTTATTCTTATTGGAAAAGCATCACTGCTCAGAGAATCTGAACTCTCCTTCTCAATATTCAATGTTATTTCCTGTTTGACATGTAACTCTACATTTCCAAATGGATTATCACTATCGATGGATGTATCATCATTTCCATCATACTGTGCCTCTGCTTCCATTTTAATGTTTAAATTTTCCTCTTCCATTTCTTCTTTTACTGTATAATCTTTTCCTGATGATTCAGTTGCCACATTCATAACATTTTCAGAAGTCATTATTTCTGGAAAAAGTAAAATATATACTTTCTTTAAACTCCTATTTTGTATTTAATATTATTTCATTATAACAGTAGTTAAATTGGCTCAGACTAGTCTTAAGCATCAGTCATAATAGCATGATAATAATATGTTGACTATACTAAGGATAAAATCTCGCTGCAAGTGCGGCAATAAAACGTGGGAGCAAAGCGGAGTATATGGTGCGCCCCCTTGCACTTATAGGAGCGTTTTATGGCAACGTGGTGTGGTGTGGTGGCGTACAATGCTCGTATCGATAATGTTATCGATTAGTATATAGTATATATAAAATTTAAATAAAACAATAATATTTAAATTTAATAAACTATTTATTTAACTCTAGTTTTAATTTAACAATTTACACTCACAGAAAAAAATGTGTAAAAGACCACAGCAAAGTTAAATACAAAAAATGAAATACAACATAAGTAATGAATGAGCACAATTCAATATAGAATTCAACAACAGAACATAATTATCTATAGTATACCGCCCGCACATACACATGACTATTGAAAATATGATTTATGACCTTAGCAGCAAGATTTTGTTCCTAGTATAGGAAGAATTTTAATAAAACAATAAAGTGTATGAGAGGGAAATTATGTATAAAGTTTTTTTTTTTCGATATGATTACACTGTTAGCCATAAGGGCCCTGAAGCCTTAGACGGATTTTACAGCTTCAATGGGCTTGGTGCGAGCGCTGAAGGCACTCAGGCGAGAAAGTGTGCACCAAGCTCCAAGGGTTCCAAAGTGGCCGAACCTCGGCTTGGACTGTTGCCGTAGTTGCAAATAGGCTGCGGTGACCGCTTAGCATCAGACGGTATAAAGTTTATTTTTATTTTATCGTTATTGGTTTTGGCGTAGTGGCCACAATCTCACCTGATGGTAAGTGACGATGTGGCCTAAACCTAGTGGAAGACTGGCTCCCAAGTGCAGCTGCCGGAACACACCTATTGGTGTTTGAAACTAAATAAAAAAAGTCGCAAATTGGCTAATTCCGTATCCGTATCCGTATACGCTATCCGTAATTCGATCTAATTTCCTCGGGGAGTAGGTAATAAATATGCGTATATGTATTTAGTAATCTGACAATTGTGGTCTAATCTAACTAGCCAAAAAAATTAAAAAAGGCCTCTTACAGAAGCTATGTTTCTGAGTGGTGTGTATGTATGAAGAGATGCAGTGTAATGATTGTATGTTGATAGCTAGTGAATGCAGTGTCACTGTATCACGCGAGCGGCTGCTGGCTCACGGGCTCCATGCCGAAGGAACGGACCTAGGCTTGAGTTGCCGCAGGAGAGGGTGAAAGTACGGGTCTCGGTGCGGACCTCCCCCTGGGACCCATATAATGGTGCAGGGGCACAGGGTCCGGGTTGGGGCCCAGATGAAATATCTGGGCCTCACCCTGGACGGCAGATGGCGGTTCGAGTCCTATTTCAAGGGACTCGGACCGCGCATTTTGGGAGCGGCGGCGGCTCTCGGTCAGCTCCTCCCGAATTCGGGGGGGCCGGGTGCGAGCTGCCGCAGACTATATGCGGGAGTCGTGCGCAGCATGGCCGTCTATGGGGCACCGATCTGGGTGGACGCCCTCAGCGCCTGCAACGTACGCGCGCTGCGTGCAGCGCAGCGTGTCGTGGCGCTGAGGGTGATCCGTGGATACGCCTTTGTGCTCGCCGGCTCCCCGCCGTGGGAGCTGGAGGCGGAGGTGCTCGCCGCCGTTTATAGGTTACGGCGGCGTGGAGAGTTAGGTGAGCTTCCGGCTCCCACAGAGGTTGAGGGCCTGCGGTGGCAGGCCCGGGAGAGAGTTCTGCAGAGTTGGCGGATACGCGCTATGGACGTTATACCATAGATGCCGTCCGCCCGGTCCTCAGAGGTTGGTGCGCCAGGGAGCGGGGCTCCCTGACGTTCAGGTTTGTGCAGGTGCTGTCCAGACATGTTTGCTTCGGATGATACCTGCACAGGATAGCCAGACGGGAGCCCACCACTGCGTGCCATGAGTGCGGCGCTGCAGAAGATACAGCGCAGCACACTCTCTCTGAGTGTGCGGCGTGGGTGGAGCAGCGCCGCGCTCTGGCCGCGGTGGTCGGAGGGGACCTCTCGCTGGCGAGTGTGATAAATGGGGCCATGGGGCAACGACAAGCTTACGTAAAAATCTGTTTTAGACCCTTTGGAGCTAACTAAAGTTGTACAAACGTGCGAACTCAGTGCAGCTATATGTTAGGTTCGGGCGGACACATGTTTTGTATAGTATAAGCTTATGTCTCTGGAACATTTTGCTTACCGAGCATAATAGAGGATGCAAGCGGCTCAGGACCATAGCGGGATAAGTTAAGTCTATTGTCGAGGGTGACACCAAGATATTTAGTGTGGGTGGCCCAGGGGATTGGGATAAGGTGAAAGTATGAGTATTTTTCTTAGGTATTCAGGATTAAAGAGAATTGAGGTACTCTTATCGGGATTGAGAGCTATGCGCCATTTGCGGCACTATCTACCGAAAGTGTTTATAGCGCGTTGGATACGGGCTCCGAGTTGACCTGTTTTAGTGGTCTAACTTGTGGACTAGTTAGTCCGGCGCGGTGCCAGAACTTATCAAAAAGGCCTTGGCAACGTCGTAAAAGACCGTAAATGTACGATGCGGTTTATATAATTCACTGCTCAGGTGGGTATAAGTTTTTATCGTTAATAACGGTCTTGAGACGGTTCAGAAGGAGCCGGTTTTGAGTGCCTTCGCCGGTTGAGACTGTGTGGGTGAGATGGGGCGTGAGTCCCTCTTAGCCGGCCTATTGCGCAAGACGACAGTGAAGCCGTCGTCTACTTGGACCGGGGTGTCCATCTGCGAGAACTGTTGCAAACCAACAGTGACGGTGTGTCTGCATCGGGGATGAAAATCGAAAAGAAATTCATTGTAAGTATCACAGGGGTATCCCTATTATAATCCTTCAAAAGCGAAGGCTCGCGATTCCTAATGTATGCCATAAGACTACATTCTTCTTCTGCCATTCCGGTGGCGGTTGGGGGCGGCGGGGATTTAATTAAACCTCCCTGCCGGAGAAGCATGATGGTGCATTGAATCCAAAGGGCAAAGGCAAAGGGCAAATCCTGGCAAAGGGATCTGAAGAAGAAACTGGCTGCTAGAATACACCTATAAGTGCTTGGCAACAGATTTTCAACCTAAGGGTGGTAGCTAGCCAGGTGAACATTAAAAATGCATTAAATACCACCATACAAATTGTAAACTTCACTTAAGTCTGAAACAAAAAATGTAGTTATATCCAGATTAGACAACATTAAAAGTTATTTAGATGTAACCACAATTTTCATAGTGAAACTCTGCACTGTTCTACCATTTCATCCCATTAGTACACACAATATGATACTTACATTGTGATGTGATTACATGATACATTGAATAATCAGATGGACGCAAACTTCCAAATGCTTTAATCTTTAATCCCATCCAGGACTGAACTATCAACAAAAATTTCCAAGTGTGTGTCAAATCATGTGCAGTTTAGGGTTCCATAGTTGCCTGTCACAATATGCAAACTTAGGAGAGGGCTTTAAGTAATTATCAATTGAATTTGTATGAAATTACTTCTCCTCAGTGCATTTTATAAGTTGGTTGACTATTATTTGTTAACTTGTAAAGCCTACTTAGCTGTGCTAGCTTTCCTTTTAACTTTGTTATATATACTACTGCCCAGAATTTCTTCACTTTCGTCTAAAAACAACCTTTTAGCTGGCAGGGGGTCCACTTTATCAAAAAGTAGAACTTGTAAAACTTAATATTTTGGAAACACATCCTTTAAAATGGTTTTGAACCAATAATATTTAACCTGCAATTTTTTTAAGGACTTATCAAATGACATATCAATCCATAGGATAGACTAGAAATAAATATCCCCACTTTGCAAGTAGGGGTACTCAAATAGGTACTTGGTAGGTACTCAAATAAAATATTTTTTTATGATTTTATTTTACTACTTTGTAGGTGTGATTAATATGTATCCCCATACTAAAATACAGCTTTTTAGTACTAAGATTCTCTGAGCTAAGTCGTAGACAGACAGACAGACATGGTGAAACTGTTAGGATTCCTAGTTAACTTCGGAACCCTAAAAAGTTAGATAATTTATTAAAGACATGTGTAAAATAAACAGAAACATCAATTATTTTTAATGAAAAATATGTAGTGAATATGTTTCCAAAGTTTATGTAGTCTCCAACACATATCTACATGCAAACAACCACAACAAACCTTCATTCTAAGATGAATTTCAATTTCTAACAGTGTGCCATCAAAACATGTTGCCATAAAACTCGTCGCAACAGAATACAGCAGAGTGAGCAATGATTATTAAGTTATACCACTTTAAAGAATGCCACATAAAATAATTGCATTATAAATTATAGTGAATATTAAACATATTTTTTTTACATATGTAACACTTAACCTTGAAATAATTGAAATTAAAGTAGTACATTATATATGCATAGGTACCTTATCAGGGTTTATTTGCATTTTTTAATTCCGGTATCCATGCCACTGCTATCGATAATTGGAAAGTTAATCACTTGATAATCCTTTAAATTATAAATACCAGACACCTTCTATATATCAAGTATTCGCCTCAAAAATTCATTTTTTGATATTAAATGTTATTATATTCAAGACAACTAATTAATGCCGCTCATTATTAATAGCCGCAAATGTTTTAAATTTTATAACATATGTCGATATACATAAAAAATATTTGTAATCACAATAAACTCAATAGTTTACAGTTATCCTTTATATATTAATTTATATTCAACATATTATTTGAAAGAATGTAATATGTACTAAAAAAACCAAACAAATCCAATCTCCTACATTTTTTTAGACAACTATTTTGACATTTTTGACCAGTGTTTCCACTGATGGTGTTGGTTTTACCCTAATATATTTAGAAATTATCCCTAAATAACCTAAAAATATTAAAAATTCCTTGGTTTATGCCCAAAATTTAAAAAAGGAAAACATTATTTCTTATACCTAGAAATTAGATTTGATATTTAATTTGATACATGTGATTGATGATTTAATATTTAATAACACTAATTACATAAGTATATAATACTGTCATAGATTTACAGAAGCAGAAGCATTACACTTTTTTATCTTACAAATATCAATTGTATGCATGTTCAATATTTTCTATTATATGCTTCACACATAACTAATCTTAGTAAAATATTCACCATAAAAATCTATAAACGCAATTGAATGTTATTGGGATTTTCAGAATTGATGAATTTTTTGATTATTCTAAATGTGGCGATTTAGAAGTCGCTTTATCATCATTTTCTCCCTTATTTAATTATATTAACTCTCAATGAATAGAATATTTTGTCACTATTTTTCCATCAATTCCACGATGCAGCATGAAATACAAATATAGGTATAATACGACTATATCGTCAATGTCGTTTTTATTCACAGTAATGACATATTTACTAGCGAGAAACTAAAATTATAAGAATAACATTCTTTAAGGGTATGAGGGAATCCCCTGTAATAAGTCTGTGGAAGTGTGAAGCCATACAGTATAATAAAACACTGAGTGCCGAATGGTGAAAACTTAGAGTAAACCGTAAGTTCAATGTTAAACCAAATTTCCCTATATTCTTGTAAAATTTAAAAAGCCCTAAACCATGCATAATTTTCATCGTGTTGCCTTAAGAAAGGGCGAAATCCCTAAAAATGGAAACACTGGTTTTGACACTGGCAGTTCGATAGTTGATATTAGGGTTGCAACTCGGAAGTAGGGATTATAGTAGTGATGTTTGAAACTTAATTAAGGGTAAACAGACTTTGCTAATTGAGTAATTTTAACTAGCAACAATCTGTGACTTCATATAAAAATTTATAGGAACAAAATAAAGCTTACAACACTCAGGATGACTTTCTATCAGGGAAATAATTGTTGGAATCGGATCAGAGATATTTGCATAGATAATTCTTACAAACACCCAAAACTTTACAATTATATTTTACAATATAATAATCTATCTAATATTTTCAGTAACCTTTAAAGAATGTTGCTTTAGCTATATGAAACAAATCTGAATAGTGGTTATAGACAACATCCGACATCTATACTATGTACTATCTATTATAGTATAATGTAATAAAGCAGAAGATTTTGTTTGTTTGTTTGAACACGCTAATCACTGAAACTACCATTTGGATTTGAAAAATTATTTTTATATATGATAGCCAGATTCACGGAGAATAGTATAAGCTATCTAGCATTAGGCTTCACCTCTAAGCTAGGCTTAAATACTGATTTTTGTTAAGAAAGTCGAAAGACATAGCGCACCATATCTGCTTTATCCGCGTGCGCTGACGTAATGGTTAGTGATGCGTAAATACAATGTTCTACAAAAATATTGCTCATTAGTATATTTAAAAAAACTCCTCGATACCATATTCTTATCTCTTATACATAAGCCACAATAAGGTATTTTGTGATTAAGTTTATTGAAAAGTTTATGTATTTATGCGCGTTACTATTAGGCATGACATATTAATCATTACGGACGAAATTACTTCATCATCAAGACAATTTTAAATAGATAAACTTTGCAACAGCCTGTTATTTGGACGAATAGTTAAGGAGATAATGTAAAATTAAAATAATTCAACATTTGACTCGGGCCTATGAGTATGGTGTAGGACACTAACGAGCCGTGTGATTTGTGACGCATAATCCTGGCCGCCCAATAAAATTATTATTTATACTGAAGTATTATAAATCATCAATCACCGATTTCTTTTATATTATACGCGGGTGAAACCGCGGAGCACAGCTAGTTCTTTGATATGAGAGATGAACAGATGAGTCATTGAGTGTTCAAATGATTTCAAGTGAATTTTAAGTCAAAAGTACAGAGTGTCAAAAGTAATATGGCGTCAAATATATTTGAACGGGTCTTTTAATACTTTTTCGTATAGTAAGTTTTTAAAGAACGCATCTATAACAAAATTGTAGTAAATAATAGTCTTTTATTTTGTTTTACGAAGAAAAATGTATAATCTAATGGTTTTTATCCCCAGACGCAGTATTCAAATCACATATAAAATAATATGGGCTGTACATTAGACGAAAAGCTAGTAGTTAAACATTTAGTCAATGGTACAATAGGTAATCTATGTATAATTTGTTTATCTCCACTAAACGAGTTTTCTGAGAATATTTTCACTAAAATTTGCAAGGAAGACAAAGAATTTTGTGTAGCTGATGTTCTGGGCACTCTTTGTAAGATAGAGGTTAGTAAATTATAAATAAACAAAAAAAATCTGCGCAGGTAATGGTCATTATTTACATCATAAGGATTGAAGTTATGTATTTCATGTTTCTGTAAATTATACAAATGCTTGTGATGTTATCTATTTATGTGATTTGAGTAAGGTAATAAGATTCTAAACAAACTACAGAAATATTACCAATTTTGTAAACAAGAAAGTTAACATACACTTAAACAGGTTTTATTATATGAGTCGAATAAAATCAAAGTGACAAAGTAGGTCTTACCTATAACTTGATAATTCAAATAAAACTAATAAATTTCAATTGTATCCATGGCAAATATTTTACTGTTAACTTCGCCTAAAGCTAATAGTTAAATATTAGCCAAAAATGTCTATGGATGAAATTGAATTTGTTAGTTTTATTTAGATTACCAGATTATAGGTCACAACTATATTACTGAGCCTGAGCTTTCAGTGAAGAAAAACGTGATGAAATCATAGCATGGTGGTAGAGCATTTTCTAATACCAGCCTGGTTAGCTGCTACTCTTAAGTTGAAAATCTGTCTCCAAGCATCTATAGGTGTGTTCCAGCAGCTGTTCCACCAGTTCCTCCTCTAGGCTTAGCTTAGCAATCTTCGGCCGCACCGTCATAACATTCAGGTGATATTGTGGCCAAATACTATAACTTGAAAGAAAAATATAATGTTTTGTTGCAGCTTACAAATGAAAATGATAACTACAATGTTTGCTTTGAGTGTTTTATATCAGCATCTCTGGCTTACAAATTCTATTCTCTTGCTAAAAGGAGTCATAAATTACTTAATTTTTACACAGACCAACTATCCCGTAACATTGAAAATATATCAATCACTCAGGAAGGACCTGTCAGCAATTTATGCCTTTGCTTACCAAAAATTAATTTGAACGTTTTTGATTATGATTTGAATGGAGTTGGTTTAGGAGAATATTATAAAAAAGAGAAAGATGATATATCCAATATAAAAGCACAGTCTAAGAAAGGAGCGGAAGATGATGATGTTGTAGTTGTTATTGAAGAGAATGGAGAATCATTATTTTACAAGTTTCTAGACAATGGTAGAATGGTACTGATTGAGGAATATGAAAAACAGAGTTACAAGGAAACATTGTCACAATCTGTAACTGTATTGGGTAAGAAAAAGAAAGTCAGAAAGCAGAGAGGTCCAATGTCATATAAGAAATGCAGTGAATGTCCAGTTAAATATAGATTTGCAGCTAAATTGCAGCATCATATGAAGACTGAACATAATATTAACTTGTATATCTGTAAGGTATGTGTTGTTACTGTAAACTTATATTTTTGTTATACTACTATGGTGTTAAACAAGCATACGGCCCGTCTAATGGATTTTGGAATTGGTTATAATCGACATAGATATTGACTAGTGCATTTCCAACCTTGAACCCTTTACCTCAAAGAGCTTTAGAAATCCTACTCACTGCAGGAGCACAACAGGTTATTTGGCTGCAATCTTCTGTAAGGTGAAGGTATTCCACTAGTCAGGCTGCCTCAAGTAGAAAGGAATCTCCAAAGAATTTTTTCTGTGCCTTACCTCTCTGAATCCCTCCTTCCCCAAGGATATCTGGAAAATGTACTTACTGCAGGAACACAACACAAGGTTATTTGGCTGCAGTCTTCTGTAGAGTGGAAGTATTCCATCAGTCAAGCTGCCCCAAATAGATAGCCATAATGGGTTTCCTTTTTTTTAATTTATTTTATTTGGATGGAACTAGCAACCTTTCTACTTAAAGGTTTGACTTATGTTATTGAAGTTTTATTTATTGACAAGCAACCAGCTCCGACTTCGCACAGGTAGTAGAGTAATACATATATAATAACCCTATTGGTTTATACTACGCAAACCAGTAAAGCTCCCAGTTGACAGTCCCAGTTCCGACATCTTCACCAGTCATCAATATATTTCAGCGAATTTACACAAAACTTTACAAATTATACATGTATCCCTTAATCGTGAATCACTCATCCATTGATGAAAACCATATGAAAATCCATTCCATAGTTTTTGAGTTTATCGTGACGACAAGGCGGTAGATCTTTGTTTTATAATATGTAATGATAATGTAGCATGGTGTAGGATATGCAGTTAAAGCGGAAATTTATGTATATTCAATTAATCAAAAATCAGTTAATCTGTGTGAAGTTTTTCCTTATATTATTTTTATTAAAGCTAATCCAAATATATGGCATGGTTGTTGGTTGGTTAGTTTGGCTTTTTGCTTGATAAATTACTTGATTCGCTACCATAACCAAGTTTTTTGTGAACATAGTAAACTTCATTATGGTAGTTATAAGCTGTAAAAATAAATGTTAATGATATGTTTATTGTTTTAAAATATTTTCAGATTTGCAAAGCGATCATAGATGATGAACTGGAATATCACAATCATATGAAGACACATACAAATGTCCATCAGTGTGCTATATGCAATACGGTATTTAAGAAACGTGATACTATCATAGCACACCTCAAGTGGCATGAGAAGATGTCTAACCTTGGACAGGTAAGACACCTTAAATGCTTTGCCATCGCATTTAGTAATATAAAATACTGAAAGGAATGGGCACCAGTGTCAAATTCTTGTCCCAATCTGGTAAAATCATATATCAATAGCTGCTTGTTCAGGTATGTAGGTTTCAATCAGGCATCTCATAAAATCTATGGTATTTTGAGATTTTTTGACAGTTACTGTTCACAGGAACACAGTTTGTGTTTTCATTGTATAGATGCGCCTCTTTTCTTTACGGCGGCTGGTTTTTGGTTGATACTTTCGAGATCGCGACTTATTTGCTTATACAGCAACAGCCTAAGCCGAGGTTCAGCCACTTTGGCACCCTTAGAGCTTATTACCTAGCTTTCGCGGCTGTGTCTTCCGCGCTCGTCCCCAAGCTCAGTGAAGCTGTCAAAGTCTCTAATGGCACCAGGACAAATAACAGTATATTCAGTTCGAAAAAAATAGGTGGCACTTTCACTTCACTTCACTTTCATTTTGTATATTTTTAATTCTCAGCATGTGTACCGGTGGTTCTTGTTTCCAGAAAGTCATTGAACACTTCAATATTTCAGGCTGAAGGTGCCCACATCTGTGAAGTTTGCGGTGTAATACTGGACAGCAAGGAAAGCCTAACGCAACACTGGGAGACCAGACATTATAAGAAGTTCACATGTTACTACTGCGGTCGTATGTACAAGGGGGAAAGTAGCTTCGAGATGCATATCAAAAAGCACGAGCTATACTCACTAGATCCCAGGCACCAGAGGTATGTGTGGAAATGAATTAAATTAACTGAACATCTTATTTAAATAGATGTTTCTGCAGACACTTGCCAGTGTAAATGTCCTATTATATAGATAAGCATAGCATTTTCTAACACGTAAAAATATTGTTTAGAAATGCATCAACAAAGAAACCGGACGACAAGGATATTAGAAAACAGAACAAGGACCTACACAGTTGCACTTGTACTACATGTGGGAAGAGCTTTGTTGACCAAAGGTCACTACTGTGGCATGAGCGATTACATAACAACGAGAGACCTTATAAATGTGATGTAAGTATTTGTATCATCCGTTTTATATTATTTTACATCGTGGACAATCTTGTCATACTAGAGAAAGTCAGCAGAAATTATGGTGAAGAAATAGAGAAGATGACGGATTAATTAATCTATTCTATTGTTCGGCGGCTGAGAGATTGCGTTCCTGACGTTGTCACAAGAGACGACTGTTTTAGCAACACATCGCACATCGCGCCATTTGGGGTTGCCATTTTGCACCAAAAATATAAAATCATTAAAAAGTTTTTTAAATATGAGTAGCTACATCCAGCAATGATGGCTCAGTTGTAGCGTGTACTGACATCGCCTCGAAAGACTTGAGTTTTAATTCCTGCAATGAGCCTGAGCTTTTCGGTGAGGAAACCATAGCATGGTGGTAATGGTGTTTCTAATGCCCGCCTGGTTAGCTACCACCTTAAGTTGAAAATCTGTCATAAAGCACCAATCGATGTGTTCTGGCAACTGCACTTGAGAGCCAGTCTTTCTCTAGGCTTAGCTTATTATTTACCTTGGGCCACATCGTCACTTAAGATCCGGTGAAATTGTGGCCACAACGCTAAACATATGGCAATAAAAATATTTCTGATAAAAAATGGCAACCGCAATTGGCGTGATGGGTAGCCATTTTGTATCGCTAAAACATTCATTGGTTATGACAGACGTCAGGAACGCATTCTCTCAGCAGCAGAACTGTAAATACAATCATCAATGGACACCATAAAACTGAGAACTTTGTGGGCTTGTGAGAAATTTATCACAACTTATACAGCATATAAATTTGGAGAAGTAACCAAACCAGGTCATCTGTGCGTTTACTTCGTCATTGTCACTTAACATCCTGTCAGAATGTGGCCGAACGCAAAACAAATAAAATAATTAAAAAATATTTAATACTGGTGTATGTTCATGAATAGAGTATTTTATAAATACTAGTATGAAAACTTGTTTGTCGGTGTAAATGTAGGGTAATGAGAAGTAAGGATGTATGCGTGTATGTAGGTGTGCGGTCGCGGGTTCGTATCGGTGAACCGACGCAACCAGCACGCGGTGTGTGCGCACACGGCGCCCGCGCGTCGCTGTCCGCTCTGCCCAGCGCTCTTCCATCTGCGTTCCATGGTCAACACGCACATCAAGAAGGTCAGTCTGTTTCACTTCCAAAACCAGAGTCAAATTGATTTTGGCCAGAAAAGGCAGGCAAGGGGGAAACTAATCTCATTTTTTTAGATAAGCTTGACAAAATTATTTACTCTTCCTTTTGGTAGAATAACTCCGACCGAGCGCTTACCAACACCTTGCTAGATGGAGGGTACAGTTTCCCCCCTTGCATGTACCTGGCTACGCATATGCTGATAGGAATGCCATGGTTAGCAATGTCCGATTACCTTTTAAATGAGATTTAAACATTGTAATATACATTTTTTATTTTTATAGGTACATCTAAAGACTCACAAACGCAGGAATAGAACGAGCAAGTACCAGAACGTGTACTGGCGCACGGAACCGGTGCCGATCCAAGAGCTGAGCGTCTCCATACAGAACGAGATACTCGAGATACAGGCCGCCAAAGAGAATAACAAACCGGACCAGTGGGTATGTACTTATATATTATTTCCTCTCCTTAAAATACCGAACAGTCTTGGCTACTCTACAAGTTTTATATAAAACAAAAAAAAACATGTAAGTAGAATAAATGCAGTAGAAATGAGAGCACTAAGAAGTATGTAGGAGTAAAATTGAGTGACAGGATAAGAAATAGTGTGGTAAGAGAACATTATGGAGTGAAAGAATATATAGTGACACGGCTTGACAAAGGGATGCTTAGATGGTTTGGGCATTTAGAGAGGATGATTGAAAGAAGAATGACAATACAGATTTATAAGACGAGTGTGAATGGGAACGTTGGAAGAGGAAGGCTTCTTCCAAGGCTAGAACGAAGACTAGTTATAAATATATATGATGCTAACAATTTGTAAACGTCGGCTAAAATAATAATAGGCGATTTGTTTGAATATATTGCAGATTTGGAGACCTGGTGAAAAAGTTGAAATCTGACTCTGAACAAGTTGAAATATAATTGTTTGTGTTATGTTAATAATGTTAAAAGAAATAAATTTTTATTGTGTGTAAATGTTGTTATTTGTAAAGATACGTGGCCGTTCTCTTGGTTTGAACATCAATTTCCGGCTGATGTTTTCGGTACTATTGTCGATATATTATACTCATAAAAGAATACTTTATCTTTTTGGGAATTAATGTTATACATTTGTTTCAATCTAGGTTAAAGAAGGTCGTATAATTATATATATCGACTTCTTCTACGCGTCCGTCAATGGCGAACCTTGCTATCTAAAAAGTAGTCAAGGTTCATCTGCACGCAAGTTGTTTAAGGTGGGTAAGCGGTTATTGCACTTGCGCAAACCCACTCTCTCGTCCCATTCTACCATGATCCGATGGACCAATTATCTGGTACGACCGGTAGTAGAAGATATGTAGTGAGTTGGCCACTAACCATAAAAGACCCTGGCTGGCGCCCTTTAAGGCATAGGCCGCTACAACGCCGCGGATGCCGGAAGCAATTACCTATCGACGGTGACCGCTTCCGCGTCGTTGCACACTTTCTGTTATTTTTGGGGGGATCAACAGAGTTAACTGAAAGCTCCCTCCACTAGGTTTACCCCACAGATCGACGTAGTTACCGGGTGTGTGGCCGCTGTGTACACTATGGTATACAACATCGTGGTTCCACTAATAGAAAGTCTGTCAACTTCTGTTGGAATGGATTGTAGCATACCATACATTTCTAGAAAATACCAATATATAAGGAACATAATGTAATAAAACGACACTTCCGTTTTGTATGTACATTTATTCATTTTTTTTTGTCAATTTTAAAATCTTTTCATACATTTCTGTGGATATATATTTCAATGTATAATATATTTAATTTGCTATTAATATGTACAACTTACAAAGTAATCGAGAAAGTTCTTAGCGACGTCTACATTTGAGTCTTATTATCTAGGTGGAATTATTACGTTTTATCTACTAGTTGAAAATTCAAATAAGAGACGTACGACGGTTTCGTACGGAAACGTTACGGTTAGACGGAAGAAATAGTGAAGTCCACCAGTATCCCCTAGCCCGATCCCCCAGGGGATCCTCGTGAACTCATTAGGATCCCATTATAAAAAAAATCAATATAAAAATATGCTAGTACACCGAGTCCGATTTATACTTATTAAAACACGTACATTTTGATCTATAAAAGGAACCTAATTCGAACTGGCTAGTGCAACTTTCTATCCTTTTTTTTGTTACTTTTTGAACGATTATATTTTGGTTTACGTTAAATAAAACCTACTTTTGAGTGAGACATTTTTATTTTACCGATGCAACGATATAATTGGTTAGGTTTGAACTGTGATCATAATAGAAACAATAATCCGTTGTAAATACCCAGTGTGCTATTTTCTTTACTTACTTTTTTTAAAGGGGATCCTGATGAACTAATGATTTCACGAGGATCCCATGGGAGATCCTGGTGGGCGACATCGAAGAAATTGAGACAAAATACCTAAAATACAATATTATTATTATCTATATCACTTACATATTTTCATTTTCATTAGTTCCGTGTTTTAATAATTTCCGATTTATGTTAATTTCTAGAATTTAATCACAAAAACAGTGTTTTGTAACGCCCGCCATACACGCTACGGTTTGGAGAGGATACGCTACTGGAGAGGTTTAACTGTGCACGTTGTATCTGGTTAAGTACCTACTATAAACTTTAAGAGATAAGAGAACCAAGTCGAAAATTGACATGAAATCTATCGAAAACTTCGTGACTGAAAATAATGCCACTAGATGTTTTCACCAATACTTCTGCCGTATTAGGAACATTATGAATTGGTCAGTGATTAACGTTATCTATACTAATATAATAGAACTGAAGTTTTTTCTTATTGTTTGTTTAATCGTGCCGATATCTGGAACTACCAGTCGGATTCTTTCCAAAATTCTTAAGTATATGGTAGCCAGATTCATGAGGAATAATATAGGCTATATTAACTTACACGGTACGACGTTCATGGGCGGAGCAGTAACTATGAACGTCAAGCAATCTGGCAAACTAGGCAAGTACGGAAAGCGGAACAACTATAGGGCTAGAAGGCGCGTTGGCTGCGGCGCCGTGAGGTTTGTCGAATAAACTTAACACGGCTCGTACTATGGGACTCAGCTAGTTAGAAATATGCATAAATAATAAATATGATAATCAACATTACAAAACAAAAACTTAGTAGGTAAACTGAATTACCAAGTGTACTAAAAATTATACAACTAGCTTAATTATGAGCCTTTCAATAAACAACCTAGCCTTTTCACTAAACGGCGCCGTTCAACCAGCGGCCTGAATTATTTTCAGCAAATGCGTCTAATACAACTTTTAGTGATCTGACTGGCTGTCGCTTAAGCCGACAATATGTTTTTTTTTTTTTATAAAATTGAACCAACTTAGAATTACAACAATATTATTGATAAAATTGGAAGTTTTTATCTTTTGGTGAGCTCATCAAAGCACCGAAAGCTATATTAAAGAATTTATCTTTTAGAAACTCCGTAAATTCAGGTAATTTCGCCTGTATTATATAATTTTTATCTCAAATTAATCCATTCGAAATCAACACATAGACAAGTTTCCCGTGCCTGTGTAATAAAAAGTCCCTCTACTATTCTGACGAATAAAAGTGAAATAAGTAAATACAGCATTACTTACTGTAAAGCTCTGGAGTACCAAACCCATACTTCACATGTAACTGATTCGTCCTTTCGTGCCTTAACTGATGTGCACTTTTTTTTAAAGTTTCTTACCAGTCTTAAGTGAAAATAGAACCATAATTAGTGTTTGTTATTATAAACGGGGCTTTATGATACATATTAACCACAATCAGTGGTGCGTTCTCAGTTGTCATCATATCGTCAATACATAGTAACTAACAGTGGTTTCCATCACTAAATTTATTCTAATTAAACCTATATAAAACAATTATACAGTACAAAAAAAAAATTATAACGTAGGGTTTCTTGTAAAAACTGTCTGACTTGCTTGCGCCCCTGACGTCAAATCAACTAACCGATACATATAGATTTTTTTAAACCTTTTATGTATTTAACAGCGCAAATATGCAATATCTATTTTCAGTAGTCAGGACTAAAAGGATGCAAGAAGCAAACTTTTAATGACCACACCAGACTGATCAATCCTCAATGGCTAAACAACAATGGTGTAATATTACGGTATGTGTGAGACACACAACATTTGACCGTTCGCTTACATTCTTGGAAGAAAAGAGTTTATCATATTTTCTAGACCTCATAAAAATTGAACATTAAACAATTACAGGTCTTACGAAAAAGGTACAAAGGTACGAAATATATATAGGAGCAGAGATGCAGTGGCATGGTTAGCATAGGTGGTACCCGGGGCGTCATAACGCGCTTTTGAGGGTAGTTAGAACAGAAAACGTAAAATATAAATTAGAGTGTTCCAGTGGCTTTTTTAGCGTTTTCTATAAAACATTCACTCACTTATTTTATTATGGTACACAAAAACCTAGCACCTCGTTATTTTGCATACATTTGCCGTATTTTCCCAACGCTACTCGTAACTACGCCATTGCAGAGATGCTTTGCGTTTCAAGATTAAATCTGTAATTGCCAACACATTGGCCTCGGTCGGGAAATATTGGCCATATACTACCACCGTTTATGCGAGAAATTTGAACACATTGACCTCGGTCGGGAAATATTGGCCATATACTACCACCGTTTATGCGAGAAATTGACGTTCAAAGGATTATTGGTTGATGAAAAAAAAAACAAGTTGAAAATTAACTGCATTTTTAATTGAATTTTACTGTGCCGTTTCAAATCACCGCAGAGTTGATTCCCTTTACCTGGTAAACTCACGAGAGGTTATTTTAATATTAACATGTTGAGTATAATAAAGCTTGTGCCTTCCAACTTGTACTCTGTAACCACTTACAAGGAAACTATTAAAACTTGTAACTTTTTAACTTATTTAACATATTAAATAAGAGAAAACTTAACCTAATTAATAAATCGAAATTACCAACTATTTTTTTTTTTACATTTTTGAAAATTATATTATAATGAAGATTGGTGGATATTTCAATTGATCTTCCAACACATTCACTTTAGTATTATTAATAATTTTTAGAATAATAATAGGTTTGCTTGGTTTGAATAGTTTTTCTTACATCTAAAATGGCCTCTTTATAATTTTCGCAAGGCTATTATTGGTTGGGAATAAATCACTGACTACCGGTTTGATGAAGCTGACAAGAATACATTCCTAAACAAGGTTGCCTTGATGAGTTTATTATTCATTGAGTATTTTAGGGTCTTTTGCCCCTTTGCCTCTAGATGTATTATGTAACATACTTTTTGTGTCTTTCACAACCATTTTTGTAGTTAATTCTCATCATCATTATATTTTTAGGTTTTATTTTGGGGCAAAGTAGCATTTTCTTTTGTCTTAAAGATGTTTATAATCCAACTTATATATAATTATGAATTTCGGTGCCGCTTACCTATAAAATTTATTGATGTGTGTGGATATCCTTAATAGGTTGTACATATCAAAACGTCCTTCGAGATTGCTATTGAAATAATGAAGATTCCTAAGATATAGCTAGCTAATGATTACTAAATTTTCACGAATAATTAATATAAGGGAACATGGAGCTATGTATAAAAGTATAAAAACAGTGATTATTTTGGTTTTAAAAGTTTCCTTGCAAACGGAAGCGTTTTCTTAACATGTCACAATAACCACACTTACATGACCCCCGAACGCGTCCCCACCTGGTTGACCTGCAAATAGATTTCTTTATACAAATGGATTTATGTCAGTTTTACAAATACTGTATAGAATTACCAAAATTATTAGAATAATGTTTTCACCCTAACTAATCTATATAAACAGAGAAGAATTCCGATTATTTGAAATAATTTAGTACAAAATTATGTTCTAATTACAATAGTTTAAGCAGTTTATGACGCTACACATATTATTATACCTATGTCAGCTGTATACAAAGAAAAATACTTATAGGATATCTGCAAAATTTGTATAGTATCAAAAATCTATAGAGAACAAAAATTAATACAATCCTATTATTTTTTGGTTTTTAATATGCTAACAGTGACAAATATAATTGATTAAATATAAAATTGCAGATATGTTATCTTCAACATTGGGTAAACATCAAACTTATTATCAAAATTATACAAAATATTGCTTGAGGTTCTAAGTAGCCAAACACTAATGTTACACCAGTACTATAATAATAAAAATAATTACAGTGAGTTTTTTATTCCTCTGGAGTAAAGTTACACTTCATGTGTTGCTAGTTTATTGTTTTTAAAATATTGATGTCGCTAATTGGAATTAATCATGAAACTGTACGAGTGAAAAAACATATTGATAAGGTTCTGGAAAAAAAAATTGAACCCTCCAAATGTGAATACCAAATAAGGGTGACAAAATCACATCTCATGTGGGCGAACCGACGCGTTCTTCTTTTTAGTATACTTTTTTTTGGAAATTTTCGACACTTGCCTTTTGAAGTTTTCTGAATTACGTAATAATAATAGTAAATTATCAGGTTAAAATATACTATAGCACAACACTACAAAAATAAATGTGGCAACACTATTTTCACTTATGACATTAGTGATTGTCAATTTACTCTGTAGGATTAAAAAAACGCAATACAGTAATTTATTTTATCTTACACTATAGACAATGCCGTTTAAATATTCTCATGTATTCACAAGCACAATACATAAAAGATTTTTGAATAAAGTATAATCTATAACATCTCATATTATTTGAAATTCGAAGTGCTATAAAAGATAATACTGCAATAATGATAATAATGTACTAAGTGATAGAAAAGTTATCTTGGTAAATTAATAAGTTGAGAGAATACGTCATATCAGAAATAAGATAAATTAAGTTCATCTCTTATTGTTGAACCTGGCTGTAATTCATCATCAGCTGTTGAGCGTCTGTTGACAACAGAGATATTATATATATAAATTTGATTTTTCAAATCCTTAATATCAATCCAATTATAGACAAAAGATACCTTTGATGTCTGTGCTTTGCTGTGAAATGTGAAAGCCAGCAATTGTTCTTTGATGGTTTGCTGAACTGTCCAGACAGGGAAAAAATGACACAGAATATCCTTATATTTGTTTATATTTATCCAGATTTATTCAAGGAGTTGGTTATTCATGAAAGTGCCCATAAACATAAACCATATTACTCTTAAATCCATAAAGTTGCAATTGAGAAAGTATCCAATACAAAAAGGTTGCTAAAATCCAGACTGACAAAATACCTAAAAACAAATAAAAATGAAAAATACTTTCAATGTTTTCTCTTATAAAAACCCCTAATGAAAATATTTCGTCACCTAAATAAAATTCTTGTTGAGACGATTCAAATTCCACAAATTCCAGGTATACTTAATAATTTAGTAAAATGGCTTTAATTTATTACCACAAAACAGATGGTACAAAAACCAGCTCCTTATGAGCGATAATGGCACACGCACACATAAACATAAACTCAATTGCATTTAGTTAAGTTTATAATATTGAAAATAACCACACAAATTAATATAAAAACTGTTCTAATTTGGATGTTTAACTGTAATGTAGCTAAACCTATTTATAAAGTGTGTTGAAAGAGAAACAACTCTACTCAACTCAATGAAATCTACTGGTAACTGGTATAAAATTAGATAAATATCCTGCTAAGTTTAAAGTAATAACTTAGCATTAAAATACCAATGGGTTATTACTATATTACGTTAATCATAAGAAAGCTTGTATGACATATGTTAAATGTTTATCTTAGAGATGTAGCATACCTTAAATTGGAAGTTGATTTTACGATTATCTTTTTTTGAACTAAATATAATCGATAATACAATTATGCTTTAAATCAATTGAGGGGTGAGTAAGCTGTGTAAATGAACAACAAAAATAAATTATAATAACAATTGAAATCATAATCCAGAAAACTGAATTATTGAATGCCTGACACCATACAACAAGATTAATTTTTCCAGGCAATATTCTTCATTGCATATTGCCACAGTAAAAATGTAGGATCTACGTAAATATATATTTTTATTTGAAATTAAATATAAACAAATAAATTAAATGTACAAGGGCATGAGATTAATTGGATTCATACGATTTATCGATTTCATTATTTGGGTCTAATCTAGTTTTAAGTATCTAGTATAGAAAGATAAGTTGCACGAAATAAGAAAAAAAAAATTATAATAATATGTAATGATAATAATATTATGAAAAATGTTTATCATTATCATGTTTTTTTTATAATGATAATTCAATTTTTTTGTACCCTTGGTAAGATTTCATTATAAACAATTATTTCTCATTCTATTTATTGTATCAAATCAGAAATACATTCAGACAAAAAAGAATCGGGAATGGATGATTTGTTTATGGTTACAAATTAAATTATTTTTTTGATGTTAGATTGAAACAACTGATTTTCATTTTGGCGCTGATTTGAGTTGCGTCTGTCATTTAAATTAATAGCAGTGCTGTTTTTAGTTAGATCATATCTTCTAGTCTGTATTGCGAATTTCATAATGGACAAAAACATCAAATATGAAATTTCGTGATCAAAGACACTGAAAATGTTACAGAAGGCTTATGGTGAATCGACTTTATCAAAAACACGTGCTTATGAGTGGTACAAAGCGGTCGAGATATGCTGGAAGATTTGCCTCGCCCTGGTAGGCCATCGACGTCTTCACCTGAAGTGAGTGCGATGTTATCGCAATAGTGACTGAAAATCCTCATTCAAGTTTGAGAGAGATAGCCGCTGAACTTTATGTGTCTCATGATCCGTATCATTTTAAATAATCACTTAGGTATGAAACATGTTGCCGCTCGGCTATTCCCAAAAGACCTGAATTTTCTCCAAAAACTCAATTGCATAAGAGTCGCTGAGGACATGCTAGAAAGAGTCAATTCCGACCCAATATTAATGAAACGCACTGTTACTGGTAACGAGACATGGGTTTACGAGTTCGTCATGCAAACTAGTCAACAAGCTTCGAAGTGGCGCCTTTCAACTGAACCGAAACCGAAAATACCACGTCAAAGTCGATCAAAAGTCAAAGTTATGTTGACTGTTTTCTTTGACTATCGCAGAGTTGTGCACTCGGAATTCTTACCGGAAGTACAAACGGTAAATAAATTATATTGCTTGAGCGTTATGCGGCGTTTAAGAGAGCAAATTCGACGAAAAAGCCTGTTTTGTGGAAATAAATTTTTTGGAATTTGCACCACGATAATAATGCTTGTCACAAGTCCATCATTGTGCACGAATTTTTGACAAAAAACACCATCGAGCAACCACCTTATTATTCACCAGATATGGCTCCAGCCGACTTCTTTCTTTTTCCTAAACTCAAATTACCACTTTGTGGCACACATTTTCATTTGGTAGAAGGCATAAAGGTGAATTTGTGACGAGAACTAAACTCAATTCTGGAATAAGCGTTTAATTAATATTTTGATGATTGGATTATTTGTTGATGTAAGTGTATAGTTTCTGACGTTAAAATAAATTTGGATGAATAACTAAGATTTTGCATATTATTGATCATTTCCCGGTGCTTTTTTACAGAGTAATACATTTAAGAATTAAACTTCTTAAGATAATATATAGAATGGAGCTTCTAACAAACTGCAGGCAAGTCAGAAAACAATGCCCTGTGCCTCGTCCAAGTTCTCTAAATTCTTTTTACCCTTGAACATGCCAGGCATGTCTGATCGTTGGGCTGCTATTAGGACAGGATATTTTAATAAAGATCCTTTTAACCTAGGTGTTGCAGAAAGTCCCCTCAAAGGGAGGATGTATGGAAAGAGAAGAAACAACCAGACACATACTTTAGAAGTGTGATGAGCTGGCCCAATACATAATAAACACCTTTGTAAGCCAGACTCCTCTGGAAGGTTTCAAAAACATCAGGGAACTGGTGAACTACTTGGAAGAGTTGGGTTGGCAGGAATAAAATCAACCACCATCACGAAAATGATGCACATAGACATAGATAGAGTTGCAGAAATTAAGCTCATCATAACATGATACCCGAACGTTCCATTAGTTTCCAATGTTATGTGTTTATTATTTACTAAACTCACATGGGCGTCGAGGAAGTCTTGTATCCCCGTGCGACATCTAGAGGAAATACGCATTTAATAAATATGTGTTCCAGTTTGACAGTATACTGAGAAGTATTTGGCATACAGCCTTTACAAATTATCTTTAAGGCATTAAGCATATTAAAAGCAATTGCACTTGGGCTCACCTTCAACTGCTTGTTCTTTAATTTGAATCTCACAAATAATTTAAAATTATTACTTTGTAGTTGGAAGAAGAAATTGACAAAAAAAGTTTTAATAGTTTGGAAATTTTGTATGCATACCAACCTAATGGCTCATTTACAATTTTTAAAGTGACAAATGTTAGTTTGAATATATTACTAGCTATGCCCGCTGCTCCGATTGCGTTGGCTACTAAAAAACGGTTTTTTATTTTTTGTTGTGACACCTAATTATTTCTGTAAAATAAAAGTAGCTTAATTGATTCCTTATAAGATCATCTATCTACCAGTGAAAGTCCCGTCACAATTGGGCCAACCGTTTCAGAGATTAGCCGGAACAAATAGAGTAACGGATAAAATTTTAAAAAATGGGCATCTTATTATAGGTTGAATATAAATATTGAATATTTTCATATTCAATTAGTAAAAAGCTGTTATTTTGACATTACAAACATACACTTCAATTTTATTATATGTCTAGATTAGAGTGTAGGTGTTAAGTGAGAGTGTGAACCAAAGTGATTAAAAAGCCTGTCTACTTTTTCTGTAGTAAGATGCTTAACTTGCTTGTTACTATGGTGGCATAGTAGTATGCATGTCACTCGGGGCAGCTAGAGCAGAAAAGCTAAAATATATGCTGGCCTTCCAGATGAATGACATCTTTTTTTACTTTTAGACATTGTGCTGGTTTTCGAGTTTTTGATTGCCAAATAGACAGCACCTGGGACAGGCCACCCCTGTCGTCCCTTATAGCTACGCCACACGCCCACCTATATACTCCCGTTTTCATAATGTCGCCTGAACACAACCCATGTAACATGTGTACATATTGTTTACACAGAAATATTATTGAATAAAAATATTTTAGCTATTCAATTGTACTTCCTATTTAGTAATGTCATAAAGTGTAAACAAGAAATATGTATTCGAAGTACAAATTAGTATGTACTTTCTATTTATATATTTTTAATGCGTATTTTTAACCTGACCAATTCTAATAATAATATCTACAGATAAATTTACAAGAAAGAGACAATAACAACACTCACCATAGGGTATCAAAAACCTCCTCGATAGATTTCCGCTTGTGTGAAAATGTATCAATCTCAATGTGTGAACAATAAAAATTGCACCATAAAAACTTTTCAAACACTAGCATTGAATTTATCACCACACAAGGTTATTCTTCAACTTGTCACATAGCCACTATAATTAAATCAGGAATAATACACTGTCACATCGACATAATATGTCATACACTTAGCACTCCAATGTTCGGAGTTTGTTTAAATCACTGGTAGTAGTGTCATTGCTCACATACGTTTGAGTTTGTTCTGTTTAACACTATTGGGTCCGTATATGAACCTCTGTCGCCACTCTTCGTACTGCTACGTGCATGCTATACTGTCTGAAGTGGATGCCGGCTGGTCCACCTTTTCCGTTGGCTTGGTCACACTCTGCTGCTGTTGCTGCTCTTGGCTGTGGTGTGTGATACCATTCTGGGCATTTACTTCGTATATGTTTGATGAGTTCGAGTCGTCATTGTATGACAGTATGCTCACTTCGTCCGTCTGTAATGGAATAAAAACATTCTTATACATGGTTGTTTAATAAAATCAATGTTGTTATTATTAAGCAGAACTGTGGATGCATTAAAATTCGGCATTCGAATTGAACTTTCATCGCGTCTGAAATATCACTTAAAAAGTAAATCTGTATACTGACACTGCTTTCGGAGAGCCTCTTTGTTTTCTTATTCGCAGCGCTGTTGGTGTTGTGCAGCGGCGGCTGCGGGTGCGCCGGCTCGGTGGGCTTGCGCTTGTTGCCGGACGGCGTGCGCTCGCGTTTCAACAGCGACGGCGACAGGTACTGGTGCAGCTGCTTCCGGCGGACGTGCCGCGCCTGCACAACAAACACGAATACTTTCCTTCATTATAACTCAGCAATGATGGATCAGTGGTACCATGTACGGACATCGCGTCTGTCGACGTGAGTTCAAATCCCTACAGTGAGCCTGAGCTTTCGGTGAGGAAAAACATCGTGATAAAACCATATCACGGTTTTTCTAATGCCCGCCTTACTAGTTACTACCCGAGTTGAAAATCAGTCGCCGAGCACCAATGGGTGCGTTCCGGCAGCTGAACTTGAGAGCCAGTCTTCCACTAGGCTTAGCGCGCTACCATCTTAGGCCACATCGTCACTTAAGATCAGGTGAAATTGTTACCACAACGCCAAACCTATAACGATAAAAAAAAACTAAATAAAAGCGATAAACAGAACAAGTAGTATTCCGATGTTATGTGACGTCCGTGGGTTTGCACACTGCACAATGTTAGAAACTGGAACTTTATAGGGCTTATTGCGTAACGTGTTACTCATGTATCTTGTTGGTTCGTAATTTATTCTCTAAAGCATATATAACTTATATGCTTTACATATATAACTAGCTCATAAAACTTCATCATTTACAGAATACAATACAAAGTATAATAACCTTTTAATGATATTGATATTTTCCACCAAGTTGGAATTATTTTTTTAAGTTGGTCTGAACGAGGTTATTTTCAGGAGTAATACAGGAAACTTAAAACACTCAAATAATAGACATAATACAGAAAACGCACAAAAAGAAACTCAATGAAAATTAGTTATTCAAATCATTTAAATAATTTGCGTATTTAATAAATGTTGCCAGAACATGTAGATTTTCTTCAAAAAAGAATTTTTAAAATAAACCTGTCTATTATTATATATTATTGTGATTACTGCACGAATAAATTTATATTTATTGTTATTGTACCATTTTGGTTTAATACCTTAGGTAGGTATCTAACCGTGCAAGTGCGTTCTTTTACCGCAAGCTTTTAGAAGGGGGTTTCAAGCTTTTAGACTACACCTCTCAGCTAGCCTTAAATGTCGATTTTTGTCAAATAAGTCGGAATAAATAGGGCACTCTAAATGCTTTACCCGCGTGCGCTGGCGTAATGGATAGTGATTCGCAAATACAATGTTCTACAAAAATATTGCTCCCTACTACATCTAAAAAAAAAAGTCCGCGATAAAGAACCATATGCATATCTCTTATACATAAGCCACAATAAAGTATTTTGTGACAAAGTTTTATTTAAAATTGAAAAGTGATTTATGAGGATTATTATTAAGCATGGCATATTAATCCTTACGAACGAAAGTTACTTCATCATCAAGACAATTATATGCAGATAAACTTTGCCCTTTATAGCATGTTATTTGGACGAATAGTTAAGGAGATAATGTAAAATTAAAATAATTCAACATTCGGCTCGGGCCTATGAGTATGGTGTAGGGCGCAAACGAGCCGTGTGATTTGTGGCGCATAACCATGGCCACCTGATAAAAATATTGTCTGTGCTGAATCATCGTATTATAAATCATCCATCAGCGATTTCTTTTATATTATACGCAGGTGAAACCGCAGGGCACAGTTAGTTAATGTAATATTGACCCTTTAAAAAGACATTCTAATATTTTGACATTTCTACAAAAAAGAGCTTCGGCGGCCCTCTGCACCTATGGTATTAAACAGACGTTCCACAGACTGCATATCCGTGTTAATCCACTCACCTCTATGGTAAGACCTTCTCTTAACATATTCGTGTTCTCTGCTTGATAAAGTACCGCCTTCGTGAACGAAGATATGTCGTGCGTCAAGTCCACGTTCACGTTTGTCTTCTCGAACACCAAACCGATGAACCACATTGAGCAATAATTCGCGATGACTTCACCCTGTTAAAAAAACATTCAATTGAATAAAATCATACCAGACTTGGCTTGGTCGTTGCGCAAAGTAAATAGGTAGTTATTGAAACTATGTATCAGTGCAATAGTGGATAGCGGGTTATTATATCGAAGCGAAACTATTTCTTAGTAGCGGTTTCTGTTGTTACTCAAATACTAAATGTTCCGTACGACGGAAAAAGCGGCAAACCTGCAATTGTCTTAAAGCGTACAAACGTTGCTATTATCACTATTGAGTCGAAGTTCGTTATACGCGGATACCGAAAGGAAAGATCATTGATCAAACATCAAACATAGGAATGTAGACCGTTGACTCTTATGTATAGAAATGTTGCCTTGAACTAAACAACCGCACTTATAAACATATTTAATATTTGTAAAATTGGAATAATAAATTAATGTGTTTGCCTTGTTTGAGTTCGTGTTTTTTTTAAAGATGTTTATTGTGAATATGTATAAAAAACAAACTTTTTAATAGTGATTTTTAAATCTTTCATGACATTTTTGGTGTATATTTAAAACAATAACTATTAGTTGATACATTAGTTGAATATATACGGACTCGATAATTATAACCAAACACCCATATGTAAATAACTATGATGTATAGTCTAAGTTATGAACGATAATGTTTTTTAAGTGTAACGCATGTAATCTTGACGGTCATTTATATAAAACTGGATATGGTCAGTAGCACTATTCTCAAAAAAGTATACATATCCGAAACAATAAATAGCTTCAAAAAATGATGTTACAAATTCAACGATAGCTTCGCAACTTGTAAAATTCTATCAAAACACAGCAGCGACAATAACCTCGTGCTGAATTGAAAAATTCATTAATTGAATTTTAAAAACGGAAAAACCAGCTGCTTACATAAATAGTTTTGGAAACTGTTATCAGTGTTCAATAGATAGTTTCATCTCGTTTCCCAAAAAAGCTGCTATTACCTACCGCTAACTGGTCTAACAAAAAAGAAAAAAAACTTCTATCCTGGCTCTGCAAAATAACTGTACCTCTAATATTCTAAGTCCAAGAACATATCACATGGAAATAGAAAAGAATCACATTATATTTTTCAATTTCACCATTTGTATCCTTATGCTGATTGCGATACGACACCTAAAAAAATCCAGTGTTGTCCAACAAACGCTCGGTGCGCCTGATTGTAAGCGGTTATCACCAGAGGCACCACAAGCGCATCACCGAACTTGAACCCATTCCCCAAGGAACTCTGGAAACCCTACTCATCGCAGGAACACAACACAAGGTTATTTGGCTGCGATCTTTTGTAGGCTATTCCACCAGTGGGACTGTCCCCAAGTAGATGATATTTCCAAAAAGATTTCTCTGTGCCTTGCTAAAGACTCTACCCACGTACAAATAATAGAAATAACCATTTGCAATTACATTGTCGATAATTCTTACCTTATCATTTTTTTCAATTTCCGACGCCACATCCGGAGACATTGCGGCACCTGAAATAATAAATAAAAAAATTGTTACTAACTTTACGTCAGTCTTTTAAGATGTAAAGAAATAAGAATTAATTAAAAGTATGTGGATTTAAAATAGGGATCATAAATTTCGAAGAGATCGATGAGATGAAAGAGTGCCTTTGAGTGTTCAAAACACTGCTCCGATGAATGTGACTATTTTACACAGTGCCTGAGTATTCGTCGAATGAAACCACTGTAATAATAAAATCGTAAACGCCTCGGAGCTTTTTTTTTTAACTCAGACGTCCAATCCGACTATCGAATAGTGTTCAAACAAATACATGGCGCGAACGCCTCCCGATAGCCGGATCAGACTATCGGATGGAAAAATCTGACGTAAATTCCCAGTTAAACTTCATGCCATATTCTTTTGTTACATTAGCCTCATTCTGGTTGTGTTTGAAACTGTTATTTTATGCATTTTGGTGGTCACTATTTTAGTTGGAATCCCATATAACTTGGTACTACTATGTACGTCTACAATTCATTGATACAACTCACCCGGTGGCAGTGCTAATGGCTGACCGTTGTTAGTGTTGAGCGGCACAGAGTTGTAACACTCTGGGTTCACGTGCGCTATCGTTATGTGCTGATTACGTTCTAACGTTGCTGTAATTAACAATACATATATTATTAACAAAGATTTATTTAAACACTATATTTAAGATCGACTTGGAAAGCTCTCCAGATGAACTGTTTGAGTACCCCTGTTCTATAACCTTCCTCAATAAATGGGCTATAAAATAATTTTTATTTTTCTAATGTGACTGGTAGTTTCATAAATCAACGCATTCAAACAAATACTTTCTTGAACTTTTTTTTACAAAGTAGCTCGTCAAATTGTCTGTACTGTCCCTAATGGTAAGCACAGTGCAATACAAACACAACGGCGACCACCGAAAGATCAAAATCCACCGGCGGTTGCCGCTTTCATGCCGCCCTGCGTAAATATCTCTTCACGTTACGCTTGAAGCACCCGATGTCGTAAGAAGGAGGAAACACATTGGCCCAGGGATGGTGTCACAGCTAGATGAAGTATATATACTTTAAAATTGTCTTGATAATGAAGTAACTTTCGTTCGTAAGGATTAATATGCCGTGCCTAATAATAATGCTCATAAATCACTTTTCAATTTTCGATAGAACTTGGTCACAAAATACCTTATTATGGCTTATGTATAAGAGATAAACATATGGTATCCCCGACTTGTTTTTAGACGTACTAAGGAGCAATATTTTCGTAGAACATTATATTAACATATCTCTAACCAGTACGCCACCGCACGTGGATAAAGCAGGTCGGATGCGATGTTTCTTCCGACTTACTTAACAAAAATTAATATTTAAAGCTAATTGAGAGGTGTAGCTCAATACTAGATAGCCTATACTATTCCTCATTAATCTGTATATCATATACAAAAATAATTTTTCGAATCAGATTGGTAGTTCCATAGATTAGCATATGTAAACAAACAATCAAACAAAAAAGCTCTTCCGCTTTATTACATTAGTATAGATTTAAAAATGTATTGAATAGTAATGAATGTACTCACTGATGAGATGCCGTATCTTGCTCTCGATGAGACCGCACCACTGGAGCTGGTCGTCGGTGGTGACGGAGGAGGCGAGCAGCACTATAAAGTGTCTGTACCGGGAGAAGAAGTTTGGTGCTTCGAAGAGCCGCTCCCAGCTGCAGTTGCCCAACATTATCTCGTCCGTTATCGCGAGACCTGTCCGACAACACTTTTAATTACTTGTCATTTTGCCTTGGTTTTCCTTTTCCTTTATATAATATAAATGCTAGATATTCACATCACACCTAATAAATAATAGTTTGCAAACAGGTTTTAACTTGTTAAATATGTGCTCCTCCGCTGGGGGTCGTAGCCTTAAGTTATACAGCCTAGAACCAGAGTGGGTCATCGACTTTAAAGTCTCGCGAAATGCCTATACCGTGTAGACAATAGACAATTTATACCGCACAGGTTTTTGTCTTATATATTTTTTTACTTTTTTGGTTGTACCATTGCTGGTTGAAGGGCTCTTCCTCGGACTTCGGTATCCCCTTATTGGTATATAGGGTATCCCTGAACGGGTATAAAGATATGAACAATAAAAATACTACCCTTTTGATAGGGTCACCTGGCACTACCTATGTATATAAAATGATTAAGGTTTGCCGTAGTACGCGCATCACGCAAAAACTACTCGATAGATTTTGAAATATGTAAAAAAAATATTTTATTATTATAAAAACTTATTAAAGTTTTATTAGTAGGTATTAAAGTTGAAGAAACTACGGTTTTTATAAGCACTACGCGTTCTTCTGTCGTCCACGCGAGTGGAGCCGTGGGCACAGCTAGTTCTATCATGCATCGCATTTTACCACTCACCAAGTCTGAATTCTTCCATGATAATAGTTCTAGTGGAGGTGGAAACGTTGAAAGTCGAGTTCTGCTGAGGATACGCCGGAGTAATAATCGGCATAAGGTGGAATCTGTCTGCTACATTCACCTACAAAATACAAAAAATAATAACAATATTCTTTCAAAGAAGAACGGTAAAGTGACACTGTTTCTGGTGGTAAGCACAGTTACAATCCAGAAACAACAGCGACCACCGACAGATCGGCAATCAATGAACGGTTATCGGCACTCGAATATACACTGGCTGATCCCGGAACGTGACAAACCAAAAGAGAGTACCCATTCCACAACAAATAGCACTCTTCTTGATACTCGATATAGACTGACAGGTCCCAGAATGCGACTACGACAGAATACGACTAAGCGTGACACTATGGCGTACATATAATATAGAGGTGGCGATCCAGTCGAACACAACTGTCATGACCTGCAACCCAGCGAATCCTGTTAAAGTTATTAATTCCACAAAACTAATTACATACATACGTATCAAAATTTAAACATTTAAACAACAGTATTTAAACTAATTTTAATACAATAAATCTCGCATAAAAATCTAAATTAATGTTGAACTTTCGAATTCAATTTCTAAGTGGTCACAGTAAAATACATGGACTCAGTTACTTTCGATGTGAAACATCTAATAGCACGTTAGGACGCAGGTAAAACAGTTGGGTGATGGGCTGATGGGACGTCTCGACGTGCCATTTGGCCAGAGTCGCGTCCGGTCGGCTCTTTCCGTTTTAGTCAGACCGCGACTTAATTGCATACGCGCAACAGTCCGAGCCGAGGTTCGGCCACTTTGGCACCCTCGGATGTTGTTGCTTAGCTTTCGTGGCTGAGTGCCCTAAGCGCTCGCCCCCAAGCCCGGTAAAGCTGTAAAAGCCGTAAAGGCTCCAAGGCGCCTAAGGCTAACAGTATAGACAGATCGAAAAAAATAAAATAAAAAAAACTCTTTCCAAGTTAGTGTTCCCGTCTCAAAATTTATACTGTATGCTTCTCTCTCTACTACACACATTGACTATAATACTTTTTTATAACTGTGTTAGTGTATCAGCATGGTTTCTTGTGCTAAACTTATAGGTTATTCATGAGTATCAGTACATTTAAAATTATAATACACCATTAAAATATATTTCTTGTGTAAATAATGACACTACATTTTTTTTTTAATATAACTTTGTTATAATAAACTAAAATGAAAAATAAAGTTGATGTATATCCTAATAGTAGCATCAAAGTAGCAATAACTCACCCTGGGATCCCAGACAGGAAAACCGAGATTGACATGGTCAGGCTGCTTGAGCAAAACCGGTTGTGGCCACTTCCACTGGCTGAACACAAGGAAGAATTTGTTGACGAGCGTCGCCGGCAACGCGTTAGGGTACAACTGACAGGTGCGAGCGACAAGCATCGCCCACGACACTCCGCCAAGGTATCCCAATGTGTTTGAATATATACCGTGACCTGTAAATCAATTGGGTTTAATATCTGAAATGTGAAATCTACTTAAAAATAGAGAGTACATAACAGGCATCACTAGTGTAGATTCATATGTTTTAGTAAACCATTGACAAAAATAAAATTAATTTACGTCCAAGCATGGAACATTTTATAAATCACTGCTATTTTTCATATGAAATGAAAAACAATTTGTCATATGATAATATTGAATGAATTTGCATTACTGCTATTTTTCATATATGAATATGAATAATAACTGTCACATGGAAATATGAATAGGTATGACTGGCATTTGTCATTTGATATGAATACAAAAAGCTTGTAAATTTTTATTCGTAGAACTTGATATGTTTTATATTAGGACGAGAAGCTAAAAAAGGCACACGGGCGAGAATACCTTGCTGTAATAACTTTATTGTATTAGTATAGGCAAAAGCGTTAAAAAGTCATATCAGACACTTGATACTTGCAATATCCAGAAATTAATGCAGCTATGCTGTGCACAATAGCAGGAAAAAAATTAATTTCACTACTATACAATTATATTAAAATAGCTAAATTTTCATGTCTATTTTGGTCCATTTATTTTAAAATACATTATTTTTCACACTTTCTAGAAAAACAGTACCCTTCTTCAGAGGCAGCCGGATAAAAAGAAGTGGCGATTACTCACGTTTTGCCCACAGTTTGATAGCTCTAAGTGTAAGTCTAAAATTGTCTATATCAGGCACCAAACGTAGAATCTCGTCGGTTACACGGCATCCGTTGAGTGATCTCACACACTTTTGATCCAGATTTTTGAGCAGTGTGTCATCGCGTAGGTCGAATGAGTCTGCAATTGGATTATCAATGATATACTGTACTTAGGGTTGCTATATTATACATATATTAACAAATAAAAAGTAAACCAAATATTGCGCACATTATACGTTAACTATATGTACTTTGTTACTTAGTTGTTAGGTCGTGCAAATTAGGACATAACCTAAAACATAATTTCGGCTATCAGTATTTAAAAAAAAGCTGTACCCCGTGGTTTCACCAGGTATAATTTAAAATGTAAAATCAACTTCCAATTTAAGTTATGCTACATCTTTAAAATAAACATTTGCCATGTGTCATACTAGCCTTCTTATGATGAACAAAGTGTAACAGATATGATGTTAATAGATAACGCCTTCTCATGTTACTTGAATTTATTGTTATTACGAATAGAAGGGAACAAAAGCTTCAAACATATGTTTGTATCATAAATTTTAATGAATGATTTATTCCAGTTTTGTATTGTTTTAGGCTTTTATCAATAGACTAATATTATAAAATGATATACTTTATTATTTTTAAACATACTGTCAATTTGCGAATTTTAGCAAGATATGTTGGTTTAAGACAAAAGCTTACCAGGTATTTCTTTAAGTGCAAGCCTGGCGAACAGCAAATCAATTTCTATTCCGTCGAAGTTCATCTTGATCACAGGTACAAAAGCCTCTTCCACGGATCGCAAATCTTTAACCTGAAAACAACATCACCATGAAACATCAAACTACACTTTATTTCCTCTTAACAGGACGAAGGAGTTAAACAAACCAGAAGCTGGGTGGTAAGACGAAACTGTCGGACTGGATCGCAACCACCATACACCCGCCATTATAGCACGCTTAGGCATGTCGCATTCGGGAACAGCCAGTGAATATACAGTAATCAAGCGGGGTGGTAAAGATCTACATTCAGTGAGTTTTGATTTGCCCATTTTGGGATCAGTCTTTTTTTTTTTTTTTTTTTTTTTTTTTTTTTTTTTTTTTTTTTTTTTTTCGAACTGACTACACTGTTAGCCTGAGGGGCCCTGGAGCCTTTACGGCTTTTACAGCTTTACCGGGCTTGGGGGCGAGCGCTTAGGGCACTCAGCCACGAAAGCTAAGCAACAACATCCGAGGGTGCCAAAGTGGCCGGACCTCGGCTCGGACTGTTGCGCGTATGCAATTAAGTCGCGATCTGACTAATTCCCTATCCGTAATTCGATCTAAACTAACTATACATATATACATGTTTCTGCCCCCTGGGAGGAGGGAAGGAACATGTGTATGTGTATTTAGTGGTCTGAAAATTTTTGTCTATTCTAACTAGGCAAAAAAAGAAAAAAAAAAAGGTCCCTTACAGAACCTATGTACCTATGTGTGTTGTGCATGTGTGTATAATGCAGTGTCATGTATGGCTGTGAAAGCTAGTGATTGTGCAGTCACTTGTATCGCGCGAGCGGCTGCTTGGCTCAAGGGCTCCATGCCGATGGATCGGACCTAGGCTTGAGTTGCCGCAGAGGAGGGCGGTCGTGGCGGGTGTGCGGGAGCGAAGTTAACCGTACGTCCCCTGCGGAGGGAACGGTGGTTTCGCGGGCGTGGGCGCGAGCACGCATATGTTGCGGGAGCGAACGCGTAGTAATTATTAGCTTTCTCGATGTCGTCGTCGGGATCGACAAAGAGATTTCGCGGACGGCGTTTATAACGTTTGGCAACGGGGATCGAGTTGTCTGGGACGTAGTTCACGGTGGATTTTACGAGCGGGTTGGGGTGATTCGAAGCGCTATCGAAGTATCTCCTGGTGAGATATTTCACATAGGCTTCTATCGAGGGAAGCCTCATGTCCCTGTGGAGGTCCATGTTCCTAACGAAGGCTGGAGGGTCAAGCAGGCGACGGAGAAACCGATTTTGGACTCTTTGCATGCGGACAAAGTTATGTTTGGACATATGTGCGAACGCTGCGCAGCTATATGTCAAGATCGGACGGACGCACATCTTGTATAGTGTAAGCTTATGTCTTAAGGACATTTTGCTTACCGAACTGAGCAGGGGTCGCAAGCGGGAAAGGATCCAGACGGCCCTATTCCGGACTATAGTAACGTGTGCGTTGAAGTTAAGCTTCGAGTCGAGGGTGACACCCAGATATTTAGTCTTGGTGGCCCAAGGGATATTCCTACCGAATAATGAGAGGGGTCCTACCGTGCGTGGTAGTTTACATGTATGCGGTTCGAACATAATCGCGGCGCTCTTTACCGGATTAATAGCTATTCGCCACGTTCGAAACCACTCCCCGAGAGTGGTTACGGCACGTTGGACTGCGCAGGCGAGATTTTTTCTGTGTCTGTTTGACGCGTATATGACTGTGTCGTCAGCGTAGAGCCCTACCTCGACCCCGGGGGGCTTCGGGAGGTCGCTGACGTACAGATTGAAAAGGCAAGGCGCCAGTATGGAACCTTGCGGGACGCCTGAGCGTATAGGGTGGGCGATAGATAGTACTCCTTCCACTCGGTAGTGAAAGGTGCGGTCGCGTAGAAAATCATGAACTAGGTGAACTAACCTATCCGGGACTTCTAAATGGTGAAGCTTGTGGACCAGTCCGGCGTGCCAGACCTTATCGAAGGCCTTGGCTACGTCGAAAAAGACCGCAAGCGTGCGGGCGGGAGCGATATTGCTCTTGGCGAAGTTACTCGTGATGTGCTCCGTGAGGCGGTGCACTTGATGTGTACACGAGTGACGGGCGCGAAAACCGAATTGTTCGGGCGGGTATAAATTCTTGTCGTCTATAACGACCTTGAGACGGTTCAGAAGGATCCGCTCATAGAGTTTCCCTAGAGTGTTTAGGAGACTGATCGGGCGATAGCTATCGGGAAGCGAAGCTTTTTTGCCGGGCTTGCGAATACCTATAACTATAGCTTTTTTCCAGACGGCTGGAAAATAGCAGTGGGCTATGGCTGCATTGAAGATGCAGACCAAAAGAGCTATGAGGTGATCAGGAAGAAGTTTGAGTACTTCATTCCTGATACCATCAGGACCGGGAGATTTCCTAGGCTTAAGGCCTTTAATGATAGAACAGACCTCATCTGGCGTGACCGGGGTTAACGTTTCCGCGGGGGGAATCAGCGTGAGTTCCTGAACGGCGGTCTCGATAGTTTCGATGTGGGCAGTGTCAACGTTGTCGCAGTTTGGGGAGCACTGGCTCTCCAAGCTTGCGGCAAGGCATTCTGCCTTATCGTCGCTGTCGAACGCGAGTGGGAGATCGGGGCCCCTTTCGAGGGGCGGCATCTGGGCGGAAGCTTCTAACTTCAGAGAGCGGGCGAGGTTCCAGTAAGCCAGATGGGACGGCTTGAGACCCTCTAAGAGGTTATCCCACCGGTGACCTCTGTACTCTCCGATGCGAGTTCTAACCTCTCTCTGAAGTTGTCGTAATCTACGGGTGTTATCCCTCGTCGGATAAGAGTCATGTGCACGTGTCGCGGCGTTCTTTTCCGTGATTAACGCTCGTAAGCCGGGGGGGAGTATAAAACGGCGTTCGTTCGCCGCTTGCACCTCTCTCGAGGCCTCCCTTACACCGGTTTGGAGGTAGTCGACCAGGGAATCGATGGCTAAATCGGCGTCTGCAGTTGACTCCAATACGTCGGGGATCCTAGCTAGGCTGGACGGGGTCGCGTTGTCGGATAAGTAGCGATTTAAGATCGCGTAGTCAACTATTTTGACTTTTGGCGGACTGGGGTCGAACGGTTGCCCGAGTTGTAAGATAACCGGGCGGTTTTGGGATCAGTCAGTGCATATTCTACTAAGAAGCTTGCAGGCCGGCATGAAGCGACAACCGGCGTCAATCTGTCGGTGATCGCCGTGGCTTTTGTATTGTACTGTGCCTACCATCAAGCGCAAGGAAAAAAAAAACATAAAATTTTCTGCTATTATTTACTGAATGCAAAGCACCTCTGTAGTCTATAATCTGTATCGTGATATCTTCATAAACAATAATACTATAGTCAACGCGAGCGGAGCCGCCGGCACAACTTGTTTTAAATATATTCAAGTTGATACTTATTATGAATAACAGGTAATTCACAATATTGTTACTAATAAATATTGTTCGTTTTGCTGCTCGCTGACTTGTTTCCGTTGTTGTTGTTCTCGAACTGATCATGCTATGCGTTTTTTTTTTCGAACTAACTCTACTCTTAGCCATAAGTGCCTCAGACGGCTTTTACAGCTTCACCCGGGCTTGGTCATGCTATGCCATTTTTTTTTCGAACTGTCTATGCTGTTAGCCATAAGGGCCCTGAAACCTCAAACGGCTTTTACAGTTCACCCGGGCTTGGTCATGCTATGTCACGCTTCGCGTTATCTTTAACCTCGCCCTATGCCTCGCAGCCGTATGTGCGCGCTCTCCGCGAGGCTAACCGTGGCAGAGGGATGACAATAGCATGAGTCATCATGTCAGATATTACCCAGATCTGGCAAAATTTTATATTCACAATCCTTACAACTAGTAATTTTTTTTTCTAACCTTAAAGCTAGAAGTTTTTATTATGAACATATTCCATTCATACTTAAAATTATTTTAAAAAAACTAGCTATTTCTATACTATTATATGTTATTCCTAACACGTATTTATTTCATATCCTTATTCTATACAATCGCATTACATTTCGAATACGAGTTTCGTCGTAGCACCAACGCAGCACAGACGGCATGCAATATCAACAACATGTATGGACTAGGTACCGCAAGTCAACGCACGACACGTTTTTGGTTCAATGGCTTCCGTTTTGGAAATTTTGATCTCAACAATGACTCCCGTTTGGCCAACCGGAAACGAAAGTCGATAACGATGTATTGAAGCCGAAGTGGCAGCAGATTCACCTCAAACCACGTCAGAATTAATAGCAGCCTTCAACGTAAGTAATAAAATAATACGTATTCATTTACATGCAATTGGAAAGATAAAAAGGCTCGGGAAGTGAGTGGCGTATTAACTCACTGAACAACAACAACAAAATCGCATCGAATCCAGCTGTAACTTGTTGAATAAGCACACAAATGAGGGGATTTTGAATCGGATTGTCACTTTTTATCACTCGTGAGTGTATGGTGGACCTGCGCCGGCATTGTTCATTACAGTGACTTGAGACCTGGTACAACAATTATGACAGAAGTGTACTGCGAAGAATTGCAAATGATAATGGACCAGCTTATTGTCAAACAACAAAGATTTGTCAATTCTTCTAGTCAACTCTTTCCTCACGACAGCAATCTCATAAGAGACTATCTCAAAATTACAGGAGTTACGACTGAAAGCTGTCCGTCACCCACCATTCTCACCAGGCCTTAATCTGATTAATTTCAATTTTCTTTCCGAATTTGGATAGTTTGTTGCAGGAGAAAATTTTCAAATCGATAAGGCGGTTAAAAACGCCTTTAAAGAGTTCATCGAATTCCGTCTCCAGGAGTTCTAAAGCAGAGGCATCAGTGACCTTCCATTAAAATGGCAAAAGTACATCGACAATAATGGTCAATACTACGACTAATGAAATATATACATTCATTAAAAAAAAGATATTTGATTTTTTCACAATAAAACGGCAATTTCATAGGTAAAGACCTATAATCTTCGAGGCTCGCAGCAATACTGTTTCGATCAGGAGAAGAAAAGTTGGTTATCATATTATATGAGGACGGGAGAATAATGCATTGTCACTGTAAAAGGTTATTATCGAAATGCAAAAAAAAACCTTAGCTTTAAGAATCAATATGAATAAGTGTAATAAGAATATACATTTTTAGAATCGTTCTTTGAATGTTCGGTCCTGACACATTTTTGGGTTCCACCCCAACTTCAATAACAGCTATATATTTCGTATTCAAACATAGTTTGAATTTTGACTTCAATGGCACATGAAGAAATACAAATATTCACTAAGTAATTTATTTTTTATTAATATATGATAAAGACTTCACCATTCTTGTACATTTATAATATTAACTAAAACTAATATACTTTAAAAAGAAAAACCTCAGGTTGCAGCTTCAGAAGCTCGTAGAATGACTGAAAGTAGTCTGTTCTATCGATATGACGTGGAGCGACGCAAAGAGCATCTATATCAGCGCCTCTATGGTGGACCTGCAAAAGATACATGGAGTGTAACATGGCACAAGTCAAAAATTACCCCAATTATTTTGAACAAAAGATAAAAAAAATATTATCATTTAAATACTCACACCAAGCCTGTAAGATCCAAATGTATATATATTGCCACCGACAGTGTCAGCTACACTTAACGGCATGTTCTTTCTTAAGGACTCATCTTTGATCCACTGTCGGACGAGACGATGCAAAGATCCCAGTACCTCCATCCGGTGATGCATCTCTGCTTCTGACTCAAACACGCCATAGGGAATCAGAGTGTTCCTCAACTCATTTGTCCGCTCAATGTCAATGGGTTTTGGTCCTATAATAAAGTCATCATAAAGCTTAAATTTCAAACAATAAAGTAATAATAGCACTATAGTAATTCGCTCAGATGCAGCATCATTAAATGTGAGTTTTTTTTTATTAGCTTGGCAAATTGGCCTTCCTGTCGCTGTGGTGAGCACAGTACAATTCAAAGACAATGACAATCACCAAAAAATCAGCACTCCTTAGTGGTCTTTGCCATTATGCTGGCCACATAAATATCTCTTAATTTTATGCTTGAAGAACCTGATGTCATAAGGAGGACCTAAGGACACTGGTTGGGAGATGGTTTCACAGTTTAACATACAGCAAAAATAAGACATAATCTTATACAATTAGCCCCAGCTAATATTGTAAGTAAACATTGATATGAAATCAAAATATTTAGGCAGCAAAACATTACATCAGTGCGTCCTAAGTGAGTTCCACAAAACTCTTTGGTTCTGTGGAAAAATCATCAGGGTTCCACAAATTAGTTACATTTGCCATTAAATCATTATTTTGGAAGTCAAAAGACTCCACTTTTGCAAATATTATTTCAAAATAATATGCAATAATTTTAATATACATTAAATTGCAATGTCTTTTATTCATTACTAGCTGTGCCTGTGGCTCCACTAGCGTGGGCGACAGAATGCTGTGAGTCGAGCAGACACGCAAATCGTACTGCCCCCATTCCCAACCACGGAGGTCACCCGCCAGTGTTTTTAATTGCTTATTGTGGATGGTCCTTAGAAGATAGACATACGCTATAGCTGGCTTAGCTATCTACAACTATATTATACATTATTTTGATATATATCTAATGGTTTACTCAGCGAAAGTCCCAAATACGTTATTTTTCCGAACTGATTCACAATTATCGTCAATGCTGATTTTGTATGTTACTTTATCTCAGAAAATATACACTGGTCAGATAACATAAATATGAATGAAAAAATAACATGAACACGGATAAGTCGTTTTTGTGTGAAAAAAAAAAACAAACATAAACAGGTAGACAGACAGAGAGACTTCATTTGATATGAGAGTACTAACTGGCCAGTCTAAATTCTCAATAAATTACCATCAAAAAGACGCACATTGTGAAATTGCTTGGTAAATCTCTTGTTTTATTGTAATTAAGATAGTCAGTACCACTTATGTTATGTGATTTGTCGCATAAATTGAGTGTAACTATTCAAAGTAGTACATCTTCTAATGCTCATACATATGTACAATCAACAATTTTAATTTTATTTGAAATCGAAAGGGATTTATTTTTGTTTAACCATGTCCTGCCAGCTGATGTTGATATTATATATAGTCAATTTAAAGTTCTGAATGTTCAGGAAATAGATATAAACAATTAACACAAACCCGCTATAGAAATAGCAGAGGTCATTCCCAACGTCTTCAAATTCCCTTGATTTTGATGTTCATTTTGTTTCCCTTGGGTTTGTTGATGGGCATTGCTGTGTGAGTATTGGGATGCAGGCCACATTTTAGACATAGTGTACTAATTATTATAATAAGAAAACATTAATAATAAATATGATTCTATAGGTAGGTGGTATTGTTCATATCAATAATATCCTCTTCTAAATGACAACTTTTGGTAGTTTTCAATGCGAGGATGAATCTGTAAAAAAAAATATATTTATAAATAGTATGTACCAACAGATGAAAATTTTAAGCTGTTCCACTTATACATTGAATTTTGAATTTATATTAAGGGAAACAAATATAACTCACATATAGAATAAGTGTGCATTGTAAAAATATGTATATTTATCAAAATATTCAAGTACATATAAAAAAATAATTAATTCATATTATAATAATGTATGTACAAGACTCGAAATGTTAGTTTAATAAAGACAAAGGTACCTTTAAATCACACTTCAATTTTAGTAATATATATTTACATTAATATAATTGTATAACAATTCAAAAGTGAAACGCTAAACTTTGTGCTAACAATAGTATTTCTGTATCCTTTTGTTATGTTGTACTTGCGAATTGTAAGGTCAAAACTTATGTAAATATGCACGTCATCACAAAAAGACACTGACAAGATGCTTAACTGATAAGTTGATGATAGATTGAGCATTGAAGCAAATAAAGAAATATAAATCGTGGAAAAAGAAATGTACAAGGAAAAGCTCACGTTGCAAAAATGGACATGTTATTGCGTTATTCATACTAATACATGTTTTAACACTTATAAAATAGTTTCAACTCACCAGATTATTATATCATACATTCGAATCCACGCTATTGTATAGAGAAAAACAACCGTGGTCATATTATCTGAAGAAACAAACACTAATTCTCAACAACTATTCAACAGTCGCAAACAACAAGACAGCCATTTTACAAAATGGTGTATCTCTTTCTATTTATTGCAAGTACTTAAATTTATTTCAAGTTGTAATTTATTTAATACCTAATTCACAAAATTTTAATTCTGGAACACCACCACAATAAGGCAACAAAACTGAAAGTGCTTCATTTTATGACAATTCTGAATAATTTTCTTCAAAATTTATCACATTTACCACCTGAGAGGTATTGTTTTTTAGGGTACTTATTTTTTAATTTTGTAGTAGGTACCTAAGTATATTTATATCTAGAAAGTGTGTATTGCCATTTTTGCATATAGGAATCAGTGAAAAACCAGTTACCATGGTTGAATAAAATAGCTTTAACCAAATTGTGTTTGTTGTAAGTATTACAATTAATTATTAAAATGTGCAAAAATAAAACGGTTTTATGATGCGTTCAGTTTCGAACTGTAGAGCTGTCCTTTTGAATAAAACGTACGGGTGCGCATGCTCATTGGCAGTTTACTTGTGACGTTAATATAACACTATTGAAAAATATCATCATCTCTTTTTATACGGTACTAAAGGAAAGGGATTGGTAGAGAGCCGGTTGATGTTTTCGTGTCAGCCTTGTACCCATTTACGAGGAGTAGGTAAAATCCGCCATCTTGAGAGTGAATTCAAGAATGTGAGGACTTTTAGCGGATTGTATTCAATATCTTTAGTAATTTTATAATTAAACGAACAAATATACGCCCACGGTTAGCTTTTGTAACGTTTGCGCTAATCGTTCGCATCAATAAAACCAATAACCCCGTCGATACAGAATCAAAACGTCGAATTCTTTCAGTGTTTATGTGACAGGAGAAGACACCACCGTAAGCTTTCTAATAGTTTTTGCGTGTCTATTTTCGTTTTCCATTTCGACGATAGTCAGCATACGCGTGAAAGTGAAATAGGTACGGGTATAGTCCGTCGGTGAGTCGCGATGTTTTTGTCGTGGGTAAAATGCGGTTAGATGGGCGTAGTTAGTCAGTCTGTGGAGACAAGTCGGGGCCCGCGTCGGCGTCCTGGTGAGGGTTGGAGCCGGTTGGGCTGGCTGAGCGCGCGGCCGCCGCGGAGAATGCGAACGGAGAAGTTAGACTAGCGAGGTGTTAAGTGATCATAGTGAACTGGTGAAAATGTCGACGACTATGCGGCCTACGCTCCAAACTGTCCCGGAGTCGTTGCCGGCGGACCACGTGACGACTCCGACACCGGCTCCCGCGGCCACCACTGCCGCGGCTGTCTCATCCCAGCCGAGACATCCTAGGCCGATATTTAAGGTAAGTCCTGATTTTCATTGCGATTCCCTGTTCATTATCTCGGTCTAGCTGAATTGTAATATGTCGCTCAATATTCTGTTTATATGTTACATTTATGGTACTATATTTACCCATGAACACAATAAGAAGTGGTTTAAAGTGTCAAATACCTTCAATCTTTTCTATGTACAATTTACACAATGCTATGGTTGTATTTGAATTCATTAAAAACAGAATGCTTTAAACTTTTTACATAGCTTCTCATACAATATCTCGTTATGATTACTAAAACTAAAAACAATAAAATAGTGTTGGTTCATAATAACCAAATGCTGTAATCATTATTTTTATCAAAATATTTTTAATAAAAACACTGATAAAGCCTATTATGAAAATGTAATTATGATTTAGTAAAGAATATCAGGTTCATGAATTGTGCAAAACTATTCACACAGTTGTAGCCTAGATTCGGTAGAAAGTATGACCAGCGTAGTGTGACCACTATAATATATACTAAAAATGTTATTTCTGCTTACAAAATTTATTATTGTTATATCTTTAACATATATAATAGTACTTTCTGTAACCTTTGAAATAGTTTAGTATGTTGAGTCCCTACAGTTTATTTCTAAAAAAATAAAAGGAAAGAGAAACTCACATGAATTATATTTAGTCTGCATTTAAATATATTTAAATAATGTTATTATAATGGTGAAAAAGTCTTGGCTTCTTATACATGAGAAAATATATATTTTTTAACAATACTCAATTGATTTCACAACAAGTGTTAAAGGATTAGTAAATATAGAAAATTCATCAAAAGCTTGTCCAATTATTACTATATAATGTACCCTTATTAGAACCCTACAGAACTCGGATATCTTATATATACAGCATGATTGTATTTGGAATAAAATTTAATACCAATACTGTAATTTTATTAAACTATTTAGCACATATTGAAATTATGTGTTTAACCCTTGAGTCCTATTTTACTATGTCAGCATATTATTAATTATCATAAAAATTATTGACCTTTCAGATGACAATTTAGAAAGTTCCTTGGCAAATCATAAATAACAAATAGTTTTATACTCTTAAAGAAACCTTCTTAAGCATCAAATTTTGTACTAAAGTTCCTTGTACATATAACATCATAGGTGAGCACTAAGAAATGATTTTTGGAATTCATCACATTGGTCTAAGGGGTAAAAAAACCAGAATGATTCCTGTGATATTGCTGATGTGAAATTCCATCAGGCACATGGCTATTATATTAATATATTACTATTATAAATGTGGAAACAAAAAATAATGTATAAAATAGGAGATATTGTTTGAATGATGAGGAAATGTTTTAGACTAATTTCTTTATTTATGTGTGTATTTTTTACTCTTTCCACTACAAAAGGTGTAACTCCAAATTACAAACTTTTGGTGATGAGCAAAAAAGAAGTATGTTTTGTTATGTTTACTCAAGTTTATACAATGTATTACATATTTTATACTTTGTATATACAAGTTTGCTCTCATAATGTAAAAAATATTGTTATATGACCTAGTTCTGAAGTTAAGTTTAGCTTTAAGAAAATCTTTGATAATAATGCCATTTTTTTTCATTATTGTGTAATTTTATAAACACAGTATTACACAGCATAAAAGACTAAGTAAGAGTGTATCAAAAAGTATATTTGACTAAAATGGTGATTACACACTTTCTAGTGGAAAAATTAGATATGTGTTCAGAAATACAAGTTATCACTTCATTAATATAAAAGTAATATGTACTTTCAATACTATATACATATAAAAAAAATTGCTATGATTGTTAGTTTTTCAACTGGTTAAATATGAATTTGCACCATTCTTGCAAACTTATCAAAATTCTTATAAGAATCACATTGAACAATCTTTACAGATCTTTGGTAGATAGTTCAGTGGAAAAAGTTTCCGAAAATAGGTTCAAGGTGAAATTCTTATTTGTACATCTAGATTATTATTTTATGTTTAATTAAGGACATGCCAGTCTTGTCACTGGTGTAACAGTGAAAGAAACTAGAACAAGAAAACTATATATTGAATATAAAAAATGTATTAGGACTGAATTGAAATTGATAGTGAGTTATACACCCATATGTTATATCTATACCCCAATACAACACAATCATAACTTTGCTTGTCCTTAAGAAAGTTAGCATGTAGATATAATACTATAATACAAATTTATTTTTATTACTTCATTATACAAATAATGTACATAGGTCATTACTGCACCTGTTTTATAGTATCTTTATCAGAATAGAAATACCCATGGTGCTCAGGTAGTTATCTATCAATAAAATATTTTTTAGAATGTCATCAATAGTTTCAGAGATTATCTCTGTAAAAATTCAAGCTCACAAGCTTTATCTATATGAAGTAGTAGTGTAGATGTAAATATGTATTACAACATAACTGTATGTTGACTTGACCCTGTAGCAAAATGCCAGTGTCCCGTATTTAGTTTTATCAAAGTTTGATCCTATATATTAATGTCTACTTATCCAATTTAATTTCAATTTTTTTAGCTTATATCATTAATAAGGTGGTCGATAATTTATTTTTTATTTTTATGTTCTCTGGGTAAATAAGTAAAATTCTAACTAATAGTTACTATTATAAGGTTGAAGTCTGCCAAGTTTCAAGTATTAACAATAACATTGTCCTGAATAAAAAAAATATTATTAAATGCCTAAAATCCCATGTAAATTCCAAAGCTAAAAACTTGACACAATGAGAATATTTTTTTTAAATACTTTTGAACCCTATGAGACCTTGGGAACATTTTTTTATTTAAATAATGGCCACCCTTAATCATTATAGAAGCATTATATATATGAATATATAAATAGTAAACCCTATAAATATTATGACAAATAACCAAATTATTAAATTAAATTATGTAATATTTGATAAACAAGAATAAGGATCAATGTATTTTATAATATGGATTGTTGCAATAAAGTAAGTGAGTGAAATGTAATAACACTGCAATGTAAACAAGTTGGTTACATAATAATTTTAATATTGCATTACTATGTGTAACTTTGTTCATACATTTAAGTGAGCGTTAGGCCGGTTTCTAGGTGGCAGCCTGTGTTAGTGATATTAAGTTATGTCATTTGCCTGTTTAGGAAAAATACTTCTAAATAGGTTAATGATAACAACTATAGAAGAGAAATAGATACTTATTATAAAATGATATATTTTTTCACATTTAGAATCTATTTCCTATATCTATTTCAATGATGTAGTGATCAATCTGTGTATGTTATAATATAAGTTCTGCAGTGATGATTTCAAATCAAATGGACTTTTGGTATTACTACTTTCCAAAGAAGCACAAATTTAAAGAATTGTTTAAAAAATTTATGTTAATTTAATATCTGTAAGTGGAATACATTTTAGCAAATTCGTTTTCTACTGTAACATTGCTTTTTTATGGTAATTAACCCAAGCCCGGTGAAGCTGTAAAATCCGCAAAGGCTCCAGGGCCCCTAAGGCTAACAGTATAATCAGTTCGAAAAAAAAAAAGATATTTAATGATGGAAAAATATATTTCTATTACATTGACTACTGGAAAAATTGGAATCCTATTTTTTTATCTATCTAATATAATATAATACACTAGCAACCCGCCCCGGCTTTACATGGGTGCTGAGTGTGACAGTTACACAGATTGTGATAAAAAAAAAGAATGATGAATTTAATTAATTTTGAAAGCATTCTTGGTACTGTCTTTGGATATTTTGATGTAATTACTTGTATTATACAAACTTTCAATACATCTTTTACACCCTTAGGAATTGAATTTGAAAAATAAAAAACTATAAAACATGTCTTTTTTACTCTCTAACTGAATTGCTAAATGCTTTCATAGACCTATCTTCAAAAATGATAGATGTTCATACAAACTGGTATCCCCATTTTTACCACCTTAGGGGTTCAATTTCAAAAAATCTTTCCTTAGTGCTCACCTACAGTGTAAAGGGAATCCGCATGCAAATTTTCACGGTCCTAGCCCCAGTATTTTGGGCTGTGCGTTTATATATCAGTCAGTCAGTCATTTATTCTTTTATATATATATATATAGATTAATTCTATATTTCAGAGATAAGGCAATGAATGTAACTTATGGCTTTTGTATTACTCATCAAAACTTCTTATCTAGTTACATTGTATTAAAATATTGATTTATTTTGTGTTTGAAAGTAATGAATAATGAGTCAGTAACATAAATGAGTTTGAAGTTGCAGACATATGTTATTCTGATTCATTAAAATATTTTATGTTTTATTATAGTAATAAATATTTCGAGAACTCGTGTTTTGTAAATTAATTATACAAAATGAATTGGTTACGTTTTAATACTAAACTGTATCAGATTAAATAATTTCCATTGTATAATTTGTGGGTAAATATAGTAGTCATTATAAAAAACTATATAAAAATAATTAAAATGTATTTTTATTCTTTTCTAAAAGTCCTATGTAAATAGTTACTGGGCAATGAAAGGGGAATCGATAGTTTATTTTGCTCTTTGTTAAGCTTTCAGCTGTTGTGTTTGTTTGGAGGAGCTATTATGACGTCATTATACATGTTACGCAATATTATTTATTATGTTCATTCGTTATAATTTGTGAAATATAAGTATGTAAATATTGCATACATACATGTTAAATACGAAACCACTTTTCGTATTCTTTCGTTACCACCTGTGGCACGTACTGTATGGCAAAGAGCCTCAAAGTGTGACCGTATTGGCCACTGTTTCGCAAAGAGCCTCAAAGTGTGGCCGTTATTGACTAATTGTGGGCGTGGAATTTGTCCAGGTGGTGGAGTTTACAATTTTAGATATTTAAAATAATAATAAACTCTTTTTAGTTAATAAGACTTAAACATACATACTTTATTGAAAGAGTAATGCATTTATTGAAAATGTCGCAAAAAATAGGCAGTCATTGGGAACTGCCGACGGAAGTGAAAACTTAAAACTATTAAATAACAGTGTTTTTTTTTAATATTGAAATTTATTCTAGTGTCTAGTATATATTTAATTTAGTAGTCGGAGGCAATGAAACTCGCAGTTCGAAACTGACAAATGATTTTATCGTATCACCTCCATTTAACCGCACACCCCCAAATGAATACATATAATATACAATAAATTTAACAAAAAAATAAATTTCTCAATTTTTAAATTAAAATCATTAACATCAGTCAGTCTGGTTTTCATACGTTATACAGATAGATTGTTAACAGTATCGGTTGGTGTTGGTGACGCGTATTCATAAGATTTTCCCCTTCTAAAAATCGCCAGACGTGCCAATAGAAATTTGTACTTCGAAAATGTGGAACCCTGTGTTTTAATTTTGGATATTACATTAATAATTAACTAAACAATTGTTAACAAGTTGGCGATATGCTGATTATTGTTTGATATGAGATTGTTTCATTTCCAGTAATTCAGTACCTTAAGTATAAGTTTAGCATTGCAAATGAGAATATCCAATGAATATGAAAGTTAAATTTTCTGGAAAATTCTACAAATTGCTTTGAATAATAATAAGGGTATATGACGACACGGCAAAGATTTTCATCTTTACCTATTGGTGGTAATTGTTGTTTAGCAGTGAAAATGTGACCGATTTTTAGTTATCATATTATTAATAAATCTGTAGTTCTGTCTGCACATGTAATATTTTTCAAAATTTCCCGATAGACGTCCTATATAATAAGTAAAGGACACTGACTACGAGTATGCCACAATTAATTTTCTCTGTCTGTTTGTATGTTCGGATTTAATTTAAAAACTGCTTGATCCATTCGTATGAAATTTTGTACTCCGGAAGCTTATGCCATTGGTCCAATGATAGACTATAAGAATTTTCAATAATACTTTTAGACATAATTAAAAAATAATTTCCAAAAATATTATTTTTTATTAAATAATTCTTAACCGATTTTGATGGAATTTTGTACAAGGGAAGCATAATTGATAGGTTATAAGAATTAAAAATAATAGTTTTAAACATCGTAGAAACAAATAATAATTTTCAACAGATTTTGATGCAAATTGCACACGGGTATTAGATGTCATTCATCAGTTGATAGACTGTATAAAATGACAATAATATGTGTAAAAATAAAATAGCGAGATTTAAATAACTACTGCGTGGAGCCACGGTGCACCGCTAGTGTTTTTGAAAATTATAAAACAGTATTGATATTGAGAAATGTGCTTGTTCAGTGAATCCTAAGTGATGTTTTCATTATCTAAAAATTCTTTTACACGAGGGTGAAAGGAATGAATATCTTGTTTAGTGTAATTGTCTACTCCATCTAAACGCGTTAGGTGACGACTGACGACGCCGATCAATTTTTTTTATAGTAGCACAGTAAATAACTGCTACTGATAGTAAATATAGTACAATGCAAAAATAGCGGCTATCACCGGGAGATCGGAAATCCACTGTCAGTCGACATTGCCGTTTTGACTTGCGTAAGTGTCTGGACGTGAAATGGAATCGACATTATACAGTAGGAGACAGCTCCACTAATTCACAGTAACATTGTAAATTTTTGTTCGCGTTGAGATGGAGAATACCGTAATAGTTAGTTATAACTTAACCGAAACAATCTTAATTAATTAATTCATGGCATTAGGTTGTTCATTATGATATGATTAGGGCGCATATAAAACGCCTTAAGCAGCCGCTTGGCGAAAAATCTCGCCCTAATACGGCTGAATATTCAAGTAAATAAATAAAAATATATAAAAAAAGAAATTTTAAATAATTTCGTAACGGTTGAACTTAAGTATTTTGTAATTGCACTTAAATGTACACCGTCGATGTAGCATAATTTGTGTTGATTTGATGATTTCTAGAATGATTCTTTTTAATTTTTTATCCAGAAAATAACATTGATTTTCAAAATGTTATTGCTCGGGAATTATGCACAATAGACACGCAAGAGTTTAACTCTCGCATTTTAAGTGATTCAAACTATAAGATCCTGCAATAAATGTGGGATGTCACAAAATTGGCTTCCATTAAACACTGTGCATTGGTAGTTTTGTAGTTGAATATAGAATGGAAGATGGCTTAATGGAATAAATGCAACTTATCAGAACTTGGCCTACCACCGTGCTATTGGTGTCATTGCGATGTTTTTCTTAACCGAAAGCTCGGGTGCATTGTAGATCGGGTCGGATCGGGTGGTTAAAACCACGTCAATTTACGCGTTGTCCGAACACGCTAATTCTGATCATCATCATCTCCAACTACAATTGTTTGTTCGTGAAGACCCGTCGCGTGTATTATTCGAGAAGCATAGCGGCTATCGATTGGTCACTATAGGCTTTACGACGCGTGCTTATGGGGTTGACAGTTGACCTTGATAAAATGAGGGATTTCATGTCTTTTGCGCTCAACTCTAAAAGTGTGAAAAGTAACAAAAATCGTATTACTATAAGGCTGTTTATACATCTTAAATTTTAATTTTCCCTTTATGACTCGCGTTAAATTTTTACGGTATTCCAGAAATATTTATGTAGAAATGTTTATGTCCACTTGTGTAGTAAAGTACTATTTACAATACAATAAAATTTTACATCGATCGCTAGATTGTTACAGGAAATGTTTCATGTGTCGCCTAATAGTGCTTCTTATGATTTTGTTTGTTTTTATCGTCATGCTTTCGGGAAGAATTTTTATTCTCATAGGGATTTCTTTCAAAATATCCTTTTGTATGAAAAACCTAGTAACCTTGTACTGTGGTCAGCTAGTAACATTGTACGTAAGCCATAGCTCGACGGAGTTTTTGGCGGGATCTTGAACTGCCATGTTATGGATTGTATTTTAATTTATTAACTTGGTTTTTTGATCCTATAGTATGTAATATTGGTAGCATTTTGCGTGATATAGTTTGGATATTGTGCATACGTGAATTGGTTTATAAATATAAACTTGAAACATGCATTTTGAGTTGCCACTAAAACTCCCAGATAGTTCTAACAGAGAGCTTTGAACTCTTTTGAAGATTAGAAAAGATTACGGACATGCTTAAAGGACTTGTATCAAGCCGAAAAAATAAATTAAAAAAAGTCACAGCTCGTCTTAAGGTATAGCACATATCGCAGATTGTATCTTTTAATGCTAAATTAATTATTACAATATTTCTTATCTGACTTTTATGTCTTAAACCAGCGATCCGATCTTTATTTTTCAAAGTATTCCATTAGCATTAGCTAGTCCGGCAGACGTTGTTCTACCCCTTACGGTATTTAATAACTCGAATACAGCGCCACCTATCGAGTTTACATTTTGTATTTTCATTTTCGTCTCGAGAAAACAAAAAATATAGTGTGTGATTTGTACTTTAAATCAGTAGTCGTTCAGAAGTTACACGATCACTAACAAACTCACTAACTTTTTCCGGTAATCAATAAGTCACCTATCGCGTTGGGCGATATCTTAAAAAACTCCATGAATTACACTTCATTTTCATGAACCACAGCCATTTATATAATATATATGGATAAACATTGTTAATTAATTCATAGTAATACTTATTAAGCTAAAACGTTTACTCTTGTTAAGTAATTAACTACAGAACCGATAACATTAAATTTAACAAATTAAATATCCTACCCTCTTGTGACTCGAACCTTAATAACAATAACATCGATGAATTTGAAGTGATGATGGCGCAGTGGTAGCGTGTACGACTTCGCGTCGATTGACGTGAGTTCGAATCCCTACAATGAGCCTGAGCTTTCGGTGAAGGAAAACATCGTGAGGAAACCAGAGCATGGTGGTAGGGCATTTTCTAATGCCCGCCTGGCTAGCTACCACCCTCAAGTTGAAAATCTGCCGCCAAGCACCAATAGGTGTGTTCCGGCAGCTGCACTTGAGAGCCAGTCTTCCACTAGGTTTAGCGTGTTACCATCTTGGGCCACATCGTCACTTAACATCAGGTGAGATTGTGGCCACTACGCCAAAGCTATAACGATAAAAAAAAATGAAATTGTAATGTGACGTTAGGCAGATTATGTTCCTTTCACGCAACAATAGGTTTTATAATCTAACTAGCTGTACCCCGCGGTTTCAGTATAGACAATATTTTTATCAGGCGGCCAGAGTTATGCGTCATAACTCGCACGACTCGTTCGCTCCACTACACCTATAGTCATAGACTGGAGCCGTGTGTTGAATTATTTTTATTTTACAATATCTCCCAAACTATTCGTCCAAATAACATGCTATAAAAGGCAAAGTTTATCTACATAAAATTGTCTTGATGATGAAGTAACATTCGTTCGTAAAGATCAATATGCCATATCTAATAATAATGATCATAAACCACTTTTAAATTTTCAATAAAACTTTGTCACAAAATACTTTATTGTGGCTTATGTATAAGATATAGGCATATGGTATTTTTTTTAATTTACTAAGGAGTAATATTATTATAGAAAATTGTATTTACGAATCACTAACCATTACGCCAGCGCACGTGGATTAGTCTTTTCGGGTGCGTTGATTCTTACGACTTACTTAACAAAAATCAATATTTAATGTTAGCTGAGACTAGTCTAATCTCAGATAGCCTATACTATTCCACGTGAATTTGGCAATCAATACAAAAATAATTTTTCGAATCCGACTGGTAGTTCCAATCATGGCTTTACTGGCGTGCGCCGCTTAAACCAAATAGAGTTATATTTATTACTCTGCTATTAGTGTGAAGCCGGAGCTGGTTGCTAGTTAGTTATATGTAAGAGTCATTCACATTCTTCGTTTTATAAATACAAGTGCAGGAACCCTGAAACTGAGAAACTCATAATTTATCACGCCGTTGTTGGCAATGACCTTAATGTTTAAAATGAAAATGTTTTATACGTTACACCGACAGAAATGTATTTATGAATTATTGTGTAGTACAATGCTTAGTTGCGCCAAAACATGATTTAAATCTAAACGGTTGTAAAATACAAAATGTGTCTATTAAATCCATTCTCGTCTAAGGTTTTTGAAAGTGATTTGTCGAACTTGAAACAAAAAACCACAAATGAAAATCTAAACAAGATAAGTACGAGAACAAGTAATAAAAATGTACCTATGTACGTTTACTTTGAATAGTCACACTCGACTTTACGTAGCGAAAAACACCGAGTGTGTCTGTTTTCACCACAATGAAACAAGATAAGCAACTTCATAGTATAGAATTTTATGTTACAATGCGGATGCGTATCGTAAACATTCACTCTCATCACTTTTTCATAACGCGCCTAAAGGAGTATAGTTTCAAAAAGTTTGAGAGTATTTTTATTTAATCTATACACATTATAAAACTTTGTCCGTTTATGTTCTTTTCACGCGAAAACCACGTATACGATTTACACGGTTCTTTTTAAAATTCATAACTATATTATCTAGTCAGGTTATAGGACATATTTTATTATAAACTAGCGACCCGCCGCGGCTTCGCACGGGTGCAATGCTGATACTAAATATACCTACCTACTACAGAATGTCCTTAAACAACGTTTACAGCTTTTTTGTCATTAGACAATACAAATATGTTTTGTTTAGAGGTTACTCTTGAAAGAGCGACATATAATTGACCATGGTATATAGGGCTGGTACCGCCGCACCGCTATGTCCCTGCATTTTAAATCTGTAAGATCTTCAGAAATATTCATTTAAATTACATGCTGTTAAGGGCTATATTGATCTATATTAAACGGACAATGTATTTAAGGTACTAAATTGGATAAGGATTTATGCTGTATTGCTTAAAATCATTTCGTAAATAAGCCATTTTTTCCTGGAAAATGTAAAGGATAAAAAATGGTTATTGTGGGTTATCCTTAAGAGATAGACATATACCATCGCGGACTTTTTGGTGACCTTTTTAAGGTGTACAAACTGTAGTACATTATTTTGATTTATCTCGTGGGGTTCAGCCAGCGTTTGCAATGTAAGCGCAAAAAATGTCTTTATTTACGACATCACATTAGAAACCTCTAAATTTATCAGTGTTTCTCTACAATATTATGCATGTATTATACATATAAACCTTCCTCTTGAATCATTCTATCTATTGAAAAAACCTCTTCAAAATCCGTTGCGTTGTTTTAAAGATTTAAGCATACATAGGGACGGACAGAACGACGCCACTTTGTTTTATACTATGTAATGAAATAACATATGAAATAAGCAGTGATGGTAATGGTGCATCAATTCGGAAAAATACACTTTTGGGGCGCTTAAATGGCTTACGCTGAAAGATATATCAAATTAATGTACCACATAATTATAGATCTTAAAAATACGTACAAAAAAGTCACCTATAGCATATGTCTATCTTCTAAGGATCACCCACAATAAGTATTTTTGGGGCAGCACAATTCGCGCGTGCGCTAGACCGACAAAATTCATTCAACATTCATTGTAGTTCACGCAAGCGGAGCCGCAGGCACAGCTAGTAAAAGATAATTTCGTAATATTGAGATAATATTATGTTTTACCTTGAAAGTTCCGCAGTTTAAGGAAACCTTGTTGCTCTAATTAAAATGGATTGCATTGAAATACTAATATGATAGATCTCACGTGTCATGATCGTCTTAGTGGTCGTTCGAGTTGTTTGACCGGTGGAATATCGATCTACGGATATATTTTCAATTATAAAATGGTAACATTATCGGCAAACGATGAAAGAAAACAGCGAAGAATCCTGCAAAATTTTTGAAATGTTCTTGTATTAAGTGTCGTACTGTATGTGGGAACTGTTAATTTTTCGGCGCCGCGGGTGGACTAGCTGTTTAAGCTTGTATCTTCCCTCGGAAAGTGGCTTTTGCCCAGCATTTAGCATTGAAATTTAGGGGGCATTCAAGTAGTACGTAAGCAAGTTTGGGGGAGGGTTTTTAAAGCTTACATTCTTAGAAAAATAATGGAAATGTTTTAAAACAATATTTATAATTTCAATTAATAATACTCTTTGTATTATTGTATACCGAATTTCTTTTCACATTTCTTAGAAGAAATATATGATTGTAGAATTTACTTAACTCCACATACACTAAATGATTTTAAAATGTTAATTTTAATATTTAATTAAAATAATCTTACCTATTAATACTTGGGGGAAGGGGTTCACAATTTTGTTATGTTTGCTAATACAGGGACGGGGATTGAAAATTATAAGTTTACTTACGTAATTCTTGATTACATATTCTATTTATATCGTTATTAAAAATTAGGTTAAGCACATTTGAAAATAGAAGGCATAAAAAAGGCATGGCTATAGATTTTGGACTGAAGTGTGAGGTTGCTTGCTAAGCAAGATTTCGAAATTTTCGAAACCGGATCTCGTCTGCTGGCCTCATGTTCTATATATAACAAAGTGTATATATCAGCGATAACGACCCGAATACAATTTGCAATCTCAGCGTTTTCGTCGTATTTTTCATCTATACATATAATAAAATTGGAAGTGTCCGTTTTATTAAATGCACGAGAGATTATTTACGACACCAATAACAAAAAACCTATTTTTAAAATGTTTGTCTGTCTGGTTGTTATTGTTCCAGGTAATCTCCGAAACGGTTGGACCGATTTGGACGTGACTTTGACTGGCAGATAGCTGATGTTATAGGGCATAACTTAGACTTTTAGATTTTAGAAAAATAATTAGGGTTCCGCACAGAAATTTTTTATTTTATTTAGTAATACACGCGAGCGGAGCCTCGAGTACAGCTAGTCGTATATAAAATCGATTTAGCTAACTCGGTTTAGTGCCAAAATTATATTGATCAATTTCAGTTGATCAGATCAGAGCTTCCCGCCGGTCAATCACCTTCGTTTAAATTTTAACCACATGACACTAGCGGAATTGTGTACTTAACACATGTCGACATTTTTATAAGAAGTGAAGTGAAGATAAATAAAAAACATACTGACGATTCGTTTGGAAAACAATTCTACTTCCTTTTCCAACTTTGGCAATCAATACTAGTTTATTACTGCCATTATTGAGTGGGTAATTGTTTCGTTTATCAAAGACACTACATCTCCTGGTGTTTTAGTGCTCTAACAAAACGTATTCCCTTGTTAGAACTTCCAGTAAATTGTTGTGACATATCAAAATTCACGGTGCATTATATTATTTCCAGTCCACTTCGCTTACAGTAATAAAGCCATATTACGCAAGTTTATGAGTAGAAAATGAAAACTATTATATGACAAGCTCAAGATCCCGACAAAAAACTCTAAAAGACGATTATGCATTTTCCAAATTTGCCGTTTGTACGCTGTTATGTCATATGCATGCAGTGAGTGAGTCGGTCTAAATATAAAACGGCGCGGCGCGGGAAACCGCGTGGGCTGAATGTCCTCTGTTCACAAAAATATTTCTACGCTATGATAATTCGACCCGTTCAATTTGATTATTATAATCTGGATTGATTGTATTATTAATATTAATTCGGTTGACAATGGTGTTTACAATTGTACATACAAAAAAAACACATAGGTACTGTATAGGTACAATATTTTAGAAAGATCGTATTATTAATATTAATTCGGTTGACAATGGTGTTGACAATTGTACATACAAAAAAACACATAAGTACTGTATAGGTGCAATATTTTAGAAAGATCGTATTATTAATATTAATTCGGTTGACAATGGTGTTGACAATTATTGTACATACAAAAAAACACATAGGTACTGTATAAGTGCAATATTTTAGAAAGATCTTTAATTATACTGTATTGTTACATATTTTATTCTTTTTTTTATTCATAGGTTTTTAGATTTGACCACAATCACATCTGATATTAAGTGACAGCCTAGTCAGGGAACTGGCTCTCAAATGCAGCTGCCGGAAGTCGAAACACTCCTATAGGTGTTTGGCGATAGATTTTCAAACTTAAGCCTGGCTGTTATTAGAAAATGCCTTACCATCTTGCTATGGTTTTATCACGATGTTTACCTTCATCGGAAGCTCAGGGCATTGTAGGGATTCAAATCACGTCGATCGATGCTATGTCCGTACACGCTACTAATGAACCATGGATTGCTACAAAAACAATCCTTAATTTATTTATATCATATAAATAAAAATATAGTTATCAAACAAATAATAATTAAATTTCTTAATGTAAAAGTTTAGATCACAAGTTACAATGGTATATTAATTTTTTCCTCTACTTCTGCTTGGTTATTTCAATAACAATTGCAATAGCTACATATTCCTGCTACTCATTTTCTAAAATGTTTTATTTTGTACATGCATTTATTTAAATATTCGATTGAATTGTTTCAAATAGAGCTATTCTTTGTAGTTTACCTTCAACTTTTTTTTACTATAAATCGGCTTGAGTTTGACCACTACCTCGCCTGATCGTAAGTGATGATGTGGTCTACGATGGAGCACGCTTGCCTAGAAGGTACCTATTGACTCGTGACTTGAAAATATCCAGGTAGTACTTATCGGGAAATACAAACTCTGGCAGAGTTCCACTCTTTAGCGGTGCGTATGATAAATGTGCAAGCGAAACGCTTCGTGCGCACTGGTGTAATATCAACCATATATCGATGACGCTTCGCCGTGAACTAATAGGGATCGGTACTGAAGTAATTTTAATTTGTTAGAGCGGTAGAACCTTTGCATGATTCGACTGTGTAAGCACAACCGTCACGCCCGTTTCTCAAATCAGCAGTTACTGGTGTGTTCCGATCCGTAGAGTGTGCTTGACAACAGTCCTATGGAGTAGCAACTTATTACGACAGTCATCAGAACTGCAACCCTATTATGCTGTTTGTAAATAGTATAGTTATAGTGTTTGTAAATGTCGCATAGACTACTTAACAACAAGCGTATGTGTAGGCCTTTTTGTCAATTTGTACAATAAAAAAAAACATATTAAATGTCAAGAAAGTCATGTAGAGTCTATAAGAATATCTAGTATCCTATGCGATGGGTCTACAGTTTTATCCAATACAAGAGTCAATATTCAGGATTCGGGTAAAACACGCAAGTAATGGCAAATACATTAACTCGTCTAGACGACTGTAGTCACGCCCTACGAGTTTGACTACGGATTTCTCTAATGTAAATCGTGATAGGAATCTTGATTGGATCTTTCGCTGAGAATAGTATCGAGTGTCTTTTTGCTTTTATGTCAATCTTATATCTACTTATGTCATACTTAACACCTTTATTTTGAAGGTTTCTAAAACCTATAGACTATGGTAATAAACGCGTTGATTATTCCTTAAATAGAAAAGTCACTTCTATGTACAAGTTGTACTAGTTTTTATTATAACATCTGTACATCTGAAAGTAAACGTGTTTATTCTGAATAAATATTAAAACCCGACTACAATATAAGGACTAAGTTTCATTTAGAGTATCACAGTTTATAATGGGTGTTTCAACAATGGAACACATTTCCTTAAAAAGTATTAATTAATTCTTAATCCAAGTTCAGGTTCAAACAACAGTCAAAATCAGTAATTATTTTACCCTATAGCGTTTTCTGTATTTACGGTGAAACACTCTAATTTTAATTTGATTTTAACTGGTAATTGTCGTTGTCACCTTGTAACCATTTTTTCTGCCAAGGTCTTCTTCTTATAAATGGCAACGTGTGTTTGTAAACAATTCCGCCAATGTTACGTGAATAGTACCATAAACGACCGCACACCCGCCACGACCACCCTCCTCTGCGGCAACTCAAGCCTAGGTCCGATCCATCGGTATGGAGCGCTCGCGCGATACAGTGACTCTACATTCACTAGCTTTCACAGTCACACATGACACTGCATTGTACACATGCATAACACACAGGTACATAGGTTCTGTAAGGGACCTCTTTTTTCCTTTTTTGCCTAGTTAGTTGAGACAAAAAATTTCAGAACACCTAAATACACATACACATGTTCCTTCCCTCCTCCCAGGGGGAAGAAACATGTATATATGTATAGTTAGTTTAGATCAAATGATAGAGAATTAGTCAGATCGCGACTTATTTGCATACGCGCAACAGTCTGAGCAACGGGATTATGGGGCACAAGGATGAAGAGGCACATAAGATTAGTAGGGTGGGGGAGATAAGCAGGTAAAACATCATAAAGAGAGAATCTGTTCCTAGATTTAGTTAGAAACAACTCTTTTGTATATTGTATACACATATTATAAAACTTAACGTTTCTCTGTCTATTTGTCCGTTTATGTTCTGTTCACGCGAAAACCACTTATCTGATTCACATGACCATCTGATTTGCACATTTTTTTTAATTCATTGGTATGTTATCTGACTAAGTTTATAGGATATATTTCGAGAATAAAGTAACATACGAAATAAGCAGTGACGATAATGGTGAGTTAATTTGGAAAAAATACGCTTTTGGGGCGCTTAAATGACTTACGCTAAACTATAAGAGATATGTCACATTAATGTACTACATACTTTGTGTAGATCTTATAAAGATCTACAAAAAATTTGCGATAGCATGTCTGGCTTCTAGGGATCACACAAAATAAACAATCTTATCTTTGAAATAACCTGCGCGGAGCGGCGGGCGACCAATGGGAACGGGGGCAGCACAATACGCGCGTGCGCTCGACCGACGGCATTCTGTAGTCCACGCGAGTGGATCCGGGGGCACGGCTAGTAAATTATAATTATTATTTCAATATCATTATTATTTTTTATTAACATTGGCGGCGGTTGTAGGATAGTTCATATTTGCCTGCTTACGGAGCGTGAAATTGAAGCTCCGTTGTCTAGACTAGCGAAATGTAATATTGCGGTATGACCTTTTATACTTAACGTTGTAGGTAAGGCGTACGATAATAAGAACCCTTATCATATGATACTGCTCGTTAACTATCGTAATTAATTTTTCAGACCTGAATTTGTAAAACGATGATCCATTCATATCAATATACATAAATATGAAATATCTGTTTATGTCGTTCAGTTCAGCTTAGTGTCACCGTCGTTACTGTGTATATATATTCTCTATATATAATTAATTCTCAAAGGTGTTCTTCCTAGCAATACTAAATCTCCTTCAATTCTTCATCAAAATTAATGATCAAAAATATAACAGCAAAATACACTAGGACCTAAGCTGATTATATGCAAATTTCAAAATTACCGACTTCCAAAGAGGTATTTGTTTATTGTTAACATATTATGTAATTTTTATTTTGGATACAAACTATGGCGAGTTGTAAAACAGTGACCATTAAAAATGTGGTACTATTAACGGTAAAACATTCGCAAACAGGTTTTTCGGATGTAATTTTCTTTTACGACTTAACGGTAGTTATATACTTCGTCGCTGTTCTTACAAGATCACACGTAAAAATCTTATTTTTCATGAGAGTTAACAGCTGTTTTTTAGGGTTCCGTAATCAACAAGGAACCCTTATTTTTTCTCCATGTCCTTCTATCTGTCCGCGGCTTAGCTCAAAGATTCTTAGTAGTAGAAAGCTGTAATTAGGCATGGGTATACATATTAGTCACGCTAATAAAGTGATAAAATAAAATCTTAATAAATTTTTGTAGGGTAGGTACCTCCCCAATACGTAGAGTGGGGATGTTTTTTTTCTCGTCAATCCTATGGCGTGGGTTTTTTTGGATTGATCTTTAGAAAACATTGCGGGTGTGTGAAATACATTTTTCAATTCAGGGATCCGTTTGCGAAATATTAAGCTTTAAAATGATAATTCTTATTACAGTCAAGTGTCCCTCCCCCCTGCCAGTGAAATGATTATTTTTAGATAAGTGTAAAAATTCACGACAGCACAGTATATTTATATAACGAAGTTAAAAAAGGAAACTAGTAATTTAATTTTTTTACTAATAGCACTTTGAAAGACTTTTATTATTGGGCAAAGGCAGACGCCGACAGACTTATTGATTATTTTAAATACCGAGGAATTTTCAATTATCTGTTTTTCACTATACGATGGTTACTAGGATGACATTTCTAACTTACAAATATTTTTTTACTGGTAATTTAAGTAATATTTTCTGGAAATCATCAATAATATGTTCGTGTGCAAATTTAATATTAAGAACTGAATTTATATTGTTCTTTTATATGGTGATGTTTCATCTTGCATACAACTATTAAAAATTAACAAAATCTTATGAGAGTTAACTGTTTAATAATTAAAGGTTTGTGATTCTTTACTACATAAAAAACTTGCAAAGGGTAAAAAATGTCGTAGGTAATTTAAGTAACTAGCATTTTGACAATATTATCATTAATTTTAAAACAATAAATAACCACATAATAGATTATAGATAACTCTTTATAGAGATAAGTTATAGATAGGGAACAAATCTATGCATACAACACTTCCGGTGACTCATTACGAAAGTCCATTGTAATGACGTCCTAACGTGAATAAGTTATAATAGACAAAAAAAACAGTTTCTGATAATGATTAATCCTTTCTACCTACCCCAGTAGGGACATGTACACAGGGACATGGCGTGACGATAGATATAACAATGATATCTTAATCAGCGTGTAACATACGGTAATTTATTTAGAAACTAATGCTGAATAAAAAGAAATGTTATATAATTTAAAAGTTTTGTAATGATCGAGTGTTACCATCTGTGTGTTACAGTTAGTCTGTAATTGTATTGACCACGCTAACAATTTTGCTAAACAACATTTTGAATAACGTTTGTAATGAGTTTTTGGTGGAATCTTCATCTGCCATGTGATTTTTATTTTTATTTCATAAACTTATGTTATATGGCCGTATACTCCACCATGATATGATTTCATCACGATGTTCTCCATCGTCGACGACTTCGTAGACGGGCGCAATGTAGGATTCCAAACCATGTCGATCGATTATGAAGGAAGTAATTGATCTATAACAAATATAAACCTTAATTAATATCACATAATAGCTTATAATACAAGTAAGAGATAAGCCTTTTAACTTTGATTACATTTGATTTCTGTGTATTTCTCGATGCTAGCAAAAAATTATTAGTTGCGTCGCACCGGCTTGTACTTGTTGAACGAAGTCTCCTTATATGGAGCCGTGAGAGTTGCTTTATAAATCGCTACGAATAGTGTATTGCGATTATAAAAATGTGCGTAGCTTTCTAAAATTGCGAACTTTGATACTATATCGGCTTGCGAAGATTCCGCTAAATTAATTTGGAAGGTAAACGAATGGCAGTAGAATAATGATTGATCGTATCAAAAAAAAGTCAGCGTTTTTTTTTTCACAATTTGGTATATACAACAATGTACAGCTCACCGAGTGACTGGGTCGCGCCCACCATGCATGTGATGAAAATCCCGTCATAGTGATTTTATAAGCGCGTCGCGTTTCGAGATCAGTCCGTGCAAGCTTCGCGGCAGCGTCGATGAATTGTTGGTCTCTGGGAGGTCGCTCTCTGATATTGTGTTTACGGTGCTTACTTACAGGCACAGTTCCGTCACGTCGTGCTACTATATTTAAAAAGTCTTGTTCTTCGAGGTCGAAAGTGTAAGAAAGTTTGCATAACAAAGTAGTTTACGAATTTAAAGACGCTGTAAAAATATGCGAAAATGTTGATTGTACTAATACGTTATGTAAGAGCATAAAACTGAAGAATACAGTCATCGGACGAGGAATCGTTGTGGGTAATGAATCATCAACTCTAAAGATATTTTGTAAACTATATTTTTTACAATTGAACTTTAACATTGTCTTATTGTCGTTCCATGTGATATACAATGTCTACTTCATTAGCTACCTCAAATAAATATTGTTATTGTGAAATGAATTCTCTATATATTATTTGTAAGGAGCTTTTGTGGTAACGTCATGACTGACTGAATGACATAACTGAATTTAAACAACGAATATAAACAAATAGTTTAAAATTGATATTTTAGTTATATAATTGTTTAACTGATGATGTACGATGCACGATCGGCACATTGATGGTACTGTGAGATCGAAATCCATCGGCGGTTGCCGCTGTCATGCCGGTCTGCATAATTATCTCTTCACGTTGCGCTTGAAGGACCCGATGTCGTAGGGAAGGAATACATTGGCCGGGAGATGGTTCCACAATTTCACAGTACGACACAGATAAGACGTAGAGAACTTTAGATCAGCTGTTAGATTGTATACATTCTATAGAATGCGAAATATTCACACAGATCAGCTAGTCCTTTTTAATTATGATATAATTTAGGGTAATCAATAAAGAAATACATATTTAGATAAATATATGTTGAAAAAGGCAACGTTCTTAAAACTTTTTCTATCTTATACGTCGAACGAGTGTTACAATACTCAGTACGATAGATCAACATAACACCCCGTCTACATGGAACACCTGCGACCTACTAAAAATCCCTCCCCGTTGCGAATGTAATAAAATTATGCAAATTTTAACTCGAACCACCCCCTCCCCTGACCCTTAAAGACAAACCGGTAAGGGTTTATCGGGGATGGTTTCAAATTAGCTTTAATTTTGTGCGTAAAATAAATTACGCCGTGATTTATTCATTGAAATCGAAATTTTATTGTATGTATTTATTTATTTTACTACATTTACTGTTTTTTTTTAAATTGTTTTATATGATGTTAGGGTATGATGTAGCCCAAATATTGGTAACACGTTATAGCAAGTCACTGGCTAATCTACTATCTTAAGTAATAGGATAGTAGGCTAGTTTGTCTAAACGTTCATTCAAGTGATCATTAGAGAACAAAGGCCTAAAGTACGCCCATTTAAAGATGGCCAAACATTTACACCTATCGGAGCGAGTAATAATTATTAAATACCATTTGTTATTTAAGACGATGTAAGGTAACGTGCGGTTCTCCAAGCCCGGGTGAAGCTGTAAAAGCCGTCTGAGGCTCCAGAGCACTTATGGCTAACAGTATAGTCAGATCGAAAAAAAAAAAACTGTGCGGTCACTTGCTGTGGAAAAAATCGTTGCACACTTTGGCTTGTCGCGTTCCGTTATCAGTCGGTGGATGTATCCAGTACTAGCTATGCTCCGCGCATTCACCCGCGTATAATTTATAAAGGGCAAAGTTTATCTACATAAAATTGTCTTGATTATGAAGTAACTTTCGTTCGTGAGTATTAATATGCCATATCTAATAAATCACTTTTCAATTTTCAATAAAACTTTGTCTGAAAATACCTTATTGTGTATTATGTATAAGAGATAGGCATAACGTAACACGGATTTTTTTAGAGTACTAAGGAGCAATATTTTTATATGTATTTAGGTATTACTAACCATTACGCCAGCGCACACGGATAAAGCAGTTAGGGTGTGCTATGTCTTCTGACTTACTTAAGAAAAATCAATATTTGAGGCTAGCTGAGAGGTGTAGCTTAATCCTATACTATTCCTTGTAAATCTGGCTAATATATACAAAAATAAATTTTCGAATACGACCAGTAGTTTCAGAGATTAGATTGTTTAAACAAATAAACCAATAAACAAAAAGACTCTTCCGCTTTGTTATATTTATATGGTAGGTATAACTTCAATTGATAAAGCCGTAACTTGTTTTTTGGTTTGTCGCGTTTCGGGATCAACCGTATATTCAGCTATCGAGCTTACAGTCAATCAGGGTAACTTTGACAGGCCAGCATTGTATTTAGTCTAATATTGGAGAAATGTTGGTTGATATACAATAAAGGGTTTCATTTCCGGTGTTCCGAAACTGATTGCGTTACTTTTCAGGTAGTAAAATTTTTGAAAATATACTAGTTAATAACAAAACGTGTACTTTTTGTGCATATCAAAGTTACCAGACGCACATGGATAACTTTGACACTGGTGGAGCCATTCATAAAAAACCCGATTTAATTTAATTTTTAATGCTTCGTGATAATATTGGTTTGTGTTTTTAACACAGGTTATATATCGTTGAGTAAATAAAACCATAAAATTATAAATGTCGCCACTATATTTATTCTAGACATATTAAGTTGGGAAAAATGTATGACACATTTCTTTAATTTTGCAATCAAAGTAAAATTATAAGTAATCTTAATCATCGAACTAGTTTAATATATGTAACTACATAATCATAAACAAAGTTTTTTTTTAAATATAAATTGGAATCATTCGCTTCGTTATAATATTTATTCACCCCATACTATGTAGAGCAAATCGTCATCAATGTGGTAAATACCACGTGATTTAATTTGTATTTCTCTTATCTGGCCACTTCCAGCCACCATCCCTATCCTTACACATACAAGCGATGACATAAAACGGATAAGCCATAGAATAAATTTTCCCCGTAAACAGAGAGCCTTCATCTTTAAATATAACTTGAGTTCACGGCAAGATCTCAGAAAAAGAAGATTGGGCTTTCAGTGTTCTCTAATATTTCTTCATTTTCTATTCCTGATTGCAAATCACCGTCTAAAACGAAAAAATCTTCTATGGCGACGTCCTTCACTATATCATCGATCACTTCAGGCGAGACTTGTAATGGTTTGTCGGGAGCCGGTCTTGATATAAAATCTTGTTGCGTAGACATATTAATTTCTACATCGTTTGCATCTGAAACCTCAGATTTTGCTGCCATATTTTTGAAATAAATTTGGTCTGGCGTTGATGGTCTGGGGATATTTTGGTCTGTGTTTTCTTTATTCAGTCTTCAATTTTTTTTTATTTTTTGAACCTTGAGGCCGGCCTCTTTTTGGAGCACTATTTGGTTCAGTAGAATTATTAGACTTTTTTGCCTGAACTTCAGCTTTTTTCTGATAATATAATTCAACTTCTTCCAATGAAACGCTTTTACCAGCACTTATAGGCATTTGGAACTTCCTCTGATTTTTGATGCCTAGATCTGTGTCACGTAATTCGGCTAAATAACTCCTAAAACTCTCGCCTAAAGTTTCTATGGCACTCTCGACACTTATCTGAGTTTTGGCATATTCCGGAAGTCTGTTTAATACCTGTTGTCTGTCCAACGGGTAGATTCCAGTGGCTTTGAAACCCGCCAAAACGTTATTTGCTGACTGCTGGGCTCCCAATTCTAAAGCTCTTTTTACTAGGGAAGTAAAGCAATTTTTGGGAAGGGAAATGGCTTTTTTTCCTCTTAGAGTCTGCCGCCAATCAAATAAAACAGTCCGCCAATTTGCCTTTAAGGGGCTAAAGTAGCCAACGTCGAGTGGCTGAAGAAGATGTGTGGAGTTAGGTACAAGGCAAATAAACTGTACGTTATTATCTTTACACAACCTCAAAGTATTCACTGAGATGTGTGAACTTAAGTTGTCACAGATCAGTATTTTCTTCCCTTCCTTCTTCGACACTATTGGTAAAAAGTGTGTGCTGAACCAATCCTCGAAACTCTCTAGATCAATCCAACCGCTTTTGGTGACCGTCATGCGCGAACCAGGTGGTGCCCCGATTAGCCAATCTGACCATGTCTTTTTGGCTTTAAATATAAAATAGGGAGGTATTACTTCACCAGCAGCATTAGCACAAAAAACAGTTGTATAACACGATTTTGTTGAATTACGTATTACATCAGGGTTACGATTCTGACGCCTAAAAAGGAGTTTTTTCTTTTTTGGGTCATCGTGAAACCCTGTTTCGTCAAAATTATAAATGTTCTCTGGAGGAACATTTTCTAATTCAATTTGAAGATTATCAAAAAATTCATTAATTTTTTCCTCGTTAACTTGCGCTCTGCTCCTACTGATATTGTGCCCAAATGTTAATTTTAAGTCTGGGTGTCTGCTGAGGAACAGCTGACCCCACTCCCATCCAGGACGATTATTAGTAAAGACCTTTACTTTTCTATTAATTGCATTTAAATAACGCTGTATTACAAGGGTAACATCATGAAGCCCTATGGGAAGTCCTTTATCTGATAAAGCCTTGATATGGTCTTTGATTATACCTTCTTCTTGCTTAGATAAAGCTGTTGGCCTTCCAACTTCTTCCACGTGTTTATTCCGGATTTTGTTCTTTATGGTATTAATTGGTATTTTGTAAGATTTGCTGGCCGAATACGCACTTAATTCGCCAGATTTTACCTTTTCTAGACATTCTTCCAAAATGGCTGGTGTGTAGTTAGATTTCGTTCCATACTTACGAGTGCCAGGTTCTGTAATTTTCGTCTTCCTAGGCATTGTGCAAAGTAAGTACCGGTAATCTAGAAATCAATTAGAAAGTAAGAATGTGTTCATATAAAATACAAACTATGTACATAAGGCGTAAAAATCACTTATTTATGTTCAAATAACTATGTCAAAGTTACCCACAATATCAATCATTCGATTCGAAAATGGCAGGGTAACTTTGCTTGTGTCAAAGTTACCCGCATATTGGTTAAAATACGACCGTTGTGAATTACATTCATAATTGTGAGAAATGTCACGTTAAAACATTAATATTATTACTAAACACAAAACTACAAATATCAATTGGTTTAAGAAACATATTACATACCTTGTGAATACAATAATTCCCGATTAACAGAAAAAGTCAATCACAGTATCTGGAGCAAAACTTTGGCGCGCTACAATTTGTCAAAGTTTTTGACATTATCTTAGACTGACAGCTACCTTTTTTATAGGTGCATTTACGAAGCATGTCTCTGTGATTTATATTAGAAAAAAAACGGGGAATTAGCATTAATATTGCACACTAAAAAAAATGTTTAATACATTGTGATCTGACTGTCAATGTTACCCAATCCAATCAAAGTTACCCCGAATGATTGTACAGGTTGGCATGACAGCGACGACGGACGATGGATTGCCGATAATTGCTGCGCTCCTAAGGATTGTAGCGTGATATCAATTAGCTTATAATCTTTCTCAATAAATAGGCTATAAAATTTTCAATTAAAAGAATTTTCAAATCTGACTGGTATATTCAGAGATTAATGCGTTCAAACAAAAAATATAAAAAAAGGTATCTATAAACGACCGTAGAATGATAATGATTATGATTTGAAATTGTATGATAATATAATGATGGTATAGAGTGGACGCTTACATATGTACACTGATGATTTATAATTGAGGTTAATATCTCGTTTCTTGACAACTACGCGCACTGTAAAGTGTAATTACGCGAATTAATATATGTGTTACGTCATTTTTGTATGTTGCTTCGGGTATGTGCGTTCCGTTTGCATCAGTGGGAGTAGCTACTGTCATACATTACAACATAGTTGCCAATTCAAAAAATGTACTTTGTATAAAGTAAACCTTATTACAAAAGTGGTAAATCGCTTAAGAGTTATATATTCATAAAGAAATTGTGTGTATTTTTGTATGTACGTAAGAAGTTATACTTCTTTGACTAACAAAACAAAAATAACAACAAAAGTGATGAAGTTAGTCATCACTTGATAATACTGTGAATTCGTATTACTCGCTTTAATTTCTTATCCAATGAGTAAATATAATTTAACGTTGTATAAATAAACCTTATTTTTTAAATAATTTTAATATTTGATAAAATTATTAAATTAAATCTATAAAAAAACTCAGTAAAATGAATTTACATTATTATCACTGACTGTAACTTCATGTCGTACTTCAGAAAAATTGCTCCAAATAATTATTAAAAAATTAGTAATTGTTTATAAGTGAGCAATTCGATATGTTTTCGTTTTTATTTCAGTAACAGTCATGTGTTGTCCAGTCGCCAGTAAGAAATGACACGTGACAAAGAGGTAATAGCATAATAGCATAGATTCCCATATATAGTATATGCCATAGATTTTTGTGTCCATTTCAAGTGCCACTTATGTCAAATAGGATTACTAGGACCTCATTTTTGTTCGTTTGTTTCTGCTACTTATTGATCCATTCATTGTATGTCTAAACAAAGACAATAAAGTCGTAGCCTGACATTGCACGAAAATATGGGTCAAGGTGGTAAAAAAAAAGGAAAACGTCGATGGTTTAATCTTCTTCAATTCTTAACATCGATGGCAGATTTGATGTTTCCTACGTTTTTAATTAGATTCTAACAAACTTAAGATAACGGCAACATTGTATTGCAAATTCAATTCATATCATCTATGAAAGGATGTTTAAGGGGATCTAGTATCGATGTCAAAACGGTAATATACTGACTTACTTAACTTTATTTGTTTTATTCGATGTGACACTTCGATTATTCAATTAACATTATTTTTGTAACTTCTGAACTCTATAATAATGTTTTGTAAGTATGTGTAATAAATGAATTAATAAATACGTTATTTAAACTCCTTTGAACCAGGTAATCACATTTCCACATACAAACAACATTTGGAATTAGTAAACCTACACAATCAAACTTAATATTCTTTTTCTCTCTTTTAAATCGATAACCGTATTGATAAAACTGCGTATCGACACATCCCTAGTTTTTAGGTTATGTTTGATTTTATTAAATATCTTAAGAATCCGGTTTTATTCAAAAAAGTAACATTTGCGTGTGTTAATACAGTAAACCTAGAATATTATAAACAAATATTGTCTTAGATGCAATATGAGACGGGATTCCATATATCCATGAGCATTCTCCTTTTAACATTACTTTTTTATTATATCGCATAATCATAATATTTGCTACAAGGTCAATGAAATTTTACTTTAAACGGGCAAAGGGTAAAGGTAACATTGAAAAACATTCTTAAGGGTGAATTTACTTTCGATAATTGCTTTGCCCAATCCAACACTGTTGCCAACAGGTGTTGCTAAGAAGTCGTACCTTTCCGCATGTCCTCGTGACACTCGTTCAGTCGTTCCTAGATCGTAAAACGCCACCCACAATCTCGTACTGAGTTATTCGCGCTTCTCGGGGCGCGAACTTGACCGGCTTGTAACGATGACTCACGCTAGTCAAACGGTCCATTTGGGTACTTCTTTATAAAAGATTTTTTGATTTATTGCCTCTCGCATATCGTTAATACTATTGCACTGTACTAACAGTGCCACGCGGCTCCGCACGCCTTTATTACGTAGTGATTATTTTCGTCTCATAGTTCGATAATTCATTATCCGATTTGAGGAATGATATATACTTCCCGTCTGCAAAGTTTTACGAAAATCGACAGACGATTAATTTTTTTTTACGATTTACTAAATTATTATTAACAATTATATTCTTCCCGTCTCCATATTTTCATTAAAATTCATTGAGAATAATAAAAAAAGTTTTTTCAATTTATAACTGAGCAATGACATAAGTTACTACTGTACAAAATTTCATATAAATCGGTCAAGCCGTTTTTTAGTTAATTTTAGACAAACAAAATTAACGCTATATTCGTGATGAGTGTTCTTTATAATAGAAGTTTATCAGGAAACTTGGACAAATAATTCACTTACAGACAGAACTACAGATTTATTAATATAGATATCAATTATATTGTTAAGTGACTTCCGAGTTCGGTGACTTTGTAAAGTGATGCAATTATTTAGTCATGTCGTTTCAACTGTGTTTTTAAAAGCTTTTTCAATTACACGATAACATACGGTTTGATCCATTCGTTTATTTTCTATGATATAAATCTATATTTATACTTTAATACCATCAATTTTACTATACATACAAAAAGTTAAAATGAAGTGTTCTGCTGGGAATGAATGATAATGAAGCATCCAAACGTTTTGCAGAGCTCTTGGATCATAAACCTAAAACTCCTGAATGAATATGGGCTTGTGTTTAACTGTTCACTAAATATAGTAAAATGTAAGTTCAAAAAAGTACTTTATACTGCCAGATATAATAAATGATCACCAAAATTTCAATAATTATTAGTATTTGGCGCTCGTTGAGCGCTGCCGCGGCTGTCTCCCGCTGTTTCTTGACACAAGTCAAACCTAACCTAACCCAGCTACATTGTTTGATAGACATTAATATTGCATTAATTTACACGCTAAAATTTGATGGTTATTTACTATTTGTGGCAGTATAAAGTACTTTTTTGGTAAGAGAGTGTAGGGTCTCAATTCTCATTGTATTATTTGGTGATTTTTATATTTAATCCCATTAATATGTTCACTGTGCGTAATAAGATTCCAAATAATTTAAAGAAGTAGATAACCCAACTTACAGCGCGTCGGTATCAGAACATGCAGGTTTTAAGTAAATTTATACTAAAAGAAATGTATACACTTACTACGTGTGAGTGTGTTAATAAAGCAGAAAATGTGACCGCAAAACGTAATTGTAACAACGACTTGCATAAACGTTGCACTCTGCTCGGTTCGCGGTTTACGCAATTGACAATTATTAACAGTGCCGTGTACTAGATTAAAGCATGGAGATCTGAGGGGGGATTTATCGTAAATAAATACGCTATATACGCGGTTATCTGGCCATGGAAAATATTAATATTAATATTTTAGGCGTAGGCGAAATATTAATTATGTTTTATATATTTTGTAGGTTTAGAGTTTGCCTACAATTTCACTTGACGTGGAGTGACGAAGTGGCCCAAGATTGGTAACACGCTAAGCCTAAGCACACTAGCTCTCAAGTGCTGCTGCCCGAACAAACCTATATGTGATTGACGACAGAAGGTCGTCGTCGACGAATTTTGAAGGTGGTAGCTAGCCAGGCGGGCATTAGAAAATGCTATTGTTTCATCACGATGTTTTCCTTTACCAAAAGCTCAGGTTAACTGCAGAGATTTGATGAACTCATGTCGATCTATGCGTAGTCGGTAAACGATACGATGAGCCATCATTGCTTTACGTTTGACCTACAATTTTGACAAGCTAAGTTTAGAATAGGACTGGTTTTCAAAATCACGATAAGTGCCAACCAGGTATCAACGGATGTCCATCGAACCTTGTTTTGGTGGTCGCCGTTTTTCTATTCAGACATCGTAGACATCATATAAAGACTGTCACAAATTGAATTGAATTAGGCAGCAAATGTTGTCAAGCACAGTGACGGCAGGTGTACTAAAACTTTGAGAGTTTGGTAATCATGAACGAGTAGTCGAGATGTCGGATTCACACGATATTGTTAAAATCGCTGGTCAGACCAGGATGAGATTAGCTCAGGACCGGGATGAGGGGCGTACAAGAAGAGATGCTTATGCTCAATATTGACCGATTGCAGGCTGATAATGATGATACACCATAACTTATTGTTCATTTTGTTGAACTACGTTTAAATTAAAAGCCGCAAGTACCGGAATTACATAATTTATTTAAAATTTGTAAGTGCCTGTATCTTTCTCAACTGAGTTCGTACCGTAATTTTGCAATTGAGAGAAAGTTTTCAATTGCCGGTGCTTGTCGTTCCTGTTGAACTGCGTGATAAGATAAGTTTCTTAACTTCATTCACTATGAATGCAGAGGAAAGTTACGAAGCGCACAGTGTGCTAACAACGGTAAAGACTACGTTGATCGCAGTTTTTTTTACTGAAAGGGAATGCATTTTGCGATGTACCTTGTTTTAGTAGACTAAATGCTCCTATCTGCTTATATTTTACAAGTTGTGTTCCACGGTTTCGCCCGTGTTAAATTTATTCGACAAATACTACAAGGCGCCCGCCGCCAAAGCCCGTGTTTCACTTGTCGTACTTGCCTATAGCTTGCCAGATTGCTTGACGTTCATAGTTACTGCTCCGCTCCATAGGGTCGTAGCGTGAAGTTATATAGTCTATAACATTCCTCAATAAACTCTTTTTTTTTTAATTCTATCTGATAGTTTCAGAGCGTGTTCAAAAATCTCTTAATCTTTCTAGATTCAAATATACGCCTAACGTATGAGAGTTTGACCATGGGTTTTCAGAAATCATTTTGACTTGTCTTTCTAGTTCTTTTCCTTCATCGTGGTTTTCGGACCATGGAGAATTAGCAACTTGATATTCGTAACTAATCTACATAATTATTTTAATAAGATCAGGTTGAACGATATTGAGTTTTCTCTAATTTACTTCATTCAAGTAGCAGCTGTTAATTATACAAACAACTTTGTCATAAAATCAACATTACATTGTTCCGTGTGCCTCTCTTAGAATTATCTAGGATCTAAGCGTTAAAAAGCCAATACAGAAGTTGCTTTAGTTAAAAAACTAATTAATTCTTAGTGTGATATCGAAGTAATTAATGATATAGCTTTTACGAATAGAGACGAAAGAGCGCGGAAGCTTCGATATTAATTTATTGATACGTATTCAATAAAATTTAAAAACCAATCAAATTAAAAATCTTTCACAAAATACAGTTCTCTCAGCTGCACTTGACGAGTCAGTCCCTCTAGGCTTAGAATGTTAACTTGTCCTACGCTTAACTTAGAATTGACTAAGAATGACTTCATGCGGATTGCGTGTTCATATTGTTTTGGTTTTTTACTTAAAAATAAACGTACCATAGATATATATCCCTTATGCAAAGTGAACGAATGTCCGCTATAAGGCATGTCTTTTCCTGGTCGAACAAAATACAGTCTCCTTACGGTTTTGTCGCGGTAGATATGACAATAGAAAGGTTACTCACCTGTGCCGGCGCGACGCCGCGCAGCGTTGAGGCACGTCCTTAGCTTCCGCGGTGACGTCAACGAGCCAGCCGGCTTGCGGGCGCTAGCAGAGGCGCGTGCGCATCTCTTTATCGTTACACCAGGCAAATCCTTGATAACTTTGCACTTTTTGCGTCTTATGCAAACATCTTATGCGACTTCCAGGCGTTAAACGTTTAACGCACATTATCGGTCTCTCCTCTTTGTGTGAGTCAGAGCGAGAGAGTAAATGTCGGTGTGTATGTATATTGCACACTGTTTAAATAAAATAGAAAATGTCTTTTAAAATGAAGTTTCACTTCTATCGTGTGTGAATCGCACACACACCTTTTTTCGTTTGTTTTTTTTTTGTAAATAAAATTGAATTTTTTTAGTAACATCTATGAATAAATGTAACCAAACAGCCATTATTTTTAATCATGGTGTTGTTTTTGAATATGTATAATAAAATTTACAAATAATTTTTACATATCATATAAATGAAGAAACTGTTGTATCTTATTTCTTAGTATATTATAAAACAAAGTCATCCGCCGCGATTGTCTGTCTGTCTGAACGCGATAAACTCAAAAACTACTGAAAGGATTTTCATATGGTTTCTATGACGATGAGTGTTGAAAATAACAGAAAAAAATCATGCCGACTAGGAGCTTAGCTGGCGAGCGCCGCGTAAACCAATAGAGTGTATTACTTTGCCACCCGTGCGATGGCAGATTGCTAATATGCTATAATAATATAGTTATTTAATATTTGGAATAATTTACAGTATGTTACTGTACTTATTATAAATAATTTTTTCGCGCCTTTCCACCGCACCAATCATGACGCTTGCCTCGATTTCCTCTGTAAAATCGAGCTTAATTTTGCTCCCATCGCCGCAGTTCTATTATTTTAGTTGTCTATTCCCGGTAAACCTAAGGGTAACGGCTGTTAACCCTAGTTAATACGCTTGGATCAAGTAAAATGACGGACGAGCTTACATGGTTGTATCCGGATTTGCGATTTCTAGGTTTAGTTTCATTTAACGGTCGCTTCATAAAACTGTTGTTATTGCTTTAGTATATTTGATGTTGACCTCATTAATGGGACAACTACGAATACCTGAGTTTTGATATCACTTCGAATTAAAACACTTTTTTGTTTCGATAGATAGGTAGTTCATCAGTTTAGGCTGGCCATCGCATTCATCACTGCAGCTCGATATAGACTGACTGATTCCGAAACGCGATAAACCAAATGAGAGTCACTGTGATAGGTATATTGGCATGATGGTCGGGACCCAGTCGGTTACAGAAATTTTACAAACCAGCTTGATTAGTGGATATATACACCGGCTGAAACCGGAACTCGACTGTTGACACGCTATGACTAGTGTATGGCGGTCGCGATTCTGTCTGACCCGACCGTGGTGTCCTATTATTCGATAACTATAGTAGAATTGTGTTAGTGCGAGTGATCATCTAAAAACGGTTTAAAGTCCAAGCGCCTTGCTGCTTACCTATCGTTGGTTGCCAAATTAATGTGGACATTTGACTTTTTTACATTTTTGCCTTTCCAAGCAATGATGCCACTGGAAGCAATGATGGCTCAGTGGTAGCGTGTACGGACATCGCGTCGATGGACTTGAGTTCGGACCCCTGCAATGAGCCGGAGCTTTCGGTGAAGAAAAATATCGTGATGAAACCATAGCATGGTGGTAGGGCTATTTTTAATGACCGCCTGGCTAGCCTACCACCCTCATGTTGAAAATCTGTCGCCAAGCACCTATAGGTGTGTTCCGGCAGCTGCACTCGAGTACCAGTCTTCCTACTAGGCTTAACGTGTTACCATCTTGGGCCACATTGTCAGTCAACATCAGTAACTTACGATTTAAAAAAAGACTTATTTATCTTCATTCATATAAGCTTTTACCGGTGATTTGTTGACAGGTATAGATAGTGTTTCTTATTCGTTGGTGCAAACTGATGCGATCACCTCGCCTGCCCGATAAAATAGTAAACATTTGTTTTGTTTATATCCGTGAGTGAGTTCTTGAAAGCTTTCGTGATGAATGGGAAATACACACGTTTCTAATCAACGAGAGGTAGCTGTCTATACAAATTGAATTTAAAGTTTTAAACACAACGATCATGCTCTTTTAATCAATTAATCAAAGGTATTTCATTAATGCGGGAGCCATCTTTAGAAAAAATGCTGCTGCGGCTTCTGATGAGGCGTGAAGTATCATTTCTGGCAGGGCATGACGACGACGAGTTCCGATGGTATTTGTCACCGGCAGTCGCCATTTTTTCGGTATCGCATCGAACTTCCTTTTGGTGCTATGTACTCTGTAAAATTAAATAGATTAAAGTTTACACTGTAAAAACGTATTATATTAGTTATGATAATAAATAGTAATCAATAATGGTACTCATTTCACGGTATACTCTTTTATGGTTAGAATTAACTTTGAAACAGAGGTATCCAACGTTATGCTACTACGCCTATAAAAAAAAACGTTTTCGTGGCTCCCTGTTTTTTAATATATTTAATAACGAGCTGGTTCGTCAGATGTAATTCAACCCTTTCCTGTAGTTAATGGCTCGACCACAGCGCTACCTGTCGGATCCTAACATGGCTATGAACCATCATCTCGAATATATTATGTGGACTACAGAATGTTTCAGATGGCAGAGTGCGGTCGAGTGTACACGCGAATTATGCTGCCTTAAAAATGCTTATTGTGAGTTGTCCTTGGAAGATACACATATACTATCATTGACTTTCTTGTAGGTCTTTTTAAGATCTACTATCATGTAGTACATTAATTTAATATATATCTTACGGTTAACTCAGCGTAAGACATTTAAGCACCCCAAATGCGTCTTTTTTCCGAATTGATTCATCATTATCGTTACTGTTTATTTCGTATATTAGTTTATGTAAAAAAAAATATCCGTTTACAAATTCAGGTCTGAAATATTAATTAGTATAGTTAACGAGCAGTATCGTATGATAAGGGTTCTTATTATCGTATGCCTCACCTACAACGTTAAGTATATAAAGTCATACCGCAATATTACATTTCGCTAGCCTAGACAACGGAGCTTCAATTTCACGCTCCGTAAGGAGGCAAATATTAACTTTCCTACAACCGCCGCCAATGTTAATACAAAATAATGATGATTTTGAAATAATCATTATAATTTACTAGTTGTGCCCCCGGATCCTCTCGTGTGGACTATAGAATGCCGTCGAACGAGCGCACGCGCGTATCTTGCTGCCCCCGTTCCCATCGGTCGCCCGCCGCGGCGGTTATTTTAAAGATAAGATTGCTTATTGTATGTGATCCTTAGAAGCCAAACAGCATACTGTTGCCAAATAGCAACAGCATACTGTTACTAACTTCTTGTAGATCTCTTTAAGATCTACAATTATGTAATACATTAATTTGATATATCCCTTATAGTTTAGCGAAGTCATGTCATTCAAGCGCCTCAAATGAGTCTTTTTCCGAATTCATTCTCCATTATCGTCACTGCTTATTTCGTATATTACTTTATGTAAAAAATATCCTATAACCTGGCCTAATATATCTATTAATTTAAGGAAAATCCATGTAAATCGGATTAGTATTTATCGCGTGAAAAGAATATACACGGAGAGACAGACAGAGGGACAATGAGTTTTATAATATGTATAAATTATAATATGTATAAAAGAAAATATTAGGTATGTTTTCAATAATAATACTTTGTAGAAAAAATACTGGATTACTTACTGTACTGTTGCGATACAATTTGAAGTTTATTTATTATATGTAGATATGTGTGATATATTGTTTGTATGAATGAACATTATTTTTTAACACACGTTTATTAGTGAAAAGTTTCGGCGCCTCCCCTGGCTATAGTAGCCGCCTCCTTTTAGGGTCGCGCTTCTCAGGTTAGGAACTGGCTGTATAATGTATTTTGGTTTCTTAAACCATCACCAAATACTATTATATAATTACCATATTAATCTATTTGTCCCATAAATAACACCGTGTATTATTAGTAAGTCTTTACTTTTTAATGCTTTCGTTACAAGAAACATCGAATTGCCTGCGTTCACTAGCTGGCGTTAAGGCGCCTGTAAAACACGCGTGTACATGTACTTTATTCACATGTAAGAGTAAAATGAACACGTTTAAACAATAATAAATAAGATCCGTAGTGATTTACAAATTCAAAGATATTAAAACCGGATTCAGTAGCGTATTTTGAAAATATGAATATACTACAATGTACTACAATCAGAGTTTGGTTAGAATTTAATTTTAATAGTAATGACGTTCTTCGAATTGTTAAGATCACAGTGAAATGTCGATTGCTATCGGGGTTTGTGCCACCTACGGATTAAATATATAGTAATATTCTTTTGGCTAATAAGTAAAAAAGACTTATTAATACACTTAAATATTTTCTTTATTAGAATGTGTTATAACTGTAAAATGCCCTAACTGGAAACGGTTTTTATCAATGGCTTACAATCGCTCGTACGTGTTTAGCATTATTCACATGTGAAATTAGGTCCACTCATCGCTGATGATAATATAGAGTTATTGTTGACTTGCAAATTGACCGTGTAAACATACAGTTTATGTAGTAACCATGTCGCGCAAGCGATATAAATGTTAAATCTTGTCTTTACCAAATCTGAACCAAGGGTGTCTACCGGCCGCGCCCGTGCCTTCTTGCTTGCCTATAGAGCTATAGACTATAATTATAGGTAATGATAATTTCAATAATGCAATAGCTACTTTCTGTATTAAAGTCAAACACTCGTGATATGAATGATAACGTACCGCGGTACCGAATTAATGTTTTAAACTTTTACTGAAAAACAATCAAACAAAAATTGGATTATTTGTGAATTTAAGTTTTTTCACCGTTAAAAGTTTTTCTAGGTGGTTTAATCACAATCAATTTCATATTTAGTGTTTCAGCGCCATCTATTTCTATAATTAAGAACCATTGCTGCTACAGAAGAACCCACTTGCATTTTTATGTTCAATAGACGCTGCAGTACACTGGCTGAACCGGTTTCTCATTTGCAATAGTTTATTTGAGCTCAAGTCGCTACAAACTGGTTTATACCAAGCACTACTGCATACTTTTATTTTTGCTTTTAAACAAAAGGTCTAGCGGAGCTCTGCGGCCGTGTGGATTAGCTATTTGACACTAGATGTCGGTAGGGGCAACTGTAGTAAAAATTAAAGTATCAACTACTGCCATGTATATTGATTCTTGTTATCTGTCATGTTCAAACACGTTATTGATAGTTTTGCGATATGAATATTGAATAAGATACAAGTTGTGTTATCTTTAAAAGTAGATACCGTATTTTCGTTTATACTTGACGAGTGTTTTCACTGTTTCCCTTCCCTTGTCGTAAACAGTCAACACTGGCAAGGTGTTTCTTGGCAGACGAGCCCGCGTCATTTTCCTGGAAGCATCTAATTTCACAGTTCGTTACATACTGTACTTAAGTTGTTATTATGTTTACAGATTCTTGGTAGAGAACTTTTATGTTGATGTTATTATGGAAACAACACATTCGTTTATATCACGGAAGACCTTTAGTATTGTTATGATTTCAGCTGCAAGATGTCTACTGCTGGACATAGGCCTCCTTCAAAGATCGCGATGACGACCGGTCCTGAACTGCTCGCATCTAGTGGCTTCTCGAAACTTCCACCAGGTCTGTCCGCCATGTCGCGGATCTGCCCACGTAGAGTCTTTCCGGTACATGATTGACACTCGAGAACTCTATGGCTTCATTGATCATCCGTTCTACGAAGGTTTTAAGGATTTTTTACATTTATATAAATAACGTGTTTCTACTATATAACGTCGGCACTTATTAAATATTGTTACAAATTTGTTAATTTTTTAAATAAATCTCGCATTTTAATGCAGTCGAAGTTCGAACTTTAAGAAGTCGAAATGATATACTTCGATCAATTGCCATATTCTAATAATTGCTTAAAAAGGGTTAAGTAAATGTACTTGGCGTTGAAGTAATACATAAAAATTAAATCAAAATTCAACCGGTAAACCGAATTCGCGTACATTTGCTTATTCAAATTTGGTCAGTAGTGTTATCTTATCGACTGGTGTTGAATAAAAAGTTACCCCAAACCTAAATGTTGATGAAATTTTTTTCATTGTACTACAATATATTGGAGTTTTTTTTTATAATAGCTTGGCACATCGACTGTACTGTCCCTGATGGTAATAAGCACAGTACAATCCAAATACAACAGCGACCACCAAGAGATCGATATCCATCGGCGGTCGCCGCTGTCATGCCGGCCGGTAAAACACATCACACACAAGTGGAGAACACATCTGTGATAGATTGTTTACGTTTCAATACTTCTTCAGCTGGTGTAGTAATTACATCCTTATTTTTCGTTAATAATAATAAATATAAAACAAAAAGCAAATGTATTTGAAATCCGAAAAAATCGTAAACACCTGCCGGGGCTCGTAATTGCGGACGGCAAGTTATTTGGTTGGTCATTATCACGCGACCACCACTTTCCAACTTTTTTTATTTTTGCTAGGTAAAAAAAGATATTTTCCTAGTAGTGGAAAGTGTACATGCTGTTATAAATATGTAGACGACAGTACCATTAGTGGCTAACAAACGTCAAGCTAGCCATCTTGTCCGGTTTCCCGCCAATTGAATGATTGCGCGGGAACGGCCCGCCCGGTGTGTCAAGGTGACACCGTCGCCATTGTTGTTTAGCAATGCGAAGATGTTACGTTATCAATAAGCAATTTTGTTTAGTTCAATCACGCAGCAGGATTGTCGAGTTTGAAATTAGAATTGAAATCTTTAGTTTGTACCAAGTTTGAAGGAGGTTGTCGTTAGGCAATAAATTCAGCTGTGTCTTTAGATAGAAAAAAAATCTTTATGTTGTTTTTATATGAATTAACAGAGATAAAAATCTTTCTCAATATTCACTGTCTTCACGGACGCATTAAAATGGTGAAAATATTGATTTATTTTCTTGCTTATTTCAATATAGTAAGCTAGGATTTTTGACATGTATGAATTTGCCACCACTGCGAAGGTAAAGTTATTTTTTTATTTATATTTATATAAAAAAAGGTTCGTATCATTCTTCACTTGATGTATTGTTTTTTTATATATTTTTCAATCTGTTTAAAATATGGCGTAGGTATAAATACACTCCATTAAATAATTTTCGCACAATAAATAAATGTGATGAAAAACAGTAAAATAAATTTACTTAAATTTTTGTTGTTGGCCTGTTGGCACGCGGCATAAAATTTTTGTTGTTATTTTGGTTTAGTTACGACAAAAAATAATAAATTCTTACGTCCGTACATAGAAAGTACACACAATATTTTTTCATTATTTATTTTTATTTAAATTACTCTTTTTTATGAATATCAAGGATTAAAAACTGATTTATACGTTCGCTGACGCCGGTCTCGCTGGAATACAGCACTGGCATGGTACTGGCTTTGTATAAACACTTTTTCGTGCCAGTGCAATGCTACATTTTATTGATGAGTTATGTTCTACGTCATGTGGAAATAACGTTATTAATTTATCTATATTTGTAACTTATTGTAACTAATAATTGTTGCTTGAATTGTAACTGAAAATAATGTCAACATTTTTTCAATGAAAGTGGACATTGCTTTTTTTACTTCTATATGACTCAAATACTCAAAGCTAAGGTTTAAAAGTGTCTCTAAATTCACTGAACTTGAGTCACCAAATCAATGGACGCTAGTAAAAAAAATCCTGTATCATGAAAATCTGTCATCGAAATCCGGAAATCGTTACATCGACAGACAGTTTTATCGATTTTCATCAAGTTTCAGACTTTCAATTCCGTTGACCTCGACAGAGGTTCATCAAATAATTTACCTTTACTTATTAGATTTATTCGACGTTTGGATTATTTTGATAGGATGTTTGATGTGAGATTTAACTTGTTATTACATTTCATGGAATAGATACTCTATACTTTTATTATATATCTTCTATTATATATTATATATCTTTAATACTATTGGTGGTGTATAAGTGGTAAAGTTTATGAATGTAGTTGGATAATCTATACATCCGCATAAAGTGTGAATACGTTGTGACAAGTCGAAAATGCATACTTTTCAGGGCGGCAATTTCAAGTTTACATTTGCTCGGTAAGCATTAAAAAAACACAATTACGAAAAATAAGAAAGCCTGTCGACTTATTCATTCACCGTTTAAATTAGGTAACCTAGATGCCAATTTTGGATAATTTTGAATGTATTGTCTACCTTTTCATGCCACCACTATTTATAAAAAGTATTCTGGCTTATGTAGGAAAAATATTTTGTCATAATATATATAAGAAAAACATATTTGGTATACTTTAAACTATATAACATCTTGATTCTATGATATCATACTAAACAGGTCATACGGATTAACTAGTCTACGTTCTGAACATATATTCCATCAGAAAAATTTGGATATCTGAAGCAAACACATCCTTTCCAGTCTTGTACAACCTGCTGAGTTACAGATGATGGCCATCATCTTCTAATGAAATTTTGTTTTGAATATAATATTGGATATACTTGATTAAGTATAATCAAGCATTTTAGTATAATACCTTCTAGTGCGGTTGCTAAAATACTATGTGAGATGAATGAAAGAGGATTTGCGAACATTTGATTTTAGAATCATTAAGTTATGACTAAGCTGGTGGTATGACTATTGTTAAAACGCAAACAAAAATGAGTACTGAAAAATGAAAATATAATTTATATTCAACAGAGTAGATCAAATAGCCAATGTATAATTGAATCGCATGGCGGCTTTATTCACTCTTGGTTGTAGGTACGACTTGAACCAAAAAGTGATAAAAAAGGTTAGCTTGATTATTTATAAACAAAAAGAGGAATATGATTCAGTGCTCGGCCGAGAGTACTTGGCTAGGAAAATCCCCAGTCACCTGCCGTTGTAAATATGTTTATCTATTAGCAAATAATGCGTTTGCGAGACGTCGCCACTAGATATAGATAGTGGTCGGCAATATGTCTTGAGTTTATATTATTTATTTTAACGATTTTATTTCATGAAAATACTTGGTCCGTGGAGGAGCGACTGCATCCGTCCTTATTGTTTTAAAGTAAATTATTATGCAGTCTTTTTAATTTCATTTTTTATTAGCTTATTTCCCGTGGTCTTGAAAATAAATTCAACCGTATGCCATCTCTTGTAAACTGATTGTACTAATATGGAAACATTCGTGGAAGTGATCACAACAATTCACCAAAGTTTCATCGCAATCGATTGAATGCATTAAAACAAACTTACAAATAAGCATTTAATAATATTTAAATATATTTTAGGGTATTTTTTTTTTCAGAATTACTGTAACCACTCTTTTTATTCTCATCGAAGATTGATATAGTTGAAAACGATAGTAAAATAATATTAAGATATAGTGATATGTAATTGTTTGGATAGGGTACAAAAGGGTCTATTCTTATAATGATATAGATTGGATAAATAAGGGGAAGAAAAGATATCCTAAGAAGAATCCCTACAAAGGTCAGGAATCACTTTTGATCAATAGTTTTGGCTCACTTTAATATTAAAGAGAAAATTAGTTCTAAAGGCTTTAGTACTAAAGAGAGAATGTAGTTCTAATTTTCACCACGCGCACGTGACGCCATTTGCAAATGCGCGATATTTTCATATTAGAAACGTCAAAAATTGTTGCGACATTACGACTGTTATTTATTAAAAAAAAATATGAGTTCACTAATCCACCTGATATCTTGAATTAGGCGCAAATTTCAGGTAAAATTTCCAAAAGTAGTGACACCTGTACAATTTCTTATTTGCTATTAAAAATAATGTAATCAAAAAGTTTGCTTCATTACATATTGTACTGTTTTCTCGCAAATGTGTTGAAAAACGTTGTTGGATATTCGTGCGGAAATTGGTTTTTACAAGCTCGTGACTATGGTAGGACCTCGACTTAGTCTCGGGCTTACATTCGTCTACTCGTTTGTAAAAACCAACTTAACACTGCACTAGTATCATAAATAACTATACTCTGTTAGTACTACCTGTGAACACCAAATAGTAATGTTATTAAAGCTCCCAATGAAGCGTTGCGTAACATTACGGCTATTACGTTTAATTTCGGTTGATTTGTCTCCCCGACAATGTTTGAAGGTTAAGATAGGGTCCCGACGCAAAGCTAAAAATGGATCTGGATTGATTGTATCAAGTCTGTTGCGTGAGGCTTTGTATTTTCGGTGTTATCTATCTACTATTGTTGTCCTTTATGACTTGTCTTGGATACGTTATTGTTTTATTTAAATCTTCAGTATCTATTTATGTATTGTGAGGATCATAAGTCTGAGTGTGCACAGCTGGGTAGACGCGATGATTGTGACCGACTGGAATGCGATCATCGTGTACTAGGTGTATCCGAGTCCAGCCGTTGTATATCCAGTAATCAAGCAGTGTGGTAGAAACCTGGCTGTAACTAACTGATTCGCGACGATCGTGCAAATGGTGATAAACTGGTCACAGTGGCACTCATTTTGGGATCAACCTGTGCATATCCAGCTCCTTGGAGGCTTGCAGACTGACATGACAGTGACGATCAGCGATGGATATATTTTGGATAGTACTGTGCTTACCATCAGGCAGAGTGCCGTCATTATGCCGTGCTGCTATAAAAAAAGGAAGATTATAGGATATGTATTAGTAAAATTCTTACGATAATTTTAAATTATGGACGACCTACATTACCTACCTATTGGCCGACCGCTGTAAGCGTGACCCTCCTGATTGTTTGCGGGACGCGAGGCGGCGGTACACGGTATTGAGATGATACCATATATATCTTAAGATCAATAGTTTATGCATGTTATTATTTATAAGTGGGACAGATATCTAATGATAAATAATATATTTAATACATATAATATTGTTGTCTTTAATAAAATGCTAACCAAAAAACGACTATATTGAAAAAAAATTGTGCTTGTAACTCTCAGTTGAAGTGAAAAATCTTTGAGTTTAGCAGTATATAATGAAAATATATTCGAATAAAAACGCGTTAAAGGATTACTTTTCATTGACTATAGTTTTTTAAAAGGCAGCGTCCGTAGTTCCATCTTGGTAAAATAATCTCATGTGCAGCAGTCGCAAAAATAAAACCGTGTAAGCCCATACGTCAAACGTCTATTGCTGCCGGCGGCCGGCAACAGACTAGCTTATTGGTCGGACTTGTTCCCCTCCCGCGTACCACAGCCTATTAAGTGGGTCGCGCTTACGACGGACGATCAAGCTATAATCACGAAACTGAATAAGTCGAAGTGAGTTACTATGATTGGTTTTCCACTAGTGGCCTTACGACGTTATTATCATTATTGTTCAGCAAGATTTTCTGCGTAACGGTTTTATCATCGGCATCTCTTCTCATGCGGTATAGACATGTGGAGCTTCAACAAATTCAAGAATACCTGGTAACATTCAACGCACATAAACACTTCACAGTAATCGATATTATTCTCCGTAACCCATTCATTAGACGTCAGTGGACAAGGAGCGCATCCTCAATCAAGCATGGACACGGTTCGACTGCGTGCCGGTCACTTGAGCCGCTTCGCTTGATAATTGGACCTGTCCGCTTTCTGGCCTTGTACTGTGATACTAAGTCGTCGTATCACTGTAACTCTTGCTTATATTGGGTAGATCGTACTCGCTATTTGCCTAGGATAATGAATTTTACGTCTAATATTAACGATAAAGCGTAGTTTATTGTATAGTGAAGTAGTTCGAGAGTGTTGTATATAAAAACATTAATTTAATCATTGGTATAATGTTGGAACATTACGTCAATAAATAACCAATCAGAGATCCGGTCTGATCTCATCCTAATGTTCATACTTTTTTTTATTATAGTTTTTTGATTATTGAAGTTATACTTATTTTGTCAAGTTTAATAGATGGTAAAATTGTGCGCTGCACGTGTCTCGTGTGAAGGTAGTGCGGCATGATGAAGTTAGCCATTAATGATAATAATGTGAAATCAATTTCCTGACTTTTTTTTAAATTGTGTAAATATGTTAATATAAGCTTGTATTAGAACGAGATAGGGTTACGAGACTATTTTCGTATTTGACGAAATGCGTCATAGAATTATGAATATACAAGTATATACAGTACAACTAGCAGATTTTATTACTCTATGTATTTCGTACATCGTTATCAAAAAACCGCTAATTTCTGCAAAATCTAATGCTTAAAGAGTAATTTAATGTTAAGATGTGTTAAATTGTTGTTACGTTTACTGGTAACTGGATATAACTTGTATAACAAAGAAAACAACAAAATAATACACACACTAGTGTATACCGTTTTTGGTTTTATCTTGTTTAATTAGATATAATTATGATAGTTAAATTGTTATTCATTATTTTAAAAAATGAATTAAATTATGGAGAAGTATCTGTTCAATTAAATCAAATTAACGATTTAAAAAAAAGGTAATTTGTTAAATTATTTTGACACTAAAAATATTAAGGTCGGTAAAATGAATTTTATTATTATCATTGATGGCGAACTTCTTAAAGTTGTAGGCACGCGGGATGTTTTTTTTGTACTTATTATTGCATCAGTATCAGTAACTTATTCCGTGCTGACACAAGTACTTACACACATTTTTTACTATAATGTAACAGTTCTCACGCTACTGTGATCAGATCTAGAAGGTCACCGGGACACGAAAAATTCCAGCTCAGTTCTGAGGTGTGGTGACCAGTTAATGTTTGATTCTTGATAAGGCTTCTGGCATGTTTCGCCTAGTTTTAGATGGCTTTAGTGTATACTCGTCATTTAAAACTACCTGGATACCATGCCTTTCACAGGTTATTTAAAAAGGTACTGCAGTAGAATATAATTATTTCAACCAGGCAACACTACTCTCACTCCAACTACTAGTTGTGAATATGTATATTCTCTATTCTTAATTAAGCGTGGCGGTGCGAAGTGGTTAGTACGTCTGTTTCGTCGGAGACCTTAATTGGAATAGCTCACGGCCTTGACGTCTGACACGAACTCTTACATGATGGTTTTTTAAAGTTTACCATTTTATGACATTAGAGTTGCCAACATTTTTCTCCTTATTACAAGTTTTTATTTAGTTTATTTTGTCCCGTTGTCTGTCTGTAGTTAAACAAATATTGCAAGTTAAATTTGACCCACTTCCTCTTATCCTACGGAGTTGAATTTTTACACGTTGATTCAGGTCCGATGACAATAGATTTATATGTTAAACGTGACCTGACTGCACACTCAGAATTAATTGGCTTCAGAGGAAAGGACTCCCAAAACAGTCAACAGCTTGGACAAGAAATTTTGTATACACATTTAATTTGAGTTTTCTTGCTTTATATTGCATCATAGCTTGTCTGCCGCACCTATGGGTTGGCTTTTGACGAGGGAACTCCTCAATGGTCAGCAGCACCGTCACCATATTTTTGAATGCGCACTTAAGTATGATAACCCGTTTTAAAGATAAGAGCTTGTTTTGAAAAATAATTTTTCAAATTTAAAAGTGGAAATGTTAGCAAAATATTTTTCCTTCAGTTTAAAAACTAATTAATGTAATTATCGGTATACACGTATTCGAATTTAGCATTTTAACCCCGTCATGCCAATAACTATGATAAAACACGGTATGATTCAGCCAGAGCGTCGAACCGGCCCCGCTAAATGGAAAGTCTAGGGTTCGTTAATTGGACCTGATTATGTATGTACATTTCATATTGAGAGTTGTTGAGAATTTTGGCTCGTGCGAATATAGTCTTTCATTAATGTAATTTGTGTTGGTCAAATTATTACGGGTTCCTACCTACTTCTTTGTTACTTTTGCAACTCATTGGTTTTCGTAAACAATTTTGATTCGATATTTTATTATTCTAACAAGCGATAATCGATCGATCGATATATTATTTCTAACAAGCGCTCGGATTTTCTTAAAATTTTTTCATTGCCTTCTCGCTCGTCCTCTCACTATCCAAAACCGTGGCTACGCCAATTGTGATGTGTCCTCGGTAACCGCGAGTAAGTGACCAGTAGAAATGTCTCGTTGATATTTGACGCAAATACTAACACCATGTTTTTTGTATTTCTAACTTAAGTATATTATTATATTCAGATCTCATATATCATATTCAACTATTCATTATAATTCACCATCAATGATTTTACGGCGTAGGTACAATTGCAGATGATAATCGTATCAAATTTCAAATATCTTCGCGACTGTACCACAAACCATTTGCTTATGCATGTCATTGCTTCATTTGCGAACAAACTCATTAATGAAAAAAAAAACCTCAGCAATATGATTCAAGAGACGACGCGACCGTAATCCATTGAAGAAATAATCTTAACTCGTGAAGTAAACGTTTATATGACCTTCGTGTCTCTTTGCATTCGTTTGGGGCTTACGCGTGCTTGACTTTACAGTCAACCGTGCTGCTCCAATGTCTATGCATAACATCTTCTTGTGTATGTAGTGGGTTATGCTCACTCTGAGCATTATTTTTATTATTGCAAATCTGTCATCGAAGCGGTGATAGCTCGGTGTTAGCGTGATAAGATACCTTGAGCTTTCTGTAAGGAACATGATGATACACATAGCATTGTGGTAGGATATTGTGGAAGAGAGGTAGGGCACAGATAAATTTCTTTTGAGATTTCTCTATACTTGGGGAGGCCCGACTGGTGGAATACCTCTACCCTACAGACGATCGCAGCCAAATAACCTTGTGGTGAATAGGGTTTCCAGAAGAGGGTTCAGGGTCGGCAACGCGCTAGTGATATCTACGGTAGCCGCTTACCATCAGGAAGGCCTTATGCTTGTTTGCCAACTCCGTAGTATATTTAAAAAAAATGTCTAAACCTCACCTGTCTAGCTTTTTTTAAATATTTTTTTTGTGATGTGTGTGTGTGTGTGTACTAGATAGTGTTTCTGGTTTATTAGTTTATCCGCGCGAATGCTGTACCGTTTTATTAGCACTGTTGCTTCTTATACTTTACAAATAGTACGTATTTGCATTATTGATCTGTTTCATTAAACTAATCTCCGGCCTTTGTAATTTGAATTCTACCATCGCGGAAGTTAAGAGCTGTTCATATAAGGCCGTAGCAAAACATACAATTCAGTTAAGTTTCTTGCTGGTTCATTTGAACCACTGATAACTTATTAAGAAGTCAGTGAAGGGAGTGGTATTTGTTATATTTTAGTAGTTTATAGGAAATTGCATCATAATAGAATATATCGATATCCAGTGCCAATCAACTTCATATCATTTTTAAATTTCTTTCAGCTCACTATTTGTGATTTGTGAGTTAATTAACAATGACATTAATGTAATATCTTTTTAAGCCGTAGAGATAAATCTGTAAAACTCAAATTACGTTTTTTTTCTGCATTTGCTTAACGTATAGTTAAGTTTTATTGTTATTAAAGTTACGATATTATTCATATCGGGTGTCGATATCGGCGGTGAGTTTGTGTTGTAATATTCTTTCATTCAATGTATCATACATTTATGAGCATCGTTTACCCCCACAGACTTAACACACCTTGGTCGACGAACGATAAACAAATTAATCTATTTGTTTACACGTTCGATGCGCCTTGTTACGCTTACAATCATCGGCCGTGTAAACGTGTAGCGTCAGCACGTAAACACATGAAGCAATCGCCCAATGCCCATGATATGATACCACTGTGCCAACCGTAGACTAAATAGCGGCCGATATCCTCTTCTAATAAAAATTACCTTAAACGACGATTCTTCGTTCTGTATTCAATATTAGCTGTGCCCGCGGCTTCGCTCGCGTGGACTACTATAAAAGATTTTTTATTTTTTATGCGGAACCCTAATAATTTTTATAAAATAAAAAAGTAGCCTGAGTTATGCCTTATAACATATCTGCCAGTGAAATCCTGTCAAAATTGATCCTACTGTTTTAGAGATTACCCAGAACTAACAGAGAAAAAAAAATATTTGTTTTTTTTTTGGTATAGGTACCGTGTGTACTTTCATACGCATTTAGTAAAAACCTGTTATTTTGACATTACAAACAAACACTTCAATTTTATTATACGTATAGATTATAAATTTCTGATTATACATTCTACGCGTTTTTTTTCTCATTAATAATAATATATGTGTAAAGTAAAAAGTGTAAAGGATATATGTATATAAAGGTTAATTATTGGTTTGAATTTATTTTCTGACTTGATGGCCCAACAGACTTTGTTTAAAGTCTTCCAGTAGTGAATAACTCGACCACTATATATATACTCAATAACTACCTATCACATTCAATTATAGAATATAAACTTTGTTCATTAAAAAACACCTAAATCTACCAACCAACATCTACTAATCATGGCGTTCAATCAAACGGTTTTGGAGTTATATACATGTTACATATACATATATTAACAATAACATCCATTTTTAGGGTTCCGAAATCAACAAGAAACTCTAGTTTCGCTATGTCCCTCTGTCTTTCCGCGGCTTAGCTCAGAGATTCTTATAACTAGAAAGCTGTAATTTGGTGTGGGTATTATACATATTAATCACGCCGACAAAGTGGCAAAATAAAATCTTGTAAAAAATTGGTTAAGGAGCTTCCCCTACACGTAAAGTGGGAATGTTTTTTTCTCGTCTATCCCATCTTGTGGTGCTGCTACCTAGTCGTTGGATAGGTAGTTTCAAAATATTGCGGGTGTGTGAACACCATTTTTTTTGCGTTTGCGAAATATTGCGAAATATTAAAATTTTAAAGTGCTAATTTTTGTTAGAGTCAAGTGTCCCCCTTCCCTTGCGAGCTAAATGGTTGTTTTTGGATATATGAAAAAAAATATGGTAGTGGTATAATAACATAATGAAGTTAAAAGGAGAACTATCAGAAGTAAGTAGGCTTTACAAGTTAACGAGTAATAGTCAATCATCTTATAACATGTACGAGAAGTAATTTCGTACAAATTCCATTGAAAATTACTTAAAGCCCATTCTCGAAGTATGCATATTGTGAGGGGCAACTACTGAACCCTACACTTCGCGTGGCCCGACACGAACTTATCAAATTTTTATATCACATAGATAGATAGATTATAAGGTTACAATTTTCATAGAATAAGGGATGTAATGACATTTCTGATGTTTAGTGTTCTTGGCATCACTTTGTAAAAGTGAAAATCCTTATAGTGCGGCCTTGTAAATATGTCACAATTTTTAGCTATTTTTTTATGTACTTAGGTTGATAATAGAATTTTCAGTTTCGCTTAATATGGCTAAACCACTTCAGCAGTGTAGAGTAATGGCAGTATCATTAGGAAACTTTTGTTTTAACTCCCTAGGTCGACACTTTGATCATTTAATTATCGACAAAAGTGTTTTGTATTACAGTACAGTGTGGAAACATACGGGCGTGGCAAGATTTCCATTCAAGAAGCAGATTCTCCGCACGCTCGCTTTCGTATGAATTGGACAGCGGAACGCGGCTGGCAGTCGCGTAGTGCTGCTCAATTGAGGCGCACGTTCCTCGGACCCGTAGTTGTTTTTACATTAATAAATTATTACAATTCACGTGTTCGATTTACGAATAGTGCTATGCTATAAAAATACAACGTGTCTTGTATGTCGTGTGTGATAAGTGCGGTGCTTCTCTGATCAGTCTTGTTGTAAGATTGTGTCTTGAGGGTGTGATCATAGATATCGCGAGGAGTAAATTGTTGTTGTTCGCTCACCGGTTTGTAATTGTGTGTTGTTAATTCATTGTTTTTGTTATGGTCACGTTGCCAAGGTCGGACCGGTTTTGCGTGTTTCCCCCTATGTGTGTATTGTACAATAAACAATCATTTATGAATATAAGTTTATTTATTCTCATTAGAAAACTATAACAAAGAATGCGTAATCTGCTCCAATCTATCTATATAAATAAAATAATTGAGGTTTGCCGTTGTGCGCGAATCACGCAAAAACTACACAATTTATTTTGATCAAATTTATTTTCTTTAACACCTTAGATACTTGGTCCTTAAAAAAACACGATATGTTCATTAAATAAAAAGTTATTAAAATTTTAAGAAATTACAATGTCTTCTGTCGTCCACGCGAGCGAAGCTGCAGGCACAGCCAGTAGGAAATAATACATTTAAAGATGACATACAGTTTGTATTTTAGAATTAAAATATACAATTAAATTTTTTTTTTTATCGGACTATACTGTTGGCCATTAGAGCTCTGAAACCTCTAGACGGCTTTTACAGCTTCATCGAGCTTGGAACAATAACCATATCTACCATAAGAGGCAATATTTTCTCAAGAAAATAACATTATTTGCTGTTTGGTATATATGTACGACGTATGCGACGAATTATGTTCGAGATTAAAAACATATAGTTTGAAGAGGGCATTAAAGTGATCTTATACCATAATGCTTCACAGAGTGAAACGTCGAAGCTAGAAAAAATATATATCTTGGAAACATTTCCATCTATTTTATTTAGGTAGGAACAAATTTATCTAAAGACATTGTTTCAAATGCGTTATGTACTATACTAATATTATAAAACGTAAACAAACATTGCAAAAGAATAGCTTGGAGCGTAATAGTATTCTCTGATAACATCATTCTCTTTACTGATGTAACAGAATTATATTACTTCTTTATTGTGTGTTCAAGAATCGGGAAAACATAAAATACACAGAAATTGATTTTAGTAGGAGTTAGTTATTAAAATAATGTATTTGCCTTAACAATGACACCATCGTTTCAAATATAGGTGCATCGGATGATGGTGTAATTTAATATTGGTTCTTTTGTTATGATATGTTTAGTTTCTTGCTGCTTCATTTCATGCAATTTTAAAATACTTTATTAGAGACACGATGTAATATTTTTATATACGAGCCCCGATGCAAAATAGTTCGTTTTTCGTTCGTTCGAGAAATTTTCTCTGTGAGATTTTTTCTAAATTTACTATTTTTGTATATCTATATAAAATATTAAGCTGTTCTACTATCACATGTCGCGTTACTTATGCCATTTTTTAATTATGAAACAATAAACTATTTTAGCTTCTTAAATTTATACATATCCTGTTTTCAATTCGAAGAAGTTATAAGCAAAATAGTTCGTCTAATTATTAATCGATGCAAAAGAGTTCGTCTATCGGTGAGTTAAATAAGATTATTCCTTATTTGTACAATTATGTTGCATAATTTAAATTTGTAAAAGTAATTCTGTGTCATTTGTAAAGTGAGACAGTATAAATTCTGAAAATTTCAGTTTTTTTCATTAGTTTTCAAATAACAATGAGTCGTGGCAAACCCGTGTGTGAAGAGCTTCGAAAGCGAATAGTTTGTGGGGTAATGCTGGCAAATCAAGTTACCAAATATCTAAAGGCTTGATACTGCCCAGGTCTACAGTCCAATCTATCAGTCAGCACTATAAAAAGAATTACTACTACTAACTATAAAAAGAATAGATCGACTTCTTGTTTAAAAATCGGTAAACATGTTTTTAAGTTAATCTCACACATACAAACAGACAGACAGAAAGGCAAAAAATTTCATGCTCTAGATCAGTATCGTTCTATCAGAAAATCGAAAACAGAAACTTGTACAGACAGAAATACAGATTGATTAATATAGACTAGATTAATATTGCTTACAAAGTCTTAATGCTAGGCATAACAACATCTTTATTCATGTTTTATATAAAAATGTTGTGCGCGTCTGTTAGTGATTCTATAATTTCTGAACGACTTGACCGATAGAGCTCTTATTGCCACAATATATTTGGTTTATCGAGACGTGGTTTATAGCTGTGTTAGGATTCGGTAGGTGGCGCTGTCTTCGGGCCATTATCTACCATAAAGGACAGAATAGTCTACCTGGATAGCTAGTTTCTTATATAACGTGTTTGCTTTACGGCCAGTCCGATACGTAACTATTTATTACTGTTTATGTAGGTAAAACTTTCAGAAGCCATTAAGACTATAGTTAAGTTATACGGAAGATTTGCTTGCTGGGGGGCGCGGTAGGTAGGAAACTTTGCCCGTTTTCAAACTTGTATATTTTCTTTTTTACTGTGAAGTTTTTTAGAGATAATACCTTCGTATTAAAGTTTTAAAATGCGTTTAATCTTCCATACATATTATAAAACTCTGTATGTATATATATATATATATAAATATGTCTTTGTCTGTCTGTCCGTTTATGTTCTTTTCACGCGAAAACCACTAATCTGATTTTTTATCGTTTTTCTTTTAATTCAAAAGATGTTATCTGGTTAGGTTATAGGATATATTTTGTTACATAAAGTGACATACGAAATAAGCAGTGACGAAGTAATCAATTCGGAAAAGGACGCTGTTGGAGCGATTAAATGATTTACGCTGAGTAAACCATAAGAGATATATCAAATTAATGTACAACATAATTGTAGATCTTAAAAAGCCGTAAAAAAAATCAGCGATATCATATGTTTATCTTCTAAGGATAAATAAGCACAATAAGCATTTATGTCTATATATTTTTTTTATTAATGTGTTTTTTTTACTTTTTTAATTGTAACTTTAGAAATATAAGATTATCTTTTGAAATCTACTCAACTAGCCAATGAAATTAAAGTTTGTTCAGTCGGTCACCAGTACAGATAGACAAAAATGTTATAAGTGCATGTTTGGGTTTTAGTAACTCGCCAATAACCATATGAGCTTAAGAAAAAGTATGTATTTAAAATAAATAAATAAATGATAATCCAGATTTATAAAGTGTAAAACCTTTGTGCAACCGTGGTTGGTATGACGATTGATAGTTTGCGTTCGTATGATTTGTGAATACTAATTATATGTACGCCACACAGGGGCCTTTGGTTATGGCGTCCGCTTGTCGTACAGTCTTGCTCAAGGCAGAGTTGATACAACTTGGTGTATTATATTTAAACTGCTTATAGCTGTATTTTTCTTTTATTATATACTAGATTTGTACAAGGGTCTCAATTGTTTGAAATTTTACAAATATCACTATATTATCATTAAAAAGAAAAAAAGTTATATTCCTAACTTAACCGTACATATAATTTAGAACTGTTTTACTTTTATTCGCCTGGTTTTCAAAAACATCTTCCAAAGTACACTCCTACGATACAAAAAACTTACTTTGTCTCTCATTTTCACATTTGTAATTTTGGTTTGTTGTCTATCTGTCTGTGATTTTCCTTTTTCTGTTCTTTGATGTTCCAAATTAAAAGAGAATGGAGAGATTTTGATTGTGTGGGAATATATAACGAAACCTTAATTCTACCTGTGTACTCTAAGTATTAAAATATAATTGGGGATCAAGAGCAAGCGACGTAGCAGAAAATTATAATCTATGTTGAACGTCTACTGAAATTTACCACAATTATACCTGAGAGCGATTGATAGGACTTTCGCGGTCATGTCACAGTAGGCGATGACAGGTGACCTTTTTTATCTCACCTTTCTAGGGTCGGCACAACATGTTTTCCTGTTCCACTCTCTTCTATAATTTATCATCTCAGTATTCAAAGTAAACAATCCATCAGTTCCTTCTTTGGTCTTCCTCTATTCCTATATATTACTGCTCAACACTTCGGTCACTGGTGTAACTTTCATACTTCCTCTGATTTACTCATACGTAATCTTATCCATTCAAGCTACATCACACATATATCTCAACATTCGCATTTCTGCCACATGCAGGATATTTTGATATATATCCATTTATCTTAGATTTATTTATTGAATGATGTCGTCACGCCGTGTTTTTGTTTTTACTTTTTAAGGTGTTATGAATAAATATTAATTCATGCGTACTATTAATTTTAACATAATATAAAGTGTTTAAAACAATCCAAAAGTTGTCAACTCCCGTATTAGTTTCTTGCTCTAACGATATGGGCCAAAATTATATTTTTATCGATATGGGTAAAAATTTATATCTTTTACATAACAAGTATACCTAGATAGTCGTTTTTTTTTCTCTTTGTTAAATGCCGAAAAAAGCTCGGCCGCCCATTTCATATTCCGTAATTCCAATGATGTAACTCAACACCAATAATGTATAGTATATAGTATATATAAATAAATGTATAGTATATAGTATATATAAATAAATGTATAGTATATTATAACTTGCTTGTTTATCTAATATCGTTATAGAAATATACATTTACCTAACCATGAAGATAATAGTTTTCATACATATAATTTTAGGAAGTAATTGCGTGGGAAACCAATTATCATCTCCGACAAAGAGAACAATAAGTATAAAAGGAGAAAAAAAAAATACCAAAGGCGTTAATATTTAAGTAAATGAGTCATTTAAAATGTACATTTTATTTTAATTATAAAGTTGAAGAATCACAAATAATCATAGACAGTATGCATTAACCTACTAAAAGACTATACATGCATTTAATTTTTATTTTATACTGCTAATGTGGCAAACAAGCATACGGCCCGCCGATGGGAAGCGGCTGCCTATGAACGCTTATAATAAATACCATAGGTATGAAATAGCGCGTGGCTGACTTTGAATCCCCCAACCTCGAAGAGCTCTGGAAACCTTATTCATCGCAGGAACACAACACAAGGTTATTTGGCTGCGATCTTCTGTACGATGGAGGTATTCCACCAGTCAGCTAAGTAGAGAAAAATCTCCAAAAAAATTTCCCTGTGCCCTACCTCTTCTACCAATTTCGTTTATTAGTCAATCAGAAGATGGTGTTTACATTCCATATTTAGAATGTTTATTCCAATATTTCCAATTCCAACTAACCATATTCTAAGGTTAGTTTAGGTGGTGGTTTAGTCCGACAGAATATCCAACGATGTCCTCAGGTTCGAACACCGGCACGTACCGACCAATTTATCGGAATTTGCGTACATTTTTACTAATTTAAAACACTATCAACTGACGGTGAAGGAGAACATCGTGAGTAATCAGAGAGGACCCATTGTTTAGCAGTGGGACACTTACTGGCTAGTATTGCTATAATCCGTATTAAGTTGTTTATTGTTTGTCCATTTTACTACAAAAACAACGAATCAAAAAGTGATAGAAAAAGCGATAAAATTAAAAAAAAAACGCCTTCAATATAACATAATTGGTAAACAATTCGACCTACGACCTTATAACTAATTACTATTCGATTTCGAAACGAAACGTATAATAAAGTCTTTGACCCGAAACTGTCATTGGACGGACTAACGGACGGTCGTACCTACATGGAAACCATTTTCAAACCGATGCGGCTGCGGACACTTGGGCACACGCCGTTTGCATTAATATTATATTCGAAGCGTATACACTGTAAAGGCGTACATACAATGAAACAAAAAACAATTTTCAAACAAATGATCTCTAGGTTCTCAAACGTGATAATGTTTACATAGAGTTTCAGAAAGTCCTGAATAATTTGAAACAAAAATAAATTGTAATAACATTTTTTTGTTCTTTTACATTTTTAGCGTTTGGCCAAAATCATATTTGGTGTTAAATGAGGATTTAGCCCAAGATGATAACGTGTTAAGTATAGTGGGGAAACTGGTTCTCAAGTGAACTTGCCAGAACACACGTACAGGTGCTTGGCGTCACAATTTCACTTTGAGGGTGGTAGCTAGCCAGGCGGGCATTAGAAAATACCCTATTACTATGTTCGCTCAGGCTCACTGCAGGAATTCGAGCTGACATCGATCGATGCGGTGCCTGTACACGCTACCACTGAGCCGCCATTGCTTAACGTCTATTTTAAAATTAAATAAATTTGGAATGGCAGAACCTGCTGTGTTACTACCGCCACAGGTATTTTTGTCGCAGAGTCTACACGAAGAGTTCCGAGTAGGTAGCTATTATAACTGGCCTCAGGACTGTAGTCTTTTGAGGTTGATTGGATATAGCTATAGGCTGCAATAACTATTTAAAATCGGTTAGACTCCACAATTATTTGCTACTTAATATATTTAAAGATATTTTATATATTTATGATGAAGATAGCGAGTTCAGTGGTGGAATTAATAAACGATCATATGAAGGCGCAAGGTCCTTTAGAATATCCTACAATACTGAATGCTGGGACTGATGTAAAATACTTTTCAAATAAAAATTAAATGCAGTCCAAGACGAATTTTATAGTAACCTCGTATTAGTAGATTAAACCGAACCAATCTACATTATTGCAATCGTGTGAAATACGTTTCACCTTGCCACTTACCTTAATTAAAACATCTAAAAAATTTACAATATTTATACAAAAATGTATACCTGAAAAATACTAAAACATAATTACTTATTTATTTATTTTAATAGAATTACATAAAAGATTTCATTTACCATAATTTCATAATGTAAAGCATAAACCACATTTATTCAAAGCGAACGCATCTTTACAGAGAAAAATGTATGCTACCGACCATGCATGTAATGCGGATAATTTACAAAGAACAATTTTTAAACTTTCAAATTAAGAAAAAAGATTACTCAATATGTTCTTCAAAGGTTTACCTGTATTTTTTTCGATAATTTAACCTGTCGTGAGTTTGGATTTGGGCACTGGGCAAATAAAAGAGACGGATAAAATAAGAATCACATGTGGTCAAGTTTCGCAAATAAATTGATATTTTGATTTAATATGTAAAAAGTAATCAATCTTGTGCATTCGACGTTGCGGAAACGAATGAGAACCAAAAAAGCCCAAAAGTTGGTGCACATGTTCAAGACGTTGATGAATCAGTCCAAATAATTACCACCAAAAAAAGTTGGAATGGATTTGGAACCCAGATGCTGAAGAAACCACTGAGGGCAACACTGATGCAGAAATGGTTGAATCTCTGATGTGGGAATCTGAATATGATATCCCTTTTGTTAAGACTTAAGTTCAATTTAAATCACTTTCTTTCCTCTTTACTTATATTAAGGTGTTTTAAATACAAAGACTGTTTATAAATAAAAATAATGTTATAAAAAATGTATTTTTGTGTGTAAAGTTGAGTTTACTAAAGTTTCAAATATGATTTTTTCAGCATGCATTATTTTAAAGCCAGTTTTTCAACGCTTAGTAATAATTTTACCGTCACTTATCACATGATAACTCTCAGCTGTGGATATTCATTGTACGATGACGTCACATTCACTGTAAGGTGTTTGCAATCACGTGACTTACAGATGAAAAACCTTTTTTAGGAAAAATTAAATAAATAATCAATTTTTTGTATTGTTTTAAGCTTTTTATTGATAGTTATTACATAAAATAATTGATAATATTACAAATTATTGTTATTATTACAATTATTATTAATATTAAAATAATTAACTTTAATTTTTAAACATACTGGCAACTCGCCTATTTTATATACATATTGTATAAGAATTGTTCACTTAATTTTTTTATAAATTACGTATTTGATAAAGTTATGAAAAATAATTACACTATTTTAGTAGTAAAAAATCTAAATCTAATTTTCCAATATTAATAATATATATATTATTTAACTAAAGCTGTTTTGGAATGAAATATCTACAACGTGAAGTTGCACCAGGACGAAACGTCACTCGATTAGAAGGATACGAACGCACACAGCCGTTTGAAAGTTCTAACTTGAATATAGTATTTTAGACTATAAATAATATTCTATTTAATACGTTCACTAAACACTAGCGCAAACGCCATTACAAGTTAATTCAATATTGTCAACAAGAATGTAAGTAGCCATATACATTGTCATGTAGCAATCACGTATTATATTCGATCTTAACATATTCTATAAAAAACAACGTGTGGGACGTTTACTGTTTGTCATAGATTAACGACAGCAGAACGGTACTGTAAACGAGAAGGGTTTTTAGGGTTACGAAGTCAACAAGGAACCCTTATAGTTTCGCCATGTCCGTCTGCCTGTCCGCGGCTAAGCTCAGAGATTCTTAGTACTAAAAAGCTGTAATTTGGTATCGATATACATATTAATTACGCCAACAAAGGACTAATATAAAATCTTGGAAAAAAATGTTTTTAACCTACCTTCCCTACACGTAAAGTGTGAGTATATAAATCTTTATTTCTCGGCTATCTCATGTTGCGGGGTGTCCGATTTGGATTTCAATTCAAGATCAATTCAAGGATTCCTTTGTGAAATATTAAGCTTTATCGTGCTAATTTTTATTAGCGTCAAGTGCAACCTAAATGGTTGTTAAAAATTAACGGCAGTAGTATATATAATGAAGTTAAAAGGAAAACTATCACAGCTAAATAGGCATAACAAGTTAAGGATTTATAGTGCACCAACTTATAAAATATACTTGGATAAGTCATTTCATACAAATGCCATTGAAAATTAATTAAATTACATATTGTGACTGGTAACTGCGGGGCCGGACCGGCCCGACACTTGACCCGACAAATTTATTTAATCTCCAATATCTTATCCCTATTACATTGTTTATTAATTTGTAGTAGTATTTTCTTATTTATTGTCTATACTGTTTGAGGTGTCTCGGAGAAGTTTGTCAACGCTCCTCACAATCTATCAAACCAGTTTAAATAATAAGACAGACGTTACTGTAAACGTATGATATGACGTAGATAACGAAACAAAAATAACTTAAACACATAAAAATATTTTAACGTGTCCTAAACGGTGTGTAAACATAGTATATTTATAGACGTACGATCAATCATTGCGCATGTTTCTACTGCTAAAAATAAGTTGCATGTAAACGAAGCTGCAATTGAATCTACCGCATTCCTTAGATTTTCGTGGATTTAGCTTTCAATATTGGACGTTTAAATGCTTTCGATTTCAAATAAATTGTTACTGCTTTGTAAAATTATCCCAAGAAGAAGACTAGATTACGACCTGACGACCACCATGCACATGGTGATCAACTCGTCACATTGACATTCTTTTGGTTTGACGCGTTTCGTTATCAACCATTGTATAGCCAGCTACCAAAAGGCTGGAAGAACGGCATGACAACGGCGACCTTCGATCGATTGCTGATCTCTTGATGGTTGCCCCCCATGTTTGGATTGTACTGTGATTATTATCAACGCCGTGCGTTTGCCGTGCTAATTTAAAAAAAAAAACTATCGGCCGGTATGTTAGGTAAATCATGGTATGAAATTTCAAACAGGCATACAGTCCACCTGGTGTCATGTGGTCACTGCAGCTTAAGCAGAAACATTAAAAGGATTCATAGTTCTGAGGCTAGTCCTAATAGAATACTAATTCTGAAGACTTGATTTAGAACTGCTTGTGTCCCAGGTACGTGTTGCCGATCAGTCTTCAGACCAGAATAGAGCCCGAGTACTGCTGCTATGTTCACTACCGCAGTTGAATCTTGAATAGTTTTTTTTTAAATAGTTAACACGGCAATGTGGTTTTTTTATCTGATGGTATCTACTGTACAATCCAAAAACAGCGACGTCGCTGTCATTGCGGTCTGCAAGCGGTTGATACTGAAACGCGACAAAGCAAAAGAGTCACTGTGACAGGCTTAAAACAGCACTTTATTTAATCTAAATGACAGATACAACTCGAAACTCTGCGCTAAAATGAAAAACAGATGTGCCAATCTAACAACAAAAATAAAACAAAAAATTGAATTTGGAACCATAAGCAAATCATCCATTGTATATTCATCAATGTATATATAGTTTAGAAAGCAATGTAATAAATTAATTTTGTGTCCTAAAATTATACATTCGATAAATTTTATGAGTAACTGCACGTCATTATTTACCTACCCCCTGAAAATTTATACAAAATTTCATGAGCTGACAAACGTCAAAACGGCCATCATAGCGTGCCTCTTATATAATTATAATCATGTAGATCAAAAAAATATAAGTAATTAAAAAGGAGTTACACTATGATCATTGATGGGCTAACTTGATTATGTTATTGGCACGCGAGGTAAAATTTTAGGAGACATTTTTGTTTTGTTACGTCATAGAAGTATAACTTTTTGTATAATGTTTTGTTATACTATTTCTTTATATCAAAAATTAATTTAGTAATGTATAAAATATATACTATATTCAATAGTGAATTTTATGAAAAGTCTAAAATGAAAAGCAAACATAAGAGACATATAATGCTATGAACTAATTATTGACTACATAAATGTTAGGAATGGTTTTATAAATTCGCAAATATTTTTTTTTTAAATTTGGATATAAAAACGTTTTTTTAATGTCATTCGGTTTTTGTGCGAAATCATTTTGTGATGAAAGTCGGCGTGCAAAAACTAATATATAAATTTCAAGCTCTCGGTAATAACGGGAAGCTAGCAACAATGCAATAGCTAGACGATTCCCGATATATCGACAATTGAAAGCGTTGAAATTTATGAATAATAATTATTACAAACGATAAACTGTTATTTGAAAACTTTATTCATGAAATCAACAACGTCCAGACGAGAAGTTAGTTAACTTTGAACATGGAATTCGAACGCCGCCGGTTTTTCATATTTATTTTGTTATTTCAATGTGGAAAATGGATTTACGCGGTATTGTTTTGTCAATATTTCCGTTATAGAATTTGGTATTTTAAGTATATTAGAAATCGGTAATCGTTTCACATAGTATTGGTTTTTCGTTACATACATGATTGTTGATATAATATTCACTATGTTATTTTACGGTTTTCTGTCCTCCCCTGCCAGCTAAATGGCTGTTTTTAGATTTGCGACAAAAATATGGTAGTAGTATATATTATAATAAAGTTAAAAGGAAAACTATCAGACGTAAGTAGGCTTTACAAGTTAACGAGTAATAGTCAATCAACTTATAACATGTACTTGGAGAAGTAATTTCGTACAAATTTCATTGAAAACTACTTAAAACCCACTCTCTAATTCTGCATGTTATGACGGGCCACTACGGAACACCCTACATAGCGCGTGGTTCATAACACACTTGGCAATTTTTTTAAAATGTAGGTACGGTAATGTTTCAGCGTAATCTAAAAACAACGGTGACCACTACGGGGATCGGCAATCTATAACCGGTCCACCATATAAAGTGACTGATACCGAAACGCGACAAACCAAAAGAATGACTGTAACGAGTTTAGGGTGATCGCGACCCAGTCGTCTATAAATCCCTATCCAACCATACCGCCGTTTGATGACTGGATATACACCGGCTGATACCAAAACGCGACACGCCTGAGCGTCCCACTAAAGCGGGTGTTACACGTGGGGTATGGTGGTCGCGGTCCAATCGAACACAATTCTCGTGTCCTGCCATTCAGCTGTGATCTGGACGGAGTAATAATTAATTTATTTTTTTACATAAAGGTCTTGATTTATATCGGCTATTAGTCCGTCATAATTTGAAGTGTTTTTCACAACCTTTCTCCTACATTTTCGCTTTAGAATATAAAGTGTTATGTTAAATGAAATAGGTTAATTTAAAACCTTACACTATACAACACATAACTGAACTAAACAACAATATTCTAATTTCTGTTTGTATTCACGCGAAGTACCAACGTGTCTATGAATTATTAAAATAAAGAAAATCGTTCTTATACTAAGTGATTTATCTCGTTAAAATTTATGTATTTCACTTTGGATTTTATCGTGTTATAAAGCTGGTTTTATGTGTATGCTTATGTAATTTGGCAAGATAAGTTAAGGCGAGATATTCGTTTATATTTTTAACTAACTGTGCCCGCGGCTCCACTCGCGTGAACTGCAGAATGCAGTCGGTCAAGCGCACGCGCGAATTGCTCCCTCAATAATGCTTATTATGGGAGATCCTTAGAAGATACAGATATACTACCGGTGACTTTTTTTTAAGGGCTTTTTAAGATTTACGATTATGTAGTACATTAATTTTATATAGGTATCTCCTTTGCTTTATTCAGCGTAAGCCATTTAATCGCCCCAAAAGAGTTCTTTTCCGAATTGATTCGCTCGCGTGAACTACAAAAATTGTTGTTACCGGAATAAAAAGTATCTTATGTGTCAATCCAGGTTATAAACTATCTGTGTGCCTAATTTCATCCAAATCCGTTCAGCCGTTTTTCCGTGTTTGAGTAACAAACAAACTTACTTTCGCCTTTATAATATTAAAATATTATTAGAATAACCTGGCCAGATAACATATATATTAATTATAGGAAAAACCATGTAAATCGGATTAGTGGTTTTCGCGTGAAAAGAACATAAACGGACAGACAGAGATACGTTGAGTTTTATAACGTTATATAGATGTTTCAACTATGTCTCATTCTTTTTTCCATAGGTAAAAGTAAAATTCGCGTTTACAGTTAGGTCCGATCCATCGGCATGGAGCCCTTGAGTCAAGCAGCCGTTCGCGCGATACAGTGACTCTACATTCACTAGCTTTCACAGCCATACATGACACTGCATTATACACACATGCACAACACACAGGCACAACCTATGTAGGTTCTGAAGGGACCTTTTTTTTCTCTTTTTTTGCCTAGTTAGATTAGACAAAAAATTTCAGACCACTAAATACACATACACATGTTTCTTCCCTCCTCCCAGGGGGCAGAAACATGTATATATGTATAGATTTTAGATCGAATGATAGGGATTTAGTCAGATCGCGACTTAATTGCATACGCGCAACAGTCCGAGCCGAGGTTCGGCCACTTTGGCACCCTCGGATGTTGTTGCTTAGCTTTCGTGGCTGAGTGCCCTAAGCGCTCGCCCCCAAGCCCGGTAAAGCTGTAAAAGCCGTAAAGGCTCCTCCTAACAGTATGGTCAGTTCGAAAAAAAAAAAAAAGCGTTTACAGCACAATATATCCACGATAGATGCATGATGAATGTTCTATAAGAATTATTGCTCGTAATTATTGCTCATATTTAAGTCTATCGCTCTTTGTTTTTACAACACCGATTATAACACTGGAATAGAAAATATCGTACGTCGATTCATTAGAACAAGTCGGTATGTCTAGTGTAACGGAGAGCGCTTGTCGCCTTCACCAAGGTCACGCGCCACTACTCTTTGAGGCACCTGTCCTGCTGGTGATTATACACTCGTCTGACAAGTATGTTGGAAACTTTGAATACATTACCTTTTTGGGATCTAGAGGAAAAAAATTAAGTTACGCAATTCATACGGCGTAGTGTATGCATATATGCATACATAAATCACGCCTCTTCTAACGGGGTAGGCAGAGATCACGTCCTTACACCTGCTACGATCCTGCCATACATCTTCCGCTTCTTCAAGATTCAATCTTTTTATGCATGCTTGTCGGTTTGGACTACTCTTGACCTGTCCTTTCCCCAGAACGTCCTCGATTTGATTGTGGAACTTTAGTGTAGGCCTTCCTCTTCCAATGTACCCATTCACACTCATCATATAAATTTGTTTATTCATTTTTCTTTCAGTCATCTACATGCCCAAACCATCTAAGCATCCCTTTCTCAAACCGTGTCACTATATCTTCTTTCACACCACAAAGTTCTGTTATTGCTTATCCTATCATTCAATTTCACTCCTAACATACTTCTTAGCGCTCTCATTTCTACATATTCTACTTCCATGTGTTTTCTGTGCATATGCATAGTTTTGTGTTTTATTTTGTATTTTAGCAGTTAGTCTCAGTAAAAATAAGTTGATTATGAGAGCGGTAACTTTAAGCTGTATTGTACCGAAACATCTTAGGGGTTATGTCATTTGGTATTCCATAAATCATACATTGTAAACAAAAGACTGAATGGGCGATTTCTTGTTTTTAACTTTCAAAAAGACAGGATTATTGTTTTCCATGAGAACTTATAAAATTCCTTTATTGTGTGTCTACATTACAAAATGAAAAAATTAAACAACTATACGTAATCTAATCGTGTAACCTAATCGTGTTCTAATACAAATATTCGTATATTTGTCCAAATTGAATATCATCTGGTCTATAATTATGAGATAACACAATTTTCGTGTTTTTCCTAGTTTATACCGGAGCTGCCAGTTCTGACGCACGCTAGACTCATTGTATCTATTATATAGTTACGTTAATGTTAAATTTTATGCTTTTCAAGAAACATTGAACTTGCTAAATCTTGTTTATTTACTTATACAGAAGAGTTCACGAGATTTTCAACAGAGCAACAAATGGACTGTTCGTCTTGTAAGTGTCTACCTTTATCAAGCGGTCGACCTTGCCAGGAACTACATGTCATATAAATAACTTTTGTTAGTCTGATAAAGTTGTCACATTATATAAAATGTCAAGTATCTTCCTTTATGTGATAGCAAAGTTGAGTTAGAAACTGTTGTCTCTTTTATTATCTACAAACCTACGAGTTGCTATTTGTTTGTTTGAAAGACTCCCGAGCTGTGTGATGATGGAGTAATTGACGAAGGTAATAAATATCACTCCATAGGCATTTCACCTTGCGAATGAAAAAATGATCTTGGTGTATGCAGCAGGAATATTAACTTTACGTGGATAGAAATGAAAAATTTACTTGTTATAAAATTTACTTGACGTGACTTCTGACTAAGCTTGACTTCGTTCTTCTTCATTTTGCGTGGTCTTTACATTTTTACTAATGCAATCTTTTTTGCCTCTGAACAATATTAGAGAGACGGAATTTCGTCAAGTGCTGCCTTTTATATATTTGTTTCTGTTCTTATTTCATTTCTCCCGATAGGTTTAATTATTATACAATAACTTATACATATATAATTACTAGGTGTGTGCCTCACGGTTTGACCCGTCCAGTCAACGCTTATCGTTTTTACTTTCGGTACTTGCCTACAGTATGTCAGATTGTTTGACGTTCATAGTTACTGCTCCTCCCCTTAAGATCATAGCGTGTAAATATATAGCTTTATAACCTTCCTTATTAAATACGATATAATAGGCAAAAACAAGTGTCAGAGGTTTAACACGTTCCAACAATCAAAAAAAGAACTCCGTGTTTTTCTAATATTAGTACAGATACAGAATTTATAAGGTTCATATAGTCTAAATTTTAAAGCTACGCCACTAAATTATGTTATTACCGGGTCCCTAAATAAGGTGGTGTTTGCAAAATCTAAAGTTATTATGTGTGCTCGTCACAGCGATTACTTGCACGGCACGATCTGACTAATCACTTCGTACTTGGCGGCTTAAATTACAAATGTGCTAACTATGTATATATGTACGTCAATAACAATACACCTTTACTGTTAAACATTTTGAACCTTTTCAAGGTATAATAAACTATTTAAAAAACATATTTAAAAAGGGATAAACAAATGCGAATGTGTATTTTGAAGAAAAAAACTAAGACATTGGTTTAAATAACCAAACGACGTAAAACCTCATCATAAAATATAAATTATTGCACCCAGAAGCTGACTTTTATATAATTAGAGAGATCATCTTTCTCGCAACCATTACGAGGATGAAGTACCTACCAGATGGTGTATTTGAATGTCGTGTGTTTTGAAGAATACTTTAGTTTCGCTAATGATGGCGGGTGACGCCATGTCATCTCGTCCTCACGTGACGTCACGACCCCGCTTCGAGTATTATGTACGAAGCTCTCTCGGATTGGATGACCCTTATACAATATGAGTAGACGATACTTCACTTTTACACTAAAAAAATAGAGCTTGCAGGAGATGATGACTTTTACATTAATACTTTATGATTAATATTAAGGAAGTAGGTTTGTTTGTAAAACTTACAAAGCTAAACTAGCAGACTACTTAAAAATTCTGTTATTGATAAATAGTCTGATAATTATAATTTTGTATATCAAAAGCTTGTTAAATGAAGCACTGCAGTAACGATAAGTGCTCTTTGTTTTTTGTTTTAAGATAATTTTGTTTTAAGTTTACAAACAGTAAAAAAAACTCAGACCTAAAGATAAGAAAATTTTTTTTATTTAAGTTAAAGGACATGTATCATAGTATTCTTTTTTTTTAATTCTAAATATTTAGAGGCTTTTATACAATTCTCTAAAAACTTAAAATTAACCAATCATTAGGTATTATAAACTAATTAAAAATTATATAATCTTACGTAACTCTTCAAAAATCGGGACTATAATTATCACTGTTCACACTGCGTTCATAGTCAATAATGATAGTTGTCCAAAGGACTGGTTTAATTAACTTCTAATTCCAACATATTTGCAGCATGAAGAAGTTCATCTTAACGTTGCGTTTCAGGCCCACAGAACTTTTTCAGAAAATGCAGGTCGTTATATTGATGTCGATATAGACAGCTTATCTTTATACGCTAAACCAGGTAATTTAAATTTTCCCTTTTTAATAACTGCCTTCATAGATCGAAAAGAAGTTGGTGTGTTAACTACACTTGATTCCCATGGACTATTATTAAAATTTCTGTGTAACATGGGCCGTGGATGTTCTTTCTGGACTCTAGATTCACGCACAGGTCTTATGGAAAAGCAAGACCAACATTCACCATAGTGGCACTATTAGGCGTGTCTCGTTCCGAAATTAGCCGGTGTATATATATATCTAGTAATCAAGCGATATGGTTCTGCATCCTACTTAGTCACGACTTTGTCGGATTTCGGGATCAGCAATAGATCAGTGTATATATCCAGTTGCCGAAAGGCTTGGATGGCATGACAGCAACGACCAGCGATGGATTTCCGATTTCTCGGTGGTCACCGTTGTTTTTAAATTTCAGGGCGCTTACCATACTTAAGTTTATTACCATCAGATACAGTGTGACTGCACCGTGCAGTTACTATAGAAATAACTTTCAAAATAATACTCGTATATATATTACATATATTTTATTGAAACTGAAATATAACGTTTCTGTATAATATAATTTTAATAATCTCATCTATTTGAACCACTATTAAGTCTAACCCGATGCCGCACCATGAATATAATTTTCGCGCGGCATGTTAAATCAGGTCTGAAAAATGGCCGCCCACCGTTTTGTCGTCGCGCCTGACATTTTTCATTTTATTATGTTTCGCTGGAGCCCTTTGTGGCCTTTTGTCCTTTAATGTTGAGAGAAATGCTTTTGTGAGCCTTGCGGTTGGTTGATTTTGTTACTCTTTTTTTTTTCGAATTAATGTATAAGCTGAATGTTTAGTTATTGTTAGAAGCAAGCACATTAATCTACATAGATTCGAATTATACAATGAGGCTGAGCTTTCGTTAAATAAAAACGCGATGAAACCACGATGGCAGGTCATTTCCTATTGACAGCCTGGCTATCTACCACCATACTCAAGTTGGAGAACCGATAGGTGTGTAGTCACTCTGGGTTAAGCGTGTTACCATCTTGGAACACATTGGCAATTAACATCAGAGTAGATTATTTTGGAAAAATTTTATTCCAATGCTTGATTGCCGCAGTCGAACCGAGCCATGTCATCATGTGCTCAAAAGATTTGGTATAACATCTCTATAAGTAAGTTGGTAATGTTTAGATTTCTATACTTAGGTACATTAAGCATAATAATCACATATATTATTTCTCAAAGGTGTTTTTCCTGGCAACGCCGTTAATTCTTCGTCAATATTGATTCAAAATTCATTTCATTCATTCATTTTATTAAATTCATTCATTTTAAAGCTTATGTTCCCTAATATTAGCAAAATATACAAATAATATAAAATAAATGTTATAAATAGATTAATAAATTCCTTCCTTAATTGCATTCCATCTCTATATATTTTTTCTCAAAGGTTTTGACCATACAGGTTGTGGTTTGAGGGTGCAGCATATCATATTAGCTTTCTCGCGACTTCGTCAGTGCGTTTTTAATACTATGCCCATTATCGGGTTCCAGGTTACCTCTATGCTAAATTTCATTACGGTGGTTTCAGAAGTTTAGTCATGAAAAAGTACCAAAGAAGTAGATAGAGTTACTTTCGCATTTATAGTAAGGAATATAAGGTCTTTTTCATTAAATAGACATTTCATAAATTCAGGTTTTTATACAATGTCAATTTGGCCCTGTTCATTATAACCGAATTTATATAAATAACGCCATCTGTCTCATTCTAAATAATATCACATCATTAAACGGTTACGACTTTCATTTCCAAACAGAAATAAATGTGGATTCCGCAAACTACAATTTGGGTCGCTCATACGCAAATTGAATTTTGACGCACCATCTTTACGTACGTTAGAGAATCGAAGAATCCCCTTTATTTCGAGGCAAGTTTCATTGTTTTGGGTTTTAGATGGAATTGGATCGAGATGTTGCGAGCTTTACAAGCCTGAGACTTCGTATTTACGGGTGTACATGGTATTACATTATTCCGGATGTAAATAAAGTTTATAGCTTTCATTTTATGATAAAATAAGTTCATGACAGACCTATTATATTACACTAGAGGTGTCTAGCGGTTTCACCGGCGTATAATTTGAAAGACCTCGCTGATTGATGATTTATAATACTTCAGTATGAACAATATTTTTATCGGGCGGCCAGGATTATGCGTTACAACTCACACGGCTCGTTTGCTCCACTACAACTATAGTCATAGAACCAACCCGAATGTTGAATTATTTTAATTTTACATTATCTTCTAAACTATTCATCCAAATACCATGCTATAAAGGGCAAAATTTATATACATAAAATTTAAATTAATATGTCATAAAATGCTAGCTAAGAAGTGTAGCCTAACTATATAGCTTATACTATTCCTCGTGGATCTGGCGCCAAATGATGAATTCTTTTAATTTTACATTATATCCCTTGACGTTCATGTTTACTGATCTGCGCTCCTTAGGATGTATAACTTTCCTCAATAAAGGCAATAAGATGCAAAAAAAATCATATCTAAGAGGCACGTTTAATACGAAAAAAAAACTTGAATTTTATAACTACACTAACTACATATATTATTATAACGATAGATATTATAACGAATTATATATATATATTGAAAAGTTACAAATAGAAACTTGTTATGGTGTTTATTAACGTTTTTAAAATACATTGAAAGGTTTACGAGTAAGTGGGGAGACGTAAAGAGAGTTTGATCGCTTTGATGTGAGTTTACTTTTCGATTTCACAACTTTTATTTTTGTCAAAAGCCCGAAGTTAGTTGATGCGAGACCGTCTGTCAGTTCTAAAATGCCATTACGCGTCATTTAACTTGAACGTTAAGAAAAGTTTTGCTTACGTGACGTTGCCTTTGACGGGCTTATATGATTTGCACTTGTGTTGTCAAGCAATAATGAAGGTAGTACGCGATGACAAAATTAGAAGATTATGGCTGGCTGGATAACATATTTTAAAGTTATACATTTTATTTGGCGCTAGATGAAAAAATGATAAGAGTAAATTTTTATACATTGTAACAAAAAGTTTACATGCACTATGAAGTTGCTTCCAAAAAGATGTTTAAATGTGGTGAAGCTATCTTCACATGACAGTTCACATTCGATGAATTTTTTACAAGCTTTTATTTAGTTTCAACTGTTTCGGTGTCTGTCTGTAATCAAATCTTGCAAGTTATATTTGACCCACTCTCTCTTATCCTATGGAGTTGATTTTTTACATGTTGATTAATTTCCAACGACAATGAATTTTTATGTTAATCGTGACCTGATTCCACACTCAGTATTCGCTCCAGACGAAAGAATTTAACGGTCAACAGCTTGGACATGGCATTTTCTATACTCACTGATTTAATTTTGATTGTTCTCTTTAAATTGAAAAGCCTGGCTGCAGCACCCAGAGTTGGCATTCGATGAATGAACTCCTCAACGGTCTGCTGCTATATATACATATTTATTTTTATGTACAACTAAAGTGGCGAACAGGCGGCTACCATAGCCTGTAGATGCTTGTAACACTTGACCATACGTCACGTTGCCCATTTTGAACCCTCGCACCAAAGAGCTATTTGGCTATGATCTTCTGTAAAGTGAACTATGGAGGATTTCACCAGTCGAGCTGCCCCAAGTAGAGAAAAATCTCAAAAGAAATTTATCTGTGTCCTACCTATCTCTTTATAAATTAATAATGATGCTGTTGTCCACGCTTGCGCAGTCGCGGGCACAGCTTGTTTTTTTCCCTAGTTATAAATCAGTATTCCTAACTCCTTTAGTACAAAGTGATTCATTATCGTGATGCGAATAGGGTTCGCGTAAAGGCAACGCTGAATGGAATCCGACGGGATGATGTCATTTGACCAATCAAACGCCTGCATACCGTTATGGTTCATCACGCATACCTTGAATAATAATCTACTACGTATTTATCTTTGTTTGTTAGTTATAAGAAGGTTTAGGTCAAATAAAGCTTAAAAGTATATTACGCTGGTTGTTGGAATTCTTTATCCTTTTTTAATCTTATAGATCTAGCGGTTTTCCATAATCTCACCTAGTGTTAAAGTGAGGATGTTGGTCCAAGACACGCTAAGCCTAGAGAGGGGACAGGCTCTCAAGTGCAGCTGCAGGAAAACATATAGGCCGCATTCTCAAGATGAACTCTAAATGGTGTTACACAAAAAAAATTTGTGAAATAAATATTCAAATTCGAACAAAAGAATAATATTATATTTTAACTAATTTATTTTCAACTTTATAAAAATGTTAAATACCTATACTTGACCGAATAAAAAGCGTTGAAATCGTTCGTAAGCAAAACTGAATTATGATAATAAATTTTAATTTATTACAGAATTCTCAGCGATTCAGTTGTACGTAGTTTTATTGAACACTGGTGACAGACAACTATATAAAATTAAATCCTACTAGTCCTACTAATATTGAAAATATTATAAAGTTTGTATGTTTGAATGTTTGTTACTCAATTCCAAACTTAGTATAGCTTGTAATACGGTAACTAAATAGCCGATAGCATATATAGATGTTTAACACCCAGACAACATCATTGACGAAAATGCTCATTGCTCAAAAGTTAGTCATAGGTGGGGTTCGAACCCACGAACTCTTGGCTTAATAGTAAGGTTTACTAGTACTGCGCCACAAGGGCTGTCATTCTATATTTATATGTATAATGAACTTCTTTCAATACACTAAACTCTAAAACGTGTATTAGTCACATTTGAGTTGGCCAAATTGCCTACATTATATGCAGAGAGATGTTTTTTTAGTTTGATTGTTGGCCGCGATAATTCTGTGACTACCCGTCAGAACTGAATTTTATTTGAATTTTTAACCCCCGACGAAAAAAGATGGGTGTTATAAATTTCGCTTGTGTATCTGTATGTGTCTGGCATCGTAGCTCTCAAATGACAGGGCCGATTTTGAAGAAAATCTATTAAAAGATTATCAGCTCTCTTCTAATAAAATTGATAAATGGATGTGAGCATCTTTCACAAGTCTAATCGAGTCGAAATTTGGTATTCTTTTATTTTAATGATATTAAAAGAACATGACAACCATTAGTTGATGCTGCAACGTCATCTGTAATCTGCAGAATACTTAACATTTCACCAACTTAAAGCAGATATATCGTATTTGGACTCACTAAATAGGCTGTGTATCGGTGGTTTCTTAAATTTTCAATTTACCTTGTACACCTTATTTATTGAGGAAGACTAATGGCTGTATAACTTCATGCTGTGACCCTAAAGAAAGGAGCAGTAACCATGAACGTCAAGCAATCTGGATAAGCGAACGGGTGCGTTGGCGCTAGCGAAGCTGGAGACTTATAAATTTAACACGGGTGAAACCGTGGGGCACGTCTAGTATCATGCATAATCGTGGTTGCGCGTGATAACAACACACCGGCTTCGTGTGTCTGCTGGGACGCCGGACGCATAAATATGAATTTAGCATCATCAGATCGCCTCGTCCGGCTTTGGCTCGCACCAGAGACACCAATTTTCGGATAGTGCGCCTCGGGAATATGATTATTCTCGTGTCCCGTTCCCTGTAATTTGGTTCTCGATTCGCAAATTTGATATTATGAAATAAAAAAAACTTATTCACTGACTGGAATGGTTATAGTTATTATGTAAAGAAGTAATATTGATGAAGTACCTACATAAATAATAATATTATATATAAATATTAATATATATTATGATGTATTCGTTTATTCATTTTTATATTGTTTTCCTGTAAGTAATTCGGTTACCATATTTACATGTGAACATTATAGATATATGTTTAATTTACTACATATTTTTATTTCTTGATTTAAATACAATTTAAACGATTGAGCGAACTCGCGAGTTGCGATTCAATCAACAGCTATAAAAACCGGCGCAATGGAATTTTGACTTGCTTTTGTTTGTCAAATGGTTTCAAACTACTTCAAACTTCTATAGGTAGGTGCGTTATGAAAAAATGATGAGAGTGAATTTTAAATATTTTAAAACTGAATGCATTTGAATCAATGTCGGAAACATTAAAAAAAATGTAAAAAAAGGATTTAAAAAATTAACACGTACGAGACGGCATCTATTAACAATCTGTTTAATTTTCGTAACAGCTATTAGATTATTTATATTTTATAATCTGCGAAATATACGCACGAGACAGTAATATGTTTAAAAACTTATTTGTGTAATGTTAATTAAAACGATATCCAAATATTCGAAGGATCATTTTGATTACGAAAGTGAAATGGAATCGTTTTGTGCACCGGCGTCTACAATTTCCCGCCAGTAAGTGAATTTACTCGTATAATTCTATTTGTGTCTGTCACATTTCTAGTAGAGTTTTTGCTGCTGCATTCAGTAATTTACTTCGTTCGGGTAGTGCAATGCAACAAATGAGTTTATTTCAAGCTGTTGTTTAATATACTTTTGTACGTACAGAACAAACGGCGTCAACCTTAGAATAAAAAAAATATTATGATGAAATGATCTTCGACATCTATATTTTCTGTACTTATTATAAAACTCAACGTCTGTCTGTCCGTTTATGTTCTTTTCACTCAAAAACCACTAATTCAATTAACATTTTTTTTTGGTTATAGCTATTATATCTGGTCTGGTGATAGGATTATATCTTGTTCGATCGAGTTTCTTGCTGATTCTTCTCTATGACTGTGATGTTTTCCGAACCGGTAGTAATGTTTGACGTTCATAAGTGCCTTCTTGGGGCCATAATTTAATAAAGTATTTTTTTATTTTGATTATGGTACATGTTGGCCTCGGTCCGGTCGAGCACTACAGTCCTATCACCTAGCAAACAGCAACTGCCTGTAATTACCGTTTTCCGCTTAAAGCTCGATTGATTTTTTGCGATATTGTTTCGATTAATTTTCTGTTCATTCACAGAGAATGGATTGTGTTTATTTTCGTGCCGGAACAACGTATACCACCGAGGTTGCGGTCGCGTTTAGATTTCAAGGAATAAAATAATATGTAAATTATATATTTTTTGCGTTTGAATTTATGTTAGCGTGTCAATATATGACTTTATTATTCGCGTTGACAAATCTGAATGCGTATTTGTAATGTCTGTTTACATTTCTGTTTTTTATTTTTTACTCGTTTTTGTTTACGCGTAGGTTGTCGAAATGATTCATGGTGCGGAAGAACTGACATAATGGCGTCAGAAATGTTACTCCAATATTTGTACGGTACGGACGCAGGTACGGACATTGAATGATGTTAAATGGAAATCCAAAGGTAACTTAATAAATGCAGTTTGCAATTAAAATTTAGCGCTTGTAATATTATTTTTTCTTTAAGTAGAAATCACGATTTTAAAAAGTTTATGTTGTGATTGTTTTTTCTTGCTGATAAATTACTCAATATTAATTGATTACTAAATGTATGTATGTATTTTATGTACGCATGTAAGAAGTTATATTTCTTTGGCGTAACAAATGAAAAATAAGTACAATATATACAAAAGTCAGTACAATCAATTTACATTATTATCATTGTTGGCTGCTAACTCACATCATGCCACACTGCCGTCACAGGATGCGCGCGCAGCTCTCAAGTTTACCTTCTACTCAACACGACAAAAGAAGTAAAATATCAAAAACTTAGAATTTACAAAATAGCTAGTATTAAAAACATTTTGTCTTAATTAACCTTCTTCTACTCGTAATCTTAAATGTTTCCTAATAAAGAAAATCTACGAAAATGTCAGTCACGTCATCAAGGAAATGGCCCGTCGTGGCTTCGCCTCAAAGGACGCAAATCAACCGTAGCGTCGAAAAAAAAAATACGCTTACTTAATTCCATTCGAAATATTATAATAGTACACGATCGACCAATGACAACGAAACAGAAAATCGTTTCCGAGTTTTATATAATAATGTTTAGTTCTAAATGTTTTGTTTAGTGTTTAGTTTGCTGGGTGGGTAGTATGTAGGGTTGCCAACCCTACTCTACAGTATCCTACTGTATTAGGCGTCCAACTACTATTAAAAAAAATGTAGTAGGCGAAACTACTATATTTTTATTGGATATAAAAATAGGCAACATTATTCATACCAAAATGTTTAAGCGTGAAACGGAACCCAGGCCGCAGCCTTTATCTCTTGGATTAAGTTTAATATATTCTTAATCTGAGTTCTATATATTTCTGACAGATACTTGGTATGTCACTGTCAATTGGATTATTTCTCATTCCCGTTATTATTTGTGAATCGAGCAGTAAAAAATATTCCTTTAAAATATTTATTCGAAACTTACTAATTATTATCATTTTTTGTATTTTTCCTATGTATTATATTTTTTCATGTAAAATAGCCTCGAAAATACTATATTTGATGTAAAAAATTTGCGCCCGACTGAATCGCGAGCACCATGCACATGCTGATTAACACATCACATAGACTATATTTAGGTTTGTTAGTTAGGTCAGTCATTATATAATAATATAAATTAATATTAAATATAAATTATATAATCAATCGCTGATTGATGGTTTATATAATACTTTGTATAGACAATATTTTTATCGGTCGGCCAGGGTTTATGTGTCACACTCGAGCGCGGACGGCTCGACCTCGTCACTGCACCCGAGCTGAGTGTTAAATTATTTTAATTTTACATTATGTCCCAAACTATTCGTCCGAATAGCATGCTATAAAGGACAAAGTTTATCTACATAAAATTGTCTTAATCATGAAGTATCTTTCGTTCGTAAGGATTAATGTGCAATAAAACTTTGTCACAAAATACCTTATTGTGGCTTATGTATAAGAGATAGGCGTATGGTATCGCGGACTTTTGTTAGATGTATTAAGGAGCAATATTTTTGTATTTACGTATCACTAAGCATTACGCCAGCGCACGCGGATAAACCAAAAATTTATATTTAAGGCTAAAGGTATAGCCTAATGCTAGATAGCATATACTATTCCTCGTGAAGCTGGCTATCATATACAAAAAGGATTTTTCGAATCCGACTGGTAGTTCCAGAGATTAGCGTGTTTAAACAAACAAACAAACAAAAAAACTCTTCCGCTTTATTATATTAGTATAGATTGCTGAGAGTCGTGCAGGTCAATTGTCGATGTCTCTGTGATCGACGCTGTTTTGTATTCTACTGTGCTTGGCATCAGGCACAGTGTAGTCACTTTGCTGTGGTACAATAAAAAAAGTGAAGTAGGTAGGAATTATCTTTTATTTCTCACACATTACACTACGAGTAATAGTATAAAAGTTGCACGCATCAGGAAACAACGACGCAATGCTTTTCATCATTAGCTTGATGTAACACTCCGACCCAAACTAAATATTTTTTATAATCTTTGTTTTTTTTTACTGCTCTGATTTAACAGTGCAGCAGTTTAGCAAGCTAGTTTATTATTATGCATTTGCAAGTAATTGAAAATTTCATTAAAAAAAGTAAGATCAGCTTGTATTTTACAGAAGCTGTGCCTCACGGTATCACCCGTGTTAATTTATCGTTGTTCTAGCCTAACCTACAGCTTGCCTGATTGCTTGACGTTCATAGTTACTGCTCCGCTCCTTAGGCTATATATTAATAGGTTAAATACAATACAATGCAAATATATTTTTTCAAGTCTAACTCGTTGATCCAGAGATTAGCGCGAACAATCAAAAACAATCTTTTGAACTTTATCTTATTATAGATTTAAATAACGCGAATCAATGAATAAATGTTGTTTTTTTTATTTATCGTTATAGATTTAGCGTTTTGGCCACAGTCCATCTGATGTTAAGTGACGATGTGGCCCAAGATGATAACACGCTAAGCCTAGTGGAAAACTGGCTCTCAAGAGCAGCTGTTGAAGCACACATATTGAATTTTGGCAACAGATTTTTAACTTGAGGGTGGTAGCTAGCTAGGCGAGCATTAGAAAAAGCCCTACCACCATGCTGTGGTTTCCTCAATATGTTTTCCTTCAACGGAAACTCAGGCTCATTGCAGAGACTCGAACTCACGTCAATCAACATGACGTCCATACTCGCTACCACTGAACCATCATTGCTTCAATTCCATTCCAATTTAATCCCTTGCAGTTATTCATTCCATTTGTTAGGTATTTAATACACAAATATGAACAGATTTATTTTTCCATTCCTTGTTTTTAAAGAAAAAATTGTTCAGTATTAATAATCATATGTAGGACAATTTTACAAAGCTGAAACTTTCGACGTAGTGTATTAAAACTAATTTAAAATATACATTAATAATTAAGAAACTATTTATATTTTTATTTAACTCGAAAATTAATGCTTTTAATGTAAACGTCATAATACTTATATTGGAATACGTTCATACAACTTGAATAAAATATTTAATTTTGAACTTTACTTACTTTCTGTTTTGCTTAATGTCGAATCAACAACATTCTTAGGGACCATGGAGAAGTTGTACATTGTTTCGTTCACGGTTCAGCATTTGAATACGAAATACGGACTAGTTGTTAAACTTTAGTCACAATGAAAGAAAAGTTCACTTCGAAAATAACAAGTTTCTTGTGACGTGCACATAATGTGAAGCTATCAAACAAAGAATATTAAAAATATATTGATATAATTTTGAAGTAGGTATATTTCGGAAAATATAAAGATTTCCGTTAACCAGCAGGTGACCGTGAATTGGCTTGCTGGTTATAGTAACACTTTTGCCGAGAGCGTTTAAAAAAATAGTCGCGAGAATTACGTAACGGCACATTGAATGCACGCCGGTTACAGTGTTGCGATAGTTTCCCGGTAAAACACGAGACAAACTTTGAAAGCAATAATGGTATTCAGTTTCAGAACTTTATATGCTGCAGATCCGCTGCGGATGTTTATTTTTGTCGAACGTCCGATTTTAACTTTACCAATCTGCAGGAATGTAAACATTTTTTTAAGTGTATAAACTAACGTAATGGGTCATTGTAGCCTATTTATAAAAAACTTGTAAAAGGCTAACCAATAATAGTTTGCTATTTCCTGAGAGCTCAGTTCGAACACCTGCTGCTAGTGCTTGTTGCCCACCAGTAAAAAGGTAACCAATAATAAATTGCTATTTCCTGAGGGCTGAGTTCGAACACCTGCTGTTAGTGCTAGTTGCCCACCAGTAAAAGGCTATCCAATAATAGATTGCTATTTCCTGAGGGGTGAGTTCGAACACCTGCTGCTAGTGCTTGTTGCCAACCATATCCTTTGGACCTGAATACAGCAATGTGAGTGCGTTGCGGTAAAAAGTGGTGCTAGTTTTAAATTTAAAACAATGATGATGGCTCAGTGGTAGCTTATACGGACATTGCATCGATCGACGTGAACCTGCTGTGATAAACCTCGCTTCCGGTGGAGGAAACATCGTGATGAAACCATAGCATAGTGTTAGGGTATTTCCTAGTGCTCGCCTGACTAGTTATTATGCTCAAGTTGATAATCTGTCGCCAAGCACTTATAGGTGTGTTCCAGCAATTGTACTTGAGAGTCAGTCCTCTACTTGTCTTAGCGTGATAACCATTTTGGACCACATCGTGACGTAACATTAGGGGAGATTGTGGGCAAATGGTAAAGCCTGTAAAAGATAAAATAAAATCAAATTTTTCTGTTCTCACAAAGATCTAAACTATACTCTTGATGTAACAATTCTAGCTTATATCTTCCCGTTAAGCATTTTCAACAGTCCATAAAGAAACAATTCAAAATCGATTGACATTATTCAGTTTGTTGCAAAATATTGAAATGCTAACAACGGATACAGTTTTAAGATCGACACCGACCCCAACGTTACATAAAGACAAGATTTTGTTACTGCAAACCATTAACCAGACGTTTTTATTGAGAAATTAGGTAAAAAAAAACAATAACAAAGCGAATCATAATTCGGGTGATTAGTAAAGTCACCTTTGACGATTGTGCAAAAAGTAAGAGGATGTATTAGATGCTTTGTTAGATTTACATAACGTACTATGATTATATTTTCCCGATACTATAGATACAACAGAGTTTTATCTAAAATTATGAAAAGGTAACATAATGTAACAGATTTTTTTAGATAATTTTCCACCGCAATACCATCAACATGCCTGGTTAGCCTATCGTTGTTCTCACTCCCCGTACTTGCCTTCAGCTTTCCAGATTGTTTGATGTTTATGGTTATTGCTCCGCTCCTTAGGGTTGTAACGTGCAGTTAATAACTTGTAACATTCCTCAATCAATAGGCTATAATAAACTGAAAATATTTTTTTCAAATAGGTGCAGCTGCTCCAGTGATGTACACCAAAATCGCAACCTTTCTTTATAATATTATAGGTAGACTTAAGGAGAGTAATTCAGGTATTTTGGCTTTTATAAAGATTGCCAGGTAATTACCGTAGGATACTTTATATCTATTCAATACCAGATATATTCGATCAAGATTATTAGTCAACCAGCATAATATACATGTATCTCATTATAGGCGTAATCTAGCAGCTTTTATAATGCTCAACGGGGAGTGAATTGCTACCTCCTGGGCCTTTGATTAGATCGAGGTCGATGACATTCAACGTGCAGACCCGCTCGTTATAAATAGCGAAAGTGAGACTGCTACGACAGTCTATACACGGACCAAGATTATTGATTTGTTGTATCAACGATGTAAAAATTACCTGGTTTATAATTGCGTCTTCGGATATGAATATTTCATCATGTCGTTTTCTCTTACCATATATGACACTTTGTTAGGTTAGGCACACAGTTTTTGACGTGTTTTTCATTTTTAATAAATAGCTGGATTGCTCTGGCGATGCAAGTATTGGTTCCATATCGACCAGTGATTTTATTAAAAGAAAACTACGAATGCGCGATACTGCTACCAGTAGGTAGTCCAATGATTTTGTCATTCCTCTTGACTGAATTTAAGTCTGTTTCGGAACTGTCTCTAGTTACGTGTAATGCTTGCAACGGTATAACCATGTTTATGTTTAAATGTAGCTAAAGAAATATTGTTTTTATATAGCATTTCAACATTCACAACGTTCGCTTGGAGAAACTAATATCAGATGTGCTTGAGATTTATTAAATTTAGATATTTTAAATTAAAAAAAAAATCTAATTTTATTAATTAAAAGGAAACTCGGATAACTTTCAAAAGAAATCGTTGTATTATTAACTATTTTGATACAAAAAAAATTGTATAATTTTCAGACAGGACATAAAGTAGATGAGGCGACTATTCATGTGAGTGAGTGGTACGTATCGTGGGAACGTTTAAAAAAGTAGTATGTTTATGTTGTCTGTGATAATGAAATCGCAATTAATCCGAAGAACATAAGACACGTAATATCGAGTAGGTATCAGTTGACAGAATCGAGTGAGCAGGGAACAGCGATCGAACGTGCCGGCCGGTTCCCTTAACGCTCTGTTTAACATCCATGCCAGTCTTTACGTGTACTTATTGGGAGTGTTTTACCTAAATAACTAACCTTTGCGGTTCTAGAGACTCTTAAAGATTTAACACTTTTTAATATCGGTATACCATTGAAACTCATTTTAGAGTTGTTCATCTGAAGTAGGTTATGGAAGAATAGTAACAATATATTAATTCCAAGCCTCTAGTTAGCACAGGGCTCTTACAACAAGAGTTAGATTGTATATATGAAGAAAAAAACTTTCAATAATTTTACATACAATATAATTAAGTAATGGTAATTAAATAAATATCGCCTTTCTGACCTATATATTTGTATGGACTGATATAATGTATAAAATTTAAACAAATTTTCATAAGCTATTTTTATATTATACATTAAAAGGTATTATTTTTGGTTGATTAATTGAACTATCCGTATTCATTTTTAAGTGTTTTACATTTTATTTTGACATATTACCTAAAAATATTAATATATTAGATCAAGGAAGTAGAGAAAAATTTAAAGAGATAATCTTAAAAGTTGTTTTCTAGTGAATTATTACTTATTTAGGGTTACTACGGACTTTCTGCATTCGGACTGCAAGCCAGCTGTATCATTGCAGTTTGGATATGGGTACTATGCAGTTGAGTATGTGACCGTCTGTAATAACTATTAGATATATTTAAAAAATATGATATGTGAAATAATTGTAGTAGTTAATGAAATAAATATAAAAATAATATTTAACCGCGTTTTACGTTAGAAGCACCATCGAAAATTTTGCAGTGCGGTACATCGAAATAATTTCCATTTGTTACAACAAAGGATAGATAATCAAAACTTGAAAAGCCCTACCAGCATACGTATTTTACCAAACATCGGACTTACATCAACTAGTTTTGGTTGTATTTTGTCCCTTTTTGTCCCTCCTGTGAAACTGCGCTGTTGTCTGTTCATTCCTTTGTTATGAAGCCGTCGTTATGTTATATTAAATTCTTAAATATATTAACGTTAACTCCAAATTTTATTAAATGACATATATTAACATTTACTACTACCGATTTTAAACTTTCCCGTAGCGAATAAAGTCTTTTAGGAAGCTTAACGGAGATGAAGCAATTACTTAACTAAACATTTTCGATTCAGCATAAAACGGCTAGATTGTTCTTGTTCATTTCTTTGTCGATTTAATTTTATCTGTACTGTAATTGGATGAAATATTTCCTCTGAGGCTGTATTTATATGAGAATTATTTATATATATATATATATATATATATATAATATAAATATAAATTATATATATAATAATATAAATATAATATTTATTTATATGAGAAGCGATCGGCATAAAAATTCTTTGTTTTATCCATCGTCGATTGCATGTATTATATATGATTTATTTTCTTAGCACGGGTATTAGAGTAATATAACTCTATTGGTGTACAGGCGCACGCCATTAAAGCTCCCAGTCCGCATGATTTTTGCCGGCATCTAAAACAATCATCGTCATATTTCAGCCAATTTACACAAAACTTCAATGAATTATACATCTAAACCTTCCTCATGAATCACTCCGTCCATTGACGAAAACCATATGAAAATCCTTTTAGTAGTTTTTGAGTTTATCGCGTTCAGAGTGGAAGACCGGCGCGGCAGGGTACTTGGTTTTATAATATGTAATGATACTTTTTATTTCATTTTTATATTTTTATTGTAATGTATTTTATTATTATCTATTTTACATGAATTTAACTTAATGACGACCGATTTTTGTGATATTTTGTACACGAAAAGTATACGTTATTCTACAGTTGTTAGGCTATAAGATTAATTGTCAATAATACTTTTAGAAAATAAAATATTTAGAAAAAAATAAATTCTGCGACAAAAAAATCATTACTGCGGAGCGGGCACAGCTTAGTTATTTGTAAGATTTGTACAAAAAACTGTATGTTATCTATATTGGTGATCTAGAGGATAATTTAATGTAGTTTTTTTATATTAATATTCTTCCATTTTATATGTCAGCGCTATTGTATCATGAACCTAGAATACACGCATCGTAGCATAAATAATGTTTATAATATATGTAATACTAAAATGCAAATTGGCTTGAACAGACTAGCGGCCTCATCAGTGGACGAATCTCCTAATATTTTATTATACATTGTAACTTCGTACTTTGTTCTAACCAAAGGCGCAAGTCCTCCACGATTAACTGTTTTTTTTTGTTGATTTAAGAATTGGGCCTGCGGTCACTCTGGACATTTGATTCTACTGTCTCGGGCTAATTGAAGAGCCGTTTATCCAATTTAAAGTCGCAAATTGCCAAAATCTCCAGTGACAAATCGTTATTGTAGTGAATAAACGTTGATAAAATTGTAATATGAATTGCGGATGTGTACGGCGTGGCGCGGGGGGCGGATATGACCACGGTTTCGCGACTTGTACTCGAGTCGGCATACATGTAGCTCAACTTGTGTCCTATGATATAACAAGAATGATTCTAGGTATATAATAAATCTTATGTCTTCAGTTTAATGTACCGTAGTAAGTAATGTTACAGACGGTCCCTTTTGCTGAAACGTTGAAACTTTCTGATTACAACGGGGATTCATTGAACACGCAAATCATTTATGTAAAATAAATTAAAAATATAATAAATCAAGATAAACCACGACTTATAAATGAACTTAATATGTTTGGTGGTGGTCTTTAAGTGTTTTTTTGCGTTTTATATTCGTCAAATTGACGATACTCTACAAGCACAGTATACTCCAAACATCCGATATCTCTATGGTCGCCGCTGTTATGACTACAAAAATAATGTATGCATATGCATAGGCTGATCCCGAATAGCCACACGCAAAAGCGAGTCACTATGACAAACGCGCATGGTGGTTGCGTTCCGGTCGGATAAAAACAACCCTACCACCCCACTATCGCCCTATCCTCGTTCGTTAACCAGCATAGTGCACCACGTGCGGGTGAGGTTGGCCTGGGCGTCTCAGTCCTAAAGATGTAATTCGACACCCCTTAAAGTAATAAATTTTTACCATGAATATATTTTGTAATTATCGTTTGTCCCTGCCTGTAATACCTTATAACATTTCAAGTTATATTTATATTCTAGCAGTATATTTTATTATTTGTTTGAGTTGATATCTACAAAAAATATTCCATGATGCATTTTGATGGTGCTTCTTTTTCTCGGTTTTCGTTAAGTGTTTTTGCAGTCGGGATTTTTTGTTTTGCCTTTAATAGTTTGGTTTATTTTCCTCATACCCAGATGTAAGTACGTTAAAGGAATCTAGCGACACCTCATATACTTAAAAATCCATGAAACTACACACATTACATACACTCGAAAAACATTACCCTCCTTCTGAATAGTCAAATCTAAACATACTAAACCATGACTTATAATATTAATATTGTTTAAAATACATAAATAGATACTTAACGCATACGAAAATATGTCTGTTTTCATATCATTTATTTACAAAACACGTTACGATCAAATTAGTTACGTCAATGAAAAAAATTGTCGAGCTTCGGTCAGCTCTATCTCGACCTACACTGACTTCCGATGACGTTATCTGTTTTTACTGAAATTTCACACAAAACATATGACCAGCACGGCGAGTCGTGTATTTTCGTTGTTATGATTAATTTCTTCTTATTATGACTCAGTGATAGTGTGAATGGACACCGCGTCGATCGAGGTGGGTTCGAGTTCTTGCAATGAGCTTCTGAGATTTCGGTGAAGGAAAACATCGTGTTAAAACCATAGCATTGTGGTAGGGCTTTTTCTAATACTCGTCTGACTAGCGGTGCAGCATAGGTGCGTTCCGGCAGCTGCACTTGGGAGCCATTTCGCTCACTATGCTCAGCATGTTACCATCTTTGACCACATCTTTACTAGACATCTGATGCTAAACGCTAAACTTATGAAGAAAAATAAAAGATTGATTTATACTTATACGGTTCCTTCCGTAATATGGGCATCCAAGTAAACCAAAGGATTACATACAGTATGAGCATGAGGATATGAGCATCGAGTACTTGATAACTAACTCATCTTAATGTTATCGATGTTACTTGATATAAAGAATTAACAATTCTGTATACTTTTGCCATGTAAATTTTATATTTCATAAGTTAAAACAAACAGACTATATTCACGGTACTCTAAGTGCTAGCGATAAACAAAATGTTCACACATAAAATTAAATCTCGGGAACCAAGTTTCTGAACGAGTTACTTCGATTCGTTTTCCTATGAACTCAAACATTTGTTATACAATTTTTTTTCCTATTAATTTTTTTTTTTGATAAGGACGACTCATATAAAAATAACTGTTGTTATCCGTTACATTTCGTTGATGATTATGTAAACTGATAGACATTATTAAAAAAGGTTAACCTGCAATATTGGGATTAATTAAAATGGGTAATGTGAACAGAAACCATTTATGTTCTCCATAAGTGCCGTATATAAAATATTCTGATTAGTAACTTCATCTTGGCAAGAAGCCAAGATCCTAAGCGATAATGTAACCTTGTCCTCGGTGTATATGTTAAATAATTTGCTTGAAAATATAATTTCATTATGTTTTTAATTTCTACGATAACAACATTCTGTTGGTTGGTTATATTTGAAGTCTATAAAGAATAGTATAGTAAAGATGATTTTGAATATTAAGATGCAGATGTCCTAGTTAAACTAAGATATAGTTCATTATTAGCCTTACGATTCTTTAACTAGGTACTTCACAAAATGGTTAATAAAAAGAAAGAAATAAGAAAGATATTCTAATCAAACAAACAAATCGGCAGACCTTGACGAATATAAGAAAAAAATACAAACGGTATAAAACATTTAGTAGTACGGAACTTCCAAATAGCGAGTTCTGTTCGCTACTTGTCCCGTTTTATAGCCTAGCCGCTTGGGACAAAAAACTCACAAACTAGAAATCTAAACATAGATCTACGATAAGAATGATATTGTTGGAATAGTGCATTAACAGTATTCTTTACACCACTAAGCTAACATGATATCTATGGTAAAAAGAATAATTGGCTAACGTAAAAGTTAGTCAAATGAAAGTTACCTAATTAGCTTTCCCACCACTGAATTACATTTTTATACGAACAAATATTAATCGCTTACTGAAAAAAATATTAATAAAATTCTTGTCTTCTACGATACTTGAGTAATCTTAAAAAGATTAATGTGTTTAAATAATGCTTTAAATCGAAGGCTCTCTGTAATCTTAAATTTTATAATTATAAGGAAATCCGGCGTTAACGGGACATTAGCTTTTTTCTGAGAGGTGTTCTCCCGAAAATAACTTAACGTAATGTACCGTTCAAATTTCATGTCAGTTTAGATTTGAAAATTATGCCGTTTTTTTGACGTTGGTACAGCTCGAGATAATGTTATAATAATAAGGTGTGTTTATTTTGTTTACCGGTAATATTTCTAAGAAAGTGTATTCTCTTCTTTTTTATGTCATTGCAGCTTTTTATATATAACAAGGTTAAAGAGGACCGTAATCCTTAGGCTAGTAATAATAATTCCTACTCCTGAGAACTAGATTAGAACTACTCGTATGCTGCCAATTTGTGCTGTCAACCACTACCTTCGGAATACGAATTGTGGCGATAGTCAAACCTGGTACACGTTCTACCACACTTCAGTATAGCTATTTCCTCCAAATGTCAGGCCAATTTTCGAGTAACCAATACGTGAAAAAAAAAATGAAACTCGAAGTTCAAAGTGTGGGTTTACTTTCCTGATATTATGTCTAGGACAACTAATAAATGTTTCAACAATAAATTATTTAGGCAGGACAAACAGTTGATTGAGTTTTTATAAAGCTTTGTTATGGAGATCGTGTAAATTTGTTTGTATAAAAAAAATACAAAAATACTCATCGCGTACAAATTTGTTAAGTTTTGTATTTACCGTATTTAATAATAGAACTCTTATCTTTACACCGTATTTTTTTATATCACGGTGGTGGCAAATAAGATTGCGATCCTACTGGTGGTAAGCAGTCGCCAAAGCTTCTGGACGCTTGCAACACTAGAAGCATAACATGCGCGTTGCTGATTCTTTAAAAATATGTTCACTTGCCTTGTGAATAACCCCATGAGTACTTCCTACAATTTTGCAAAAATTAAGTCATTCGAATATGCAAATGACGTTTTCTGAAAATCGATTTGCAATTTGTATTTTTCACACAATAATGTTTTAAAGGTTTAATATCGAATAGGTGTTGCTAGACAAAGAAATCACGATATCTTCTACTATTTATACAATACAAATATAGAGGTTATGATTAGATAAGAATAAAAGTAATGTAATTCTACGTAATTATATAGAAATATTATATTTAATAGCCTTGACAATCATAATAATAATATTCAAGAGCAATATATTTTTGTCTCTAGACAGGCAAATAGTCTGTGTCTAGCCAAAGAACAGATCTTTGCTTTTCCGAATCATCTGACAACTATAAGTACCTATACGTATTAAAACTTGTATCTTAAAAAAATATTATCCTCACTAAGTTATGTTATTAATGTTCATATTTTGCAATCAATCTAATATCTGAAATGATTTTCATTTTTAAGTCACTGGATGTTTTAAGATTCGTATACTGTAACAAATATTTATGTTATTCTCATTAAGTGAACTATGTATTTTTTTTAAATCTTTATAAGTTTAGCGTTGTTGCCACAATATCATCTGATCTTAAGTGACGATTTGACCCAAAATGATAACACGCTAAGCCTAGTGGAAAACTGCCTCTCATGTGCAGCTGCCGGAACACACCTATTAGTGCTCGGCGACAGATTTTTAATTTGAGAGTGGTAGTTAGCTAGCATTAGAAAAAGTCCTACCACCGTGCTAAGGTTTCCTCACGATGTTTTCCTTCGCCGAAAGCTCAGGTTCATTGCAGGGATTCTAACTCACGTCAATCGACGCTATGCCCGTACACGCTACCACTGAGCCATCATTGCGTTTTGAGCACTAAAACTTTTTAAACTATCGCGTTTTGTTAATTCGTTAATGGTCCACAAGTCGTTTTACTTTTCATTTTACGGATGTCGCATCGGATACTGTTAGTGTAGTGTGCCGGAACATCACTAGTGGGAATAAGCAGATGAGAGTGAACACTGGAAATTGCCCTCGCTAATGAAGACATCGCAACACTTCAGTCGGCTCGTGACCACGTGACCAAATGGCGATAAATAAAATAAAACTTTAAACCGTATATAACCGTACATTGAAATAAAAGTTCTGTTTTTTATAATTACACTGTAAGTACCTACATAGGTTGCTTTGCTTTTCATTAAATCCTTTTTCCTTCTCACTCTAGAGTTTTTCACTTTCCAGTACAGGTGCGCATTTGCTGGAATATCTTTTTAATCACGCCACATATTGTACAGTTTAGTGTTGCCAGGTGTACGTCTTTCTAAGAAATTATTGACTTTGTATGATTTAATATAGAATAATAAGAATATTAACTGTTGATACGAAAATACTTGGATTTAAAAATTAAATTATATTTAGTGAGTTTTTTTTTTAATTTATTCTGGAACATTATGTACAACGGAATTATGTAATTTTAAACATTTGACAGTAATGTAATTTTATTTATTTTTGAAGTTTTGTGTTAGTAAAAACGTCTCTTTAAATTTTAATAAGTTTTCACGGTATCACGATCGCATGCATTTTTATATCGTTATAGGTTTAGCGGTATGGCCTCAATCTCACCTGATCTTAAGTGAAGATGTGGCCCAAAATGTTAACACGATAAGCCTAGTGGAAGACTTGCTCTCAAGTGCAGCTCCCGGAGCACACCTATTGGTGTTTGGTGACAGTTTCAACTTGAGGGTGGTAGCTAGCCAGGCGGGCATTATAAAAAGCCCTACCACCGTGCTAAGGTTTCCTCACGATCTTTTCCTTCACCGAAAGCTCTGGTTCATTGCAGGGATTCGAACTCACATCAATCGACGCGATGTCCGTACACGCTACCACTGAGCCATCATTGCTTCAAAGTTGCAAAATTGCTTCATAATGTTTACAATTTTGTCTCGTTTTTATTTTTACTATTTGCACCTGGTAACACTTGTCTGGGCGGACGGAAGTAAATGGTTTTTCAAGTATGTACTTTTTGTGAACTGTTTTGCGTGGGTTTATCTAAATTGTACTCGTGAACGTTGTCTGGATTACCGCGGCTTATGTGATGGGATTGTCTCGAGGTTTTTCTTTTGAAATTGTACGAATTTTAGATTTGTTTGAGATTGTTTAACGAGATTACGTTTGCGATTTACAAAGTTTAATCACGAGATACTGGAATGGGTTGTTATTTTGGCAGAGAATTTAAAATTTATGCCGATATCATTATCTACCTTTCTTTAGATTTATTTCGAAAGTTACAAACTATACATATCTTAACACTGATTTGCTTATTTTCCTTCCTTTCGCTGTTATCGTGTGTTTTAGAATTGAAGGAAAATATGTTGTAAGATTGACGTAATATATCCGTAGATGTCGTGAAAATTCTGATATATAGACTTAAGGTTTATCATAAAAAGTCAATATCTACTTGCATCGAAAACAGTCGCAAATTTTATATGTCAATATATAAAATATTTTCACGGCTGGCAAGGATTTAGGTGTTCACTTGATTATTGGGTGTTTACGCGGGATCTTGATATGTCATGTGGTAGTTTTTGTTTTGATTAATTAATTTACGTTTTTTACTTTGCATTATGTAATACTGATGTCATTTTAAGTGACAGGGCTTGGTTAATGTACACAAATGAAGTGCACAAAATAACTTGATTATTTTTACGTGTTTCTCGCCGCTATCATGAATCGACTATTTGACCAAAAATATATTTTATAAAACATAAAACAATATACCTATAAGTGTTTATCTGAAATATAACGTTATTATTATTATTATTATTTAATGTCTGTTCGAACACAGGCTCATGAAGAGACGGGATCTATCACAAACCCTTATCAGCCACATAGGTACTTATTACAATAAAGATGGGTCCGAACGCCGGTCCTATAGCGATAGGTATGTTCGAGCCGGCAACACGTCAATCCACGACGATATTTCCTTCCGAACGTGACGTTATCTTAACAAGGATGCGGCCTTCGCTGACATCATCATCACTAATGGCAATATTATTGTAAAAATAGAAACGGGAAAATGTTCATGAATGCGGTTTCATGGGTGTGTCAAGTCATGTGTTCGTACGAGCTCCGTACAAACTCAGTCCTGAAGGAGCAGTAAATTGATTTGTGTCTGTCTTCTGATAGAACTACTGCTACCCTTAAGTTATGGATGGCCATTGGTTGCTGAAGACCTAACATGCGGTTTGAAGTGTTGACCCGTTTGCTATTTCCACTGGACTTCAGAAAATAAACTTTACCTAGCCTAACATAATATAATATAATATTATTATTCCACGTACTAAGATTCAGTGAACATATTTATGGCAATAATATATACTAAGTTAGAGATAGAAACAAGCAATTAACACAGCCCTAGTGTTTAAAATAAAGTACAGTATCGTAATTTTTAGTCACTGAATGCTTAAATGAAATCCGATTTAAATGTAATATTTTATTACATGGTAACAACCGCCCGCGACTTCGTTTGGGTCAAGTTTAATGTTAAATTTAAAAGTAACAAAGTATTGAAGATTTGAAGCTATTATAGTTCAGTGGTAGCTTATACGAACATCTTGTCGATGGACGTGAGTTCGAATTCCTTAAATGAGCCTGAGCTTTCGGTGAAGGAAGACATCGTGATGAACCTTAGCATGGTGTTAGGGCTTTTTCTATTGCCCGCCTGGCTAGCTACCACCCTTAAGGTGAAAATCTGCAGCCAAGGACCAATAGGTGTGTTTCGGCAGCTGCACTTGAGAGCTAGTCCTCCCACTAGGCTTAGCGTGTTAACATCTTTGGCCACATCTTTAATTAAGATCAGGTGAGATTGAAGCCACAACGCTAAACCTGTAACGATATAAAAACGTGTATAAAATACCATATAAAAGCCTATGATACTCGAGGAGAACATAGCTTTGTATCAGTAAAACAATTTTTATAATCGGATCAGTGTTTCCAGAGATAATCTCCTACAAACAAACAAACATTACCTCTTCGTAATATTTGTGTAGACAATCCATATTTTATTGCAATAAAACTACATTTAACATTAATATCATAAAATTAAAGTAATCTACACTAAACGGAACCATTAATTTAATTTAGTAATAACATAATATGAATATACAGCAGTAATTAAAGACTGAAAATATTGGTTTTTAAAACCATGTTTTACTTAGGTATCTTTTATTACGACTGTTTTGTAATTGTTATGCAAACTGGTGCGCGCATGTTTGTTTTTTCCTTATAATTCATGTAAATACGATTCGGAACGCCCTGCCTAATGGACTGGAAGGGTTGTGTAACGTTTGTTAATTTCTTCGAATGCTAAATACTTAATGATTACAAACTGAGCAGGTGGTAATATGTAATTTCCGCGATGATAAAAAAATAGTAAACTGGACAGTTTTCTGGATAGTTAATAACTGGCGGTTAAACGGTCGAACTGTCAATTATAACTTGTGATTTACAAACATTTACAAGCAAGGAATTTGTGTCGAATATTGTGTAAGTGGAGAACCTAGCTACAAGTCTGTGTTTTATTTGAATATTGTACTCAATCTTAATCGTTATTATTGTTTACACATAAAGCATTGTAGCGTGATGATATATGGGTGAATATAATGATAGTACAATGAATTGTAGAATAACTAAAAAATAACTTATTTTTAACTTTTTTTTTAAATAGTACGGCACTGTACTTGATTGCGTACATTCATTTCAAAAGCAATGACGACCAAAAGCACCGAGAGCCCGAAAATCCATCGCTAGTCGTCACTATAAACCGAAAGGGACTGACTGGTTTATTATAAAATAATTCATATTGATAAAATATTATCAATTTCCAATTGCTTATAATTAATAAAAACATATAATTTGTGGATTTCTCTCTACTTGGGGCAGCCCCGACTGGTGGAATACTTCCGCTCTACAGAAGATCGCAGCCAAATAGCTTTGTGTTCCGTTCCTGCGGTGAGTAGGGTTTCCAGAGCTCCTTGTTAAAGGAGGGGCGGCAACGCGTTAGTCCTTTGATGTTACAACCGTCCATAGACTTCAGTAACTGCTTGCAAGTTTGTTTGCAACCTTTGCTGTATAAAAAACGGCAGATTTAGGCGGTTACAATATCCAATACTACTAAACCTAGGCAATACATTCAGTAAAGCTTTCACTCACTCTCTCTAAAATATCGGTTATGATGTTGTAAGCCCCTGGGTACCTCCGCGCCGCTGTGAGTCACTACTCCGCGCCGCTTTGTGACCGGTTTTCTAATTGTCTAGGTCCAATCAAGTCTCTTCCGTTCCACATATATTGGTCTAAAACTAAAACGTTTATTCTACGTCTATATAATTGTAATCGTTTAATATGTATTTTTTCCTTCCATCATTTGATTTGATACGGGTGAAATTTGGTTGAACTATTTTTTTCCTCTACTCAGCTAGATATTTATATACACTGGCTGGTCTCGAAACGTGACTAACCAAAAGGGAGTCACTGTGACGGGTTTATCACTATATGCGCATGGTGGTCGCGACCCAGTCCGGTACATGTCCCTAGTTCTTGTGCGATTACCGCTGCGGATATATTTTTTAAATTTACTCATCTTATTACTCTTCATTTTGTTACATAATCTAACGTCTTAGCTTACGATCGCAGTAATGGTGTTATTGAAGACGATAAACATTGTATGTCTACAAAACGGGATTGGCAAGCTATATGCTCCTGTCGAAACAAACTGTTGAGTTTTTTACGAAAGGTTGTCAATTCGAAGGTGGTTTCAGAGCCGAAACCGAATACTAAAAAACATCGTGCTATTTTTACATCAAGATAGTTTCTTCAGAGTTGACACAACGTCGATCGACGCAGAGTTCAACTATTACTACCACAAAGCTATCATCGTCTGAAATTATTCTTTAAATAATACAGCAGGGTTTGATTATCTACCTACCTACCTTTAATTTTTCTGGTATTCAGAACGCGTCAGTAAGGCAAGAGGCACACTGGGTTTCGAACCGAGTGCTCCAATTTACTATAATGGTCTATTCTCGCGGCAGATTCCCATTTCCGCGCTGTACACTATACTGTGCTCGAGCACTGATCATAAAGTTAATTGTATTTTCTTTGGTATATTCTATGTATCACACATGTAAAAACAGATTTTATTTACTACGCATTGTTTTCTTTTGTTCTTTCAATTATTTCTGCGCATTCTCATATTTTAAGTCCTTGAAATAAATCGTATTAACTTTATTAAATTATTTATGTTCCATAAGTACACCCTATATAGGCTGAAATATAAAGGTGAGGAGACTACTGGAGTTTTTTGACAAATCCAGTCGCAACTCGTCTGGTGCTTTCGCACTGGAACCTTTTAAGTAAATCCATAAGCTTATTTATAAACTTATATTTAAGCAGCTCTTGTTTTCATCGCCCTATTGAGAAGTTGTACAATTAATTATTTGTGTGTATTACATAAATCCTCATAAATATTGTAATATTAATTTTTAAAATATAAAATACTCGCTGTGCCTGTAGCCCAATGCGCCACCCGTGTGGCCTATCGTTGTTCTTGTCTACAACTTTCCATATTGAGTGACGTTCATGGTTACTGCTCTGTTCTTAAAGGCCGTTGCGTGATGTTAGATATACAAATAGGCTATTAAAAGTAGAAGGTTTTTCTCAAATCTAACTGGTAGTTCCAGAGATTATCGCGTTCAGTCACACAAACGAGCTCTAAAAGCTTTACAAGACAATATATAACATAAAAGAAAACCAACTTCAATTATTTTGAGGAGTTTCCTGGTTTATCTTCGAAGGCAAAGGTCCAATGCCAATGAAATTAAAATGGATCACCCTTGAGGTATCCCCTTTCCAATGACAAAATAATTATCTAAATCTTTTAATAAACAAAAGAGGTTATTGCTGAACATCCGTAAAAAAGTATGACATTCGAATTGAGAACCGTCTCCCTTATTTGAAGTTTTTTTTAAGACTTATTATATAAGATATTAGCTTAACTTGTAACTAACTAATTAATTAACAAACATTATAAAAATAATAATAAAATCGCTACACTACTGAGCCATCATTGCTTCATTGTCGGTTAAAAATTTTAGGATGTATTTGGGATACTTTATATACATACATTATTAGTAAGTAAGCTGTGATAAGTCAGTCTATTATTATTAGTTTTCGTTAAAAAAGATGCAGAAAAGAGACCGATTGAAGTCTTCGCTTGTATTCGTATTTACAAAATTGATATAGGCTTCCCTGGAATATTCTGGCACATAAAGTCAACTACTAACACAGTTGAAAATCGCTTGAATTCCATATAAGGAACAGTATAGGATTACTGTTACGATTTTCATGTACTCGTATATGAACGACCGTCTCAGATATACTTGAGTTGTGAATTTTCAGCGAAAAAGTCGTTACTTCCGTTAGGAATTCTGAGAATATAAAATTCTAGATAAAATATCTCATTGTTTGCCGCTTAACCGTTTCTAACGATGCACTCACGTTATTATTTATCTTTTTTTTTGTAATGGACTGTGAGTCGCCAGTTACGTTACAACGTTAGATATTATATAACATATGGTAAAAATATACCGTTAACATGAAAACGCGCGATTTTAAAAGCAGTTATTCATTTTTAATCCTAGAAATTATTGACCTTGGGACAGTGGATATGATGCGTGATATTTTTTTAAATGTTGTATCAATTTACCATTTTACCACAATCTCACTTGATGTTAAGTTACGATGTAGCCCAAGATGGTAACACAGCTGGCTCTCAATTGCAGCTGCTGGAACACACGTATAGGTCCTTTGCGACACATTTTCAACTCGAGGGTGGTAACTATAAAGACGGGTTAAAGAAAATGCCCTACCAGCATGTTTTGGTTTCATCGTGATGTTTTCCTTCAACAAAAGCTCAGGCTCATTGCAGGGATTCAAACTCATGTCAATCAACGCGGTGTCCGTACATACGACCATCAATGTTTGGTAAAAATATATTTGTTTTAATTACCCCAAAGAGTCCCACGTAAAGAAGTCGGTAGAAAACTCATCTGTTGTTTTCTAATAAGACATTTATATATTTGATGTGGTTTTGACTGCTTTAAATCAGAAAAATTGTCATGTAAAAGAAGCTAAATAATCTGGTGCTTAATAAAATATAATTAAAAAATAAATTATCCGTCTGGTTTAGAGTAATGTTACTTGAAGAAGAATATTATTGGAAAATAAAATACAAAGCTTGCTGTTTTTTGAACTGCATCGTGCCACACCAGGCGCGCTGTATATTTATTAAGTAATTTTGTTGAGCTACGAAATGAAAAGCAAAGAAAAAGCTATGGCTATTTACTAAAATTATTATATTAACTAGACGTGCTTCCTCGGTTTCACTCGTGTTAAATTTATTCGACGAACTCTCCATCGCGCCAATGCACTTGTGTAGCCAGCCTATCGTTCTCACTTCTCGTACTTGCCAACGTACAGTTTGCCAGATTGCTTGACATTCATGGTTACCGTTCCGCTCCTTAGAATCGTAGCGTTTAGAATCGAATCGTTAGAATCGAAGTTATCTACCATATGACCTTTCTAAATAAATGTGCTATAAAATGCAGAAATATTTTTTTCAAATCTGACAGCTATTTACAGAGGTTAACGCGTTTAAACAAACTAAACTAACAAACGATCTCTTTTGGTATATATTACTTAGTATAGATAGTACTTGACCCTTGACAGTCTAATTATGTTTGATTATAATTTATTAAATTTCTGTTTCGTATGAACCTTGATACTATTCCTTATCTTTTTTCTCTAAAAGTGTATACTAAAATTTTCCATAAAAAAAAAAAAAAAACATTTGCATATAAGAGACCCATCTGTTTCAAATGTTCGAAATGTTATAACCCTGTATGTAACAAATAAGTAAATTTAATAATTGTTTTTACATTGAAACCGTTCAATTTTATGATTACGTAGTTTGTTGTATGTTGATTGAAAACGTGACCTTAAAGTTCGTATTACCTCGAACAAAGATAAAACAACTATTGGAAGCGAATTTTCGTGACAGCTACGGCATGTCTTACCTGCCACTCTGGCTTCGTCTTTTTTTCTTTTCTACCGCGTTCATTGTAAAAATATTTGTAGTTTTTTTTTATCAACTGCATTTTTGTATTTTACGTTAATACTAGCTGTGCTCCACGGTTTCACCCGTGTTAAAGTTATTCGTCCAAATCTCCTTGCCTCCAAAGCTTGCCAGATTACCTGACGTTCATGGTTACTGCTCCGCTCCTTAGAGTCTTAGCGTAATGTTATATAGCTTATAATCTACCCTAATAAACAAATATAAAATACTAAATGAAATTTTTCAAATCTGTCTGCTTATGTCGGAGATTAGCGCGTTCAAAGAAACAAGCAGTATCTTGAGGATTATAATATTAATATTGTTAGTACATTGGTACGGACGTTTCATATTTTTCGCGTTTTCTACACACTGTTAAAGTTTAAATTTTTAAACTATACTATGCAATTTAATTAAAATGTACACATTTCACAACAGCATGTGAAGATTTATTGTAAGAGTTTATATTCGGTCATACTTAATTTATCTAATATTATAATATGTAGGTGTGTGGAAAACACCAGTTTTCTTTAGCGAATTTTTTTATTCAGTTGTATTAAAAAATATTGTTTTATAAAATCATTATATTATCTGCCGTAATTATTATTTTATTCATCAAAATTTTAGCAAAGTATTTGTAAACGTTATAAAGCCTATTGTGCACAGCTGCACCCACGGTTTCACTGGCATTTAATTTTTTAATTCTAACCTACACTTAGTATGCTAATTGCTTCACTTTCTAAGGATCATAGCGTGATTTTATATAGCCTACCTCAATCAACAACACGACTAATTTATAATGTTTTTTATTTAAATCCGTCTTGTACTTTCAAGAGATTAGCGCCTTCAAATAAACAAACTCTTGAGCTTTATGTACAAATTATAGATAGGTTATTTAACTAATATGATTGAAGAGAAGAAACGTAATTACAAATTATTGCCATCTCCGTTTGCACACATCGTTATGACTGGGATGGACGGCGGTAACCCTTAACAATTTCGGAGACATTATCCAATTCACCTATCCTGTAATTACGACAATTGCATGGTGACTTCATCAAAACATTGACCTTTTGGATTAGAACCAGGCCTCGCTCTCGGAGAGTAGCGTGTCTTATCAAAAACACTATCAATGTCGTTTTGCTCGTGTGAACTGTGGAACGACGTCAGTGTATCCACTGACTCCGTACAGTGCAGACGCGCGCCATGTTGATTGCGTAATTATTATTTATTTTTAAGCATAAAAAAACATCTAAACCGGTCCGTCTGGTAAACGTCGTTTTATAATTGAGAAATAAAAGATTTAAGCGAAATATAAGCGTCGTTCCAATGTGTCGTGAAACTTGAGATCAAAGGATTGCAGTGTAATAAGGAACAAGTGCGAAAATGTATGGAAAGTGAATGACTTCCCGTAACGGGGATAGTGCATCGCCGTCGGAATGTACGAGGTATCCTGCGTCGCGGGGAACAAAGTGGACGCTGCATACGCAGTCAAGAGCCTGTCGAACGTTATACCGCCAGGCATGGGGCATACGGTGTCCGTACAGCGTCACCACGCACACTCGCACTCCTACAAACACAAGCAGGAGTTGCCGCCGCCCGTCAGCAAACCTGACGCGCTCAAGTCTCACGTTATGAGACTGTTGAAAAGGTCTAAAAGTCACACGCCTGCGACCAGGGCGTTGGAGAATCAACCGGATCCGAGAAACTTCGAGCGTAGGACGGTTTTCACGCGACCGGTGACTGATGAACAGAGGAGGCGAAGGAACTCGGCAGAGCGGCGGCGCAGTGCCGATAAGCGGGTGATGGTCACTATCGTCGATGGCCTGCCGGTCGTCGTAACCGGACAAAGCCAGGGCCCACCGCAACCACCGCCTCCCGTCATACATCACAGACACTCCCACAGAGATAAGGTAAGGACTATGTTATTCATTTCGAAAACTTCAATTCAGGAACTAAACAATAAATTCTCGTGAAACACAGAATTACCTTCGATGTGATGAAAACTTTAGCGTCAAGAATAAACGAAATTAGAATTCGTTTAATTAATGATTACATTTCAAGGATTTATGAATTTTAAACAAAACTATTTTTATGGAAACAATAGCCGTGCGAATCAAGTTGTTTAGTTTAAAGTTGAACTTCATATTTTTATGAAAAGTATTTTTTTACTGATAAGACAAATAAAATGTTACTAATTTTGATAATTCTGTCGACACTGTGATGTAAGTTAATGTATTTCTAAGTTTTATTGCTTGATGAAATTTCTAAATCGGCATACATAATATGCAACAAGTAACGTAGCGTTAATATTTTAACGTTAATATTTATACTTTTGGCTGTTTGAATTGGACAACTTTTTCAACATATAATATTAGTTTCACATGTTAATATGCATTCTAAACACAGGCAAAGGACTTTTTTGACATATTAATATGTAATTTTTGAAAGTAATTTAGCAAATATTGCGTTGCTAATAAAGCCTCTCCCAGTCCACCTCTGGATATTCGCATCTTCTATCTGTCGGCTCTTTAGCCGATCCGTAGCTTACCGTAATCAATGAACTTCTAAGTTATAACTATCTTGATCGTCACGCCATCTAACCGAGAGGCGTCCCATCATTTGTTGATATGTGCCCATGCTACTAAATTCTCTTACATATACAAATGTCAGTTATATTTGAGTTATGTACTGAGAATGCACGTGTTTATACAACGTCACACTCCGGACATTTCATAGAACAAACATACATAACCTTATGTATATGACATTTGTACACGCGCCTGAATGTGTGCGTCACGTACGTACGTAGGGCTGCCTTATCTCCCACAAATACGCACTTGCGACTCAACGCGCAAATTACGCGACAAGCCTGTTAAGGGACTCGCTAAGTACGTCGCAGGGTTGCGATATCTGTTAAAGATCTAGGGGGCAATTCGTGGCTGAAAAGTGATCCTTCGTCTTCTTCGATTTCTTGTGATGAAGTAATGTTTCAAAGTAACATTGCCCTAGTTTAATTGGTAGCGAAAATAGTTCGGATACTCAAAGCCAAAAAGGGCCATGAATTAAGTATAAAATGTATGTGAAGCAAAATTAAGAATTAATTTTATCGACTTACTAGGCTATCGTTGTTCACACTTCCTATACTTGGCAGATTGCTTGACGTTCATGGTTACTGCGCCCGTCTCCGCTCCTTAGGGTCGTCACCTTCTTCAATAAATAGACAATAGGATGATTTTTTTTAAATCTGTCAGGCATTTCCTGAGATTAGCGCGTTCAAACAAACAAAGAATATCTTGAGCTTCACAATAATCGTATGTATAGATTTTCAGAAAATATTATATACTTTGTTGAGACTCAGCTGAAGCCAGTCACAGAAAGTGTTCGATATGTTAAATCAATGAGTGAGAACTATGAGATTTTTTTTTGTACAACTATGTTGGCAAACAAGCATACGGCCCGCCTGATGATGGTAAGCGGCTACCGTAGCCTATGAACGCTTGTAATATCATAGGTATCACTAGGGTGTTGCCGACCTTGAACCCCCCTTTTTTTTTTAACGTGGAGGAACCCTTCATGGGTACACACCCGTCCCGGGGGGAACGGGTGGTTATGTGAGACTCCTACTCACTAAACCTCCACGGTGTACCATCCGCTGCCTTAACGGGGCGACGCGGGCTTCGCACTTGGCATTCGTTGCCGCGTCGCCTCAGCGGCAGGCCCAGCAGCTTGCAGAGCCCCCGGCATTAATGGGAGACAGTTCGGTACACCCTAACTGTTTCCCCCCATCCGCCGGACCTGTGCAATGGGAAGACGGGCCTACCTTGAACCCCCCTACCCCAAGGGGTTCTGGAAACCCTACTCACCACAGGAACACAACACAAGGTTATTTGTCTGCAATCTTTTGTAAGCTGGAGGTATTCCGCCAGTCGGCCTGCCCCAAGTAGAAAGAAACCTCCAAAGAAATTTCTCTATGTCCTATCTCTCTTTAAATTACATTCATTATAAAATAATGTGGTTATAACGAGTTTAAAAATAATGTCGAATGATTGCCATAACTTAAAAAAATAACTAATAAGTATGCCATGTGTCATACATTACTTTATCTTAATTACTTGCGTGCACAAACAACGCTTAAAGAGACGGCGTGTCACTGAAGAAGTGTCCAACGTCTTTTAAATCGAATTATTGGTTAAAATTATTCAAAACTATAGAATTAATTTTATTTTTAGATATATAGATATTTTAGATATATATATAGATAATATCTTCCGTCATTTATAAACATGATTGTCTTCTGTTTGTGAGAAAGTTTCTCAAATAAAATTTCAAGGTTTGAAGACAAATGTAATAAAAAAGGATGTTATCAACACTACTACTATTATAAACAGTTAAAGTTTGTGAGTCTATGATTTTGTAGAAGATAATACCTGAAGCTGCTAATTTGATTCTAAAAATTTTGCACTGATAGAAAGCTACGTTCAAGTTAATGGTTATAGAATATAGTTATGTTTGTTAAGTTTGAGTAGCTGGTACCAGCTTGCTTCGCCGGGCAATAATATGCTTAATTTTTCCCCTTTTTAATTACAATTATTGCTTATAATACTTCTGAAATCAAAAGAAACATTAAAACAAAACTTTATTCAAAATCTATCAAATAGATTTTAAATAAATTTATATAGAGATAACTTTATATATTAGCATTGAAAAGGCGTACAAAGTTGTTAGTATAAATATTTAATCTATATAAATAAACTGATTGAGGTTTGCCGTTGTGCGCGTATCACGCAAAAACTACTGAATATATATATATTTTTAATTTTTCTCTATAGAACTTGGTATTTATAAAAATATCACGTTGTCTTCATTAAATAAAAGTCTTAAGTTAAGAAACTACGTATTTTTATAAGAACTACGTGTTCAGCTATGTGTTTTTTTGCTGCAGTGTTAATATAATAAACACCGCAGACGAAGTCGCGGGTATCATCACCTTGTAAATAATATGCAAGAAGCCGCTAACTAGTATTTACTTCGGAAATCAGAAATATTTAAGATGATTATGCTGTGTAAATATACTTGTATGTGACGACAGCATTGGATCGGTGTAACAGTTTTGTCGTAAACTAATAAATAAAAATGTAGACTGAATAACAAATATGTTTTTCTTTGTAAGTAATAACTTGTGAAATGTAATAATTAATGTAAAATCTTTAAATATCAGCGTCCATTTCGATCATTTCGAATTATTATTAAATATTAAAACGACAATTACTAACTATCGTTGATGAGTTGAAAACTTCTATCAGTGAAAAGCGTGCGGTTTCGCCCATCGCTATAAGCCTACTTCTTGATATGGCTTATTTTACGTTTTGGGGTGGGCGGGTTATTTTTCTCCGTGGGGGTTGGTGTGGCGACAAGCCTCTCTCTGGAGGGTTTCTCGCTTGACCGTTCGGGAGGTGGCATCACCCCGAAAGGACGCAAATGTCAAAAAGCAAAACAAGATAGATAAGATTGTTGTCACCAGAGTGATTACTATTTACTTTTAATGTCGTGTACTACCTATGATGAAAATCTAGAAGAATATATATATGTGAAAGAGACTGGACGTTTTTAATTAATCTAAATAACCATAACCTCTTGAAGTTGCATGTTTTTTTCGCACATACATTTCTTGGGATTTCAATAGAGTTTACTGGATCTTCATGTGAAATGAAAAGTGAATTACTTATCGTAAACAAATTTATTATCAATTGACGGTTGATTATACGATTAGATATTATGAGGAGTAGTACCCTAAGAAATGGCCGATCTTCGTTTTAGTTTATTGAGATATCTAAAAAAAATGAAAAGATTACAGAAAGAAATACATTTTCAGCCAATAGACAATTCTTCCTATAGGGAATTAGTCTTGGTATGACATACCATTATTATTTAATAATAATTGTATTCGATTTGGAGTTCTAAACTTTCTAGAGTAACTCAACAAAAACAAAACAAAAAATATATATTTTAATCTTCTTTTTTAATTTAAGGGTTCAGCTCTTGTCGGTGAAACAATTGACAATATTCCCTATCCTCTGCCTTTCTTTTGACCTCCTAATATGACACGACTTCCACTTTATCGTTCACTTCTTGGAAAAAAGCTTCGTCTATGTCTTCCTCTACTCGCTTTCTTTCAATTTTTCCTTCCAAAATTTTTTTAAAGAGCTTGTTGTGCCGTATCTGTTGTTTTCTGTTTTCTATGTATTTTATGTTTCCTATATCTTTATTTGGAGTCAAATGTATTATTACGGAAATGATAATGGACTTTTATCTTTCCGACTATGATAAGAGTGATCATTTATTCTGGTATCGTATATACTTCTCATTTTGTATCTCCCTTCAACGATCGGTTTGATAGTTTTCTATAAAATACTCGTAAACAGTTATATAATATCGAGAGGGCATCAAAACAAGAGGCTCACTCATTTTGCGATGAAATAATTATGTTGAAATTTTTAAAGAAAATTATGGGATGTTTTATTATGCTGCGAAATTATTGTCTGAGTTAACAAATTGTTATTATTTGTTTTCAAAAAATACCTAGTTAACACTGTAGTATGCTGGAATAATCAGAACTGTAGTAACACGCAGAATATTAAGATTAAGTAAAGTGAACTACTTTCACTATATCCTTGTAAAACCACTTTCAATTTACAAATTTTCTTTAGTAACAAATTTCGAATTGTTCTGAAAATATGTGTTTTAGAAATATATATTTTTTAATAAATTCGTTTAGTTATGAATAAGTACAAAAAAAGAAATTGCAAAGTTAAACAAATAATAATTATCTGATAGAATGATAACGTTTGCGAATGTTTGAATTTTCATCTCGTTCGGCAGTAGCGAACATTTATTAAACCAGTTATAATTTCATATGTTAGCAACGCCACCTAGTGACGAGTAGCAAAAATACTTATACTATGTTCACATTTTAGATTTGACCGCGTCGTAAGCATTATAATATAGTCAATATTATTTAAAGTAGGTAAGTAACATTTTAATTATTTAGAGTGTTGTTTTTAATCAAAGTACCTTTTAGTTTTGCTTCTACGTAATAGATGGCATCACATGTATCTACAAAAATTCTTCCATAATCGTATGTTTTATTACAATAAATACGTATACGTAGTGCAATTTTCTTTAAAAAGAAATGCTATCAATTATTCTATTAAAATTCAATTCACATAAGCTATGGTTTTGGTTAACAAACTGATTGTATAAACGGGTAGGCGTTATTGTATAGAGCTGGTTTTCAACTCAGCTGTTAATTCAGCCCACATGGGCTAGGATCTTTGAACTATTCCGCTTGCCTAATATGACCTTCGTTATTTTACATTATGACGGTAGGCGCGTAGTTATGTTAATAATAAATCGGTTATCAATAAGGAATTTTAATAAACAGTTATATATGTTTCATTTATATAAATTAACTAGTATTTGTCCACGACTTCGTTCCCGTTGTGTTGAAAATGAAACGACTTACACGCAATCTGTTATAAACTTGTGGTCCTAATACAAAACCTTCGCGGATGTACGCATAACAACTCGACGATATTTCTTTGCAATCGGACTAGTGTTTTAGGAACGCGTAGAGGACAAACAAACATTCATTTCTTATATATGTAGAGTAGTTGACCCGTGCGAATATTTCGCGTATTATGGAATGTAAACAATCTAATGCCAGCGGCTTCGCTCGCGTGGACTACAGAATGCCGTTGGTTGAGCACACGCGCGAATCGTGCTACTCCCACTCCAACTAACGACGGTTTCCTGTCGGTTATTTTAAAAACAAAAATGCTTTTTGTGGGTCATTCTTAGAAGATAGACATGCTATCGTTTATTTTTCTGTAAATCTTTTTAAGATCTAGAATTATGTAGTAGATTAATTTGATATATCTCGTATGGTTCACTCAGTATAAGCCATTTAAGCACCCTAAATGCGTCTTTTTCAGAATTGATTCAGCATTCCCGTCACTACTTATTTCGTATTTGCCAGATAACATAGCAACGTGAAAAGAACTTAAACGGACAGACAAACAGACATGAGAGACGTTGAGTTTTATAATATGTATGGACAATATATTATGTATACGAGTAAGTAGAGTTTTTTATTGTAAAGTGTAATTTCCGCAATGGATATTTAACTCAACGCAGACCTCAATTATACGGAAGGCCGAGGGCACATTAACTTGCATTCCCTCTTATCTTTTAATGTTATTTCTTTATAATATAACATTTAGTAATTACATTTTATTAATATAAATTTTATTTACCGTATCTCTTAGTTATCTTACAGGAAAGAAGTATAAATACTGATTTCAGATGTCGTTATTTACTATGGTAATGATTGTCACTGGATCTCCGTATTATGTACTTGTAAACCGTAGATTACGGATTGGTCTCCGCTGCGCTTCAACTAAATACCGCACTACCTACAAATAAAAGCAGCTTTTATAATTATTACATCACGTTATGATGGCCGTTGTCAATTTCTTTTCGAAAAAAATATAATTAAATACGAGTTGTATTTTTTTAATAAATATCCTAAAGAAACATCCATGCCAACAGTACAAGTAGAGTCAAACTAGATAAAGTGAGGGATAAAATCAACATAAACAGAGGTAATAGATAAGGTGGCCCGATCTCGCCAAAAATCTTCATAGCTCTCTTACAAAACATAAAGAAATTCATTCATTAGAAAACATGATAAACGCACACCCTATATACCATGATAACAGACAATTCGGATTAGAAATGAACCCTGATAAAATGAAACCCATGACTAACCACCACAAGACACCCATCTAGGTAAACAATATCCCTCTCGAGTTCGTAGATAAATACATCTACCTAGGCAAATAGATATCTTTTAGTAAAGGAAGGAGTGCTGAAGAAGTAGATAGAAGATTAGCGTTCACATGGAAGAAGTTATGGGCTAATAAAGAGATATTGAAATCAGAGCTTCCATTACCTACCAAGAGGTTAGTTATGGACTCTGAAATTGTACCATGCCTCACCTACGGATGCCAAACAAGGACGTTCGATTGAAAAAGAAAAAACAAAATCCAGACTACCCAAAGAAAAAGAAAAAGAAAATTGAGAGGAGTTAGTTAGTTAGTAGTGTAGGCTTAAAAATAAAAGTCAAATTGAGAAATTCTGACATTCGCAAGAAAACAAAACTAAACAACTCACTCACTTTCTCCCTTCAAAGAAAATGGAAATGGGCATGGCATGTGGCTAGGTACACCGACGATAGATGGACATAAAGAGTAATGAAGTGGTCAGGACAGCGTAGCGCAAGAACGAGAGGCCAGCCCTGTGCCAGATTGGTAGACGAAATAGTGGCTGTGGCGGGCCCAAGATAGATAGAAACTGCAAAAGACAGAGAAAAGTGGAGTTCCTTGGTGGAGGCTTTAACCCGAAAGGGGACCATACAATCTTAAAACGGTTATCAATATTATTTTAATTTTATCACGTGTTATAATAATTATTATTTTAATAACAATTAATTGAGCGATTTGATGTTGTGATGTATTCTATGTGATCGTTTTTTATGGAATTATATAAAGCTTTATTATTGTTATTGCAAGTAGTAGTCGATTCAAAAGTTTTAATAATAATAAATTAACATATTTTAACTGTTTGTTCTTTTCGATGCAACGTCAAGTCGAAACTGCTTTAATTTGCATTGAGCATTGACGCTTGACGCGAGTTTGCCGGAGGTACTAGTAGTTGTGCTGGCCAGCGATCCCCTATATGTTACGATCATATTAGATTAAGATTAAAAAAAAAATCGAATTTTGGAAAACATAAATGCTGTGTGGTAAATAAGCTACTAATTTATGATGATGATAATAATCTATATATAGTTTAGAAAACAGTCTAATAAATTAATTTTGTGTCCTAAAATTATTCATTCGATAAATTTTATGACTAACTGCACGTCACTATTGAAAATATTAAGAACAGCAATTTGCTCCTTCAAAATTTAAACGCATTAATCTATGTTGTAAGTATTATTTACACCGTTTTTTTTTATAATTTGATGGACTTTCTTGCCCCGGCTCTTCTCGTTGACTGGGACGTTTGTCCAAACCGGTGATAGTGAAAATGTATAATGATTAAAAAATGATATAACATGGGGTCATGTTAAGTGATGATAGTTCTGTGGTAGCGTGTTTGCATATCGCTTTGATCGACGTGGGTTTAAATCCTGCAATGAGCCTGAGCTTTTGGTGAAGGAAAACATCGTGCTGAAATCATAGTACGGTGGTAGCGCATTTAGTAATACCTACCAGGCTAGCTACCTTTGTCGTGTTCCGCCAGCGGTATTGGAGAGTCAGTTCCTCCAGAATAGTGTTACTATTTTAGGCCACATCGTCACTTAACATCAGATGAGATTATACGCTAACGCCTTGCTCTGAAATCTAACCCATATAAAAGGACATTTAGCTATTAAATGTTCAAGACTTTCACTTGACACCGAGATGTTTTATTTATAATCAATTGAAGAAAATATAATTGTTTAAATTTTCAGTTCAGAGGTAATGTGATTAGATACGTGTTGAATCGTACGTTAGTGATTACAGTGACACATTTCCCCGGATTCGAAAATTATTTATCTATAGGTATCTGCATTAAAAAACCATCTAGATATCTGAAAGAACGATTTAATTGACTAATCATCGCCCATTGCTAGTCGTGATTAAACCGGACAATGGGTATAGAAGTTTATTTAATCCATTCACACCTAAATGAATTAATCATATTTACGTCATTATATTATTCATATTTACATGCTCTTTGCCAAACATAATATTGAGAAAAAAAAACTAGCTATGCTACACGGTTTCACCAGTGTTAAAGTTATTCGACCAACGCACCTGTTACATGTTACTGTCAATGGTTACTGCTCTTTCTTTAGATTCTTAGCGTGATGTTATATAGCCTATAAAGGGGATTAATTTAAACTTTCTGACCATCCGATCAAGTAAATCATTTCTGTTTAGATATAGTTGAATAGCAAACACGTTTTAACTACGCACTAAAAATTATAAAACTTTTTAGTCTTATTATACCATCTCGTTGCCAAGTTATTGACTTGTCAAAACGAATCATAGGTACGAGCCTAAACTCGAGAGGCTAGCTAATAACCACTGAATAGTTCCACTATCCACCTCCTGGCTCCATCACCATACCCTCGTTACCAAGCCCAATCTATTAGACTTGTAAAAACAAATCTTATGAGCCTAAACTCGAGGGGTTAACTAGTAGCCACTGATGTGTTCCACTATCCGCCTACTGGCTCCATCATCAGATCAGTTCCAAAATACGAAATCATCCGAACTACATATACATACAAAGTTTCATTTCGATATGACAATTAGAAGTAGGTTAAAATTGACTTCTAAGATTTTATTACATTGTTTGTTAGTTACAAGTGAAGTTAATAATAAGCGTGTTAAAAATGCGTAACATTATATTATCAGTAAATCAAAATCAAAAATATATTATTATGTTTAGGCCATAAGAAAGTCCTTATGAATGTCAATAAATTACCACCGGTTCGGGAAACATCTCAGTCATCGTGAAAAGCCGGCAAGAAACTCAACTGGGTTTATCAACATATTTTTTTCGATGGAAACTCTTACTTCGACTAAAAGTGTGAATTTATTACGCGAGTCTGTATGCAATCGCCTTCAGTGAGTCAGCGTGGCTAATGCTGTTTGCTAGGTACATTGCGGTCGGCGCATGCAATGAAACATAATCCTATTTACACGCCAGCTACTTGTTAAATAGATATATCAAAGTTTTGCCCGCGCTCTCGCGGTGTCTTTGAAACGAAACAACTCGTGCGCCACCTATTGAAAACTCGTTGTATTAAAACAACGTTCGCGGGTATACGCACAACAATTCGGGACAAACATACCTTTTTACAGTCGTATATATAAAAGATTAATAATGAATCTATTAACCGCAAAGTTTGTATTTTGCATTGTCATTTAAAATTATCTTATGATGTGTTATTAGGTTCATTTCAAGTTGAAAATCTGGCTGCCAAAGCACCTTTCTTTATGTTCTGGTAGCTGCACTTATGATCCAGTCACTTAATATTAGGTAACGATTGTGATGAAATGCGTATCTGTAATATTTAATATAAAAAATAATAAAATAAAATATGATGCAAACAATTACCAATTAATACATATTATGGTTTGTCTCACTTTATGCCTGTTTTGTTGAAAAATTGATTTCTGATCTTGCTGTCTGAAGGTTAAAGTGTGAACTGACATCTATACTTGATATTATATTATAAAGCAAACAATCTCTTGTTTGTTTTTGTGTTTATTTGTTTGATGGTGTTAATAACTGGAACCACGAGTGTGAATTGTAACGCATAACCCTGGCCGTCCGATAAAAATATTTTTATACTGAAGTATTATAAAAAATCTTTTTAAGCTATTTCTTTTAAATTATACGTGGGTGAAACCGTGGGGCACAGCTAGTCTTCTATATAAATAAAATTATTGAGGTTTGCCGTTGTGCGCGCAAAACGCAAAACTACTGAATAGATTTTGATACATTTTTTTTTTGTTTTACACCTTAGTTACTTGGTCCTTATTATATTGATAGTGATGTCTGGAAGTGAATCTCTCTCTGTGCATCCATTAAATTATGTATATGATTTTTAACTGTGAAAATTATTTGGACAGTTGAAATTAAAAAAAAAAAAAACCGAACCCGTAGTAATGTTTGACGTTCATAATAACTTGAGGTCTAAATTGCATAAAGTATTTCTTGATTTTGATTTCGAAGCAATCATTCTGTAATCCACGCGAGCAGAACCGCGGGCGCAGCTACTTACGTATAATTTTGTCATTTAAAAAATACTTTTTTTATATTGTATCGTAAAGGTGCTAAAATTATAAAATAACGTTCACGAAGAAAGGGGCTACTGACTACGGAAGCGATTGGCCGAAAACCGGTCTGACACATCAGTCGAGGTAGCAGGCGGCTCGACGGCAGCACACTGCGACTAATCTACAAAAAAGTCCTATGACATACGTGTTTAGTAGACACGTTTTTACGAAAATTTTATTGCAAACGCTGCGTTCACATTTTTTAATTACAAAATAGTTTGCGATGTTACTAAAGGTGGTCATATTTTACTTTGGTTGAGTACTAGCAAACCCAGCCACGCGTCGCTGTGACCCCGTTTTTTTTATCTGGTCGCTACCCAGCTTAACAGGATCGCGCGCTGGGCTTAAATGAAGTTTCTATGAAAATTTAATCAGAACCGCTCTAGCCGTTTTGGAGTTCATAGGGAACATAACCATAACCTGACGTTGGTAGAATGGTGAATGAACACAGTTGCCATTAAATAAAAAGAAAAAGAAGAACAGGGATTTTTAAACAGCGTCACTGTTCTTGACGCATTTTAAATCTTTTTTTTTTTCTATTTTGGGTTATCGAGTTTTCATTGCGGCATTTCTGTAAGTGTTCTAGCCTGTATAAACAACGAGAATAGTTTAGACGTATCATATTCGGATAACCTAGGATCGAATCTAACAATGTCTTTGAGTTCTTTAACCTTTCGGTGATCGGCGGGATATCGATTTAATGTTCGCAGATTCGATCCCCGGCACGTACCTACGAGTTTTTTTGTAATTCGCGTACATTGACTAATTTCAATTTTCAACATTATCGGCTGATGGTGTCTTACGAGCTTACGGCTATTAGCAAGCTATGAATTTGTCGCCAAGTAATTCATCGGCGCGTTCCGGCAGGTGCACTCGAAAACCAGACACGATTCGCTAATAGGTTTTTACCGTTTTAATCATTTTTGTCAGCGTAATAACTTTCAAAATAGTTCTATTGCAGAAATAACACATACAATATAAAAAAAGGTGTGTGTGCGATTCACACACGATATAAGTGAACCTTCATTTTAAAAGACATTTACTATTTTATTTAAACAGTGTGCAATATACATACACACCGACATTTACTCTCTCGCTCTGGCTCACACAAAGAGGAGAGACCGATAATATATTGCTCTCTCGCTCTGGCTCACACTAAGAGGAGAGACCGATGTGCGTTAAACGTTTAACGTTTAACGCTTGGAAGTCGCATAAGAAGTTTCACTTCAAAAAGGTGTGTGTGCGATTCACACACGATAGAAGTGAAACTTAATTTTAAAAGATATTTTATATTTTATTTAAACAATTTATAATATACATACACACCGACATTTGCTCTCTCGCTCTGGCTCACACAAAGAGGAGAGACCGATAATGTGTGAAACGTTTAACATTTAACTTTTAACGCTTGAAAGTCGCATAAGAAGTTTGACTTCAAAAAAAAAAAAGGGTGTGTGAGCGATTCACACACGATAGAAGTGAAACTTCATTTCAAAAGGCATTTTCTAGTTTATTTAAACAGTGTGCAATATACATACACACCGACATTTACTCTCTAGCTCTGGCTCACACAAACAGGAGAGACCGATAATGTGCGTTAAACGTTTAACGCTTGGAAGTCGCATAAGAAGTTTCACTTCAATAATATCTTGATTTGTGTTTTAAGTTTTATGTGATATTATGTCGAAACTTGATGTGTTCGTTTCTTTTTACTTCAACAGTACATAAGCAGATATTTGCTTTTATCTACAGATATTCTATACTGTTACCTGTAATAAGGAGATAAAGCTTGTGAATATGTTTGTAAGGAGCTACATTATTATTTTGTGATATAGGCTGTTTTCTTGTTATTAATTGTATATTGTAATTATAACGCGTACGAAGGCGCGGGCTGTACCAAATACTGAATAATTACAAGATTACTCATCACATTTATGTCGTAACAGTGCGGTATGCAAGTAAGTGACCTTGTATTTTTAAACCTTTTACTCGATAAACTTTTTCATTTGCGAGAGACATGTTAAAGCAAAATAAACAATATGATACCGACGAAAAGGCAAATATTGTCAAATACACACGATTTTAAAACGCTTATCTGCATATCACGTGCGTACTTTCTTACAACCCCCTCCGCCCCCGCGAAGGCTGATAAACTCGCGCACGGCGCCGAGTTGCGCTCGCGCAACGTTGCCACCTCAGTCTCCTCTCACTCGGCTTACATAGCGGACGTTACGCTCAATCCTCTTTTAATTAAGTTTTCAAGTTTAACACCAGTGATGTGATAATTCAAAATACCGTATACTATGTGATTTTGTTGTGTACAATTTTTTAGAACTGTAGGATTTGCGATTTAGTGGCGTGTGAGTGGATTTACCTGTGTGCGGGGGGCGCTTCGAACTCGGTATTATATTATACCGTTGTGTCGCGCTTCGGTGATTCGGTTAAAAACTCGACGGATCTACAGTGTGTAGTAAGCTTTATTAAGATTTATAATACCTTGGAACAGGTCACTTACCTTGATCTACGGGTGAATATATCGCACGGTGTCCAATATGTTTCCTAAATTTTGATATAACAGCTTCTTCCCGGCAGTGGTGGAGTTTAAAGATCGCAAGGTCGTGGCTTCGTTCAAATTCGGCTAAACTTTAGTTTCACACATTGAATAGATTGTAATTATTGTTACAATTGCATTTAAATATCGCTATGACAGTTCAAGTTGAACCTAGTTGGTTGTTTTGTTTTTAGTTCGTTTTTGTGTTTCAGTAGTAAAGCGAAGCGGTCGCGGTGGTGCGATTGTCGTTTTTAGTCTGTCACTCGGAAAACTAGTTTTGGTTTTGTTGCGGCGCTGGTTGAGTCATTCGCCCGTTTTGTTACGAATCGGTTTTGGTTGTGATGTGTGTATCGTTGTCGATCTTTGTCATTTTTCTGGTGAACGTCGGTAATACGTAATATGTATAATAATAAGTATGTTTTGAATTGATGATAAACCGGCAATGTTTTATCATTGATTTTTATCGTGTTTTATACATGTAAATGGTTTTTATTTATCGGTTATAATTTCGCTAAATAGAACCGGAACGATTATATATATTTTTTATCCTCATGTATAAAGGAAGGGAATGTTAATTGTTGACAAACGGTTATTTCCTCAAAGACTAGGCATCTCGCATGGAGGAAAATCAAATAAAAACTTATTGAATTAGATATAAAACTTGAGTAGCTGACAATTTTTGTTTCTAATGTTAGAATTATAGCATGTATTACTTATTTAATTACGAGTACTATAAATAATATATAAAATAAAATTTTCAGTCATAGGTACTTGGAATATTTGTATAAGAGTTGCTTACGTCATTTTATTCATTCTTTGACGTATTTTTTATATTAGCTAAAATATATGTTACTCTGATGTATATTTTCACTTTTATTTCTTTTACTAGATATTGTGGTTTGAAACAAAAATATTTTTCATATATCTATATCTTATAAAAGTCAAAGTCTGTCCATTTATGTTCTTTTCACGCGAAACCACTTATCCTCTCTACATGTTTTTTTTATTTTAATTCATAGTTATTTTGTCTGGATGTGTTAGAATTTTGTTAGATAAAGTAACATACGAAATAAGCAGGGACGATAATGGTGAATCATTTCGGAAAAAAGACGCATTTGGGATGCCTAAATAGCTTACGCTGAGTAAACCATACGAAATATATCGAATTAATGTACTACATAATTGTAGATCTTAAAAAGATTTACAGAAAAATAAACGATAGCATATGTCTATCTTCTAAGGATGACCTATAATAAGTTTTTTTATCTTTCGTCTTTTGAGCGGGTGCAGCACGCAAGTTATGTATCAATCATTGACATACCTATAGTTACATTCAGTTAAAGATTGATAAATAAATTTGGTCAAGGCGTATTGTGGGTTGATTCTCATTTGCGTAACGACATGGTATATGAAAAATTATCGATATTATGATCACCGTTGATTCCCTGTGCATTGATTGTTTTCTGATTGCCCACCATTACTCTCTAACACAGTAGGTATTGTGTTGTATATATTGGAGCACTACTTACATTTAGATTAAACTGACCAAAAATTTTTTATAATGGAGACAATATTACCTTCTCGTAACCAGCACTTTCGTTCTTTACTCGTTTCGATTTTTCATCCGATTAACTGTGTTGCACAGGCTGACCGTCGAAATCACGTGCCCTACTCTCGAAACAAAAGACACGAATCATTATAAATTAACAATATCCCTCTCACTCTCTCTCTCTCTTGATCGTTTTTACGGTTGATAGGTCACTGTTAAACAGTTAGACGACGCGGGGTTTTGTTTCGGCCGAGTGAAACGGCGCCGCCAATTGGACCTTGATATCCGGAGTTGCAACACGAGAATTATTCAAATCTGGCCGGTTTAGATTTTGCTGTAGGTACCTACTCGTTTCTGTACTGGACTTATGATTAGCGTTGGAAGTCGAAACGAGAATATTCCGTCTTTATACATATATGAAAGAGACAAAAAATTTGTTCCTATAAAATTTTGGATATATTGTATAGGGAATCGATTTTGAGGTTACCTTTGAAGTGTTAAGCGAGTGCACTTTTGTCTCAACCAACGCGTCCGTTAAAGCTTAGCAAAAAAATAGTACTTACATTTTTGTATTTATTTTGATACAAAGAAAATTCTAAGTTTTTTCGCACATAAGAAGTTTTCTTGATCAGTTTTTTTAAATTTGAATCATCTTGAAACTGTTTGACATTCAGAACTATTTTATCACGTCTTCTAGTGTTTGAAATTTAAACGTGTACTTAGTGTCTTTTCTAGTACCAAAGAATGCGTAACGTAAAGACAGACAAACACTCCAACTGTATTTTAATAAGATTAAGCATGTCGCTGACTCGTTTTCGAGTTTTGATTTGGCATTGTGTATATCAGTTGGGTGAACAAGGCTTTTTTTAACTTGTACGCATCTGTGATGAATTTACAGAGACATATTTTGGAAAACATCATATCAAATTCATCAAAGAAAAAAAACTCTTTAATTCTCTCTTTAACTCTCTAAGAAGTCACGTTTTTTTAACTGACTCTATTGTTACCCTTAGGGTCCCTGGAGCCTTTGCTGCTTTTACAGCTTCACCGGACTTGGGAAAATTCATGAATTAACGTTAAAACGCTACTATAGATTCGGAAACAATTTAGTTTTTTTTTGTTATCGTTATAGGTTTTGACGTAGTGGCCACAATCTCACCTGATGTTAAGTGACGATGTGGCCCAAGATGGTAACACGCTAAACCTAGTGGAAGACTGGCTCTCAAGTGCAGCTACCGGAACACACTTATTGGTGTTTGGCTACAAATTTTCAACTTGAGGGTGGTAGCTAGCCAGTCGGGTATTAGGAAAAGCTCTACCACCATGCTATGGTTTCCTCACGATGTTTTCCTTCACCAAAAGCTCAGGCTCATTGCAGGGATTCGAACTCACGTCACTCGACGCGAAGTCGTACACGCTACCACAGAGCCATCATCGCTTCAAATGTTGTTGTCGAGAAGAGACGGAAAGATACTCGTTCGGTTTTTTTACTATGTAGGTATAGTTTACTGTAGAGGATGTAGAGAGATATATGTAAATATAACCCTAGATACATACAGAAGAATTTATAGATGTATACTGACGTAAAACTGAGATTTTTTACTAATTACTAAACCCAAGAATTTATGGAACGATATAAGTTGTAGTAATTTGTTCAGTGTTGCTAACAAACGGCAGCGGTCACGATTCCCTCATTTGTGAAATTGTCATGACCCAGTTGTCTAAGCTATACACACGGGCGTGTTCAACAAACGTCGGTCTGATTCCAAACTGGGTTGGTAATCACCATGTTAAATGAAACGCATGTCATTTCGTTGTCAGATCTGTACTTTTTACGTTTTTTGCTCTTGCGGAACTATACTTACCGTACGTTACAGTTAAACAAAAGATTGTTAATAGATGGCGCCTCCTAGATGATAGTTAGATATATTTTAATCTTATGATAGCATTCCTAATGAAAATACGCTTTTTATATTATATTTAGATAATAAACCTGTGTCAGAAGTGAATTTAAAAAATCCTTTTAAATATCCTCAATCAGCGGTATTCGAACTATACGTATGAAGTCTGGTCGTTTCACAACACTTCAAAAATGTATTTGATGAAAACATTAATTTTCTATTATTTGTATATTTTTCGTGAATAGCGGGGAGCATAAGCTTTAAAATGGTGTTTAGATCATTAATTTTGAGGAAGAATTAACCGTTGCCACAAAACATACACTTTTCAGAAATAATACATTGTAGAGATGATGCTGTTCTCCGGTCGAAAGACTGCATCCATATAATAACACTAGCTGTGCCCCACGGTTTCGCCCGTGTTAAATTTATTCGACAAACTGTCCTCGGCATCACCGCCAACGCGCCCGTTTAGCCTATCGTTGTTCCACTTGCCTACGGCTTGCCAGATTGCTTGACGTTCATAGTAAATGCTCTGCTCCTTAGGGTCGTAGTGTGAAGTTATATAGCCTATAATATTCCTCATGAATCTGGCTATCATTGAATTGTTCATTGGCATTCATTTTTTTAATCCGACTGGTAGTTCCACAGATTAGCGCGTTTAAACAAACAATCAAACAAAAAACTCTTCTCCTTTATAATATTACTAGCTGTTTCCTGCGGTTTCACCCGTGCATAATAAAAAAAATATGTACTTTAGTATAGACAATATTTTTATCGTATCCTAGGGTTATGCGTCACACTCATACGGCTCGTTCGCGCCTCTACACCTATAGTCATAGACCCAAGCCGAGTGTTGAATTATTTCAATTTTTTATTAACTCCCAAAATATGCGTCCAAATAAAATGTTAAAAAGGGCAAAGTTTATTTACATAAAATTGCCTTAATCATGAAGTAACTTTCGTTAGTAAGCATTAATATGCCATGCCCAATAATAATGATCATAAATCACTTTCCAATTTTCAATAAAACTTTGTCACAAAATACCTTTTCTTTTTGAACTGAGTATACTGTTAGCCTTAATGGCCCTGGAGCCATTAGAGGCTTTGACAGCTTCACCGAGCTTGGCACAAAAAACCTTATTGTAGCGTATGTATGAGATAGAGTCTTATGGTATCGCGGACTTTTTTTTAGATGTATTTTTGAGAAATATGAGAAATATTTTTGTAGAACATTGTATTTATAATTATCATTAACCATTACGCCAGCGTACGCGGATAAAGCTGTTCGGGAACAATGTTGCTTCCGACTTAACAAAAATCAATATTTAAGGCTAGCCGAGAGGTGTAGCCTAATACTGATAACCTATACTATTCCTCGTGAATCGTGGCATCATATACAGAAATATTTTTTCGAATCCGACTGGTAGTTCCAGAGATTAGCGTGTTTAAACAAACAAAAAATTCTACCGCTTTATTATATTATAGTATAGATTGAATCAGGAATTAAAATAAATCATTTATTAAAAGTTTTATTTAAGGTTTTTAACTGTAATTATCAGCAGTTGTGACATCTTAGGAGAATTCCCCTTTGTGTCTGAAATAAAAAAAAAATACGTTTAATTTATTATTTTTATACCATTAAAACTGGTTAATACCATTAAATTTGGCTGAAGTTCCGTTTTGTTTATTGCATCGTCAAAAATAATAACCGATTAATATACGAAAAAGGTTTGACAAAAGTTTTTTTACGTATTTCTGCCTATTAAGAACGCTGGATGTCAATTCAACCGTATGGCAAATTAAATGATGTCGAAAATAGGACTAGCTGAGCCGTGTGAGTAAATAGATTGTTAATAGCAAAATTGCTAAAGAAAAAGTGTTTTAATAAAAAAAAACGAAATTATTAACAATTTAAAATTGCATTAGACTTTTTATATATTTTCTCTAAATTTGAATCTAGGATTTGTTGATTTACTTTCTTGTTTGTAACTATAGAACTACTCTTTGATTTGTCTAGTTGCGTTTTGTTGGATGAGTTATTAATCTATATAGGCTAGTCCCTATAGGTGCGTATAGCAATACATGGAAATTGACGATCAGGCCTTTTCAGAGCTTCATGTTACATGGTCACACTAGATCAGAAGCTGTGTTTGTGATCAAATAACGAGGAAAACTCTTTCGCAGTCAGCTCTAAACATAGAATTGTCTTACTTTATTCACTACTGAGTTGCGTTATATATTTGAACAAAGGCCTGTTTCTGAAAACACTCGAAGGCTAATATCGCGCCGTAAGGGAAACGTTATCAGTCTGTTAGCGAACGATAAAAATGATAAAGCGAATGGAAACCATGTTTCGGAATGATGTCACACGATTCGCGTACGCTCACGGCGCGGGGGAGACAGTTCGAGTGTAGACTATTACTATCAGAGATACCTGTAAGAAATCGTTTCATATTCAATTCATTAGTTATATTTTGTTTGTACCACATGATGTAATGATCATTTAAAACTCGTTATTTATAATAATATGGGGTCATACTTAATTACACAAGGCCATTTAATTACCAACTAAGCAAAGCTTGTATTACAGCAACTAAAGAGGTAATATACTATACATATTATGTAGATATTTAACAGCCAGACATAAATGATAAATAACCATGCTCATCACACAACAGTCTGTCAAGGGCGGACGAACAAGTGACATTTTTACTCAACAGCAGAGCTTATTATCACTGCGCCACGAAGTCCACTTTGATGCAAATTTCTTACGAGCTTAATGCCACATGGTATTTTTTTCCAACCATCCAGCGGTAGAGTAGAAAACACCATGGTTGGGCTAATAACACAATTTATAAAGTACATAATATTGTAGGAGTTCCTGGTATCGGATACATGAACCTACTATTTTTGTTTTTAACCTAACCTAACTGATCTCAAACTCGAGGGTATGGAAACAAAAACAAATTATCGCAACGATTTATTTAACAGCAAGAGACCGCACGACAAATTACATTGGCTTAAATAAGAAATATAATTAAATAGCGGCCCGCCCCGGCTTCTCACAGGTTGAAAAATATTTTAAAGACGGAATTTCAGACAAAATGTCATACCCTTTTTCACCACTTTAGAGGTTGAATTTCCAAAAATCTTTCCTTAATGCTCACCCGAATGCAAATTTTCACGGTCCTAGCGGTCCTTCCGGTCAACGGTCAAACTACTGGGAGTTTGGGCTGTGCGTTGATAGATCAGTCAGCCAGTCAGTTTCTTACTTTATATATATAGATAATGATTATGTGCTGGAGCAGGTTCAACAGCGGCGTAATGAACATGCCCCATAGGTGTAAATGTGTTGACTATCTTTAAATGGGGCGTATCTTAGGCCTATTGTTCCATAACGAGGTGTAAAGAGTTTTATCAGCTGTTGTGCATTTAGACGGACTAGATTACTTATCTCATTACTAAGGATAAGTAGACTACCCAGTTAATCCTTACAATATTACATAGGGTATATAATACATAATCAACTTATATTTTATAGTCTACACGACTATTATAAGGAGGTAAAGTATGTGTAAATGCTTGTGAGGTAATCTCCGGTTCTGCTGGTCCGTATCTGACAATTCTTTCAGTGATAGAAACTTTCATTCAAACAAAGGCGCAGACGATTACTGATGTGATTATATCTTACTACAAGTGATATGTTGTTATACACTACCGTAATAAGGAAAAGTTCTCCTTATGTTTTTTTCAGAAGGCAGTATAGGATATGGCTTGTGCGTAATTATAATGCAGTTGTGCATAAGAAATAATAACTTGTAGAAACAAGTGAGGTTAGGATTACAAAAAAAGGCTAAAAATATTGCAAGTCAAGAAAACTTCCCCATTCTTAAGTGCGCAGTACGGGATAAAATAGGTGGTCTAAAATATACTTTATAATTGAAATACATACTTAACAAATAGTAATAAAATAAGAGAAGGAACGTTGTCCGTGTCCGTCCGTCCGTCCGGCCTTATGTCAAGCCGGAGGAGGTCGTCACCTTAACACCGATAACGCGAGGGCGCGGTGTGTTCACTTAACTAGCTCACTTTAACCTGTCATCATATTAAATCGTTCTTACCGTCATTAATATTTTTTTTATAATATGTATTGATATCTGAAAGGCAAATGTATAAGGAGATTTGATTCCGAAGTAACATTCACAGAAAAGTTCGAAGCGACGGCATGACGACTGAGCCCTATCAAATTGTGTTGTATACGTCACCGAATAATTGTACAAACGTTTAGTTTAAAATCAACTAGCAAACCTGCCCCGGCTTCGCATGGGTAGCAGAATAATACAGATAATTCTATTGATTTACACGGCGCACACCAGTAAAGCTCCCAGTCGGCATGATTTGTTCCTACATGTTCAATAATCATCGTCATATATGAACTGATTTATACAAAATCTTAATAAATTATATACCTAAACCTTCCTCATGAATCACTTCATTCATTGTTGAAACCATATGAAAATCCATTGGGTAGTTTTTGAGTTTATCGCGTTCAGGCATACAGACAGACAGACGCGACGGGGGACTTTGTTTTATAATATAGTAAGATCTTGTAAGATTGCAAGCGTGAACGGACACATTTTCGTAGACTAATAAACTAATCGCGTTAGGTTGAAACACAACAGCCGAGCGAGCGAAGCCGCGGTCAGAAATAAATTGGTCCTTGAAAACTCATATTTTTCACAAATGATTTTGTTTATTTATTTAGACATAACATTAAAAATTCATAATTATTGTGTGTCCGTTCACAATCTATTGACAGTTTACAATCGCACTAAATTGATTGTAAATTAACGGTTCGTATAATTATCCGGTGACATATACATATTTAAAGTTACTAGTATACTTAAAGTGTTCCATTAACAGTATTCAATTATTAGTTTTTTTTTTTCAGTGGCGTCACAATTCTATTTGCCGGCGTAATTTGTATTTTCATAAAAGTATTGTAGAGTTTCAAGTTCAGATCTAATCCCGTGTACCTGTGTTCAATTTCTAAACAAATCTGTATATTCACATGATCGAGCTGCATAGCGTCATAGTAAAGTGAGGGTTGCATCATTAAATAAAATTTCAGACTAACCAAAATATTTCATATCACAACTTTTTTTTTTCTATCAAATTCTGCAGTCACAGTATATACTACGGTATACAATAACACATGTTTATGAATAAAACATTACATGACATAACACGGCCAAAAACTCCCATAGTTGTACTAGTTTGATGTTATATAAGAGACATGTAAATTTAGTTATATCTCTTGATAACGTTAAAAGTAAACGTTTATTCGTTATGTAAAACATTACAATGTCGGGTGATACGTGATTTAAAATAATGAACACCCACAACGAATACGTGGCTATAGATGTATTTTCATGTAGCTTATTAATATTCTACAAAGACTTGCTATTTGCTATTAGTCAAACAATGGCGCCATCGTGTTCATTTGACAAAACTTGATGTTCTTGTGCCGGTTTACCTATGTCAAACAACACACAGAACTGACCGCAATGTCGAGTGCGACTCGTAAAGTTTAATTACGCCTTTGTTTTTTTATTGGTATTATCTTTGAACGCGGGATAAAGTGTAATTTAGCTTTCGAGGATTCTGTTCCCAAAAAGGAACCCATAGTGACCTTTAAAGGGCTAATAATAAGGCTATCTTTTGAAACTCTATAGGTAGTCAGTTGAAATTTTCATAGAATATGTGATATAATGACGGATATTTTAATAAATAGTAAACAATTACTATATAAAGTATCTATATAGTAAAATACAAAACAAAGACACCTATAAAAAAAAATTTTTTTTCGTTCTATCGTAAAAATTTTAATAAATAAATGAATCAAACTGAGTGTTATTATAGTGCAAACTCTGCAGTAAATTAATAAATAATAAAATCCGGTCAAGCGTGAGTCAGGCTCGAAAGAAAACTCTTTTTTTTTTATACGAGTACAATAAATACGAGTACTAAACACAAACATGTCATGTTGTGGAACCAGATCCTTCAGTGCGCGAGTCTGACCGCATTTGGAATTTTTTGCCACTTAGCTGCTAAAAAATAAAATAAAAAGTAATTCCACGATATAAATCGATTTCATTAGAATTAGTCTAGTCGCTTGAGCGGTATTGGTGAAGAATCATGCAAAAGCATGCAATTAATTTATGTATAGAATAAATACGGAACACATGAAATTTGTTATTAACGGAGTTGGTTCTCATAAAACTTGGCATTAATTCAGTTTATAATTTCGTAATCCCATCATTCTGCCAAAAAATGTCCACTGCTGGATATGTCCAGCATGAGAGTCCTATGGGACTCCCCTAAAGATCGCCACAACGACCGGTCCTTCGCTGCTCGCATCCAGCGGGTTCCCGCATCTAATTTTGTAATTAAATACGTTTTCTTTTTCTTTGAAAACAGGTTTTGTCGCGTTGTAACTATGAAGCGACGTAAAAACGTCAAAAACATAATATTAGTTTCGTGTAAACTCGAAACACGATTTTCAATTCTTATAAGCTAATTTTGTGATTCTCAAAATAACCTTAAATATATGAAATGGTACTATATCGTATTATTTCTTATATTTATAATAAAGTAGACCACGTCGAATTGATTTTTCGCGCTGCATCGATTATCTTAGGTACCGTGTCGGTGTTGCGGACTGTGACCGAAATTAATGTTCACTCGACCCGCTCAAGGAGACTGTAGTTTACTCGTTGTTGACGCCTTTTATATGAGGTTAATTCAGTTATATGAATATTATGAATTAGTATATTATATAATTAGTAATATTATGAATATTCTAAACCTGGCGTTGCAAAGCTTATGTCCGTCTGATGCTTCAAATAATAAAAAAATATCGGGTAATTTTGATTGATTTTGGGCATTTAACCATGTACTTGGCTCTGGGGGTCTCATTAACGTCAAATGCACTTGGAAACCTTATATATTTTTATCTATGTTGCTGAGAAAAAAGGTAAGAATCTCTTTTTAGTGATAATTCAATAATATCTTTAGGAATCTATTAAATAGAAATGCAGAAAATAGAAAGAAAAAACCTATATTGCTGGTACAAATGCCCAACAACTGCCTCTTATTCAGCTAAATACTGCAGTTTTGCTTTGCAGTGTTGATCCAAATATGTGCCTCTCTCATATGCCAATTTTCAGACTGGCTACTTATAAGCAAGGAGACAATATAAATTGACCGTCTATTAACGTATATTCTTCTAGTATTTATATATTTTAATAATAGAAGTGTAATGACTTATAGTGCTGGCCGGTAGGACATGACATTTGTGTCAGACTGGATCGCGACCACTATAATGACGACAGGTGTAACACCATAGTGGCACGGTTAGGGGTGTCGCGTTCTGGAATCAGCCGGTGTCAGGGGCTTGCTATACTCAGTAGTGGCCTTTATTTTCGGATTCACCATTAGGCACAGTGCTGTCAAATTGCCGTGTTCCCATAAAAAAATCGCAATGGCATGATCTTTTCTACAAAACTAAGGCGAAAGGAAGCCGAGCGTGGTGATGTTCAACTAAAATAGACTAACGAATCACTAGCGAAATTTCTTTATTTGTGTTTCGCGAATCATAAAAATAACAAAGGCGTCATGTCGTATCTAGTACTCGTAAGTTTCACTCAATGAATTTGAGCCGCACATCGACTCCCTTATGATCTGGTAGCCAAATGTTTCAACAATACGTTTTATATATGCGTACATGTTTTTACATATTATATTGGAGCGCATTGTTTTTGTATTCCGATGACGTTGAAAAATTTACATACTGTTCAAAATAACAATATAATTTATTGTTTTTTTTTGCATACTATAAGTCCTGGGTGTTTTTGTACATAGTTTAAATAAATGTATTTTTATATTATGCATCGTATTTTACTTTATTTATTTGGTAGCGCGTCCACAGGTCTCACTCTCAAAAGCATTTTTTTATCGTTATAGGTTTGGCGTAATGGCCACAATCTCACCTGATGTTAAGTGACGATGTGGCCCAAGATGATAATACCCTAAACCTAAAGGAAGACTGACTCTCAAGTGTAGCTGCCAGAACACACCTATTGGTGATTGGGGATTTTCAACTTGAGGGTGGTAGCTAGCCAGGCGGGCATTAAAAAAAGCCCTACCATCATTCTATGGTTTCATCACGATGTTTTCCTTCACCGAAAGCTCAGGCTCATTCCAGGGATTCGAACTCACGTCAATCGACGCGAATTCGTACACGCTACCACTGAGCCATAATTGCTTCAATAGTATATTGTGTGACACGGGATGAAACACGATTTTAGACTTCGGGTGATGCCAGCGCAGTATATATCGGAATATTTCCTTAAGTGGACTCGAATAAAATTATCTATTATGACATAATAAAACTATGTAAATGTTAAAATAATGTTTTCGAAAATGGCGAAGAATATAGATGGATATTCATTTCTAGATGGTAACTCTACCGAGATCTGATTAAAATCCGTCGTTTAGGATTTCTCGGTGTGTTCCAGTAGGTGCATTTGAGAGCCATTGTCCATTTTAGGCAAATCCATCTCAGAGCGTGTCGTCAGTTGATATGAAGAGTATAACCTAGATTCACGATTCAAGATTCACCTATTAAACAATTTCTTTACAACTGTTGAATTTGAGAGCCAGTATTTTTATATTTTTGTTATAACAGATGTATTTGAAAGCTAGTTTTTATCGGCTACACTTGAGAGTCGATCAAGATAATAAAATATTATACTAAGTATATATAAATACGTTTTAATATACGTTGATAAATTTATATTTAGAAACGTGACCTTCTCAAATGGAGTTTATATCGAATAGTGTTTCTCCATTATTCAACGTTATCGATGTAGTTTGAAACATTGATAAACACGTTTGTTGGTCGCTGTCGTGTCGCTATCATACACACCGATTGATAACGATTTATTACCACTCAGGTACATAGGTTCTGGGTAAGGCACCTTTTTTAATGGCTCCATGGCCCTAAGGCTAACAGTATAATCAGTTCGAATAAAAAAGGATGACCTCAGCGAATTTATATAATTGAGATTATTTATAGAGTACAGTGGTAGCGTTAGAGTTTTGAAGATTTTAGTAAGTCATTTGTCATTTTGTTTCCTTGTTGCATTTTTACATTTATTCTAGCGTTTATTACGCTTACAAGAGTGTGCAAAATAAAAACATAAAAAATAGCTGGTATTAAAATCAAATATTATTTGTTATGTGATGTATATTTGTTATGTGAAAATTCGAAAATAAATATACACTACAACCAGTTCAAAACTCAACAAATATGTCTCTATTGCCCGGCAAATCAGTAATGTGCTTAGGGATCTAACAAAGGGTTCGTCCGGGTTTCCCTGAATTTGTCCCGGTTTGAAAAGCATCCGGGGAGAGTACGGATGAGGTTTTAAAAATCGTCTGGACGGCTTCGCGACCAGGGAATATCAGATTAATTTATTAGCAAATAAATTAAAAACACTCGTACTTAAGGAGTTATACTTCTTGGGCATAACAAAATAATAATAATAACAAAAAAAGATATCCTGCGTTTTTTTAATAGCGTAGAAACAGTATCTTTTTAATAATTCTGGTAAATGAATTTTAAGAATTCTAGTAAATTAATTTTAAGAAGTTCAGGGGAATACTATTTATCCAAATTTCCGGAGATTTTTAAGTTATTGTCCGGTGTCAACAATTTAGGTGATGCCAGCCCAGTCCTAATATTTATCTAAAAACTTATTGCGTTTACCACTGAAGTCTACAGTAATTGTGGAGATTGTACACGGGCTTGTGTTCTACTTTATTAAATTTGTATGAACGAAATATTTGATTCTGCACGCGAATCTGTCGGCGATCAGTCCGGTGGAGAGTGGGTCACACGAACAATAGATAGTGGAGAACTTTCTTTTGATACGATCTATGACTAATGACGCTTCCACTGGTTCTTATCAGATTTACATCTACAAGTTTTTTTCTTCAATTTATACGTAGTGTAAAAATTGGCGAAAATTGTTTTGTAGGAAAGGTTATATGAGGTTATACTCGTAATATACATTGGTTTGTTAGTATGTTGTGTGTCAAATGTTAATGCCACTATGCAGTGGAAAAGTTAACCAATTTTTTTTGGGCTAGATTGGGGTTATAAGGAATATCCCATCTCGCGGCAAAAGGGAATTTTCTAGTAGGGCGACATTTACGGACAACTTTTTTTACTACCAATGTAATCAGAGATCGCAAGTTTGTATTCCGCTATGGGCGGCTAAATTTGTTTTTCGTATATTATAGTTACTTTAAAATTGTTATATTGCGACAAATTAACCTTGGAAAAATGACTGTCATAGTAAATTACTATTATAATTATCAACTGTGTTGTTCGAACGTTTTAATAGGTAACATTCGTACGCCTTGTAACTTATGGTGGCAAAATGAGTACTTACTACCTACGTATTTGTAGACTAGCTGTGCCCACGGCTCCGCTCGCGTTCACTACAGAATGCTGTCGATCTAGCTTACGGGCTAATTGTTTCGCCTCAAAAATGCTTATTCAGGTTTACTCAGCGTAAGCCATTTAATCGCCTCCTAATTGTCTTTTTCTCGAATTGATTCACTATTATCATCACTGGTTAACACACAGGTACATAGGTTCTGTAAGGGACCTTTTTTTCTTTTTTTGCCTAGTTAGATTAGACAAAAAATTTCAGACCACTAAATACACATACACATGTTCCTTCCCTCCTCCCAGGGGGCAGAAACATGTATATATGTATAGTTAGTCTAGATCGAATGATAGGGATTTAGTCAGATCGCGACTTAATTGCATACGCGCAACAGTCCGAGCCGAGGTTCGGCCACTTTGGCACCCTCGGATGTTGTTGCTTAGCTTTCGTGGCTGAGTGCCCTAAGCGCTCGCCCCCAAGCCCGGTAAAGCTGTAAAAGCCGTAAAGGCTCCAGGGCCCCTAAGGCTAACAGTATAGTCAGTTCGAAAAAAAAAACCCTGCTTATTTGTATGTAACAAAATATATCCTATAACATGGCCACATAACATATCTATAAATTAACAGAAAATCCATGTAAGTCGGATTAGTGGTTTTCGCGTGAAAAGAACATAAACGGACAGACAGACAGAGAGACGTTGAGTATTATATGTATAGATAAATATAGATAAGTTCACATAACAATAATTAAAACACGGCAAAGGGTGTTTCGCCATGTGTACCGTGGCCACAAGCTCCACTACGTTCTATTCATTATTTCCATGATTTTTTATATATTTATTTATAGAGTTCAAGAGACTGTGTTCAATCAAAATTACACAGAATTATACATTCTCGTTTCACAAATTTGCTACAATCGTTTTTCACAGCATTTGTCACAACATGCACAAAATAGGATGTATTATTTTAATTTAATATTACAAGAAACAAATTAAATTGTAATACTCAGCAAAGAAGCAAAACTACAAATCAAATATTTAAATACAATCAATCCATTTCTAGTTATAGCCAGAGAATCACAAATGAATAAGTTCATTTTAAAACGTATACTATTGCAAAAAAGATCATGCGGGACAATGTTTGCCAACATATGTTAACTATATATTGGTTCTAACTAGCACAATAGCAAACATATAATATAAGGATGGCTTAGATATCAAGTATATATTAGTTTACACTACTTACACGCTATACATGTTTCATATCTACGAATAAAGTTCAAATAGTTTTTAATAGTTGGTGATATTAATGTCTTTGGCAGGTCAATAATGACAATGGCCGTCGGTCGCCCACCGTCGAGCTAAAGTATTTATGTTTTGTGGGCGTCGTCTATAACGGTGCCGGCAAGACCTTCTGTTTCAACAACCTCCGTGGGAAGATCTTGTTACCGTCTACTTATCATTATATGTTATACTTATGCCTAGAAAAGAAACTGGCTCGTAAATAAAGTTACCGGAATCTGACGATGGTCTCTAAACATGCGGCAAGTAAAAAATATCCTTACGATTGTTGTATGGTTTTGTAACGATTTTTTCCTTCATTGTAAGATCAGTTTCATTATTAGATTTGAAAGATCGACGCGACGTGACGTGGTGATCGAGCGTGCTTATTATTTAGTCATCTATACTTCAAATGCCTGTTTTCTGCGAGCTGGTACAGCATTTGTGCCCTACTGGGCCAATCACAATTATTATTCTTATTTATAAGTGGAAGATTTGTTTTGGCGTTTTCCTTTTGTCCCTGTACAGAAAAACCGTCCTAATATCCAGTGTCGAGGGTTTACAATAACCAAGCCCAGTAAAGCTGTAAAAGCAGCAAAGGCTCCAGGGCCCCTAAGGCTAACAATATAGTCAGTTAGAAAAAAAAAGGCTTACAATAAGTCAAATCGGGTCGATGTTACATTTGAAATAAAAAAAAACAGTAATTGTACGGACTAAAAAAGGCAATAATTCATTCATTCATCAATGCTTGAATAGAAAAGTGAAACATCTCAACAATTTTATTTTATTGTATTATCTTCTATATAAATAAAATGATAGAGGTGTGCCGTTGTGTGCGCATCACCCAAAGACTATTGGATGGAATTTGTGTTTTTTTTTTGTTTTACTCTTAGATCCTTTAGTAAAACCACGATATCTTCATAAACAACAATTCTGTAGCTAACACGTGCGAAACCTTGGGCACAGCTAGCGTTTCATAAAATACGTAAAAATATTGTCAGAATATTTTATATTGTTTATAGCTTCTTACGATATCTGGCTAGCCCGCCTGGCTAGCTACCACCCTCAAGTCATTCGTGTCAGTTTTCTGTCTTAGGGAACGATATTGTGATTGTGAATTGACATTTTTATTGTATCGGTTTCCTGTCTGAAAATATCTTTTAACTTTCGCCGTGTGTTCAGCAGCTTAGTATTTTTTGATTCGGTCAAAACTCTTGTATAATTCTTTCGTGACCCGAGTTCGAACTTATATATATAAAACATAACGAAACATTTTATAAAAAGAAATATCTTTTATGACAATTGAAAGTATTATTTTAAGATAGTTAAGTTTGGGTTCAAAAACTCTAAGAAATACGTGTGCTGTTATGTACCATTTACCTTTTTAATAAATTGGTTTAATAACAATTTGCCTATATTTACTTACTAGCTGTGTCCGCGACCACGCTCGCGTGGACTTCAGAATGACGTCGGTGAAGCGCACGCGCGAATCGTGCTGCCCCCACTCCAACAGACGCCAGTTGCCCGTCGGTTATTTTAAAAATAAGAATGTGGGTGTTTCTTAGAAGATAGACATATGTTGTCGCTGATGTTTTCGTAGGTCTTTTTAAGGTCTACAATTATGAGGTACATTAATTAGATATATTTCTAATGGTTTACTCAGCGTAAGTCATTAAGGCGTCCCAAAAGAGTCTTTTTTCCGAATTGATTCCGAACCATTATCGTCACTGCTTATTGCAAATGTTACTTTATCTTAGAAAATATTCCTACAAGCTAGCCAGATAACATAGCTATGAATTAAATAAAACATGTATATCGGATAAGTGGCTTTCGCGCGAAAAGAACATAAACGGATAGACAGACAGAGAGACTTCGAGTTATATAATAGGTATAGATATTACAAGTTATATTGAACCTACATTAACATTTATAGTTTCGATAACTATCAATAAGATATTAACGTTCGTTTTAAATGGATATCTAAACTTTCACAAACGTGTCCTCTTTTCGCGTTATAATAATGGATGTATTTTCTTTTTGTTTAGTTTTAATGGTTTATTAATGAATTTAGTTTTATGGTTGATTTGATTGCGTTCAATTGATTTTTATTTCTTATAGTTAGTCGCGATTTTGTTGCCATGGTTTTTAATTTAATATTATTAACTGCCGCTAAATTTTGTGAAGTACAAACGTTGTTGAAACGAACCACGCGCAATTGTTAAGTGATTCTCATACTAATTCAGAAAAACCTTCGCGGGCGTGGCGTCCACTCGCCAAACTCATACGGGGGATAAACAATACAAATATATATATATATATATATATATATATATATATATATATATATATATATATATATATATATCAATAACTCCAATGTTACACTAGGCGTATTGTGTTTGATATATAATACTAAAAAGTAATATTATAATTCTCCTAAACTTAACAATTTTGGTTTAGGTGCCTTACTAATTTATATATTACTAGCTTTTGCTTGCGACTTTGTTCCCGTTGTTTTTTGAAATGTAACGACTATTCATTCAATGTATTCGAAATGAGCGCCTTCTATTATAAACTGGTTGTACTAATACAGAAACTTTGCGGGTGGGCGTTCAACAACGCCCAATGTTTCATTGCAATCGGATGAACGGTTTAGGAACGCGTATACAAACAAAGATAGAAATGTTCCTTTTTATATGTTACATAGACTATTGTACTATGTTTAATTAAATTGAAAACAATTTGTGTTAATCAGAGCCGCGTAAAGATAGGTTTAGGATTGGATTGCTTGACGACAGTCATGCTAACGGATCGCAGCATCAGTAGATAAAGTTTGAAGATTTGAAAAACGGGTCTTAATTAATTGCAATTAACTACTTTCATTTTATAGTAACTACTATTTGTACGATTAAGAATTATATCACTAACTAGCAATATGAAATTTAATAATAATAAAATATAGTCTACGTCACTCAAGGATTATAAAATTTTTATACGATTTTTTAGAATCGCTAATAGTTCCAGAAATTTTAGTATTATTAGCGTCATAGTCCTGGTAAGTGACATTTAGCTGTCTGCTGTGATTATGATTTAAATGATTGCCAACCGCCATTAGAAATACATAGTATTAAGTGGATTATTTCGAACCGGTCGTAGAGAGATCTCGTCCAGTATGCCTTTCTATTCTACACCTGGGTTATACGTTATGTCCAGTTTTGCCATCGATTTCCTGAGGATGTGAACGGTTTTTTAACGATAAATATTATGTTGCGCAATTTTCTACGTATTTTTATATACTTTTTGTTAAATATAAAACAGTTCTCAGACTTTAGGTCCGCGCCTTTTTTTTTTCAGGATTACTTTACAAGAGTTTAAAATTGCTTGTATACACAATGCAAGTGTACATGCAGCTTAATTTAAAATTACAAAATAGGCGAGCCTATTATTTTTTGTAGTTAATTATATTAGTTGTTGTTAACGGCGGCACGATATTTAATAAGTTTAAAAAACTAAAATCACGTTTTAAGTACGCACTAAAAATATATTTTTTTTAGTCTTATTACCAAGCTTATTTCGTTACAAAGCTCAATTTATTTGACTTGTTAAAAGGAATCATATGAGCCTAAACTCGAGAGGTTTGCTAGTAACCACTGAAGAGTTCTACTATCCACCTCCAGGCATCACCAGACTCTCGTCATTAAGCCTGTACTTATATTTTTTTTCTAAATTTTCCGAACATGCCATAAAAAAAATTTTTGTTTGTATGTCCGGATTTAACTCAAGAACGGCTTGACCGATTTTGATGAAATTATATATACGGGAAGTATTCTTAAGTCATTTCATGACTGAGGTCTATAAGAATAGACTATCATATTTTTAAAAATCGTGAAACACGGGAAGTACCTACACATGTAATTTCTCAATTGATAGGTTATATGAATTGTCAATAATATAAGTAAAATAAAATAATTACTGCGTAATAAACGCGTGCGGAGCCGCGAGACGCCGTTAATATACCATCATATTATATAAGCGTAATTAGAACTTTCTATTGTATATACTTAATATAGCCAAAACAAGTCTCCACCCATCCGTTATCTTGATATAATGTCATCAAACTTTCACCGTGTCCCGTTGAGTTTGTTAACGTCCATATTTATATAATTAAATACATTTATCTGTGAGGATAATATTGAGTAACTAATATGATATGATTTTTATCATATAAATCTTTACTTATACCTTACTAGCCATGCCCCGTGTTAAATTTATAAGACGGACTGTACGCAGGGTGGGTATCCGCCAAAGCACCCGAGTATCCTATCGTTGTTCTCATTTCCCGTACTTGCTTACAGCTAGCCAGATTGCTTGACGTTCACTGTTACCGCTCCACTCTTAAGGGTCGTAGCGTGATGTTATATAGCTTATAACCTTTCCTAATAAAAAAATACTAATATAATAAAGCGGAAGAGTTTTTTGTTTGTTTAAACACATTAATCTCTGAAACTATAAGTCAGAAAAACCAGTTTGAAAATTTATTTTTGTATATGATAGCCAGATTCACGTAGAATAGTATAGGCTATCTAGCATTAGGTTGAACCTCTCAGCTAGCCTTAAATATTGGTTTTTGTTAAGTAAGTCGAAATAAATAGCGCACCCTAACTGCTTTATCAGCGTGTGCTGGCGTAATAGTTAGTGATACGTAAATACAGTGTTTTACAAAAATATTGCTCATTAGTACATCTAAAAAAATACCATATGCCTATCTCTTATACATAAGCCACAATAAGGTATTTTATGATAAAGTTTTATTGAAAATTGAAAAGTGATTCATAAGAATTATTATTAGGCATGATATATTAATGCTTGCGAACGAGAGTTACTTCATCATCAAGAAAATTTTACATACATAAACTTTGACTTTTATAGCATGTTATTTGGACGAATAGTTTGGGACATAAAATATAAAATCAAAATAATTAAACACTCGGCTCGGGTCTATGCGTATACGTGTAGTGGCGCGAAAAATCCGTTTAAGTTGTGACGTGAACTCTGGCCGCCCGATAAAAAAAAAGTCTATACTGAAGTATTATAAACCATCAATAAGCGATTTCTTTTAGCAGGTGAAACCGCGGGCCACAGCTAGTATACTTACAAAATACTAAAAGTTTTTTAAATAAGTGCAGTGGTTTCAGAGATTATGGAGGTTTATCTCACAAAATTTGCACTCTATAATATTCTAGTAGGTATAGACTATAACATAGGTAGTTGGTTAATGTATGTATATATTATACAGGATCGATTCTAAATAGCGGATCTTTGATGCGAGTGACAATAAACTGTTTTTCGCCATTTATATAGTCATCCGTTTCCAGTTGAACACGACTGGCTATACCACCTCAATTAGCTTCTCATTGCCAACTTCTTACATTCAGACTTATCTTCAGATATGTCTGTCACGCAATTACATTCCGATTTCTACACGACTTTGTATCTCATCTTCTATTATTTAGATTATAATATAAATACAATATTGTATTAAATATTGTGATAATGTAATATCTATTATATCGTTGCCTAGTGGGGCGAATAACGCAAAGTCACGGACAAAATGACGTGTAAACAAGATTCGATTAGTATTTGCTTTTGACAGCCCCTATCGAGGCTGTTACATGGTTAAGGGAGACCAGCTGGTTCACAGTGTAACACCATCGCTGATCGTGATAAATGCGTTCGGAAATTTACAATTACGTGACTTCTAAGGTATATTATATTTTAACAAGTTTTTAACGATTGCTTGTGACATGGTACTTTTTATTCCAATCATGTTCTAATTTCTTTTTTGCTATTTGATCTTCTAATATGTCACTAAACACGCTTGTACAAGTATAACAGAGCATAGTCCTATATTAACAACGACCATCGTGAGAAATATTTTCCATCAGTCACTAAGTATTCTTACTTCAGTATGCTAATGTCGAATATATAAGCAATGATCGAATCCCTGCTCTGAGTCTGAGCTTTTGGTGAAGGAAAACATCGTGATGAAATCATAGCATGGTGGTAGGGACTTTTTGTGGTGCTTTTTATAATGCCCGCCTGGCTAGCAGCTACTACCCTCAAGTTGAAAATCTGTCGCTAAGCACCACCAATAGGTATGTTCCGGCAGCTGTACTTGAGAGAGCCCGTCCTCGCACTAGGCTTAGCGCGCTACCATCTTGGGCCACATCTTCACTTAAGTTCAGGTGAGATTGTCGCCACAACGCTAGTCCTATAACGATAAAAAAAAACACGGATGACCTCGAAACGATTGAGCGTGATGAAATTTCCACCACATGTACGATGTTTGCGATCAATTCGGATGAGAAATGTAATTGTAATAAGCTCAAGAGAATGTTTATTTGTTGGTTTCTTTGCGCTAATCTTTCGAATTGCCAGTCAAATTTGTAGAAAAAAAAACGTATTTTATAGCCTATTGAGGAAGGTTACAGGCTATATAACTTCACGCTAAGGCCCTTAGAAGCGGAGGAGCAACCATCGACATCAAGCAAGCTGTAGCTGTACGGGAAGTGAGAAAAACGATAGGATACACGGGTGAAGAAACCTTTACATTTAGTAATCTTTTTGGTATATTGGAACTGTGTCTCTCGCTGCGTAATAAGAGGCTCTCGACGTGACGTGATGAATTGTATTATCTCTTCTTTTATATTTAACATCGTTTAAATATATTAAAGAGATACTTTCGCGATGATGATAATGCGAGGAATTCTGTTGAAAAATAATACTCGCAAGGAATCGCACACGGAATGGCGGTATCCGTGCCAGGTAAACTAAAACTGGGTTGCGGTTAATATCAGATAATGGTGTTGTTGTGAAAATAAACGATCCGATTTTCTCTTTGTATGAATGATAAAGTTTTGTTTAGTTTTGAATGTTTTGAAAATTTTACTGATAAATTGTTAACATTTCGTGTTATTCGAATGTAGTTTTAAGCAGATAGTGGTCGTTGGATATCTTTGTATTCTAATGGTTATATTTATTAAATCTAAATTGATAGTCTTATAAGGCGTTTGATACAATACAGTTGTTTTTTTTCTGTTTTAGACTGCATTCTCTTCGGTTAAAATAAATGTTACAAAAGGTAGAAACATTTAATCAAACTCTTCTATTCTTTTTATATTACTGTACCTTTACAATAAAAAAATGCCTGTCATATTAGTATATAATATAGTATATAAGTATAAATAGGATATACCTGATTCGATTTACACACTACAACAGTCAGTACATTTTGGAAAAGAAGATTGATTAACTTCTTCATTTAATTTCTTAAACTGTAGATGTACTTGAAGACAATAAATAAATGTAGACAAGTGTAACTCTAAAATAAATATTTTGACCGCAACTCGATTCTTTTGGACCAGTGTTCAAAGCGGGGTCGAACAATACTGACGGTGTGTTGATTCACTAAACAGGCTTAATTACGGGGAAATGTGTTCTATTGTAGCTTCCTGTTATTTTGTTTGCGTGTTTTTAAATACATTTGCATTAATTATTACACGTAAATACACCGTGCGTTCGTTTTCGAACATAAATCGTTGCGGCCTTGACCGTGTTTACAATGTCACGTAAACAAGGGGCAGTTTTGTTTTATATTATTTTAGGCGTAGTCGCATGAATCAAATAAAATACTACTTAAGGACTATCAGTAACATAATTTTATATAGTTGCATAACAGAAGAAAACATAGAGTCGGCCAATTTGAAATTATATGTACCGATGTGGAATGAGACGAATACATATATAATTTAACTCTATTGGTTTACGCAACGCACGCTAAAAAATTTCCTCCAGTCGGCATGATTTTTTCCAACATTTTCAACAATCATCGTAACACTTCAACCAATTTACACCTAATCTTTAATGAATTATACATCTAAACCTTTCTAATGAATCACTTCGTCCATTGATGAAAATCGCGGCCGCGACTTTATTTTATAATATTATTTAATTTAATTTAATGTAATGTAATGATGATAGTTTTGAAGTATACTTTAAAATTTTCGTACGTATACGAGTAGCACGTTGACTGATAATAAAATTTGAAGTTAAGCTGTTACACTCATCTCGCGGTACACGCATGCTAATTAGAATGGGTGACGCGAACTTTGAATAGGAATGCGGACCTACAAAACGGAATTAAAAGTGTTTTTTTTTTTAATGTAAATCAGTTGTCTTACACGTGTACGTAAAAGTTTTATGAATATTTAATCGTATAATATTATTCTCTTTATTTACCAATAATTTTGTTTTATTTGAGCGACTATTTTACCTACAGCCGTTCGGTTCTGAATTAATCTTGTGTAATGGGCAACCAAATCCATATATTGTTAGAATCGATTATTGAATCCACGCCGTATCTGCACAGTAGTAGGCTTATTTCTACCGGGCCACAATGTTTGTACCATAGATTTAATATCATCTCGAAAGAGAAAGAACATTAGAACGAGATACGGATACAAGATCATTTTCGTATGTACTATATCGTTAATCGTTATCAAAGTAAATCCCGCTTATTTCAGTAAATTCTAAGGTTTTAAAGTGTTCATTTAATGTTTAGTAGACGTGTTTAATTGTCGTTACGTGTACTGTAACGGGATATAACTCTTATAACAAATAAAATCAACAAAATAATACGCATACTAGTGTATTGCGTTTTTGATGTCGTCTTATTCAATTTTGGCCGATCTATTACTATAGAAATCTAAGGTTCGTTCAGTCATGTGTGAAAATTAGCTTCACTTTCCGAATTTTTAAACTCTATTCAAGTAAGTCGTCTCTTATCTTTTACATTTAGTGTTATTAGAGAGGTAGAGCACAGATAAATCTCTTTGGAGATTTCTCTTTACTTGGGACAGCCTGAATGGTAAAATACCTTCACCCTACAGAAGATTGCAGGCAAATAACCTTGTGTTGTTTTCCTGTGGTAACTAGGGTTTCCAAAGCTCCTTTGGGAAGGAAGTTCAACGTCGGCTACGCGCTTGTGATACTTCTGATGTTACAATCGCTTACCATCAGGCGGACCGAAAGCTTGTCTTCCATTTAGTTGTTTAAAAAAATATAGAAAATTACAATAACCAAAAAGCTTATCTAATCGTTGAAGTTTGCGAACTAGACGACGAGTTTACTTTTACAACGCGTAAGCGAGATAGAAACACAGGACGTATGTCGTGTGAAAGAGATAAACGCAGGCTCTCGGTTTAACGCTCGATGAGTCACGGAACGACGCTTGCGCATACTGCGATTACGGTCTTTACCATAAACGGACAGCGACTTTTCAATGTAATAAATATCAGGGTTATAACTATAAATACACTTAAATTATATCGTATCATACTATTCCGTGTTTTTTTTTAGTTTTTTATTGTGTGTATAAATTAAAAAATTGGTACATAGAAAAATTATAAAAAATCATGAAATAACAAATAATAAAACAAGGACATAATCTACATATTGTTATATTCGTTAATTAACGGGTAATTAGTGTACATCAGTAGTAAATTTAGACTTGTATTAATACGTTCATTTTATTTATATGTATAAAAATTAATGGTACATATCTTCGTTTGTTTGTCTTCTATGTATACTCCCAAAGCATTCATCCGATTGCGATAAAACTGGTGAATTGTTGTACGCACGCCAGGGATGTTATGGATATCCGTAACCGAAACTATCAGATATCCGAAATAAAAAAATATCCATAACCGTATCCGATATAAATGTTACGGATAATTTCGGATAGGGCAATGGGGCAACGACGAATGAGCCATTGTCAAAAACACATACGCAACCACAATGTCGAACAGCTGTAAGCAAACTATTTTAACTTACAGTCTCAAAATGATTACATAAATATAACGGATTCTCGATACCTAATAATATCTTTACGAATCGTACAGGTTTTTTTTACATATTGTAAAAATCTTTAAAAAATGTCATATACATAACTGAAATTATTCGAACCAATCGGATATCTGAAATAATTTCTTATCCGTATCCGAAACCGATTAAATACTCTTAAACCCCATATGCGTAACATCCCAAGCGCACGCACACACCCGCGTACGGTCTGTATTGTTATGGTACAACCAATTTATAATAGGTGGCGCACGAGTAGTTTCATATCGAAGACAATAAAAATAATTATTATTCTTTATTCATTGTAAATTACAAGAAATCACATAATTACATACGGCAATATTGGATTGACAAAAACCATGTGGTTGATTTTATAAGTTGCTTTCTACCACGGCAAATACGTATTTTTATAGGTTACTTATTTGTTTTATACATAATTCTTTCAAGATTTCAGATAGCATTAAAGTAATAAGTAAATATAATAGACATCTGTGTTGAAATATTAAAACAAAGAAAGGCCTTGAATATTAAAGATATTAAATCAGTTTTTAGTGTTGTTTCAACGTTTTTAATCACCTGACTGCGGGAGTAACTGCGAAAATTGTTCTCTTTTTGTTAGTTTTTTTTTCAGCCTCGATAACGCTTCTAATAAGTGCAACAAAGTAGCTAACACTTTTTGTATCTTGAGAATTAGAGTATTAAGTATTAGTCGCGATGACGGCGCGGAGTCAGCTAGCTCGTTTGTGATGGATTAGTAAATTTCTTGACTTCACTAGCGTTATTGATAATATCCCTATGACAAATTTACTTCAATAATTTCAAAACCGTAAAGTAACCTTTTTTTAGTAGTATTAACTGCCAGCGTCTTTGTACGCGTTAGTTAGAATATAAATATGATTAACCATTAAAACAACCTTCAGTCTACGAACAGCTTTATTTAGTAAAATAATTTTTAGAAGCGAATCGGTAGTTCCAAAGATTTCCTCCTATAAACTTTACCTCTTTAAAATAACAGTTATAATAAATTGATATCTTTCTTCTGTGTGTGTGTGTATAGTACACTAATATAATTCTTACACTAATAAAAATTATACCAGAATTAATGCAAATTAACAATGACAAGAAAACAAATAAAAAATAAAAACAATAATTATAATTAAGCGGTGGAAAATCAAGTGATGTGTTAAATTAATTCTACTAGTATACCACCCTACATTGGGATGAATTGTACTTCTGTTTTATATTTGATTGAATAAAGTCGTGTCCCCCTGCCCGTGTTTTGATCCTACCCATTATACAAAAACGTTTTTACACAAAACAAATTTTATGTATATAGACATGACGTCTCCTTTCATAAAACAAAGTTAGATGAACAAAAATGTGTAACGAAACAATTTTTTGTGTAGTCTGTGACACGGCTTTATGGTTCAAAACGTTTGACGAATTTTGATAGATCGATCGAGGCGACGCGATGCGGTATGATGTAAAAACTAGTCAGCGATGCAACGCGACGCGACGGCCACGATGACTCACGATCGCGACTCACGAGAACCACTCGCCGGAACATTTAGTTACGAACGCCAGAACGATCGCCAGAAACCGGTTCCGAGCTCGGTTATTTCATGAGATTTTTATATAAACTTTGTACGTACGCTATTAATGCTAAAATTATTACTGTTTCTATTTTTTATCAATATTGTTTTTTTTTTTAAGTTACGGCACTGGAATGCACAAGTTATGGTAAGCACAGTAAAATCTAACAATAACGGCCACTCCCTAAGAGATCTTTAATCCTTCTATCTCTGTTGTCATGCTGGCCTGTAAGCCTCTCCTCTCGGCAGCTGGATGTACACTGGCTGATCCCGAAACGCGACAAACCGAAAGAGTCACATTCATGACCGCGACCCATTCGTAAACAGAACCCTACCATCCTGCTTGATAAATGGATACACATTGGCTGATCTCGGAATGTGTGACACATTCCTAAGCGTCACAGGCGTTTAGACGCGATCCAATCGTACACAATGGTCTTGTATCATTCAGCAATCCAGATAATGCTGCAGTATTAGCGCAATGTCTCCATGTTGTTCTATTATCATTGAAGTAATATAATACCAAATTTCGACTTGATCAGACTTGTGAAGGATGCTCGCATCCATTTATCAACTAGAGAAGAGCTGATAATCTTCAAATGGCTGAACAGATTTTGTTGAATTATAGCTAAGAACGCTTTCGATTAAGTAACCTTAAAACAAATCCAAAAAAGAAACTAGATCAAAATAGGTTCAGCCATTTGTGAGCTACGATGCCACAGCCAGACACACAGATACACACTTTAAACTTCTAACTCCCCTCTTTTTCGTCGATGGTTAAAAATATCCCATCACGATCCTATGATTAAACCGTAACTATTTTGTTGCCATAATAATGATAATAAAATTTAATAATAATTGCCTTCAAGTAAGTAGTGTACCGGTTACCAAGGCGATATGGTAATGAACTCCTTTTCGGGGTGGTTGTTAAAAGGCAAATATGTGCAGCGGCCATGCTTCGTGTACTTTGGTCAAGTTTAACCGAGCCGGTTTCTCAACATTATCTTTCAACAAGGAAACGTTTTGTACAATGTACTAGTATATTTCGAAGTGGCCATGACTCAATAGTAGTTCGCCTGTCTAGTCACCACTTAGTTCCAATACTCCATGTTTATAAACATACTTGTGTTTCATGATAACTGATAAGAAGATATAAATAAGTTAACTGCTCGGTGAATAAACTTCCATTCCGCCATAACCTTAAGCGATTAAGATACGAAGTATGAACACACGGTAAAGTACATCAGAAGAGTCTTTTAGAAAAAAAAAGTATTTTAATCTATATGTTCAATACATATTATAAAAACTTCAACGTCTCTTTGTCTGTCTGCCCGTTTATGTTATTTTTACCCGAAAACCAATTATTCGATTTACATGGTTTATTTATTATTATTTTTATAGATATGCTATCTGGCCAGGTTATTGAATATATTTTGTTAGATAAAGTAATATACTAAATAAGGAGTGACAATAATGGTGTATCAATTCGGAAAAAGATGCAATTGGGGTGCCTAAATGGCTTACGCTGAGTAAACTATAAGAGATATATTAAATTAATGTACATAATATTAGACCTTAAAAAGATCTACAAAAATTAACCGATAGAATATGTCTATCTTCTAAGGATCACCCACAATAAGCATTTTTGTCTTTTAAATAACTGGCGGGCAACCGGCGTCGTTAATTTGAGCGGGGGCAGCATGATTCGTACGTGCGCTCAACCGACGGCATTCTATAGTCCACACGAGCGGGGCCGCGAGCACAGCTATTACAATATAATTATATATCTATACATATTATAAAATAAAGTCCCCCGCAGCGTCTGTCTGTCTGAAGGCGAAAAACTCAAAAACTACCTAATGGATTTTCATACTGTTTTCATCAATGGACGGAGTGATTCATGAAGAAGGTTAAGGTGCATATTTATTAAAGGTTTTGTGTAAATTGGCTGAAATATGACTATGATTGTTGAGAATGTCGGAAAAAATCATTGACGACTGGGAGCTTTACAGGCGTGCGCCGTGTAAACCAATAGATATATATAAAGTTCATATTGTATTTTGTAGTCTTTTATTAAGGAACGTTATAAATATAATTATATTGCAACTATAATTGCAACTCAAGGAGCGGAGCAGTAACTATGAACGTCAAGGAACCTGGCACAGCTATACTAAATAGAATACAAGTTAGTACCGGTTTTCGAAAAAAGGTATCGCTGCAAAAAGCGTCTACGGTTCCTTTTCTATACAAAACGTTAATTCTCTTGTGAACAATATATAATTGGACGACTGCGTGGGTTAAATTTACAACTTAAATCTTCGGTTACGTAAAAGGACGAACGAGGGGCTTGTTGTTAATTTGGTCCCATTTGGTATACGAGTATAATCGTCGTGTTATGTCGTGTTGTAAATTGTATTGTTCTGTGATAATATCTAACTTATATTAATGACTTCTTTTCTTCTTTTTATTTAATGGCAGCGTGTACTTATTCACAATTTTGCCAACGTCACGTAAATAAAATATTTTTCTAATTGTAACATTCAAACATAGTTCTAACAAGATGGCGTTTACCTTATTAAAACTGTCCAGGGAATTTTTGTAACAACTTAAAATGCACGGGCCTAGTAATTATTCATAATCCACTTCACTTGTGCATATTAATCAAACTACATTACTTAAAATGCCGCCAAAATGCATATAAATAACGTAATTTTATGACATATAAAGTAAAAACTACCATATCATAGACCAAGACCCCGCTAAAAGCGTCAAAAAGATTATATTATATGAAAAGAAATAAAAATACGTACGAACATAAGCCATATTTCATGTGTCAAGGTTATTAATTGTCAAACATACCTATCATCTACATATCAATTTTCATGTCTATGTCTACGGAACTGACGGGCTTCTTTACAAATCTTCATACCTTTTTTCAATCCCTTCAAAGGTTTATTTTCCAATCCTGTCCTCTAAATTCTAAAAGTTTTTTGAAATATTTTTTTTACAAACGAATCTTGATTTGAAAATATTTAATATATTAATTCGAACATGCGGGCATGTTGTAATATTACACATATAACTGATATACATATATTAAAAACAAAACTAGCTTCTAAAAGTAATGATTATTGAATAAAACCCTTTGCACAAATAAACATATTCAGATAATAAAAACAAGTATTTGCTTATAATGTTAAGTAGCGAATAAAACAAAGAGTCGTAACACAATTTAAAAAAATATGTTATGTTATAGAAGAAAATATGTTACAAATAATAACATAATAAAATAGAAAAATAATACTGCTTTAAAAGTTTTTTTTTTCTGGGATAATTTTTGTACAAGTGTCGTTCCGTATGACGGCGGCTCGACTATTGTGGGACACTAATGTGGGAAATGCTTAGTTTTTATATAAAATGGTATTTGAATATATACACTATATGTGTTTTATTACAAATGTTTTTGATGTTGTAAAATTAATTTGATGGCATTTATGACTGAATTGTCACACTTTTAGGCAACTCTCCGTATTTCTCTTTATCCGCCCAGAACATGGCTAGTTGTTGTTACATTTGCCAGTTTTTGGGGTATAATTACAGTTAATTTAATATCGTGGAATAATTTTTAGTTTTTTTTTTCTAAAAGTTTTTTGACTTTGCCTACTTGTTTATTGTCACGTTTCAGTTTAATAGCTTATATTCGAAAAAAAAAAACATTAAAATAAGAATGTAATAGAAATGCTAACAATTTTTTTATATTGATTACTAGGTTTTCCCGGCACCCGTAGCTGTGTCTACTTGTTTTTTTTTTTTTTGAAGAAATATATAGTATACGCGGGCTTAACCGAATGCAACTCTATGTGTAAAAATTCCAAAGCAATCGGTCTTCACCGGTGATTTAAGATTTACGTTTATATTTTTATTTATCAAACTAGCTGTGCCGGTGCTCCGTTTGTGTGGACGATAGAAACACGCGTAGTGCTTATAAAAATCGTACTTTCTTTAAACTTGAATAATAACCTTTTCTTGAATAAAGATATCGTGTTTTTTTTTCATTAGGACCAAGTATCTAAAAATAGTAAAACAAAAAAATAAATGAAAATCTATCGAGAATTTTTTGCGGGATGCGCACCCTACGGTAAACCTTAATCATTTTATTTATATAGATAAACTACACAAAGAAAGCGTTAGGAAAGAACTACGTAAAATGGCAGGTCTTAGAGAGTACCACTTTAATAATGTTTAAAAGTATGCTTCGTGTATGTAGAATGTAGCTGTAATGATAGAACGAAAAAAAGACAACTACGAACAACATTGACCTATATGCATCTACCATACCATACTACCATAGTACTATACTAATCGCAAGAAAAATACAAAATACTTGAAACCGGTTCGGATGCATGAATGGGCTAATAAATCTGAGAGAAGCGAAGGTTTATATCTTAGAGAGAAGCTGTGAACCATTGTTCTACCCTGTCCCAGTAGGAAAAGAAAGTGATAATAAATTATTAGAATTTTAAAAATATTCACGTTGTGCCGACGTATAATCGTCTTAACAATGTCAACTGAACGCCCTACATACAGTAAAAATAGTTTTGTATAGCCGACCCATGCAAACAGATACCGATACAATGGCGGAAGCTTGTGGTCCAACGGCTCCAACTTTTGTTGACTAATCTAGTTATATGAAATAGTGTTTTGTTGCGTGGCAATAAAGATTACGCCAGCTACACAAGATAAACTGGTACAGGTATACAAAGAGTTGAGTTACCAACGGTTATTTCTAGCTTAACTTGAGACAAGTCAGGTGTAATGCCCTCGCGAGTACAGTGGTATTGTTGCAGTTCTATCATTACGCAGTTTGCTGTTGTCTTTAAACAATTACATTGGGTACCATTTGTATCTTTTAAAATCGTGTCGGAAGATATTGGTGATTTTTATCATACTGTATTTAAAGCTAACTTGATACCGTCAGTGACTTCGATCTAGTAAACGTGATCAATTCTTAAATATACCTTAAAAGTAATGTATCCTCTTCTATACATATTACAAAACTCAACGTCTCTCCGTTTATGTTAATTTCACGCGAAAACCATTTGCCCTATTTACATGTTTTATATTTTAACTCATAGCTATTTTATCTCGACGGGTTAGAAGATATATTTTGTAAGCTAAAGTAACATACGAAATAAGCAGTTACGATAATGGTGAATCAATAAGGAAAAAGTCGCTTTTGGTGCGCTTAAATGACTTACATTGAGTATCTAAACCATACGAGATTAGTCAAATTAATCTTCTACACAATTTTAGATCTTATAAAGACCTACAAAATGTATCTATCTTCTAAGAATCACCGACAATATAATTTTTTTGTCTTCCGTCTTTTGAGCGAGGGAATTCGTAAGTTATATTCATCTGTGTCAAAATGAATCCTTATCCTGATTGGAATAACTTAACGATATGGAGATATTACTTTGGTTTTTCGCTTGACCTTATTACATTTATGGTTGGTCAGGTTCAAACTGAATAAGCTACTTAGCAAATCTTTATATTCGCAACTCGTTTATTTCAATTTATTTCATTTGCGAACTCGAATTAAATTGTGAATGGAAATGCTAGCGAACCGTTTCAAAGATAGACATTTAAGATTGTTTGCTTTATGCTCAGTTTTGCAAGAACTCGGAAGTGAAAAATACAGATCACTTTCTTCAAGGTATTAAGGTAAAAAAATATATTTTCCGTTGTCGTGTATAACGAAAATGGATAACTACGCTGTATGGAGGTGTAAGTGTGTAGCATTTTCCTACGTAACTTATTATTCCAAGGTCATATTACCAAATGCAATGATTGTTACTTTCGTTGCGATATCCGTTTAGCGATGCCAAGATTAACACAATTATAAATAGCGTTTGGATTAATCGCGAGCGGAGTATTTATAGCAATGTTTTGAAGTATTTCGGGCGGGATTGATAAATATAACCACTTACTGTTTTGCGTTCTGCTTTGCTAGTATTAAGTAATATCTGTTACATATTGTTTTCTGTTATTACGTTTTTTGTAAAAGAAAGAACATTTTCCAGCTTCACACGAGTAGGAATTGATATAACATTACTTTTGAAGCATAAAAATATTCTAGTTTGTATATTTTATATTGAGTTCACCAGCGGCCAACTCTTTAAGCAAAAAAACAATTTATATGTTAAAATATTTTTAAAATTGAAATTAATCTAGATGCAGTTAAACATAAATGTTAATCAATATAGGACTTAATTTAATTTACTTTAATTTTTGCGTTTATAATGAAAAATAAAACCCAATTTCGTATGTTTTTATTAATGCAGTTAAAATAACAGGTTTTTTTCTAAATGCAAATGTATTATACACGGTAACTATAATACTGTGTCTGTCTGTTTATTCCGAGTAATCTGCGGGACTTTCATTGGCAGATAGCTGATGTTATATTGAATAACTTAGACTACTTCTAGTTTATAAAAAAAAAATTAGGGCCCCGCACAAAAAATAAAAAAGGTTTCTTAGTAGTCCACGCGAGCGGAGCCGCGGGCACAGCTAGTATTCTATATAAATAACTTTCTTTGTAATAACCGTACAGTACGTAATGCACTTTTGAAATTAAAGTGCTATCAAGAACCCGTAAATGCGTTGCAAATGTTTTCCTGCAACACGCCACGGTTGACACAGTTTCAATTTAAACACAACTTTCTAGTTTACCCGAGATGCCGTGTTTAGCTCTCTGCTGACTGTGTCCACGAATAATTGAACCACGGAACGAGTCTACAAAATATTGTGACTCATGCGTGCTGCGCTAACCATCTGTTGCATCGTCGTAATCAAGGATTTTGCAATACAAATTGTTACATCTCTATGCAACGTTTTAAATTTGACACTCAATTAAGATTCTTTACGTTGAAATTTATTTATTACTGATTTTATTGACTGTATTTGAAACAACCTAATCATATAAATCATTTACAATATTTTCGGTTACGTCTGTTGTATCGTTCTGCTTATTGTGTTTGTCTGTTGATACATGTGTGTGTCGGTGTTGGTTTGTGCATCTCTTTCAGAGACAGGTGTGTTCGCTGGCGGCTTTGTGTGCTGCAAACGTGTTTTTCGGGAATGGTGAACGGTTTAGGTATTCCACTTTAAATTAACAATTTTGTTTTCTCTCTTTCTTTGCAGATGGACTGGTTGCTGTCTCGCTTGCACATCAACTCGACTATGCGCCGCTAAAATTTTATATCTGTTACCTCCGTAGAGTTCATTTGTTTCGATTAAATTGATTCCCTCGGTTTTTTGTTGTGATTTTTTGTGTCTCGGTCGGTTTCGGTAACAAAAAGATTTTGATTTCTGCAAAGTTTGATATTTCAATCCATGTTGGACGTTATGTTTTTCGTATTTTAAATTTGGCTTTCTTTATAGCAACTTTTGTTATTGGAAAAATTTGATCCTCTAAATGAAGGTTCTTGATAGCATTTGGTTTCGTTTAGGGTTTTAGTTAAAGTTTGCAAGTTTTTAAATTAATAGTTTCTTTAATTATTGCTTGTTAATTTAATTGAAATTGTGTCTTTAGAAGTACCGACTAGTTGTTCTGTTGGGATATTATTAATAGATGAACTCATTGGATTAATTAGAAAGTTTACTCATAATTCTCAGATTCTCATGAACTTCATCAAAACATTTTTCTCTTATTATATTTCCCTGGAATTTACCCATCTCATTTCCAATTTTTTCATGTTTGTTATATGTAATGAAAAATATACTTTACTTTATGTAGTGTATGACCAGTTATATATATAAGTTCTTATTATATCTGATATTTAATTGAATCGCATCTATTAGTCATCGTGGTCATTAATTAAAATAATGGATTCAAGATACTCAATCATTAAGTCAAATAAACAATAGAAAAGTTTGTTTGTGCGTCAATCACTAAATTTTACATGAGGTTATTCAGCGTGACGTCAACGACGAAGTTATTTTTGTACTAGTTACAATAATGTTGTACGTTTTTAACCTTCAGGTTGTAAACCCTCTTTAGGTGTGTTTTGTTTATCGATATTATTTAGGTCGAATTCAGTTATTTAGGTATTAGTGGATATCGTCATTGACAATTTCACTTTATCTGATTTCCTTCGATAACGCATGAAGTCATCGCGCTCGGTACACAGTCAATGGCACCACTTATTAAATTTTCATTTACAGATTTCATATAACTAACATTATTATAATCGAACTGTGATATAGTAACATGTACTAGTAGTGAACTCAGTGAAATGTCAAAGTGAAAATGGAAAGGAAATTAACACGCGAGGATTTTATGAGGAAGAGCTTCCGCGCTCCGCGAGTGTCGCCCGCTTCTGAAGCTTTGGAGCCGGCTCTTAACGGTGCACCGCCGCCTTCACCGGTGTCTTTAGCAATGCTCGAAAGGACACCACAGCCGGAGAGAGCTCAGTACGAGATGCCGTGTACTGGCATCGGCCCGAAACGCCTAGAGATTAGTAGAGCGCATCCGATACATTTAAAGTCATTTCAAACTCCAGAACCGCCAGACGACGGCGGACCAACACCGCCTTCAGATGACGTCCTGAGGAAATTAGAAAGACAGATTGGTGAAATGGAACGGGGTCTCGAAAGAGCCCAGAATGGTAACGTCTCAGTCGATGAGAGAGTAAGGTACGCTGAGCATGAAAACCTGCTTCGTACTGGTGTATCATCCGTAGGCGGTGGAGGTTACCTTCCAGCAGATTCTGACACAGAACATGACGGTGCGCCGTTCAGTAGAAACGAAACTACGAGGAGTAGTACTGGTGGCGCCACGCCTGTACCGAGACAGCCGACTCGACTTGCCCGAACGAATTCCGATACGCAACAACATTCGGTGGCGGCCACCGCTAGACTGATGAGGAAGCTGGCCGACGGCGGCGCAAAGGATGAGAAAACGAAAGTTATCTCGAGGAAAGCGATACAAGCGAGAATGGAGAGAGTAAAGAACTCTGTGGTAGGGACGAAGCACGAGCACAGGGTGCTGGCTGAGCACAGGGCTGAGCCGCCGTCGCCGAGGACGCCCACGTCTCCTGTTTCGACGAGATCTTCGGTTCAGGTAATAATTGTGGACGTCATATTTGTGTTCCGGACAGGTATTTTTAAACGTGTTCTCAATTGCGTATACATTGTCTAGCGGCTGAACATACAAATCAATATAGCTATAGGTTTTAGTATACGTATCAATAAATGATTTCATTGGAAATAAAAGAGGTACGTATGGCACAGATATTTTTTTTGGAGATTGCTCTCTATTTGGGTCAATCCGACTAGTGGAATACCCTCTACCCTACAGAAAATCACAGCCAAATAACCTTGTGTTGTGTTCCTGTGGTGAGTCGGGTTTCCAGTACTCCTCGGGGAAGGGGGTTTCAAGGTCGCCAACGTGCTAGTGATGATAACCTATGGTATTACAAGCGTCCATAGGTAGCCGCTTACCATCAGGCGGGCCGTAAACTTGTTTGCCATCTTAGTTGTAAAAAAAGACAAACAATTGGTTCGTTAATACATCTATACTAATGCCAGAGACTAATAAAACAAGAAAATTGCCAATAGCCATACAAAAAATGTAACACGAAAATTCATTACTTTCTAGGACGTGAGATGTCGGTATGTACTTAATTGGATAAGGATTAATGCTGTATTGCTAAAATCACTTCGTAATTAAGCCACTTTTTCCCGTAAAATGTAAAGGATAAAAAATGGTTATTGTGGGTTATCCTTAAGAGATAGACATATACCATCGCGGACTTTATTGTTGACCTTTTTAAGGTGTACAATACTGTAGTACATTATTTTTATTTATCTCTTGGGGTTCAGCCAGCGTTTGCAATGTAAGCGTAAAAAATGTGTTTATTTACGACATCACATTAGAAACCTCTAAATTTATCAGTGTTTCTCTACAATATTATGCATGTATTATACATACAAACCTTCCTCTTGAATCACTCTATCTAATAAAAAAACGGTTCAAAATCCGTTACGTAGTTTTAAAGATTTAAGCATACATAGGGACGGACAGATTATAGCGACTTTATTTTATACTATGTAATGATGATTGTGACTATTGCACGTATACATTGATATTTATTGTTATTGTGACCATTATAGGTTAACCTTCCTACATCTAAAGCCTACTAACGTAAAAATACAAAACAATTACAAATTTGAAAGTTGAAACATTTTTTTTTCAGTTTTATATGAACATAATACGTTATTTTTAAGAGTACCTCAACAATTTAAAAAATTTGGAATATGTAAAAAATTTTGTTTTCCTCATCTCGCGGTGTAAATACAGTCAAAGCTTCTTATTCGCGAGTGACACTTTCCATAATGATTATGCCGCGAATGCGGAACAGTAATTTGTATGGGAATATATGGGATGTGTACCAAGGTAAATAATAAAAAAAGAAATATATAAAAATAAAAGCTATTTAATTAGAGATGATAAGTTGTATAGTTTGGTCACAATCTCATCTGGTGTTAAGTGACGATGTAGCACAAGATGGTGAAACGCTGACCCTTCTGGGGGAACTGGTCAAGTCAAGTTAATCCAAGGTTACACTTAATAAGGTAGGATCCGATAGTGTATTTCTAGATTAGTAACTTGAATTAAAGTGAAATTATCTGAAGTAAAAGTGTGCCCCTAGTAAAGATCGATTGAATCTGTTGTTTGTTATGGAGGATGAATACTCATTATCTAAAAACAAACATCATAAATACTTTCATTCCATTGAAGACTAACTGTGCCCGCGGCTCTGCTTGTGTGGACGACAGAAAAACGCGTAGTACATAAGCTTTTTTGTTATAATTAGAGTCGTTTTTTATAAAAAAATCGTAGTTTCGTAAAATTTTAATAACATTTAATCTTAATCTTCATTCAGAAGATGTCGTGATATTTTTTTATAAGGGCCTAGGTGTATAAGGACTAAAACAAAAAAATATGATCAAAATCTATTGGAGTGAAGATATTTTATGTATTCACTGTTCTCTGATACCCCAGTCTGTGCTGATATTAATATGAATTGCTGTTTCCTCAAACCCCACTGTAAATATAACTACAATTCACTTTTGTTTTAAGCGCCATCTCGTAATACAACGGTGTGATTTTTATACTATATGTCTCTGCTTTAGACAATACCATCACACCATCTGTCATGAGCCACTTAAATGGTGGTAAATAATCGATATTATTATTAGTATTTGAATATAATTCAAAAACGCTGAGAGAATTTTCTTAATCGTTATAACACATTAAAAAAACATCTTTTGTTCGTTTTAGTTAAAAAGTAATTTAAATTTGTTATTTTCAATTGCTTATATCAAGTTAGTCAGATGTGAGTTAGCGCCATCTAAGAATGATCAGAAATTTTGAGCTTTTTGGTGGTTACAATTTTTTATATGGCTATTGGCAGTCAGTCTTCTTGTTTTATTTGTCTCTGCTAATACTATGAATTTCAAGAGATTATTTTTTTGAACACGCCAATCTCAGTTAGATTAGAAAAATAATGTTTTTCATTTTATAGTACGAGCCGTATACTAGCAAGCCGCCTCGGCTTCGCACGGGTTGTAGATTAATACTTATAACTCTATTGGTTTACGCGGCCCACGCCATTAAAGCTCCCAGTCGGCATGTTTTTTGCGACATTTTCAACAATCATCGTCATATTTTAGCTAGTTTACACAAAACCGTAATCTATTCTAATTATTGTTCGTTTAGTTGTTTAAACACGCTAATCTCTGAAACTACCAGTCGGATTAGAAAATATTTTTTATATATAGCCAGATTCACGAGGAATACTATTATAGGCTATCTTCTAGCATTAGGCTACACCTCCCAGCTAGCACATTTTTTTTTTTTTAAGTCGGATGATGCACTATGCACGCTAACTGCTTTATCCGCGTGCGCTGGCGTAATGGTTAGTGATACGTAAATACAATGTTCTACAAAAATATTGTTTCTTAGTAGGTACATTTAAAAAAAAAACGCGATACCATATGCCTATCGCTTATACATAAGCCACAATAAGGTATTTTGTAACAAAGAGTTATTGGAAATTTAAAAGTGAATTATGAGTTAGGCATGACACATTAACCCTTACGAACGAAAGTTACTTCATCATCAATACAATTTTACGTAGATAAACTTTGTCCGTTATAGCATGTCATTTGGACGAACATTTTAGGAGATAATATAAAATTAAAATAATTCAACATACAGTTCGGGTCTATGACTATAGGTTTAGTGGCGCTATCGAGCAGTGTGAGTTATGACGCATAACTCTGGCCGCCCAATAAAAATATTGTCTTTATCAATCAAAATCATCAATCAGCGATTTCTTTTAAATTATTCGTGGGTGAATCCGCGGGGCACGGCTAGTGAATTATACATCTAAACCTTCTTTATGAATCACTCTGTCTATTTATGAAAACAGTATGAAAATCCGTTCGGTAGTTTTTGAGTTTATCGTGTCCAGGCAGACAGACAGGCGCGGTGGGGGACTTTGTTTTTTAATATGTATATAGATAATATACTGACGCCTATTATAGGCTATATAACCTAAGGAGTGGAATTGAGAACAACGTTATTGCTACACGGGTTCGTTGGTCGAATAAATTTAACACGGGTGGAAACGTGGGACACAGCGAGTTTATTATAGTACGTAGCGAACCCGAACGACCTTTTAGAGTACATCTTACAAGGTGATTGACCAAAATTGCGTAGGTCGAAGATTTGATTATCACTAATGTGTTTGTAGATGGTCCTGTTTGTGCAAGGGAAAATTGTAATAAAAATGAAGTAGACTTTATTTAATTTAGAACTTGAATTGGCACTTGGGAATATAAATTCTGCTACGGATTTTGAATTATGATTTCTGCATGGTAGACAAAGTTTCAACCATTCTTCTATAAGAAGTTTAAAGTTTCATAGCGGATTCGACTAATACAAGTTGAAAAGTAAATGTCATTAAAATACTCGTAGAACAGTTCTTATAATTTGCAGTGCATTAGAACTGTTACTTCTTAGTCATTTAAGTAAACTGTTTATGCGTCCATTATTTATTACGTGCGCGCCCTGCATGTTTTTCCATTTAGTTTATTCAGTAGGCTTGTTATAAGTTCGAACTTAGCAATATGAGATAAGATTATAGAAAATAATAGATAATAAAACTGTTTACTTGATTTTTTTTTCTATGTTTGCAGGTAAGGATTCATTGAAAAGTGCATTAAGAACGAATCGAATAAAATGTATTTAGGTAAGTGGTACACTATATATATTTTTTAAAGATAAAAACTCTAAATGTCCACCGTTAGTTTAGTCCTCATATCATTTCCTCGAATTTTTGTATTTTTCAATAAACCACTAAATGAAATACTTAGAAATGACATGATATTAATATAATTATGTACAGTATTTATTTAGTCTTTATGTTGTTATTTTTTTATACACGATATTATGGAGAACATGAGAGAAAAACACGAAACAGTATGATTTTGAAAGTAGTAAAATCTCTATCGTAAAATCCTTAGAGTTTAGACGGTAGCTTGTACACGTCTTGAATATGCAGCCATTTGGATACGCTTCAATTGTACGTACCGCGGATTGTGTTCTTCGCGTAATGCTTAAAATTCGCTCTTAATTATTTGCTTATTAAATATTTATATTTCCCTTCTCAATAAAGTTACAAAATTGCATTGTTACAATTTGCATGGAAATACATTGTTATCATTCGTATATGTAACACAGTAAAGCTTGGCGACACATTTTCAATTTGAGGGGTCGGTAGTTATTGATGTGACTACAATGAAAATGCATGACCATTAAGTTTATGATGTTTATTATTATATTTTCTTTTACCGAAAGCTCAGACTTATTTTATGACTTAAAGTTCTTCGAGGTGGCTATAATCACTGAAATACGCTCAAAAAATGTAGGCATTCATGAAAGTAGTTATGAGGACCATAGTGCTTCCTTATGGACCACATATCATTACAGTGGGAGGACAACATCTCAGAAGTGGTACGTAAAAACGGACTTCAAAATAATTATAATTAACAGAAAGCAGCCAAATAAACTTCTGTTGTGTTCCTTGCGATGAGTAGGATCTTCAGGTTGGGAAGCGGGATTGAAGGTCGTCAATGCGCTAGTGATACCACTGATATTACAAGGCTACGATAAACGCTTACCATCAAGGGGACCTTGAGCTTATTGGCCGCCTTATTTGTAAAAAACAAGTGTATGTACTTATTAAATACGCAAGTAAGAAGTAATTCCTTTTGGTGTAACAAATCGAAACTAATTTAAAAAAAAAATACCCCGCATGCCAACAAAATGATTATTATCATTGATGGCTGCTAACTACATCATGTCGTACTTCAGTCAAATGAAGCGCAGGCAGCTTTTTACGTTCTAAATTTATAGTGTGAAACTGTTAAACTTAAACTGTAAAGTTAAATATACTGAGTATAATAGTATAGATTCCGCATAGTTGCTTAGAGAATTTCCTGAGATCCAGTCTGTCGACTCGCTTACGGAATTTCCATTGGCTGTAGTTAGCATCTGAGTATGACTAGGTCGCTTGTTTGCTTGTGTGTCGGTTAATTGTTATTATATTATTCCTATTTACACCGGTAGTTTAATATTTGCGATTACATATTTTTTTCTAATATAACCATAGAGGGGACAATTAAAAGAGTTATCTCACTGCGAACTGAAAGTGAGATATACAAAAAAATGTGAAGAGAAAAAGAGAAAGAGCTATTGATTTTTTATCCCTATCGTTGTAACCACTTCTTTGGCGCTAAAAGCGCTGCAGTTGATAAAATAGTCGAGAATGAGGTGGAATTATCGTTTTTTTTTCAAATGAAAGTAACGTAAGTTAACATTTTATTGTACATCTGACGTTGAATATTGTTTTGTGCGTATACACAATGGTAAATTTTAAGGAAACAGTAAAATTATAACATTATATCACACCCGGTTACGCGATTTGTATGTCTAGGTCTTTATTTCATTAAAAAAGAAACCACGTCAACTAGAACTAACTCATGGCTAACCACAGTAATATCTAGGTAGGTATACTACCGTTATTCTAAATAATGTTGTTGTTGCCGCACTCGAAATTAATCCTATACTATGATAAAGTTTGTTAGTTTAGATGTAGGAGGTAAGGTGCCGATTTTTTAAAATCTTTCACTTTAGGCAGCTACGTTCAGGCTGACGGTTATATGTCAAGTTTTATTGTTATTAAATAGATATTATCTTGTAATAATTACTTGGAAGATTGATGCAACGATGGCTTAGTGGTAGAGTGTACGGACATCACGTCGATAGACTAGAGTTCGAATCCTTGCTATGAGCCTGAGCTTTCGGTGAAGGAAAACATCGCGAGGAAATCATAGCATGGTGGTAGGACTTTTTGTAATGCTAGCTAGCTACCACTCTTAAGTTGAAAATCTGTCGCCAAACACCAATAGGTGTGTTCCGGCATCTGCACTTGAGAGCCAGTTTTCCACTAGGCTTGGCGTGCACCACCATCTTGGGCCACTTCGTCACGTAAGATCAGATGATATTGTGGCCACCACAAAAAACCTGTACAAAAATGAAAAAAACATTTTTTTTTATTCTTAATTCTAACTTAGTCTTGGAGTGGGTATTGGACCTTATATACAGTAGAATCTAGATAGAGCAATGGAACGAAGAGTATCTAGAAGAGAATCTAGATAGAGCAATGGAAAACGTTCGAGGAACGACACAACCTGGACTGTCTATGAATTATGAGACATGTATTTTTATTTTTGTTAAGATTTTCTGTTCTTTTATACAATCACGGAAAAATGTCTGTAGAGCACCTGATGGTATGTACTGTACAGTCCAAAAACGGCGACCATCCATGACACAGACTTCATCGGCAGTCGACGATGTCATGTCGGCCTGCTGAAATACTTCTTAACGCGTCGGTTGAAGGACCCAGAACACGTTGGCTGGGAAGTGATATACTTCTATACATGTTCATGATGTATTATTGGCATAATTTTGATTAAGTCATTGATTGGTTGGGCGGAATTAATCATATGACATGTATTTGTATCAGTCGGGTGTACTTATAGTAATTTTGTATGAAAACCTAACTTAAGGTCTCGACCACAAGTCTTCAACTTCTTTAAAATGATTCATCGTTATAAACGAAGGTTATTCTTAATAAACGGATTTTACTCTAATTATCGTTTACTTTATTGTCTCTGTTCTTTGTTTGTGATTTCAATTGATATGGGTTTTATTTAATGACTAGCAGTGTCCCACGGTTTCATTCTTGTTACATTTGTTAAACCAACTTTCCCTGCGCCACAGCCAACGCACCCCCTTGTTATGCGAAAACAATATTTCAAATCTTAACTGGTAGTTTCTCTTGGTCTTTATTGTATTAGTGTAGATTAAGAGTATTAACTATATCTGTTTACTCAGATTCCTATGTAATAGCTAGATGGTAAGTCGATAAATAATAAAGGAAAATAACGATCGCCAAGGGCACACAAATAGTCTAATGAACTCACCATCCGTTCTACGTATATGCAATAATATTGTAAAATGCTAGTGCTCCGCGAATATTAGCTTTCACTTCAATGAATAACACACCTTGGGCATCACGTGTTTAGGTATAAAACGCATTGTACGTCCGAGTGTATATACGTTCTCAAACTAAAGTAGCGATATGTAGGGCGGTATACGCCATTCCGGTTGCCACGTGAGAAAAATTCATTTCCGTGACAGCAGAATGAGAAAACGGGGCCTTCCTGGAAAAGGTATATCGGAATTTCTTACTTATTATGCCTTTACTGAATTTTTTATGGTATTTTTTGGACCTGACGCAGTTTTATTAGAATGTTATTGGGATTTTATGACGAGATCAAGGTTCTGTCATGTGGCGTTTTTAATTCTATATCATAAACTTATGTTACTTGACTATATACAACTTAATATTGGTGGCATTTTCCGTGATGTAGTTTGGTTATTTTGCACATGAGAAGTAGATCTTAACACAAAATTATCAATTTTGCCGGCAATGAATTAAGCCGGCATCATACAACCAGCTATAACAGCGCTTGCCACATAAACGTGTAGGTACGAGGATCTCGCATCAAGTCGGTTGCATGCTCTCGCGAGTGTCCCTGAGGAGGGGACGGTGGTTTCGCGGTCGTTGTCGCGGGCTATCGTGATTTCGTCATCTAGTTCGGTAAAAATGTTCTGCCACCTACGTTTTGCCTTCGGGGCCTTTGGGAATGATGTGTATCTTGCGACTTATATCACTAAAGGGTTCGGATGATTTAACGCTTTGCCGAAATAGCTCTTCACAGGAAGTTCGATATCTTTATGGAGGTCTCCATTTTAATCGAACCAGGGAGAACTGACAACTTAAAAATCGATTTTGTTATGTTTGCTAGGGGTTAAAGTAGGATTTCGCCATTCGGGCGAATACGGTGCAACTGTACATTAAGATTGGACGGAATAGTTGTTTTCACTTCCCTTACTTGCACAGTTTGCCAGATTGCTTGACGTTCATGATTACTCTTCCACTTCTTAGGGTCGTAGCGTGAAGTAATATAGTATATAACTTTTCTTAGTAAATAATATACAAATATAATTTATCATATCTGATTGATAGTAAGTAGTTCTAGAGATTAGTGCGTTCAAACAAACAAACAATCTTTTTGAGCTTTATAATATTCTTATAGATAAATCAATTAGCTTAAATGTTTTTTTTAGTAATTTCCAAATGCTTATATTCGTATATGTACTAGCTATATCGTGTATAGCTGTGGCCCGCGGTTTCACCCGCGTATAATTTAAAAGAAATCGCTGATTGATGATTATAATACTTCACTATAGACAATATTTTTATCGGGCAGCCATGGTTATGAGTCACAAACTCACAAACTCGTTCGCGCCACCACACCTATAGTCATAGACCCGAGCCGAATGTTGAATTATTTTAATTTTACATTACCTACCAAACTATTCGTCCAAATAACATGCTATAAAGGGAAAAGTATATCTACATAAAATTGTCTTGATGATAAAGTAACTTTCGTTGGTAAGGTTTAATATGCCATGCGTAATAATAATGTGCATGAATCACTTTTCAATTTTCAATAAAACTTTGTCACAAAATACCTTATTGTGGCTTTTGTATAAGAGATAGCCATATGGTATAGCGGCTTTTTTTAGATGTACTAAGGAGTAATATTTCTGAGAATATTGTATTTACGTATCAATAACCATTACCCCAGCGCACGCAGATAAAGCAGTTCGGGTGCGCAATTTCTTCCGACATGCTTATCAAAAAACAATATTTAAAGCTAGCTAAGAAGTGTAGTTTAATGCTTGATAGCCTATATTATTCCTCGTGAATCTGGTTATCATATACAAATATTTATTAATATAATATTTTTTTCCAATCCGACAGGTAGTTTCAGAGATTAGCGTGTTTAAACAAACAAACAAAAAAACTCTTCCGCTTTATTATATTTAGTATAGATTTGGGGGTTCCCTGACTTTATTCTCATAGACCACTTTCAAAATTTAGCTGGTTCCGGTGGACCCCGGTAGCTACATTTCTACCATATTCCCAAAACTTGACAGAAAATGTGAAGATTAGATCTAACTAAGGAAATTTGCGTTGCGGCTGAGTTACAACCACGAATTAGTAGTTTTCGAATAAAAAGTGAGAATTGATTGGTTAATTAATTGATTGTGCTGTGAGTGGTTGTCAAAAAAGTAAAGTTGGCCAATCAAAAAAGTGATTCCATCCAACTTTACTTTTTTGACATTTACTCACAGCACAAGGAACCAATTAATTCTCACTTATTTCATTTAGAAATGTCCCCATTCGAAGTGGTAAAAATAAAAATAGCATATTTTTTGTGTTGTATTTATTCGAATATGTAATTATTACACTATTAATTATTAGTGTTATCATATTACATTGTAATATGTCCGGGTGTCCTGTAAAAGGGCAACTTAAAAATCATTTTCCAAGTTATTATTTATAATCAATAAATAATTACTTGTGCAGAATAACAAAACCTACATCACATAAGTGCCGCCACAATTACATAATATAGTGCCAAATAAAATAAGTCTATGAATTAAAATAAAAACCACTACATCACGGATCAAGATCCTCCAAAAAGTTTCGAGTTTTTTAAATGCATAATAACTAAAATTAGTAGAAATTTTGATTAAGCTTGCAACCCCGTGCCACCCCATTTCACCGTTTCCGTTAGCAGTGCGATTCCAAATATACGTGCGTAAGGACGTTTACGAGGCAGTGACGTGTTAAATTATTGTACTATGGTGTAATTTTTAGTGACATTTCTTTAACATGGCTAGGAAAAGGGTAAGAATTTTATTTATTTTTTTACTGTTAAAAAGTTATTATGTGGTGGACCATTACGTGAATGATAGTAATGTCTGTACATCCACTGAGTTATTAATCCGATTATTAACTGTAAATATTTTTTGTACAGTTGAACAAAATGATAAACCCGATCGAGTTGCTTGCCGGCTGTTCATGGTGACTGGGATGTTTGTCCGAAACGGTGGTAGTGTTTTTAACGTTCTTAGGTTCTAAATTGCATAAATTTATTTTTATTTTGATTTAATATCAATTAATTTGCTGATTTAAATTCGTATTATCCGTTTTTAATTTATTGTCTTCTCTTGTAAATGTGTCATTTTCACTGGAAATACCTATATAGTCTTAAAATTATATAAAGCTAATAATTAAATTATTTAACACTTCCCCTTTCGTATTAATTTGAACTCTTTTAACGACATTGCTATTATATGTGTATTCCTATTATTATTATTTTCTGATTTTTAGCGGTTCATGACTCTACTACAGTCCGGAGTGGGTTATCGTTTTTGTGCTATATAAATTCCGGCAATGGAATGAATGAATGTGGCAACGGCTCATCACAAGTTTGTTTTGTTCTTTATCTCGGATTCCAAAATAACAGTATTATGCATGATTGTAAGTGAATAAGTAAGCAATTTATAATTATGAAACATGGTATCTGCTTAAAATTTATCCACTTGTGAGATCACAGAAGTCATATTACGCTTTCGTTATTTAAGACGCTTGTATAGCTTCTCACTTGTAACTAACTAACAAACAATGTAATAAAATCTTAGAAGTCAATTTTAACCTACTTCTAATTGTCGTATCGAAATGAAACTTTTCTATGTATACGAGAATGTAGTTCGGATGACAACACTATAATTACATATCTTGGAGATGATTTGATGATGGAGCTAGAAGGTGGATAGTGGAACACATCAGTGGGCTACTAGTTAACCCCTCGTGTTTGGGCTCATTTGATTTGTTTTGACAAGTCCAATAGATTGGACTTGATAACGAGGGTCTGGTGATGGGGCCAGGAGGTGGATAGTGGAACTCTTCAGTGGTTACTTCACAAGTCAAATTGGTCTTGGTAACGAGATGTTATTATAAGGCTAAAAGTTTTATAAATTTTAGTGCGTAGTTAAAGCGTGTTTTTAGTTTTTTTAACTATTTGAACTTATTATTTTATATGGTAGAACAACTACTATTGTGAAGAGTTTGTGTTGGAGGTAATCTCTGGAATTACTGCTACAATTCAATTCTTCTTTTTATATGTTACGTTTTATATTTTTGACTACATACATTTTTTATTTTCGATTATATTGCGTAAAGGTCACAAATAAAACATACATTTGTAGCCATAAAAGGCTAAAGTGTTGAAAAATGTCTTTACTCAATAACTATCTGGTTATTTATTTAATTAAATAAAAAATCACTAATACAAAGCTACGTTCAGGCCGATGGTTAAAAGTTTTATTGTAATTACATTTGAGATCGATAAAGATGAGAATTGTAAGTCGCGGGCAGTTAATTTATGGTAGATCAACATCCAACGTTTCTAAGCCGTGTACAATTTGTGTCAATCCTATTTATAATGTGTTTATTAGTAGATTAAGTTTCTTTTTCGTGTGACATTTTTTTGTAGTATATAAATATAATATTATTCTCGATGTTTTATTAACATTATTACTGCATTTTTAACTGATATAATTATAATATTTCAACATTAAGTTTAGTATTCCTATGATATTAGTATTTAATTTATCTGTGATTATAGTATTAGATATGAAAGTTGAAAAACGTAACGAAAACAAAAATTGCTTCTGAGAATAAAGATAGGTAAATGATAATATTTTTTTTAATTATAATTCAAATGATGGCAAATCATTGGAATTTGTCAGAACTGTTGCTTAATCTGGAAAACCTGAGCGTGATGATTAGAATATACATGTATACATATAGATAACATTATTATGAATTAGCTTGAAGTTATTGCGTGTTTGTTACGCAAACGGGCCCCTTTGACGGAATATCGACGCACGCCGATAAACAAACAACAATCGGTCGACATTGGCATTCGAACGGGGACAAAGCGCGGAACAATGCTCTGGGAATAAAATCGATGACGCTGATGCATCTTTTATTCCTATACACTAACCTGACAATTGTCTTGATAGAGTGCCTTTTTAAGAAGCACGGGTTGGCTTATTGAAAGATATCATTTATCTGTAATAGATAATTTAATATAATAAAGCTTAAGAGTTTTTTTGTTTGTTTGTTTGTTTAAAGTAACCTCTGAATCTACCAGTCGGATTCGAAAAATTATTTTTGTATATGATAGCCAAATTTACGAGGAATAATAGTATAGGCTATCTAGCATTAGACTACACCTCTCAGGTAACCTTAAATATTGATGTTTGTTGAGTAAGTAAGAACAAATAGCGCACCCTAACTGCTTTATCCGCGTGTGCTGGCATAATGGTTATTATATAACTATATATAACTCATCGTCGCGATAAAACATGTATTTTATGTAAATATGAGCTCAATGGTGATAATTTTTTGTATGAGGTGATAATTTTAAAATTACAATCGTTTTACAAACCAAACGAGGAGTGAAATTACAAAAACATGTATGCTAATCCGAAATTATATTACTATATGAGTAATTTCCCTAGACATGTGGATAAACCTACAAAAAAGTGTTGTCAAATTCCAATCTTTATGTATAAACCCTACACAAATTTTACTTTTACGAAATCGTTAACATTACTATACTTATTTGTAATAACACAAAATAAATACACAGAAAAAAGTTTTGTATAATTACAAAACCCGATTTAAATCTTCGCTAAATGTTTTGCCTATCAATATTCAGTTTTAGTAAAATTTGCATTGAATTTTTTAACAGTGTAGGGCTGACTAAATAAGGAAAGTTAAAAAATTCTAATAAAAACCACCACATGTCAGATTAAGAATCCTACTAAAACTTCCAATAGGTAAAATTATAATTGAATGTAGTAGTTTACGGCGGGATTATTGATCCCTCATACGCTGTGATGAAATCGATCACCGTCGCGTCGGTCCATACGCGATGGTGTATATGGTGTGTGCAGTCGTGTGTGAGTGCGTTATTGCTTTTCGTTTAGACTCTCAGATATTGGATTGATAACGGTTTATACAATACCACTCTTCAATTGGATTTGAATTATTTGTATCGCTATAAAATATCTAGCGCGCAATTGCTGTAAAATTTCTTTTTGAATTTATTAAGCTGCTCTTGCAGTATATTCGATTATGGTATACCGCAGCGTGGCTGTGGTGAAATTGTTTTTTTTCCCACGTAATTTTGTTAAGAATTGTGTATAAATAAACACATGTTGCCATTTATGAAGTAGCATAATTACGCGCATATTACAAAAGTACATACATTTTCATTTGCTTTGTAAAAAAATTGCCAAGTGCCTGCCGGGCCACGCGTAGTGTAGGGATCCGTAGTCGCCCATCACAATAAGCAGACTTAGAATAGGCTTTAAGTTATTTTCAATGGAATTTATAAGAAATTACTTTTCTGAGTACGTTTTATAAGTTGGTCTACAATTACTCGTTAACTTGTAAATCCTACTTAGCTGCGATAGTTTTCTTTTTAACTTTATTATATATATTACTGCCGTGAATTTTTTAACATATCCAAAGACGAATCATTTCTCTGGTAGGGGGGGACACTTGAGTATAGCAAAAATTAGCACTTTAAAGCTTAATATGCAATAATGAAATATGTATGATGATGATATGTATGAATGAGCATTGATGGCTCAGTGGTAGCGTGTATGGATATCGCGTCGATGGACGTGAGTTCGAATCCCTGCAATGAGCCTGAGCTTTCGGTGAAGAAAAACATCGTGAGGAAACCATAGCATGGTGGTAGTGCTTTTTCTAATGCTCGCCTGGCTAGCTACCACTCTCAAATTGAAAATTTGTTGCCGAGCATCAATAGGTGTGTTTCGGCAGCTGCATTTGAGAGCCAGTCTTCCACTAGGTTTAGCGTGTACCATCTTGGGCCTCATCGTCACTTAAGATCAGGTGATATTGCAGCCACAACGCTAAACCTACAACGATAAAAAAAAACGTTAACGGATCCCTGAATCGAAAAAATGGGTTTCACACATTCGCAATATTTTTGAACATTCTATCAAACCAAAACCCACACTATGGGATAGAAGAGAAATAACAAATTAAACCACATAAAAATACAAAAAATATAGATTTTTTCATGATTATATTGTTCCATTTTGTAGGCGTGATTAATAATATCTTTACATATACTGAATTACAGCTTTCTAGTACTAAGAATCTCTGAACTAAGCCGCGGACAGACAGACGGACTTGTCGACTTCGGAACCCTAAAAAGAAACTCTTTATAGCGGTTTTATGTGTCAGTATGATTGTAACATATATTAGAATGTCTACATAGGTATATATAGTATCGTAAAGGTACATATATAGAGACATGATATTCGGGAAAGTATCCACACGGGATTCACCGAGATCGTTCCTCTGTCGAGAAATTGCGGTAAATTGGTATCCAAGGACCTGTCGTTCTATTGTTCTCTTAGATAAAATACAAAGAAAAACCTTTTTCTACTTTGTTAATATTTCTTTTATGTAATATATTCTTTGTTATATTACTTCCTTCCACAGACGAACCTTGCACAGGTTCCGCCACCTTATGGTGTTTTGATACAAGTATATGAATCGTGGTTATATTTACAGTAAATAAAATATTTATATTCTTATATAAATTAAGATATCAAAATCTTGTGTGCGTCTGTTAGTGATTCTATAATTTCTGAAGGACTTGGACGATTGAGCTCATATTTACGTAATATATTTAATTTATCGAGACGATAGTTTATAATTATGTTCGGCTGTGCTCGAGCCATTAACTACAGGAAAGAACAGAACAGCGTCTGTCGGTTCAGATAGTTTATTTTACTTAGTTTACTAGTATAGTAAAACCATGACTTCCTGTTCGGAAGGAATCATAATCAAAAAAATATTTAATTTAGGCTCTAAGAAGGTACTTATGAACGTCAAACACCACTCTACAGGTTCGAAAATATTCCAGCCATCGCGAAGAACCGGCAAGAAACTCGATCGGACTTTTTTTTTCGAACTACATAAATACTATTTACAGTTAATAACCATATTATCATATTAATAATTTAGTAGATGCATAGAGAGGGAGTCACTTCCAGACGTCACTATCGTTCACATAATGATCCACCCTATAATAACTCTTGACAGTAAAACCTGCTTGAAATGATTCCTGAACTCGTTGTCTGGAAAATTATTAATGTGCATCGGGATCTTATTAGATATAGAACCTAACACTATTACCTAAAAACTTTTATTAGTCTCACTAAGTCTAAATTACGGTACGACTAATTTATGTCTATTTCTAGTATTAAAACTGTGCTGGTCTTTGACAAAATTAAGTTTGTCAAAGTTTTTACGAATATACACTAAATTATCAAGAATATATTGGGAGGGCAAAGTTAAGATATTAAATTCCTGGAACCTGTTCTTTAGTAATTCGCGAGGTCTCATCTGTACATATTATAAAACTCACCGTCTCTCTGTCCGTTTAAGGTTTTTTCATGCGAAAACCACTTATCCGATTTACATGGTTTTTTCTTTTGTAATATTTTGTAAGATAAAGTAACATACGAAATAAGAAGTGACGATAATAGTAAATCATTTCGGAAAAAAACACGGATTTGGGGCGCTTAAATGGCTTACGCTGAGTAACTCATAAGAGATATATCAAATTAATGTTTTGCATAATTGTAGATGTTAAAAATATCTACAAAAAAGATGGCGATAGTATATATCTATCTTCTAAGGATCACCCAAAATTAGCATTTTTGTCTTCCGTCTTTTGAGCGAGGGCAGCAAGGTTTGCGCTTGCTAGTGTTATATATTGCTCGAATTGCGCGCTTTTGTAATATGAATATGGTGTCTACATCAGCTGATGAACCTTACATCAAAATACTGTAAGACATTTTGCTATGCAAGTAAAAGAAGTAGACTAACATAGGTACCTCAAAAACAAGTCTTAATTTTAAAAATGATTTTTCAAAAAAAAAAGGTTTAGGTAAACTTTAAAATGCGCATTAAAAATTTCTGTCTGTGCTGCATATCATTGAGGAGTTCCCACGTCGAAAGCCAACTCTAGGTGCAGTAGCCAGTCTATGATACAATTTAAAGCGGGCAATCATAATTAAACGTGTATATAAATTTTCGATTCCAAGCTGTTTTGCCCGTTAAGGAGTTCTTTCGTCTGGAGACTATCCTGGGTGTGGTATCAGGTTACACTTAACATAAAAATCGATTGTCATTGGAACTGAATCAACGTGTAGAAATTTTCAGCTCTGTAGGATAAGAAAAAGTGGGTCAAATTTAACTTGCGAGATTTGATTACTAAATAAAAAAGCTTGTAATAAGATGACAGTGTTTGGCATTAAGCGACGATGTGGTTAGGTGTTGGTAAGCAACAACTAAGCTTACAAGTGCGGCTGCTGGACCACGCCCACAGGAGCTCGGTGGCTAATATTTTCGAGAGGTCGCTTATTTGTGCTTATTGCGCATTCAGCCCTTATCGATTTTTTTAACGGTTATATTGCAATATTTAACATTAAATCATACTACAATTAAATTCACTATTTCTTCCAAGATTGATTTATTTATAGATTAAGATTAGTATTGATATATTTGGCTAGCTGTGCCCGCGGCTTCGCTCGCGTTGACTACAGAATTATTGTTTATGAAGATATCGTGATAATATTTTCTAATAAGGACCAAGTATCTAAGAAGTAAATAAAAATAATGATAAAAAACTATCGAGTAGTGTATGCGTGATGCACGCACAACGACAAACCTCAATAATTTAATTTGTATAGATAGATTATATCAGAAGATTTGATAGATTGCATCAAAGTACTAGTGACAGAAAAGTTGAAGAATAATAATTGGTTAGTTAGTGTAGTATGGACATGTCATGAGGAAAAAATAAAAGTTTTTTTTAAATCTTTATAGGTTTAACGTTGTGACCACAACCTCACCTGATCTTAAATGACGATATGGCCCAAGATGGTAGCACGCTAAGCCTAGTGGAAGACTGGCTCTCTAGTGCAGCTGTCAGAAACACCTATTGGTGCTTGGTGACAGATTTTCACTTGAGGGTAGTGGCTAGCCAGGCGGGCATTAGAAAAAGTCCCTACCACCATGCTATTGTTTCATCATAATATTTTCTTTCACCGAAAGCTCAGCTGAGCTCATTGCAGGGATTCGAACTCACGTCTATTGAGAACTAGAAGAGTTTTAGATATGATGGTCGACGGATATAGAATCGAAGAATAATTGGTATATTATGAAGAATGATATGTATATAAAAGGTATGAATACCTAAGATGACAGTTGATAGAGTAGAGTGAAATAATACGTACTAAAACTAAGCTAACTAAAACTCGTTGTGCCGACCATACTTAGCGTGAGATCAGAACAATTAAGAAGAATGTAATTCCAAGTTTCTTAGGCCATTTATATCAAATGAGTTTCAAGTTTAAAACAGTCACAAGTCAGTAACAAGTCGGATACGAGCTCTGACCTGACCCAAACGTAACCTCAATCAGTTTCAATGAGGCTTTTGAGATCCCTTTGAAAGCTTCTCTGCTACAGCTTCCGACGTAGTCCTAACCTATATGTTGTGTTCTTGTGGAGAATCTAGGATGCGACATTCGCGTTGGTTCTTTAAGCCGGCGCTTAAGACTGTGTCTAAGATTTGTTACGGGTTGTCCCCTTTGATGAATAACGATTCCTGAATATTGCGGTTTGACACGACAATATAATAATTACCTAAATCATACCTTGGTTCTTTCAGTGTGATCACGCAGCGATACCTACAATTTTAAGTTCCATCGTGGTTTGTCGAAATTAGACTTCTTTTGGTCTTCCTATTAAAACTTAAAAGCTCATGCAGAAATTACTATATTAGAGTTATCAATTTTAACTTGGTGACGACAGATTAATTTAAAAAATATTGCGTGATTATAATTCAAGTTGGCGGACTATATTCATTTTCGGTAATAAATAAGATAATTGTAAACGATACGTTTAAGTAATAAACAGGTGCTGATTTATCTAAAACATAATTTACTGTTAGAGGTCACATTCTAATACATATTTAAATTGTTTTACGTATATATTTTTTTTAAAACACTAAAAAGATAATCTTTATTTCTCTTTTCACTGAGAGAATGTATTTCTTTATGGCTTAATTTACTACTTCCTACTTTCAATTATATCATAAAAATGTATGTAAAAAAATAGCTATTTAAAAGTTTAAATCACAACCCTAAGCTGTAATACCTAGCGCCTAGCGTCCTCCGGTAATAGCTCGAATAGATAGCATCTCTTTCGGAAATAGGTTACACGAAACATGTGTATCAGGTGTTATTTGACAGAAACTGTATAAGTAGAAGTCAACAAATTTTCTACTTCAAGTTATAATACACTAGAAAATATACTTGATGAATGTCGTTAGGTTTGGTACAGTCGCTTTCTGTAGCTAGAATGTTTTTTTTAAATCTAATGTAAAACCATCGGTGACCATCGAGCGATTACCAATCCATCTCGGCAATTGGATAACCACTGACTGATCCTGAAACGCGATAAACCAAAATAGAGTCATTTTAACAGATTTGCCATCCTATGCATGAAAGTCGCAACCTAGTCCGGAATACCCTACCATCCCGCCAAACAGAAATACAAGATCATCCATAATTTTCTAAACTTTACTGAGTAGTTAAACTACATATTAATATAATCTATATATATATATAGATATATATATATTTTGATCCCTGAGGTGTTGCTGATAGGAATTCCCATCGGGTACACTGGTAGTCTAGTCATTGAAATACATAAATGATTTTCAAGCTACAGCGGATAATGTTTTAGTCTTGCTTAAACTTATTTGATTAAGTACAATTGCAAATAAGTTAGTTTTGCTATACGGAGGGTCGTTTGGGTCGCCTTTGGTACACACTACCACATATGAACGTGTAGAAACAGAAATATGGCGAACTTTGTTTGATGAATAATTGTGAATTTAATTTTGCTATATTATATTAGAGTTACTTAGAACATTGTAAACTACTATATTCTTTATTTAGTTAGTTTATAAAATAAATATTATATTTAAATTTAATAAAAAAAAATATGAATGGACTACGCACATATCTAATAGGTCCTTAAAGACACATACAATTAGCGTTTCATATGGAAAAAGTAAAACGAAAAAATATGAAATTATACATTTAATTAATTAAAGTATGTACCATTATTATCTATGCACTTTCGCCATTTTATAGGTAGTTCATTGAGTCCATTGCTAATAAAATTGTGGGAGCAAGAATCAATAAAATCTTTGAAGGCGGTTTGGACAGCCTCATTGGAATTGAATTTTTTTCCTTGCAAGAAATAGTCCAAATTCCAAATAATGTGGTAATCTGTTGGAACAAGGTCCGGGGAGTTTGGTGGGTGTCGGAGACAATCCAACCTGAGTTCCTCTAATTAAGCGACTGTCTGTCGTAAAGTATGGAGTTGTCCTGAACCTGCAGTGGGCTAGAGAGATTGACCAGTCTCGGTTGTTTAACGGCTAGCTTTTCCATCATGGTTTGCAATTGTTGACAATACAGATCTGCCGTTCTCGTCTGACCAGATCTTAGGACGCTGTAGTGTATGACTGTGAAAGTGTAGTCAACTTTCGCGTAGGACAGGATTTGGCCGGTTCTTCTGGATTCCACCACTGTGATAAGCATTTCCGATTATCGTAAATTATACATTTTTCGTCACAAATATCAATACGATTCAATTGTGACGGTTGAGTAATGTAACGCAGCACTTCATGCGGTACCCATTACTCGGGCTTTTTCACTTTTCCAATTTGTTTCAAGTGAATTAAAATTGTTTTATCACTCACACTGAAGCCTGCCGCTAACTCTGACGTGGTTTGCGATGGATCCGCTTCCACGATCACCTTTAATTCTTCATTATCAACTAGGGTCTCTAGCCGTCCACGGGATTTGTTTCGTAGGCCAAAATTTCCAGAACGAAAACGTTGGAACCAAAAACGTACCGTGCGTTCTTTTACAGTAGCTTCCCCATAGACATCATTAATTCTTCGAGCTGTTTCTGCAGCGCTAATACCACGGTGGAACTCTTATTCGTAAATAACGCTATATTTTAAGTTTTTATTTTGTGAAAAGAACGTTCGAAAACAAATGAATCACTAAATTCGAAACACAAATTCACAAGCCTAAATTTGAATTACGAATTCCTAACCAAACGCCAGATATTTGATGAGATCAAGGTGGCCAGTTCAACAAAACACCAATTTCATATGTAAGGAACTAGTATATAAATAAATAATTGAGATTTGCCGTTGTGCGCTCATCACGCAAAAACTACTGGATAGTTTTTGATCAATTTTTTTTCGTTTTACTTAACAGACGTTTGGTCCTTATAAAATTAAAAAGAAGTGCTCTTAGAGGCTTGACATATAACACATGAAAACTCAAAATACGACCGTATATTTTTTAACACACTTATATTAGCTTCACTTGTAACTAACTAACAAACATTGTAATAAAATCTTAGAAGTCAATTTTAACCTACTTCTAATTGTTTTATCGAAATGAAACTTTATATGTTATGTAGTTCGGATAAGAACACTATTATTTGGAATCTTGGAGGTGATCTGATGATGGAGCGCCGAAGTGGATAGTGGACAGTGGTTACTAGTAAATCCCTCAAGTTTCGGCTCATATGGTTTGTTTTGACAAGTCCAGTAGATTGGGCTTGGTAACGAGATATTATTATAAGACTAAAAAGTTTTATAATTTTTAGCGCGTAGTTAAAGCGTGTTTTTAGTTTTTTAAACTATTTAAACTTATTCCCATGATTATACTTCCGTCCAGAATCTAAAATAATATTATCATAAAATAATATGCAAATGTCAATTAAAATAACCAGTTTATGTGTTAATTAAAGTTGTCTTGTTACAGGTAAGCACGGAGCCGACGTTGGTAAAGTTGTAGAAAGTTTATTGAGGATGAGTTTATGTTAAGAGTGACGAAGGTAAATATTGAATTCAGTTGAATGCATGGGTACGATTGAGAAGTATTGATTTATATAATTATAATATAGACTTCGTAGGAAACATTTTAAACGTATGCTAGGTTTAGTAATTTCGCGAGTGTTTTATTATATGACTATCCCTATATATAGGTATAGTAGTACAGTATAGTATAGTATAGTATACCTATAACATTTGGAACCATCAATATTTGACAGTGTTGCCACGTAAAAGGTGTGTTCCAGTATTGACAGGTGAAAGCCAGAAACTAGGTTTAGCTTGTTACCATTTTATGCCCACATCGTTACTTGAAGATCAGGTGAGATTGTGGTCGTAACGGTAAAACCATATATTAATGATTGGCTTCCGAGCCGCTTCAATTAGATACCGTCGGCGTTAAAACCGGCAATCAAAACTACGCATAATCCATACCGACATTACTGTCACGTTGACAAGCTTCATTTCAAATTACACTACACACTACGATATTAAGTTGCCATATTTTAGGAGCGATTGTTTGTAGGTAGCGCGGTATCTAGTTAAAGCGAAGCGGAGACCAATATTTAACCTATGGCTAAAACATATGTATAATATATATATATATAAAAATATGAATAGGTAATTTTACCCAGATGCATTCGCTGGAACATGTACATCTAGTAGGTAAAATGTGAGTAAAATTGTGCATGTCACAAAAAAGAATTACGTACACACACATATTATATACATATTATCCGCAGGAGAACCCAAGTCACCGATGTAGCCTGAAGAATAGCTAGACTTAAGTGGCAGTGGGCGGGCCACGTAGCTCGTAGAACAGATGGCCGATGGGGCCAAAGAGTTCCCACCCGCCACAAGGTGGTCCAACGATCTAGTAAAGATTGCGGGAAGACGTTGGATGCGGGCAGCACAGGACCGACCGTTGTGGCAATCTTTGGGGGAAGCCTATGTCCAGCAGTGGACGTCATTCGGCTGAAGTGATGATGATGATATATATATATATATGTTATATCAATTATTATAGGTTAATTAATCTAGGTTATTACGGTCGTCCGACCCTTTTTCACGGGCCGATTGCACCGTTAAACGTTACTTGCCTCATCGGATACGTTCTTTTATTAGACCTCAACCGTGGTGACTCTCGAGTCCAGCCAGTCTGCGGTCGAGCTCCGGTGTATTTGTACCCTTTGGTACATTCTAAACTATATAATAATATTAATAAATTATATTATTAAAAAGAAATAAATAAATTCAACCAATAGAAAATAACATTTTGTGGTCATTGGAAGAGACGATTCAGTTTAAAAAAGAAACTTCTTGAATGCTGTTTTTACTTCTAAAATTTGTGTTAGGAATTGATATATACATGTGATCCGTTTTAAAAATTATTGTCGATAGTAATCATTAACCGCTAATCGACTCGTTCGTCTAAGTGCAGTCTGGGTGACCAGCGCTATCTCTCAGGATAATTCTGGTATCGACTTAGGAATCATCAAAAGAAGTGCATCCGCGACGCTGTATAATACACCTTTTATTTGTAGATAAGGCCGAATGATGATGACGTAATTTAATCAAGAATCATATACGAGACGTTTTAAGTTAAAAATTTACGTACTAAAATAAAAAATAACGCAGTTGATGTAACTTGTATATCTATATATTTATACGTGAAGAAAAAACTTTGGACTCATTTTTAAGTATATTGCGCGGACGAAGGAGTCTGAAATTTGGCATAGTTAAAGTTTATATTATGTAGGAGTGCAGAAAACTAGAATTTCTATATAATATGTTTTTTTTAATACAACGATGTTGGAAAACAAATACATTAAATTAAATAAAACTTTCATTGTTTACGTTCATACTGCCAATTTCAAACACATAATAGTCTGTGGTCAAAAAGTCGCACGGAGTAGTAGAGATTGTCGTCAAAGAGCTTTAAAATGTTGCCATCAAATAATTACTGACAGATTGGTCGAATGAGTTTTTTATTTATTTATTCTGGTTCTGGATACAAGACCTTTAAGCCAAGCCTTCGTAGTCTTTTCTAATCTTCAAAATGAATTTAAACAAGATGGTGGGTGGCTCCTTGTTTAGAATATAAGGGTGTTTTTGTGGCAACTCAAAATGCATGTTTCCAGTGTGTATTTATAATTCACTTCACGTATGCACAATAACCAAACTATATCACGTAAAAAGCCATTCATATTATACAATATAGGGTCAAAAAATCTTAGTTAATGTATTCAAATAAAAACCAAAACATGACAGTTCAAGATCCTGCCAAAAACTTCTGTGAATTTTATGAGATTTCAATGTTGGTATACTCTTCGTTTGACAAAAATACAACAATAACGTTGAAACTTAGAAATTTAATGAATTTCGATCAATGGGCGACCACTAGTAGATATTATTGAATTGGTAAAAATTGTGCCAAGTTTCCGTGTTTTGTTTAATATATCTAAGCGAAACGGTTTTATCTTCATCGTGTCTCGATTTCAGCGTATGTTTTAGTTTTTGTCTTAGTCGAGCTTGTACATACTTTACCGGGTATAATGACCCTTGTGACAACCAAGACGAGGGTTATCGTCGAAATTTCGCCAGGTGCTGTCACACCACCCCGCAAATACCACGATATACTCATGATAACTGGGTACACACTGGTTGCTCCTAAAACGTAACATGCCGAGAATCAATATGATTTCTCTGTGTATGTGATGTGACGGTCAGTCACCTTGTAAATAACGAATGTGGGTTTGGGTGTCATATGGAATGCAGGTTACTTGGAGGGAGTGGTGATATTAAGAAGCCCTACAACCTTTAGTCGCATGACGTGCGTTGGGTGAACGTATATGTCAATTACTAAAGTTCACACATATAGTCGTGTGTAGTTTTTTATATATTCTATTTATAATTGGGAGTATTGATTTGTGCGGTGCGTGCCGATTTCGCCTTGAATTTGTCAGAGGTTTGTTTTGTTAAGAATTTAACGTGTTTTGTTACCTTCATTTTCAATCAATGATTTGTTTTGTTTATAATAATCCTTATCTCTTTTTATATTATACGAATACTAGAAGGGTCCCACGGTTTGACCCGTGTAAAATTTATTCGATTAACAAACACTACCTCGTCGCCGCTAACGCACCTGTGTACCCTATCGTTGTTCTTACTTACCGTATTTTTCTACAGCTTACCAAATTACTTGAAGTTCATGGTTATAGATCTGCTTCATAAAGTGGTAGCGTGAAGTTGTTTATCCAATAACGTTCCTAATTAAATAAGATATAAAATGTTTTTTTTTTAATTTCATTGGGAACATCAGGGATTAGCGCATTCAAATAAACAAAAAACAATCTCTTGAGCTTTATCTATACTATATACTATTATACAATAAAGAGGAAGAGTTTTTTGCTTGTTTGTGTAAACACGCTAATCTCTGAAACTACCAGAGAAAATTGGAAAAATTCATTTTGTATATTATAGCCAGATTCACGAGGAATAGTATAGGCTATCTAGCATTAGGCTACATCTCTCAGCTAGCCTTAAATATTGATTTTTGTTAAGTGAGTCAGAAGATATAGCGCACCCTAACTGCTTTAGCCACGTGCGCTGGCGTATTGGTTAGTGATACGTTAATACAATGTTCAACAAAAATATTGCTTCATAGTACATCTAAAACAAGTCCGCGATACCATATGCCTATCTCTTATACATAAGTAATTATGACAATTTATATAGATAAACTTTGCCCTTTATAGCATGATATTTGGACGAATAGATTGGGAGAAAATGTAAAATTAAAATAATTCAACACTCGGCTCGGGTCCTATGACTATAGATGTAGTGGCGCAAAAGAGTCGTGCGAGTTGTGACGCATAACCCTGGCCGCCCGATAAAAAGTATTATAAATCATCAATCAGCGATTTCTTTTAAATTATACGCAGGTGAAACCGCGTGGTACAGCTAGTTTATAATGATAGATATTAGTACTGATTTGTGGTATGAATAAAAAAAAGGAAAATTAGCGTTGCAGCGGAAACCAAGGGGCCCGAACCTTCAAAAACCTCCTTATATACATATACCCGTGGCTTAGCTACCATCTTCGTCTAATCGTCACTTAATATCAGATGAGACTATAATTAATATTTTCCACCCGTGACCACGGCGTATACTGTCGTTTTGTTTTTTACTCAAAGCAGTTTACGTGTCATTATACGTTTATCAAAGTATGACGCATTCGAGTCGTGTATTCATGGTAGTTATCATTTTCTGTCGACGAAACTCCATTAAAAACGGCTTAGCAATTAAGTAATCTATACGTAATGCTTGGCTATGTAGATTTGTTATCTTGCCTCGTTAATTATTTCAACTTTGTTTCCAGTTTTGTTAACATTATGCCCTCTCATCACTAACGGTGACGTAGGTTTGGACAAAATTGATTATATAATGTGTTTGTATTCGGTAGACTTGATTCACTTGAAATTGCTTTAAAAGGTTACTGTTAATATTAATTCCCAGTTAGTATTTTTATGGGTAGTTCATATATCAATGAGTTTTCAAGTCTCATATAAACTTAACAGAGGTGAAAAGGTTTAAGGACGCTACCACAGAGAAATTTCTTTAGAGATTTCTCTATACTTGGGGCAGTCAGATTGGTGGAATACCTCCACCCCCACCCCACAGAACATCGCAGCCAAAATAACCTTGTGTTGTGTTCCTGCGGTGAGTAGGGTTTCCAGAGCTCCGTGGGGTAGGGGTTCATGGTCGGTAATGCGCTCGTGATAGCTATGGTATTACAAGCGTCCATATGCTACGGTAGCCGCTTTCCATCAGGCGGGCCGTATGCTTGTTTGTCACCTTTGTAGTATTAAAAAAATAACCCGTCTAGTGACATATGGAATAATTTGTACTTGTTATTGTTTTTCTGGTCGTACATTTTTGTTATTGAAGTTTTATAAGAAAAGGAGATCAAGACGGCAGTTCAACAATTATTATGTTCTTGTTTGAAAGTTGAAAGTCATAGTATATTTTGAGGCGCAGGTCACGCAGAAACTATCCAACGCATTTTGTATCGCAAACAAATCCGCTGGCAGTAGCTATAGCTCGACCGCCGTAAGCGTGATTCTCTTAATGGTCTGCGGAACGCGGGAGCGGAATAAGACCTACCAATAACCTAGTCTTTTGTAATGTGTAATTTTCTATGCGGAACCATAATTATTTTTCTACGATATAATGGCCTAAGTTATGCCTTATAACATCAGCTATCTACCAGTGAAAGTCCCGTCAAAATCGGTCGAACCGTTTCGGAGAACCCGGAATAAACAGACAGACAGACAAACATTATAAAAATTGATTTTTTCTTATAGGTAGCGTGTACACTTTCATATGCATTTAGAAAAAAATTGTTATTTTGACATTACAAACAGACACTTCAATTTTATTAATGTAATAGATATATATTATGAAGTTTCGCTTCAACTGCGTGTGAAGGTTACACGGACAATTTTTTTTTTCAATATAGTAGCTTTTAATTAGCAATTTAATGAATACAATAATATTATATGTACTTAATGTATTATTGATCATAACATACCTGTCCCAGTTGCAGTAGCATGAATTAACTATTGATCTTAATATATAGGGTATAATCTCATATATATAATCTCATGTATATCCATGCACAATTAGTCAGATCGCGACTTAATTGCATACGCGCAACAGTCCGAGCCGAGGTCCGGCCACTTTGGCACCCTCGGATGTTGTTGCTTAGCTTTCGTGGCTGAGTGCCCTAAGCGCTCGCCCCCAAGCCCGGTAAAGCTGTAAAAGCCGTAAAGGCTTCAGGGCCCCTCAGGCTAACAGTGTAGTCAGTTCGAAAAAAAAAAAAAAAAAAACCATGCACACACGCCTCCCTGCGTCCCACAAACCATCAGGAGGGTCGTAACCGCGGTCGGCCTATAGTAAACGTGAATATGTTTTAAACAAACTTTAATTATTAGCAAGTACGTAACCTTCAATTAGTTTATCGCGCTGTTATGTAAATACATATTATTTGTTTACGATAAACGTTGAATGTTTTAACCTTTCCTCATTAACCGAACTTTAGCAGATAAATTTATACTTCAGCTGATTTTGGATCGTCTTGCGAAACTGCGCCTTATTTATTATATCGTTGCGTACAAAAGCGTACGGCCCGCTTGATGGAAAACGGTTACCTTTGAACCTAAGGAGCTCTGCAAAATCTACTCGCCGCAAATACACGACATAAGGTTATTTGGCTGCATCTTGTGTAGGGTGGAAGGCCACCCCAAGTAGAGAGAAATCTCCAAAGAGCTGTTTAGCGTGACTCGGCTGCGACCACCGTGCACATTGTGAAACCCCGTCATAGCTATTGAATTATGTGCGTCACATTCCGGGATATACTGGTACTCGTACTGGTAGCTCGATATGAGCTACTATTTATACAGGCCGGCATGACAAGACGAGCGCCGATGGATAACCGATCTCTCTGTGATCGTCGTTGTACCTGATGGTGCAGCCCAGTAACTTTGTCTTGCTACTGAAAAAATTGTAAGTTTTTTTCGTCGAAATTTGAGGCTCATTTGAATGCTTGTAATGCACGCCGACCCAGAATATCCGATAGTGCTGGAACTAACTCCACCCTCTCCATTCCATCAAAGCACTACCAGACACCGTATAGGTCTCCATCCATATATAGTTGATATTCCATTTATCCGCACAAAACGCTTTGTTCATTCATTATGCGAACCGCAAATGAATGGGACTCACTAACCGCGTCTCTTTTTCCATGATTCATATAACATAGTGGTCTTCAAAAGTAGAGCGAATCAGTTTTTACTCAGCGATCGCGTACCATCCTCGGCCCTTTTTCACTTCAATTGTGACTGACGCCAAGCGTCAAGCTGTATTTTATAAAAAAAAACACAAATCATTGCGTTAAATCACGTTAAACCTTATTAGATTAATTTTTAAACGTTACTGTATAAACGAATTCCCACGAAGTAAGTATTAAAAACATGATTTCATTATAAATTCAAAAGATAATAAAATTAGCGATAATACAAACCGCAGAACAGACACGCGTTCTGCTCTGACCTCAGACTATTATGTGTCCGGATATCTTTACGCTTTTTATAATTATTTGAGGCTGGCAAGGGAGTGACATTCGATGTGACTATCCCGATATATTACTTCTCAAAGGTGTTTTTTAGCAACAACACCATAATATCTCCTTTAATTCAATATGAAAATAAATTATTCTAACATCATTTCGAAGCTGTGTTCCCAGCTATTCATGGGGCTATTTTTAAAGGTGCGAAATATTTTGCACAGGGCTGCTAATTTTTTAATATATGTTCTATATATATAAACGCGAAATACCACTAATCATGAGATCTCCGTAACTATAGGTCCGATTGACTTACGCTGATTGATCTTAAAAAGACCTCCAAAAAAGTCAGCAATAGCGTATATCAATCTTCTAAGGATCACCTACAATAAGAATTTTTATCTTCCGACTTGAGCGGAGGCAGTCTAATATATTTTTTAAGTAGTCTTTGGGGGCAGCACGATTCGCGCGTGCGTTCGACCGACGGCATTCTGTAATCCACACGAGCGGAGCTGCGGGCACAGCTAGTACTAAATATTAAACAAACATCGCGACATCAGAAATATTATATTTACACGGGCGAAGTCGTCGGTAGAATCTAGTACAATGACTGACCGGCTGACGTCATTAATTAAAAGCAGTTTTAATTAATAACAAAGCTATCGACTTGCGACAATGTTTATTGTAATTTATGTATACTATATTTGCATATCTATACTATAAATATAATAAAGCTAAAAAGTTTAGTTTGTTTGTTTAAATGCGCTAATCTCTGGAACTACCAGTCGGATTCGAAAAAAAAAAATTTAATTTAAAATTGTATATTATAGCCAGATTCATGATGAATAGTATAGGGTCTATATATTCACGCTACGACTCTTAAGGAGCGGAGAAATAATTATGAACATCAAGAAATTTGGCAAGCAGTAGTAGGCAAGTACGGGAAGTCGAACAACGATAGGGCCTATACGGGCGCATCAACAGCGGCGAGACACCGTGGACAGTTTGTCGAATAAATTTAACACGGGTGAAACCGTGAGGCACAGCTAGTGCATTATAAATACATTATTAATAATGTCACATATTGATTATATTGTGTAAGTAGCTTTGTACACATATAACAACTATGAGTCAGTTTATACATTTGTTCAGTCAGATCAGAACGTTTATCCGGTTTATGTTTTGTCATATTTTTAATAGAAATATTTATAATAATGCAATGAATTAATAACATAATACAATAAGTAGGTTGTTAACGAATATCAGTGAATATAAATGATCAGTGATTAAAGAAATTGTATAAAGAGTTTGAATTGTGAACTAGTGAGAATCTTCAATATGTTTTAATTACTGTTCTACAAGCGTGTGACGTAATTGTTATTATAATAAATTATTTAAGTGTATAACGGTAAAAAAGTATGGTACGGATTTTATCAACATGCCAGTCCGTGGCGTTTCTGTGATTTCAAACGCCGAATAATCGATTGTTCTTAACCTTTCTATGTGTTGGAGGTATTGGAGGAAGATTTTACAATCGTTCTGGCCTCCTTGTGAAGTCTTAATTAGCTGATAGCCGATGGGGTTGATAATTTATTTTGAAAATCTCCACTGGAGCTCGATCCAAATGATAGCTTCCATCATAGCTTTGATATTCCATCGTTCTTAACCACTTCGAACTTAACCTAACTTGATCATTTTCGAATAGCCACACTAATAGGCGTAAAGGCGTATAGGCTTAAAATGGTTAATTTTAAGATGAGTTTAGCATTGAGCATGCGAATGTTATTCGTCAAATGGAACACGATTAAACTTAAATAACACCACAAAACTATAAAACGCACTGGACAAACTGAATACGTACTTTGACGTCACGATTTCATTTCACCAATAGTGTAGTGTGTTGAAAATTCAAATTTCCCTCGTATTTACTCGTAAACACTTTTTGTTGATAAAAATCTATAAACAAAATGTGAATAAATAAAGAAAAAGTTATGGGTGTAATTTTACAGTAATAAAGATTCCAAATAAAAATAGTTGACCTTTATTTAAATTACATGCTTATTGCAATGCATATTAGAAAAAAGTTATATATTATTATATTTTTTTTATATTTATAGAATTGTAAACCGAAATGTCGATATTATATTGTAAACAATTAGATTCTTTGACTTTGAAAGCAAACTGAAATAAAATTTATTTTATAATAACAATATTAAACCCTTTACTATTTCACCAATAGGTAACGTTTGGATAACTAAATAAGAGTTTTTGGCGCCATATCGATGTGGTGATTTTTATTTGTATTTTTAAATTATTTTATTGCCTCTGTATTATGTAGTTTTGGCAGCATTTTACGTGATGTAGTTGGATTATTATGCACAAGTGAAGTGGATTAAATAATAACTAAAAGCCATGCATTTTAAGTTGACACAAAAACTCCCTGGATATTTTTAACAAGGAAGGACCCTTCTTGTTAGAGCTATGTTTGATTAATACAAAAATAATTAGAAAAATATCCCATTAAAGTGACGCTGGCAGAATTGTGAATGAACACAGTTGCCATTAAATAGAAAGAAGAAAATAGGCGAGTTAAAATATATCAGAGAACAAGACAATTTAAAAAAGGGCATAAACACGACGCATATATATCCAAATTAACAAGAAGCTGCCCCTCGTCCGTCCTTTTACGTAACCGAAGGCATCTAACATATTATAGAAATCAAAGTTTAATAAAACTCAATTCGTGAAGTTAGTGAAGTGCGTCTTAGTGAGGAAGAAGATCTAGCTCTTGAGCTAGAGAGTATTCCGACGAGCGTGTTTGTTACGAGCCAGCAAGATAAACCCGCAGACGATGCGGCACCGGATGCTGCCGCTGTTGGCGCCGGTCTTCCTCTCGAAACTGTGGCGGAGGCGACGCGCCAAGGCCATACAGAAACTTCACGGGGTAACTAACGGTCCTCCGATTATTTCGTATGATACAAAATACCTATTTGTATACTCGTTTCTTCAAATTCAGATAAATATGTATATCTTTATCATTATGTCTTATAAAATAAAGTCCTCGCGTCTGTTTGTGTGTCTGAATGTGATAAACTCAAAAACTACCGAAAGGATTTTCAATGGACAGAGTGAATCATGAGAAAGGTTTCGGTGTATAATTCATTAAAGGTTTTGGGCAAATTGGTTGAAATATGACGTCGTCGTCGTCATATTGTTGAAAATTTCGGAAAAAAAATTATGGCGACTGGGAACTGTACTGGAGTGCGGCGCGTAAATCAATAGTTTTATATATTACTCTGCTACCCATGCGATGCCAGGTCGGGTAGCTAGTATATAAGTAAACGTTGATGTATCTGAAGTCTGAACTTCTGAATGACTTGACCGATTATGCTCATATTCACACAATGTACATTTATTTAGTTATTAAAATTAATAACTATTCTAGAAACCGATAGCATAACAGAGCGTATATATTTTAAGGACCAAAAGCACTCATAAACAAAATATGTTAGTTACCGCTAAAAAAACTATGGAAATATGTACTAAGGAAATGTTCCTCGAAAAGTTTCCATAATTCCTTAAGATGTTTTACACCACGATTGGCCGATATGTAATTACTTATTATAAAAGAAAATTCAAGCAAGTAGCTGCAAGCGAATTCTGAAAAAAAAAACCTTAATAGTTACCGAAGTGCAAACCAGTATAAATAGGATCTATATTCCGTCGGTTGAAAACCATCCCATTACGATTTGTTCCGAAAACATATGTTTATTATAAGACTTGAAATTACATCTATCAACGTTATGTCTGACTGAGCGTACTATCAATAAGCTTCCATAGTTTCCACATGATGAATCCAATCATTCAGTATTTCTTCTATGTTAAAAGCTAGCAGCAACAGGTTGATGTTGCAACTGGTAGTGATTGTCAATTTGCAAAACAAGAAGTTGTCATTCCGATGCCGTCTTTACGTTTAGTAAGTTTTACCATCTGGCGTGTCACTGGCATAACTTCGGACAGTAATGTCTCATGTTCACGTTGTCTTTGGCTTTGTTGTTTGTAGTGCAGGTCTTTACGTGTTTGCCGATGCTCTGGAATTGGTAGTAATTCGTTTTACCGAACCAATATACGGATCAAACTTATCTGGACGGAAGTTGAAAAGCAATTGCTTTACTAACATTAATTTTGATATTGAAGGTTTTATTTTTTATTTTCGTTAAATGAGAAGCAATGTAATATTTATTTATTTGTTGTTTTATCGCTCGGGGCCACTCGACTCGGATAAAGACTTGAAATCAAGTTAACTGAGAAACCTAACAAAGTGCAGATTACGTAAAAAGAAAACTCAGCGAGTCAAGTTACTTGTAACATACGTGTTGTTATTTTTTAATATTTTTGCGTATGGTTTGTAACGTTTTCATTACGGATACTTAATTTGTGACGTATTTTCTTATAATAATAACTAGCTGTGCCCGCGACTTTCCTCGCTTGGACTACAAGTCCACTTTACAAGCGCTCTCTACCGGGTCCAATTGTAAATCTAAACCATGCAGAGACCCACGCAAACACACAAAGAATTTCATTAAAATCAGTCCAGCCGTTTAGGAGGAGTTCCGTCACATAGACATTTACAGAAGTATTATATATATAAAGATAATATTAGGACAAAGTTTTAAATGGCCATTTAATTCCAAATTTAGTAAAGCTTGTTCTTTTACTAAGCAGGTGATATAATACTATATATAATATAGATATTTTTCACCCAGCCATACAATTATATAGAGATATATAACACACAGGGACACAACTGACAGTTATTATCTTGATACAAAAGTCAGTCATGGGCGGGGATGGAACCCGCGATTTCTTGGTTAAATATTAGGACTGCAACTGCGCTACCGTATAGTCTAGTACCTATTGATAGTAAGTATTTTCATACCAAACAAGGAAATATAGCTGGTTTACGCTTATCTGCGTTTACTAGAACTGAGAGGCCAAAGTAAGTTAATAAATTCCGGTAAATAAAATAAAAAAGTAATATAAATATTTACTACATTGTTTACCTCTAATAAAACGTTGAGATGCCATGCACGCAATACCAATTGTATTACATATTGTAACCGGATAAACATGCCCGGTTTACAGCGTGTAACTAACCGGGTGAACGACCTTAAGAGACCCGGGTACGAATGTGTGTAGTGAATCGGGTCATACGTGTCTCTCAGCAGACTTTACACTAGACAAAATATATGTCTTGGCTGTTGTTATTTAAAATAAAATTAAACTAAAGTTTGCTAAAATATATTGTATTTTTTTAATTTTATCACAATGAAGACTAACTTTTAATGATGATGCTCCCAAAAAAGAGGGCTGCCGTGTAACTGTAAATATAGGAATGCGCTGATAAGCGCTTCGTGACAACTTTTCTGCTAAGTAGTCAATCAAGCACTTTCAAATTCTCAACTGCTGTGCAAATTGAACCTATTTGTTTTAAATATACAAGTCTAATATTATCTTACTGTATAATTACTCACAATGGAATACATTGTTAAGCAAAGATTATATATTAAACAGAATAATTAGTCGCAGCAAATAACCGTAAGTGTTTTTGTCTCCTTTGCTTATCTTCAAATTTTAAAGGTGTATCGAAAAGTAGACTTACGTTAGATATGGTTGAACATTCCCGTTGTCTCTGTGTTAGTGCTGTTAATAAGTGAATGCAAACATACTTCTGGATAGTTGATTAAGTTATATTTATGTTACGTTTGCAGAGTGCATCAGAGTCGTCGGCGGGTGCAGGCGGCGGTGGAACTGCGGGGAGCAGCGCGAGAGTATCATCGCGCTCGAGAACTTCCGAAGAACCACATATTGGTATATATACCGGTTCAGTTCATACAATTTTACATCATAAATATGCTTACTAGTCAAGTTGTGATAGCTCCAGCACCGGGTTCGAATTTTAACAATGAGCCTGACCTTTCGAGTTTCGAAAATATCGTGATGTACCCAAAGCATGGTGGTAGGGTATTTTCTAATTTAGCCTGCCTGACTAGCTACCACCTTAAATTTGAAAATCAGTTTATAGGTGTGTTCCGGCATCTTCACTTGAGAGATAGTTACCTCTCTTGGGTATGTCCCAGTGTTGGGCTACACAGCAGTTAACATCAAGTAAGATTGTGATCATAACGCTAAACCTATAAAGCAAAAGAAAAATAGAGAAGAATAGGGATTGGGACATTGTTTTTAATATACTTCTTCGGATAGACGATATAAATATTGAATGAAATATGTAAATCGTGTAATACGTTTTCCTATTACAGGAAAGTACAAGTTGCTAAAGACGATCGGGAAGGGGAACTTCGCGAAAGTGAAACTGGCCAAGCATGTGCCTACGGGCAAGGAGGTCGCTATCAAGATTATCGATAAAACCCAGCTCAATCCTGGATCTTTGCAGAAATTGTTCAGAGAGGTGAGTCTTACGATTGCAGGTGTGTTAACTATTTACTTATTGTTTCTGACAAGTACCAAATTAAAGCATTGGAGGCAATCGAGAGATGTGCCAAAAGAGTCATTGGCGACTATGCGCTAGTTGAGGCAAGGCTGCAGAGCCTTGAGCATCGACGTAAAGTTGCCTGTTTATCGGTCGGATTCCTTTCGATGAGTGTTTTCGGCGGAATCGCATAATTTATTTCCCCACATCCCCCTCCCATCATCGGAAAACAAGAGAATCTGCGAAGGGTTATCGATATATAGTTGATATTTTATCAGTGAGCACGAAACGTTTTGCTTGCACATTTATCATGCGCACCGCTAAAAAATGAAACTCAAAGCCAGAGTGCTAATTACAACCTGGGTATCTTCAAGTTATGAGTCAATAGGTACCTTCTAGGCAAGCATGCTCCATCGTAGACCACATCATTAATTATGATCAGGTGAGGTAGTGGTCAAACTCAAGCATGTTTATAGTAAAAAAAGTGAAGAATAGAGGTGATCGTTGGTAGGAGAAAATATTGAACAATAATCATGAACAATAATCGAAGTCATGCCTGCCAACAAATGGAAAGATGAAAGTCATTAGATGAGTGATGTACACCTTTATAGACACACCTATTAGCAAATATATCTTTCTATGAGGTAGATTTAATAAGATTGGTTAGCCTTCAAGTTTGTGAAATATGGGCTTTCGATCCTGATAGCACCACCATATTTCTATGTAATAAAAGAAAAAACATAGATTCAATAATTTTATTAAGTTCCAGTTTCGATGAATGTGATTGACAAAATGAACTGGCACACGAGCAACATAGTTATAAATTGTAATAATGAACTTAATTCTAGGTGAGAATAATGAAGATGCTCGACCACCCAAATATCGTGAAGCTGTTCCAAGTGATTGAAACAGAGAAAACGTTATATCTGGTGATGGAGTACGCGTCAGGTGGTGAGGTTGGTATTCTGCAAATTATTATGATGCTAGTAACCTCTTTCTTACCTTTGGTATTAGATAACAGTAGCCAACTATTGTATCAACCTATTAATATTCTAAACGAAGAAATAATTATAATTGCAATAGATCATACTTCTTAAAGGATCGGGTATGTCGATTTATTTAAAATGGTTTTCGATGTGTTTAATATATTATTAAAAGAAGATTTATTAAATATTAGTCACAGTCGTATCGGCTGAGACGTTTCGTTATGAAATAATGAAGTCAAGCGCCCAATCTTTATCGATGATCAAGATTCCATGATCTGCAAAATGTACATAAAAATGCAAAATAAAGACTATTGAATTTCTTGTTGTTTCTTCTAAACGATGAAGAAGGCTTTCTCAATTTCAATAGTTTTTACTTTCATGGGTGTCTAGTCACCAGTGTGAGGTCAAATAATAGTCTCTAAATGGTTGATGAAAAAATACAGAATCATATTTTATTTATCATTTTATGAAGAAGCTGCTTATTGAATAATTATGAGGCGAACGTGTCCCGGCCGACACATGACGGCGGCACGACACTAACTGCACAAGGCGTGTCAGTGGACCTCGCTCCGCTTTGCCTATCTAAGCAATATGTTTACAAATGAATTCTCTTACAAATGAAATGAGTGTTACATTAGAGGATTCTCCTGCATTAAACTTCGATTATACATGCATGTTTTATACACATGATGAGCACTTACCTACAGCTTGGCAGGTTGGTGGCACCGTTTATGGTTACTGCTTCGCCCCTTAGGGAACCTTAGCTTTTTTTCGACAAACGAGCTATTTAACGTAAAAGTAATTTTACAAATCATTCCGGCTGTTCCTGAGATTAGTTCGTTCAAACATACAAACTCTTAAACTTTATAATGTTAGTGTAATTGCTTACATAACTTATACATATTAACTAGCGGTGCGCCCGCAGCTCCGCATGCGTTTGTTACACAGTAATTATTTTCATTCGTAATTTTATTTCTACTCATATCATTAAAAAAATCATATAGATAAAAAAATAGTAAAAAAATCAAGGTTTCTTATACTACCTATACAATGATACAACACAAATTTCATCCCTTGATTTAAGTGAAGAATTTTAAAAATGCCGAATTTTATAATTGAAGGGTATGTGTAATTAATAATTATCATCAAATCAATAAACGAAAAAATAAATTCATCTTACAAAGTTTCAACACTTATTTTTTACACTTGTTAGGTGATGAATTTTCAGAAATTGAATAGTATACGTGCTAAATTTCAGGCCAATAGATATAATGTACCAACCCCAATTAAACACCATTTACTGATGAATTTTAATAAATGCTGATTATTATTTTTATTAAAAAGTCTAAAGTACACAATTTCAAGTCAAAAGACAATGTTTGCACCGCATACAAACATTCAACCCCCTATTTTAAACCTATAGAGGGTGAATTTCCCAAAATCCGTTCTTGGTGAGCGTCAACATCGCGACAGGAGTAACTATGCTAAATTTCAAGTCATTCGGACCTATAGTTTCGAAGATCTCTTGATGAGTGGTATTTCGCTTTGATATATATAGATTATGTATGTTTGTTGCAAATAGGTGTTCGACTATTTGGTACTACACGGGCGGATGAAAGAGAAAGAGGCTCGTGCGAAGTTCCGACAGATCGTCTCAGCAGTTCAATATTGCCATCAGAAGCGGATTATACACAGGGATCTCAAGGTAATATTCGAAAACTTGTACTGTCCCGTTTTAATTCTTATATGCTTTTGAAAACATTTAAACATATTGCAATAAAGATAATGAGTAATGTTTAAACGAAGAAATACTTCGCTATGCATTAAAGGGCTGCTTTAAGTCTGTTTCATTCATTATAAATTTCGATGTTTGCACGCGATCGTGGTCACTGTAACAAGGACGTCTAAATATCGAGCTAATGTTATGAAATATTAAAGTGTTTACGTGAATCGTATTACTATGCTACTATATTGTATACAGTGTTCAGTGATTTTTATTGTATTTATATCTCGTTTATGAGGGATAAAGGTTGATTCAAACATTTATAGTATAGCATATACAGACATCTCGTTGATCAAAGTGAGTTCGATTCACTATAATGAGCCTGAGTTTTCGCTTATGAAACTATAGCATTTTGTAATGCCCGCCTGGTTCGCTACCACCCTTAAGATGAAAATCTGTCATCAAGTACCTTTACGTGTGTTCCGGCAGCTGCCGTCACCATCTTGGGGCACATTGTCACTTAATTAACATCAGGTAAAATTTGTGGTTATAACTCTAATCCTATAAAGAATAATAAAATATATATATATATGTTATAAGTATGTACATGTAATTGTTTTACGTTTGTTGTCGCGTGTAAATTTATGATGAAATACGTAGAGGCATATCCAATAAATTTCGAGCGTGTTTACGGTTCAAGAAGCCTGTTGTTGTGTGTGTGTGTCTGTACGTCGCTGGGAAGATAGAAACGGGTAGCGAATTCCAGTTAACTGTTCGCATTATAAATGAGGAGGAAGGTTTCTTCGTGCGAATCGATTGAATATGGAGAACATATGGATGGAAAAACCGGCTCGGTTTAGTCGTAAGACCGGGTATTGTGGAATTCATTTGTGTAATTAGTATTAGAGTACGCTTACGGAATGAGATTTGTTACACTCTGCTTTTAGAAAATTCAAATGTTACATATATAGCAAGTATCGATCGACTGATGGTCAAGGGCTGTAAACCGGCGGAATATCAATCGATGTCCGCAGTTTCGAAGCCTGCCATGTACTAACAAATTTATCAGAATTCGCGTACATTTACTCATTTAAATTGGTAACACTATCGGCTGACGTTGAAAGAAAACATCGTGAAGAAATCTGACGCTTGAGAGATGTTCTTGTAATATCACTGTACGTGGGGAAATGTATATAATTTTTGATTTCTCGGCGCTTGAAATCGCCAATACCTTGTGCCAGCCCACAATGCTCATTAAGCACGTGCCTTCCTCGGGAAGAGGTCTTATTGTTAGCAGTGAGACACTGCTGGCAGGTATTATTAATCATTATTTGAGGGTTAAATCTACCACCTATCCCGTACAATTGGGTGGTGGGCAGATTAGTTAACGATGCATATTATTAAACATAGATCGTATGAGCGCCTGTTAAAAATATAAGATAATTCAAAACGCCGAGCGTCATTGTGAAGTTTGATAATGTTTCCTTGCAGGCGGAGAATTTACTTCTCGACGGCGAGATGAACATCAAGATTGCCGACTTTGGTTTCTCCAACGAGTTCACGCCGGGCGCCAAGTTAGACACTTTCTGCGGCAGTCCACCTTACGCTGCACCTGAATTGTTCCAAGGTACCATTCTTCTGACACTTTCACGACTCTGTTCTTTATGTTTCATATGATTTAAGATGTAGTAATCGCTATTGTATATTTTGAAGCAATGATGGCTCTGGTATTATGTACGAACACCATGTTGGTAGCTTTGAGTTCTAATCTGTACAATGAGCCTGAGCTTTCGGTGAAGGAAAACATCGTAATGAAACCATATCATGGTGGTAGGGAATTTTCTTCATTCGTCTGATTAGCTATCACTCTCAGGTTAAAAATCTGTCGCCAAGCATTTAAGAGCCAGTTCCCGCACTAGGTTAAGCCTATTACCATCTGACGCCACATCTTCACTCAACGTTAGGTCAGATTAACGTCATACAGTACATCCTATAATGAATTTAAAAAAATCCATACGGTTATAAACCCGTCACAGTGATTCTCTTTTTATTTGTCGCGTTTCGAGATCAGCCAGTGTATATCCAGATGTCCAGAGTTTCGCAAGCTGGCATGACAGCGGCGACATCCGATAGATGAGGAACATGTTCTGCTTGACTACTGGATGTACACTGGCTGATTCCGGAACGCGATATGCCTAAGCGTGCCACTATATCGGATGTTCCACCTGGTGTGTGGTCGGACACAATTGTTTGAATTAATATTTATCATGTTACAGGCAAGAAGTACGATGGCCCCGAGGTTGACGTATGGTCATTGGGCGTCATCCTGTACACACTCGTGTCAGGGTCCTTGCCCTTCGACGGGTCCACGCTGAGGGAGTTACGCGAGAGGGTCCTCAGAGGGAAATACAGGTAAACAACCCAGTATCGTAGGCAATAGAGATATCCGTCCTTGTCGATGACGCTGTGAACATAATTTTCCGTTTTGTTTATTTACTTAGTAACGCCCAATATATACGTTACGGCTTAGAGATTTTACTTGTCCAGGTGTGTATGCGCAGGTCGACATTATTTCGTAGCGTGTATGGGCACACGTACACACGCACAGATTCACCGTACGGTCACCTGTGCAGGTCCAAGAACTGGACAAGCCTATTTCATTATCCGCTCTGGACTACCTGCACAGGCACACCTGTACAGGTAAACCGTAGCGTGTGTGACGGCTTAAAAGCAATAAAAAAAATCAGAAAGCAGTTTTAGGTTCTATAATAAGATCCGTATAAAGCAAATTACCGATTTCACCAATCTCATATGATGATGTGGCCCGAGATGGCGATACGCTAGGCCTTGTGGGACGACTGACTCTCAAGTACAGCTGCACACTTACTATACGGAACACACTTATTCGTGCTTGGCGACAGATTTTCAACTTCAGGGTGGTAGCTAGCCAGGCGGGCAAGGGAAAATACCCTACCACCAAGCTATGGTTTCATTGAAGCTCAGATTCCTTCTAGGGATTCGAACTCACTTCAATTCATCGAAGTCATGATATATTTCAGAATACCATTCTACATGTCGACGGACTGTGAGAATCTTTTGAAGAAATTTCTGGTGCTGAATCCGGCGAAGCGGGCCTCTCTCGAGAGTATAATGCGTGATAAGTGGATGAATACAGGTTATGAAGAGGACGAGCTGAGGCCCTACATCGAACCACAGCAGGACTTTAAGGACCATAAGCGGATAGGTGAGTCTTCTTCTTATTTTAGTTTTAGCGCCGCAGAAGAACTTGCCAGTGTCAATGTTTTTATTCCTTCGTAGTGTTTTCAAAGTGTGGTCTAACAAGATGGTGGCTCCCTTTTTAGAACTATCTAGGGAGTTTCTATGGTAACTCTAAATGCATTTTTCCAGTTTATATTTTTAATTCGTCGTATCATTACATTCAGTAATATTATCGATACTTATGATATCGACCTAAGAATATTATGCGACTCCGTTAAACGAAACTTTCAGATATCACGATTTAAAAAAATACCCGAAACCAGAACAGTATCCCATATAAATAAATGTTGCGAATAATTTTGTATAGGGACGAAGTCGGATGAGGCACTACCGATAACCAAAAATGACTAAATATTTTATATACTTAGTTATTTATTGTTCACCTACAAATCATTGTTTCATTGTAAATACGATTCTTTGAAAAATGTATTATTAATTACTGAAATTATACGAAACTATCTGATATAAATTAGTATCAATACCAACAATCGAAACCGTATAAATACTCTTTAAGAAGTCCCGTACCCAGATGCGAAATCACATATCCGTAACATCCCTGATATCGACATTTGATTATTTCATAAAACGATTGACAGAAGTTGTACTAATAATTCAGCAATTGAACTTTTTTTTTAATTATTTTTTTTTATTCCATCGGTGAACTTTATTTTACTTCGTATCGCTATTTTCGAGAGCTTGATTTTGCTGAAAAAAAAAAACTAAAATTAGGGAGACGGCTCCCGAGGGGCTTAAAGTTCGACATGATATACTTACAGGTCGACATGACATGCTTACAGGTCGACATTACATGCTTACAGGTCGACATGACATGCTTGCAGGTCGACATTACATGCTTACAGGTCGACTGGCGATAGAGAGTAACTTTGTAACTTTGCGCTGTATTTATTTCATAGTCAATAAAATTAGTTTATAATATGTGAAATCAAGCCCGGGTGAAGCTGTAAAAAACGTCTGAGGTTTCAGGGCCCTTATGGCTAACAGTATAGATAGCTCGAAAAAAATAGGGGAATGTATACCGCGGTCTTCCTTGTAACTGACTCATAATTACATTTATATATTTTGTAAATACATTTATATATTAATATTTTGTATTTCATGCTTACGTCACTACGATAAATAACGGCATAGCGCAAGTCGGTACGTGAACATAACCGAAATATTATTTAATATTTGTGTATGTGTATGTGTTTTGTGTGTAGATTAATTTATGACTTTTGCAATTGAATGTTTCAAATTCTCTTTTGTTTTTCCATGTTTATTATCGATTTATTAGCGGTACAGTTAAATTAACATTAAATTTTGAACTATAATTTAGATGATTGAGCGTAGTTTTTTCTTCGTTGTTATCGATGTTTGGTAATTGTGTTGTGTAGAAAACTCTTTTTTTATTTGTGAAATATATTCATGAATGTATTTTTTGTCAACAACATGCGTTCGTATAGCTTTTTATCATTTGAATGAGTGACTGTTTATAATATTGGTCATCGATATGTCAGGTATGCTTTGTTATGCGTTTCTTGTTATTAAAAGAATATTAAAAATTTTAATAACAATTAAGTGCTCTTTCATGTAATTAATTTAATAATTATATATGTATATATATGTAATAAGACGTTTTTTAATCTTTAGTGTATTTCAAAGAGATCAAAAAAGTTTTATTACCATACTTTACTAATTAATAAGTCAAAATTACTAAGAAATAATCTTTTATATTGTTATAGGCGTGGGTAGTAAAATGCCGTTATCTTTCGCGTATATAATTTATTCGTACTGAAAAACACAATCCCAACAACCTCACTATACTGGTCTGCGAATGTAGGGTTGTCGTATTTCTATGGTACCCTTGTAGATTTCTTCCATTTTATAGCTTGTTATTTTCCAAAATACTTCGATTTCCAAAATATAACTGTTGTGGCTCGAGATACGGCTCGCTAATATACTTAAATAAGACGATCGCGAATTCACTTGAACGTACTTGAACTTTTGTAAACATAAACAGCAAACGTCATCGTTTTTAAAATAAGGGGCAGTCACAGACGGCGAAGGTATATTAATGGATACATACACACATTATATTACCTATACTATATTTAATTTTGTGTATATAAATATATATTTTTAACTATCAATTAATAGATTGATTATTTCGTAGTACGGAATGTAAGTGAGCCCTTCGAATGACAACAGTGAAATGAAAGTTCTTTCGTGAGTTCCGCAGCTTGCGTAGTTTGAAAAAATTCATTCGCTCAAATCTTTGTTGTAATCACAAAAATACCTAGTGAAAACAGCCGTGTTACTCATATTTAATCATTCTATAAATATAATTCGGACAAAAAATAGATGCGATACCTAAGCAGACTTGTTAAGAGACTGAAATGATTTCATATATTAACGTATCTTAGCCATCTGTGATGGCTTAAGATACTATAATATTTTATCTAGCAATTTCGTAACATAAAACATTATAGTATCTTCATCGTGTGTGACGCGCTTTAGGCCATTGTTTGTTGACGCAATTCGAGAGATAAGATTTTGTATGTTTGAATAAATGTAATGCTTCCTCGAACCCTATGACTTAATACTCGATGTTCGAGCACGTTATAGACGATTCCAGAGATTTAGGGAATGGCGGTTTCTATATATACTTTCTATAGTTTCTATATTTACTGAGACCGTAAACCGTACGTTGATTGTTATTTATTTTGGAGTACTAGTACAATAATAATATTGATAAATTGTTAATGTAACAATTCAATATAAATGAAATTAATAAAAAGTATATGTACATATAATGTGAAATTTGTTGTAATAATTACTTATTATATTTACGTTTTTTTTTCATTATATAATTACGTAAACTATTATTTCTTTTGAGCTTACTATATATATACGCACACATGAAACTTGCCTGAGTAACTTGCTTTACGTTATGTACTTAGATTGTATTTGAATGCTTGCCTTAGTAAGTAGGTAATTTATAAGTTTTTTAAGTTATATTTCTATAGCCTCGTTATGAAAAAGCGATGAGAGTGAATGTTTACGATGCGCACGCACATTGTAACATAAAATTCTACATTATGAAATTGATTGCTAAACCTTTTTTTTTATATCGTGTAGAAGATAGTCACACTCGTGGTTATGCGTAACATAACATTTAGCGTGACTATTCAGAGAAGGCAATTTCTGACTGTTCTAACGCGCGTACTGCAAAACGTGCACGATTACTTTTATTTCTTTTTAAACGAGTTGTATACGGTGAAAATAACATTATTACTTTTGTGTGTATTGCAGAGGCGTTAGTGTGCTTGGGTTACAATCGGCAAGAGATCGAGTACTCCCTCGCTGAGGCGAAATACGATGACGTTTTCGCAACGTATCTACTGCTCGGTAGGAAGAGTACAGATGTGAGTAAACATTATTTTCTTTAACTTAATCTTTAGTTGCAATGTTTTTGAGTTAAACACAACCATGCTGACGCAAACATTATGGAAATAGATAGGTATTTGGTCAAACATAGAAATGGACAAAACTGGTCAAACCAAGCGATATATGAGCATGTCAGAGTAAGACAGGTGTACACGCACACGTGCAATCACACAACAAATGCGAGGAAAATATTGAAAAAGGACAAGGTGGCAGGATATGAAAATTCGCGAGTTGGCAATGTTTTAAAAATTCAAATTAATTATACAACATGTTGGTTTATTGATAAAAGTGTAACAAATACAAATTAGAGAAAAAAAAGATCATTTATTTCATTCACACGTCATCTTGCAATATTTCTATAAACAGTTGAGTGTTATTGGTTTATCTTGTGACAAAAGACTTTAAATTGTAAAAGTGTAGAAAAACGGAATTTAAATTTATATAGGTTATGAAGAAATTTCATAAGTTTCAACTGAAAATTAAGTAATAATATAGTAATAGTAATAAAATTAAATAATCAACTTTGCATTAACTTTAGTATTACTTGTTGAATGATGTCGTCACACGTGATATATGAACACGCGCAGCGTTTGTGACATATTTTTAATTGAAATTAAAAGTTCGTTTATAACAAACCTGTCAAAGGTTGTTTACGCCCGGATTGTGTTCGGCTAGATCGCGACCACCGACGACCATACACCAGTAACAATCGCTATAGAGATACGCTAAGACATGTCGCGTGCCCAGATCAGCCGGTGTATTTGGTAAGCACAGTACTATCCAAACACAACCTCGACCACCGACAGACCGGCAGTCCGTCGCTGTCAAGCCGGCCTGCACAAATAACTGGATACGCATAGGCTTAACCCGAACTGCGACACGCAAACGCGAGTCGCTTAACGGACTTTACACCACTTGCGTCGTGTTCGCGACCCGATCAGACAAAACAACCCTACCACCCCGCTGTCGCCATATCCTCGTTCGTTAATCAGCAGGGTGTACCACGTGCAGGTGAAGTTGGCTTGGACGTCCCAGTTCTAAAGATATAATTTTACACCCCAATAACACAATTGTCTCCTTATTTTTTAATATATGTAATGTAAAGTATATGCAACACGATAAACGTTAAAATGTCCAGCCGGAATCTGACGGCAGCCGATCCGGCTCGTCGCTGTCACTGCGCACGGCCGCAGCGGCCAACCAGAACCAACAGCCGCAGCAGGCCAACGCGCACTCAGGTAAACACATACAAACATACACACATACCCTTGTATCACACATAGTGTCCTTCAGCATATATTTTTTTGAAAATATCGATATATTTTAATACAGTGAATGTATGTATTTTAAAATTATATTTTTATATCAAAATAAATTATTAAGTAGACTCTATATTCAATTCAGTTCCCCGTGCAATATCGTGTTGTCCTTAACTTTAGAAATATAATGTTTTAGGTATATACAGCTGATGTTGGGAAAATAGATCAAAGTATTCAAACATGCTTTAATATATTTAAGCAATAATATTATTTAAATTAAATGCTGTAAATAAGCGACAAAATAGTATCTATACAAAAGCTTATATCTAACGTAGAGGTATGTAGTTTTATGAATTAGTGCGGAAGGGCTTTCAGAGATCGCGGAACTTCTCGCGCCCAATAAACTACGGACACACAGTGGAGCTTAAACTAAAAAAATTACCATGCTTTTTTGATTTCTGAATTAGGTCTAATCATGGGCTAGCTTGAGCTTCATTTTAACTGAGGGAACATTGGACGTTGTCATTGTTATGTCGACAGTCTATTCTTCGTATTGTCTACGGAAACTGTTTGTGTTGCATAATGAAAAAAACTTTTACGGAATTTTATGCTCAGTAGAATTAAGATTTAAGTTAATTTTGACGTCTTTATTAAAAATTTTGTTATCACATATAAGCAAGTTCACAGTCGAATTTATTAATTACAAGACAAAAACATTCACTTAGGGTCCAATTCGTTTTTTAACGATGTCTTGGTTTACCATTTTTTTTCAGTTAATATTTACCCGAATTATATTTTTTCCAATAATGAATCACTGTGAATTGTGTCGAATGTGTTAAAGAAATAAGAACTATATCTCATGGATAGAGTGCTTTATAATTATTGTCGTCTATCTTTTATGCTTCGTATTATATTGTGTGCTGATCACAATTTTCCTCTCTTTCACTTTGTGTTTCTTTCATCGTCTAAAGTTTCGTTAAGTTTTTTCTTATAATGTATAACTAGGTTTTAAGTCAAGGAAAATAACGTGAATATTAGAAATATAGACACCACGGTTTGATTGCCTTGAATGCCAACGCTAGGACTTTTTTTTTTGGGAAAACTAGCAATATCAAGAGTATTTAAGTGTAATTTACAAAGTGGTTCAATTATTCGATAAGTTAAGACGGTGTACTGTTTCACAGTTTCCATTTACACGTATCTTTTTATATTTATTACTACTACTCATATTATTGCCAGTGAATAAAAATAATGAACTAGAAAACACGAAAAATCTTTTGTTATGTAATATTAATTTTTAAGTGGTTTTCGAAACGTCTTTAGAATGCTTGAATTTACTAAAATTGAGATAATCAGTTTGCTGTTTACTGAATTGTATAATAGTAAGGTGTTGTCAAAGCCAAATCTAAAATATATAACACATCGTTAAGACGTTATCTTCATAACATGTTATGATTCAAAAAAAATATATGAACAAAACGATAGTCTTTAAGTTGTTGAGGCTTGTCACGCCTTCAGGCGTTACGGTTCTATACATTATTTTTCATAAGGCTAAAAGGTATTTAAGATAAGTATTCTTAGATTTAGCGTGTAACAATTATACATTTGATCATTAATTAAAATCATGTGTTACTGTACTTTAATTGAAACCTAGAACATAAAACACAAGAGTGTTTTAATTTTTTACGTCAGTTCAAAACCTATTTAATGATAGGTGATAGAAAATACAATATTTACCTCAAGATTTACGTCTTTAACAAGTTAAATAGATGAAATTTAAACAGCAGCTTGTGTTCTCTCCAGCTATGGAAATCAACGCAAGTATGATTTGCCGTTATTGTGTATATTAGTTGAAGTATTTTTTTAAAACGGAAAGTATATTCGAATAGGTGGTGATTAGCGACAGTACTCGTAGTCGAACGTGTATGTAGTTTGTTAGTGAGTAGAGGCAGATTGTGATCGGCACAGCGCACAGCGCACAGCGCATAGTGCATAGCGCAGAGCGTATAGCGGTGGTAACGTGTGACGCTCCGCTTAGGGTCCGGGTGCGGAGGGTCGCCGTCACACCGCGGGGTGCAGCGCTCCATCTCGGCGAGCGCGCGCCCGCAGCCCTCGCGCCGCGCCTCCTCCGGTGCTGAGGTGTTGCGCACGCAAGGTAACGCGCACACACCCATAAACTTACACATCAACGGAAACACTGAAAAACGCTGACACACACTCACAAGCCCATATACGCTCTCACACACATTCTCTCACCCATGCACAATCACGCATATATACGTACCCATAGGTGTACACTCATCCACCCCCACCCAAATGCACACATTAACACAACATGCACACTTCATACACACAACATACATGCGTACACGAATACATGTTAGCGTACGTGTAGCGTAGCCAGATACCGATATGAATGCTTCACTTGGCAAATCGATTAATTCAATAAAATAAAAACATGAGAAAAATGAGAAAATATTATATTAGTGGAGTTAATCGGGTTGGGTAATGAAGCATTCATATTATTTTATCACAGACTGTAAATATTTGCACTGGCGCGACGTACAGCGCTTCTATTACACACGTTCGTAATTTTATCGAACTCTATACCAATTTTACTGAGGATATTATTAAAATCGACTGCTTACTCGATATCGCGCATTACTCTACACGTGAGTGTAGTGTACGAGCTATAGACATAGAATACTCTTACACGTTAGAGTTCCACACCATTGATGACAGAAATTAAGATACCTATTCATATAATAAAATGACGTTCATCGACATTCCAAAGTAATTCATTTAAATATCAAAAATCATCTAAAAAGTTTTTGATGAATAACGTGTGGAAACATGTCTGGCGTTTGTTTTTCTTCTAGTAAAGAAATGGAGAGCGATTTATAAGCATTATTTTTTTATCGACTGTATAGTCATTTACGCTTCACCACAGTTGAATGCAGTATGCACACAGTTACAAATAAAAACTAAGCGCTCGTGTTGAGTCGTGTTTCTTGTTTGTACATTTTAATAATTATCATAAAAAACAATACGACATATACATGGAACTTGCCAAATTATTTAACTCCACTTCAGAATTTTATTAAATTTTAATGTAACACTTTATTTTGATTTCTAACTACAATATATTATATAAAACAAATGTCCCTGATAATGTATTTTTATACCACGACGGTCTCAAACGAACGTGCGGTCCGTCTGATGGCAAGCGATCACCGCAGCCTATAGACGCTTGCAGTATCGGAAGCAATACGTGCGCGTTGAAATTTAAGAAAATGGGGTAAAACTTCTTTATAGACCTGTTTACTCCTCCCCTCTTGAAGAACCCCATATTTTTAGTCCATTGGGAAAATCTCAGCTGGGAGCTCATTCAACATTCGTAGCGTTCGCGGGAGTAAACTCTTCTGAAACCGGACTGGTCTCGACTATTTAGGCTCCAAGGTGTGAGGATGGACTACCCGCCGATAGCGAGCGGTGCTATGTAATACAGTCTATATGGTTTATTTGAATTTATAATATATCAACAATAATTAAAACAATAAAATAACAGTATCTATTTTCTCATTTTTCTCAACTGTTTATTTTATGGAGTTAATTTATTTGGCTAACGAAGCTTTCATATATCGGACGGCATCTTGTATGGTACGTCATTACACAAACGATGTCACGTATTTGGAAAAAACTAGCTGGTTTGGCGAAATGATACTGCTTCTAATTGTATTTAACTATTTTGTTAACGTCACTACTACTTAATGACTAATCGTACAATATGCCGACGACACATACACCACATGAACAACTCATATATGACATGACAAACACATGAAAAAATGTACTAATGTAGATAAGTGATGTATGTTATGCAACTGTTGTTTTGCTTCGATACATGCTTAATATTTCAAATGCACAAAACATAATTCACGAAAATAATAATAAATATATAAAATAAAATAAATAAAAGGTTTTATAGGTGTTTCAAATTGAAATCGTGCTATAAACACGGCTTCGAAGCGCAGAAAGCACTTTTAATACGCACGCGTAACAAGCAAACATACTAACAGGCGTGGTTTTCATTGTTTTCTAACCATTTCATTTCGTCTCTTTTTTTGCTAAGGGTCTTTCCGTATTTGGGTCTGTGAGAGTATTAATTTGTAGTAAATATGAGATTTACCTAGATTACTTCATAATCTAAATTATAATCGGACATCGAAATTATAGCCGGAACGGTTATAACACCCTGGTAACTGGAAGAAGACAAGGAACTGATAACAGAAGCCTATTTTATTCTAATATTATTGTCAACGATAATATTCTGCTTCCATGCTAAGTTTACTACGATATTGATTTATACTAAAGTTATATTTCCTATGAGATGATAACAATATAATTATGTTAATTTTATTAAAAAAAGCAAGGTAGTCAATCTGTTTATACCTGTTTTCCACTTTTGTATCATCTCTATTAGTAGTAAAATTAGTTTATCGCTCACCGGTTCGATAGTAATCGTGATTTATAAAGTGAGGAATTAACTTTATAAACTAAAGTTACGAGGCACGGGTCACATTTTCCCCCTAAACAATATTGCGCCACGAAAGATAGATCCCGCCCTTACACGATATATAGTTTAATAGTTCACGAATTTGGATATTTTTAAATATTTATTATTTGTAATAAACGGGTGCCCGTAACGAGTTATTGAATCGAGAGCGCGTGGAAGTTTTCTTTTATTCTTCGTTTCTTTTCTTTGATATTGGAGATACAAGGGAACTAATAACGACGGACTACAACGCTAGAGCAGACGCCAAAAAACAAATAACAAAAAAAAAGAGTAAATATAAATATAACAAGTTATTACTTAAGCTATTAGAACGGAAATATATTCGTAAAAATATGTATATATTACAAAAATGAAAAGAATGTCTTTTTGTCGTAACAAAAATTAAATTAAAAAATACCCAGAGAAAAATTTGCAAAATTGTTGATGAGCTGCGTTTCTTAGACTCTCCGTCCCCCTTGTCACAGTAAGCGACACACCCTCCTATAAGTGCGAACGTATATTATGAACGGGCCCTTACCAAATATGTTTTTGTTAGCTTAGACCCCTGATTAGAGTCTGTGCGGTATCTGTGTTCAGTATTTATTTTTACTGAGATCTTATTGATGTTGGTTTCATCTCTTCACTTTTGGAGAAGCGGTCGTGCCTTCGTGAGAGTATGTATGCCATCTTCAAAAGAAGAGACAATAGCGTGATATATTTTTAGGCGTTTGCGAAAAAGAAAGAAGTAGTAGCGATATTCCTATATTGCCAAAAATATTAATTGAAGTCTGTATATTGCGGCTTGACAACTTTCACTAGATGTTTAAAAATTCCAAGCGATGTATGTTAAATCAAACCTTATGAGTTTCTATGTCTCACTGTATCTATTATGACAATATATTTTACATGTTGTCCACGCTCGGGAAAACGTTTTTTATTGTTCGTACCGAGACGCAGGCGAACAGGTCTGTTTCCGCCCCCGCTCTTGCACGAAACGCGTATGTCAGGTAGCACACATTGAAATAAAGGTGCTCGGGAATGAATACGGCACCGACGAGTCAGGAAGCGGCCACGGTTTCTCTGTCGGTTGACTCTGTATTTTTATTAATAGGTACTTTATATTAATAGTCTGAAGAAATGGAAAACCTCTACAGCCCCCATCACAATAGCGTGTAACGCTAACTTGTGGGCGAGACGAACAAGGTTGACTATCACTGTTATAAAGTATAGTTTCACGAGCTTACATTGATTCATTTATTAGTGTTTTCATTTTAAGGTTATTGGTGTAAAATGGGTAAATTATTATCCACTCATTTTCTTCTACTCATAATGCTTATGGTGAATATTGGTAACTGGGTTCTTTACTAATCACTATGTTATTATTATTTTTATTAATGCAAATCGCTTTAATCTATTTTACGCGATTTTAATTTTGGTTGGCCATTGTTTTTACGCAATTTAACAAAGAACAAACATAGCGATAGATATATTTTGTATATGGTTATTTTCAATTCCTTATTACTATTAATAATGATGTTTCATTCAATATTGTTTAGTTATAAATAGTATTGTTTACCTACAGCTAATAGTCAATATATTAAAATCCCTAAAACATATAAATTTAATGTTTAATAAAAATGTCAATAAATAACATACTCATATGAAATTCTTTTGTTTCTCGTTCTGTTGAAAATCATTAAGAGATTAGTTTAAATGATATCTTCCCGCTCATTACAGTTATTTCTACATTAGGTACGTCCATAAAATTTTAACTATTTTATACTTTAAAAATAAACACAAATGAATTCGTTGAAAGGGCTTATTTGCGTTAAATGGTTATAACCGTTTCATAGAAATTATATTACAGTAAGTAAATACATTGCTAATCATAAAAATAAATAGTTAACGTACGATAAAACAGTTGTATTTTTTATGTATATTATCAAGCGATATTTGTTACTAACAAGGTCTGAACAGTATTTATGTATGTATTTATTAAGGGTGAAATTGTGATGTGATGGTGTTTGGTATTATTGCAGTGGGCACCACGACCACCGCCGCGAACAATACCACGTCCACGGCGACCACGACCACTTCAAATTTCAAAAGACAGGTATGTAGTTTGTAATCGGAGAGTGACTGTCTGTCTTTATGACCACAAATGTTCCTACATTTGCCTCTATGATTTTCACCGCCTCGAAGTTTTTGCCACAATCTCGTTTGATGTTAAGTGACGATGTGTCCCAACACGCTAAGCCATGTGAGGGCACCGGAACACTTCTATAGGTGCTTGACGATAGATTTGCAGCTTGAAGGTGGTAGATAGCCAGGCGGGCATTAGAAAATAATCTAGCATTATGCTGGGGTTTCATTATCATGTTTTCCTTTACCAAAAGCTCATGCTCATTGCAGGGATTCGAACTCACGTCGATCGACTCGGTGTCCCGTACATGCTAGCACCACTGAGCCATCATAGCCAGTCTATAAAGGAGCCTGGTTCTTGATTGTCATGTTTGTATAAATTGTCACTGAATATCAACAAACTGATGTTAGATTTCGAACTCATATATAACCTTTGACACGGTATTCTGATCACTGAGCAATCGTCGCTTATCTGCTATATAAAAAATCATCGTTTAGGCACGGACCTACAATTCAAGCTGGAGAGGTTCACAGATTGAAGTTTCTCGAAGATTAACATCGAACTCGTTAATTTATAAAATATTAAAAAAGTATTTTCTACGATAATTGAAAATTATATTTAATTTTGGGGAAAGGGAGTCATTACCCCCATAGATTATGAGCACCCCCTTAGATCCGTGCCTATCATAGTTATTTTTTATGTTGTCAAATTAAATAATAATTTCTTGATTACAGAACACGATCGATTCGGCGTCCATTAAGGAAAACACGGCGAGAATCGCCCAAATGCAGGTACACTTCGTGTGATTTACTTACATTATAATTAATATAAATTGTTACAAAGTCAAAACAGTTTCTTGATGTATATTTTTTCCGTGATGTATATTTTAAATCCGAAATAAATAAAGATATTTTAACGGAATTCTTAATATTTCCACTAAAGGAGGCGTTGCATATTTTTCATTATTTTCTGTTAAATTATATCATGTTTCTTTTTTAACTTATTAGAAATTATATCAGATATATTTCTTCTAATACTAATTCTTTTCTTGATTCCACGGACTACATCGAAAACTATGTAGCACAAGGTAGGTAAATGTAAAAGTATTTTTTTCTCTCAGGCGTAAAACTGTTAATTTGTTTTTGAATATATGCGGTTTAAGAGTAGAAGCGAACGATTGCCTTTTGTTTCAATAGGGACAATTTCTATTCATTGCCACGCTGTGTGTCAAGGGGGATGATTACTATCTATTGCCGCATTGTGGGTCAAGAGGGATATATTGACGATTGCTTATGACTACTTTAGGTCTGCATGGCCGGTATATTCGACTCTTGGATTTGACCTTCAGGTACAGAGTACGAGCAGGCCGACGAGCGCGCAGCCGAAACTCGAGCCGCGATCGCGCACCCTGACCGGCGGTGCCGCCCGTCGTCACTACGAGCCGCCCGCGCACCCGCCCAAACTGTCACCCCCTCACGACCCAGTCAGGTCAGTATAACAATATCACTCACCACGGTTGAAAACTCCGGAGAGCATTTTGAAATCTTTCAAAATTGTTATGAAACATCTAAAACTGATGGGAATTTTCATCCCCATCCCCTTTGACCCCACCCACCACTCGGTTATCAGTGACATGTAGTCTCGTGTCTCACTTCTGTTCGGAAATTTTAGCCCGTTAAGATTTGGAAGACATTAGTTTTAAGGCATTTTCTCTAAAATATCTTTGTATGAAGAATTTATTCTGATAATGTCGTAATGTTGAACCCTCAAAGTACTATATAAAAACATATATCTGTATCTATCTATCTCTATATATATATATATATATATATTATTTTATATTTATATATATTCATAAACGCATCATTTTTGTATAGGAATGTGATGGTAACACAGGTTTATTAGCATGAAGGTACATGTATGTATATATGTATGACTAACAGCATGCCCTTATTTTATTAAACTTGCGCGGACAGTACGGTGGTACAAGCGGAGAGTAAGAACGGGACGACGGGAGGGGCTAGCGGGGCGACGATAACGTCCGGCCAAACCGGTGCGCCGTCCGGTCAGACCGGAGTGCCGTCCGGCCAGACGGGTAACAAGACGCACGTGAAAAGCGCTTCGATATCGTCCGCGAGCGGAGCGCCGCCGCTGAGCGCTGAGGCGGCGCCGCACAACGCGTCCGCGAGGGATCTGGCGCAGACCAGACAGAGGTAGAACGTTTGCCGCAACGCACTAGCTTCACGATGCACACTTTTTTTTTGTTTATGGTTTTCATCGGACTGGCTTTACGGCGTTAGAAAGTCCGGATGACTATTTGAAATATTTCCATTACTCAACAAATAGATGCTCTCCGAATTCATGAGTAAGATTAATTGATGTTAAAATAAAGTTCACTTTAATACAAATTAAATATAAACAATTAAAAAAAAAATGTTTTCTGGTATGGTAATTGAGGAGTAAGGTATTATTTTAGAAGTGGTGTGCTGAAGCTTACCGTTTTCATTTTAGCTAAGTAGCAACTGCAAATGGCTTCGTTTTAAAATTTTGCATATATTTTTTTATGACTACGAAATGCTTTTTTTTCTTGGTTCATTTATTTATTTAGATTTGGATTTGTTTTTTTGTTTACGTTTTGTGTCATTAATTTATTTATATTTATACTATATATATTGTTCTCTTTTCTATTTATGTTTATGCATTTTTTTGTTTTAAAACTAATCACTTATTTTTTTCTGTATTTATTTCATTTATTTATATTTAATCAAGATTTTTAAATTAAATTCGCATTTCTTTGGTTTTTCGGCGATGCGTGTGTTTAAAATTACCTTATGCTTTGAACGTAATCCAACCATCCGATTAATAACCAATTATAATTATATAAGTATCTACGATGACTTTGGATTTAAATGAGATAAAATTAAATAGATTGATCGATCCCAACAAAACTAATTAATGTGAAGAAGTGCCCAAATTGGATAGGAACGACATTCGGGGTAGTCGTTGCTGCCGATAAAGAGCTGAGATCTAACGGGTGTGAAATTCCATAGCAGTACCTGTAATTATAGCTTTAGGAATGTAAAGTACAGTTTGTTAACAGTTTAGGTCGATGTTATAGCGGTCGGGATTAGGTCCGAACTTTAGTGCATCGATTTGCGGGACATTCGCAATCATACTGGGGAACGTGGCAAAAAAAACTGGACTTAGCTGCCAATATAGGAAGGTGATGACTACAATCTTCACTCGTCATCTTTTTTTTAACGTTCTAGATTTTACTTTTTGGCACCTGATTTGCGACGATGTGGCCCAAGATGGGTAACACGCTAAGCCTAGTGGAACACACTTATTGGTGCTCGGCGATTTTCAACTTGAAGGTGGTAGCCAGGTGGGCATTAGAAAAGGTCCTACAATCATTCTATGGTTTCCTCATGATGTTTTCCTTCACCGAAGAAAGCTCAAGTTCATTGTAGTGATTCAAACTCAAGTCGATCGACGCGATGTCGTACACCGCTGCTGCTGCATTACCTAAAATATATATATTTTAATTTAACTAAAAAATATATGCCACTGAAACGCGGCATTATGTTCATGTGACCGTGCGTGATGTCATCATCCAACAAATAAAACTAAGGTTAAAGGTATTATGCGCGAAGTTGAGTTTACTAGAACTTCACTTATGAATGTTTTGAATTATCTTCAGCGCCTATATAATTTTAAAGCCACTATTTCCACGCTTAGTAGTACTTTTAGAGCCGCTTATCACAAAATAAGAATACTCAACAGTGTATTATTGAACGATGACGTCACGCTTTCTGAGTGGTTTTTCTAATAACGTGACTCACAGACAAAAAATTACAATTTTCCGTAGAGAAAATGAAATAAATGAACATTAATTTTTTCCAGATTTGCATTGTTTTACATTTTTTATAGATATATCAATATTATAAAATATTTTTAAACATACTGACAACTCGCAGATTACCAATGAAATAATGGTTTTTATCATTGGCGGATGATATTATAAAAGTGTGTGCATTTATGTGTTTGACTTTTCAGCGTGAACTGCCCGGTGTCAGTTGGCGGGGCCGGGGGGACGGGCGGCGCGGGGGGCGCGGGCGGCGGTGGGACGCCCTCTGCCGGCTCGGCTGCGGGCGCGGCCCGAAGAGACTTCCCCAACCCGCTCGTGTTCCCCAGGAACGTGCCCTCGCGTTCCACCTTCCACTCGGGTGAGATCCTCTGCTACTTCACCCTTCAAACCGTGTGTTATTATATATATACTAGCTGGCCCTGCAGATGTTGTTCTGTCTGAGAACTCTTCCAGAACCATAACAAACAAAACCAAATTAGAATTACGCATATCCATCGTTCGAATCGTGCGTTATATAGTCTAAATATCATTAAAAAATAAAAAAGTGATTTCAGTTTTTCCTAAATTTTGCAATGTTCCTGATGACTTTTTAAATTTTTCTTTCCCTAAGAACCTTATTCTGACTGTTACTAACATTAAAAAAGAAGAATTAGCAAAATTGGTCCAGCCTTTTTTAAGTGATTCGCTTACCAACGAATAGCATTTCATTTTTATTTACATACATATATTATTTATTTTATTATATTTAACAAGCTGTGGCTCACGGTTTTACCCGTGTTAAATTAATTTGAGAAACTCGCCACGCGCGGTTCCGTCTCGCCGCCAATGCGCTCGTGTAACCCTATCGTTGTTCCAGTTCCCGTACTTGCCTAGAGCTTGCCAGATTGCTTGACGTTCATGATTACTGCTCTGCTCCTTAGAATCGTAGCGTGAAGTTATATAGCCTATACCATTCCTCTTGAATCTGTCTATCATATATATAATTTTTCGAATCCGACTGGTAGCTCCAGAGATTAGCGCGTTTAAACAAACAAAGAAACAATAAAAAAAACTCTTCCGCTTTATTATAGTATATATTTAATAATAATATGCAATTGGTTTGAGCAGACTAGCCCCCTCCCCCCTCATCTGTGGAAATATCTCCTAATAGTTTATTACATATGCCAGCGTCTTGTCTGTTCAACCTAATTGCATTATATTGCTGTATGCTCGACATTTGAGTAGAAATGTACGAGTAGTTAGATAATTGTAACATGCTTTGTGGTCCATGAACCATAGGCCCGTCTGGACCATTCCTCGTTCTAGTTCGTCGATTTTTCTTGAAAACATTTATTATTGCCATTTCTTAGAGGAAGGTTACGTTTATTTTGAAGAATTGGTGTAAATGATTTTTCATGAAAATACGAATAAGTGCGGACTAGCCGACCCATGCTAATATTTCACACATTACAGAATATAAACTATCTAAGTAACAGCTGTCATCTTAGTTAAACAGATTATTAATAGATGGCACTTCTACATGCTAGTTTAAAACGTTAATTGTTAACTATTTTTAGTACATAGCGGGGATCATAAGCTTTTAAATTACGTTTGAATCATTAATTTTGATACCAGAATTAGAGCGATAATTTTTCAATTCGAGGGTGGTAGCTGGCCAGGCGGATTAGAAAAGGTCCTATCACTATGCTATGGTTTCATCACGTGTTTTCCTTCACTAAAAGCTCAGGCTCATTAAATTCAAATGAAAGTCGCTCGACGCGATGACGTCACACGCTATCACTAAGCAATCATTGGTTTCGCAGGGTTATGAGTTTCGTACGATTCCAATTGCAGGCCAAACGCGGTCCCGCGGCGGTGGCGCGTACGGCGACGGCGGCTCCCCGCACCAGGCCAGGCCTTCCTTCTTCTCCAAGCTATCCTCGAGGTTCTCCAAACGGTAAGTCATCGCCACACCATCATAATTCTCAATCATCACGTTACAATGTACCGGTGTCAGATGTGACGATGTCTCTTATCTCGCACTGAACATGTCTTATTAACTATCATTAATAAATAATTAATTAATTTACATACAATTACGATTTAATATCACAATTAAAAGCCAAAGATAAATAAATATTTTGTATAGATACTAAAGAAAATATAACTGCATTATTTATAGGGTATATTTTTTAATAGTAGATCACTGGAATTTAATTTTCTTGAACTTATTATTATTACTGGAAATAACTTCGCGTTTTTACACTTAGCACTTTGTATCCTTCAGCTTTACCTAATAAATGAAATGTAAACTTAAGAATATTAAAAAAAATCGTTTAAATTTCTTGAGCTCGGTTTCATATTTACAATTATTTCTTACTAAAAATATATTTATATACTAATAAGGTTCTCTCACACGTTAAATAAGGACTCACACATTCATTAAAACATTTTTTTTACATTGTTATTTATCGCGAGACATTGTGAGTCACTGGTGATACACATACAGCTTTGATCTACTGAAATAATTTTCTGAGGAAACATATAGATAGCATTATAAAACCAGATGGGTGCTCTGTTTAAATACATAGTAAATAGTTTCGTGATATTAACGCTGTAGCATTTGAACAACAAAAATTAACTTTCAAATTAACTGACGTACATCAAACGAAGTTTTCTCTGTACAAACTGCGATCTGCAAAGCATATTAAATAACGGACAACGTGAAATTGATACCGATTCGGATGGAGATAAACATATAAAAAAAAACCTTTAATGACTGTAAAGTTGTTAAAAGAACATCCGTTCGTACTAGTTTAGGGTTTGTGTCTGCCATGGATGACATGGATCATCAGTGACTCGGGGATGTAATGTTAACAGAGTTGTAAAATTTAATATTTCAAGACTAATATTATTATATTATATCATACATTTCCGCAGTACACTGAACAAATATGTGACTAACTTTATATATACAAATAATATTTTATATTACGTACGTATATAAAATATAAACGGTGTTGAATCATTTTATGTTTTATCCTTTATTATTAACATCTCATACGCAACGCTTCACGCTTGCTCGTAGATCTTACATGAACTATCCATTGATGTTTAAAGGCATTTTGTTTTTAATAACAACAAAAAAAACTAGACAAGAAAATATAAAAAAAGTTATGCAACAAAACTGTTATGCAACATTAAAAAAAGGTATTTTTATAATGAATTGCCTTTAAATAATCGCTGTATATATAATATTCAATTGCAAAGCGTCGATGTTATAGTAAGCACAGCTTAATTATTCCTTATATCTCATTACATTAAATGTGATCCACGTTATAGTCGGTAGTAGATGTTTAGATTCATGAAGCCAGAAAGTGGTATTCAATATGTTTTCAGTGTGTTAGTGAAAATAAAAAAAGGGTTGTGGAGACGACACGTGGATATTTTATTTAAAACATTTGAGATAATTTAGGGTATATTTGAAAGTGTTTTATATTTTTATTAATTTTCCTAAAAGATAAACTTTTATGATTTCTTTTAACTATTTAAGTTATTATTGGATGCAGTCTGTTAAACCATGTTCGTCATTTCATTCATGTCAGGTTGCATGACAGAAATGAAATTTTTATTTTAGAGACATGGTGTATCTTAAATTGGTAGTTGGTTTTATGATTATCGTTTGGTAATATCGTTTGATAATCGATAATCAATAAAGGTTTGTAAGCTATGGAAATGAAAAAAAAAACAATCTATAAGACCAATTGAGATCGCAATCTCGTACACTTATTTACACGGCTCTCGCACACTTACTGAGTGCCTGGCGCCAAACAACAAGATTGTCGCATGTTAATTCATCTAGACAATGTACTCTATTCCGTGTTGCTACAGTAAAAAAAATGTAGGAATTACGAAAACATAAATTTTAATTCCAAATAAAACTTCTACTAATAAATAAAATGTAAAGCGTCGTTCGATTAATTCGATTTGATTTTTTTTTATTGTGGTCTACTCTGCTTTTATGGACCATACAATGTAACGTTGCACATATTAAGAAAAAAAAATATGATAATTTCCAAAGAAGCATTGCATAGAGGAAGTTAGTTTCGTAGGATATTGTTTTATTAGTAATTGATTTTCTAAATGTACGTTTTAAGGTTATGTCCAAATTTACACGCGACATAACAATTTACGTTCTATGGATACGTCATGCAACCTTTCATAAGATGAATGTGGTATAGTAATAATTAAAAACTTCATATAATTTAACTGTAGTGAAGTTTTATAAAGTAGTTGTGATCATCTCGATTTTAATCATCAATAAGCAAACATTCTCAAAAGAGCATTCAAAACTTTATACGAATACCAGTTTTTTTTTTTTAATTTCTCCCTTTTCCTGTATATAAATGTATTACACTATATAAACACACTATCTATCTTTAATTCGTCACTTTATTAACCCATTCGTATTGTCTAGTTATGTGGATCATTTCTGTGTGTGTGTGTTTATTTAATCTTTTATTATTATATTATTATTTTTTGATTATTTTTTTCACTGGATATAATTGAAATTGTCTCCCTCTTAAGATTCCGAGCTCTTTATTTAAGATCTCGCGTCAACACAGGGGATGCACGATGCTAGAGACTCCTACCTCCCTATTGTAGACGTTTCGATAGTTATACGCTGTGTATATATACATATATTTTTTTAAATCGATTAACGGTTTTAGGTACACGCGCTAAATTTTTACCCTTATCATCCCCTCCCCCCATAAAATACGCCGATAGTATATTTTTAATGTGTAAATTCAAAGCATGATGTATGCCCCCCTATTTCCGTTAGAACGCTGACTTTTTGGATGTTAATTTTGTAATATATTTTTATTATATATATAAGTATATATATTCATTATTATTTCCTTTGCTAATTGAAACGTGTGAGCTAAGACAGCGTACGCAATGCCGACATGCTTTGAGTGTTGTACGTAGTGCTTTATCGATAGTGACGGTGTATGTCGATATTTTATAAAAAGTAAGTATCACACTGTGCATCTCGTCATCGATATTGAAAGTGTACGGGTTATGAAATATATGATTATGTCGGTGTCATGTTTCGTGCATCCCCGTGTTATTAAGCCTTGTTTTTTTTTAAATCTAACCGTACGCTTGTACTAACAAACGTCGACGGTCGCGATTTCTACCGATTTTAATCGATATTTCGCTTTTAGTCTATCCACAACCCTTAACTATTGTTGCAACGTGACGACGTCTTTTATTACATATCATATATATTATTATTTTCCATATAACGGAGGGAGTTAGTGTTATAGTATTGTGCATCTTGTGTTACGGCGCGTTGAAATAAATACGATGAATATAACGACAAAACTAAAATACTATTTTATCATTGTACATTAAAATGAGCGAGCCGGAGACAGAAGAGGGGGGCGATTCGACTTGTGTGATTGGTCGTATCGCTCACCCGTTCCGTTGTACGCAGGTTAAATCAAAACCCCTGAAGTCGAAACAGTTCAAGAGGTGACATCTCTATCGTGGAGAAGATTTAAGCCGCTATAGTTATAATTGTATACAAAATATAGCTGCACTGTTAATTTATATTCCTTAAATTAACAGTATGGAAATCGTTTAATTTATCGATATGAAAATTATCGAATAGTAATTTACTATCAGAATTTTTTTATCTGTATTGTTTTTTATCGATAAATTGTACGGTTTCTATATATTAAGTATTTACAAAGTTTTTTCATCAGATTTAAAACATTTTAAGGTCCGTTTTCAAGTTTAAATAATTTCATTCGAAATCGATGTTTAGATATCATTAAAGTTAAAAAAAAACGCGACGACTTTTTTGTCTACATGTTATTTTGTTAATTCATTCGACAGGGACAACCGGGTCGAGCTTTACTTTGGTGATTATAGTTTATGTGGAGTCGATAAAAAATATCGAGCTTCTCACGCAGTTAAGTAATTAGATATATGAATTACAGAAAGTAGAACAAAATAAGGTTGCTTTATTTAATATGACAAAATATTCCTCCAGACAATGAAAAAAAATTTGTTAAAATAAACGACTTACCTCCACAATTAAATTCATCAATACTTTTGCTGAAACGTTTATTATCCTTGTCGAAAAAATCTAAATTAAATTTTAAGATTATATTCTAACAAGACATGTACAAAATCGTATTATAGTGAAGTACACTCGACGTATTTTAAGAACATTTTTTTAGTCGTGAAATGACATGTAGCAAGGCCCTAGTCCCGTCGCGTGAAGCATTTGATATTAGATTTTTAGATATATTGAGTTTCTTTTTAAATATATCGAACGAATTTTTAACATTCCAGGGTTCCGTTATTTATATGGAATACATATATATAAATATACGAGCATATAAATTTATATGTATATATAACTTTGTTATTAATAAGTTCACATTAAAAGCACAAATCTCTCATAATTGATTTCGGACTACCGATGAATGTAACAATTGTTTTCGCTAATGGTAAAACTTTTGTAATGAAATTAATTTTCGGGGGCCTTTCATATTTATTTCTGGAATGATCTATGCTCGATAGACCATCGGTGTAAAATAAAATAAATGAATGAATTCTGAAAATTAATTTCATTTCAATTTGTCTGTATTGTTTAATTAATATACGACTGAAATATTTTGTATATTTTTATTACATAATTAATTAATTATACAGTAAGGGTATCTACATAATGTTCAATCATTCATCGTGGACCATATTAAAATATACATTTTATATTTATCTCTAGTACGTTGTATGTAATATTACATACAACATAAAACATAGAAAATAAACTAATTTATGTATACATATATATGTATACATAAATTAGTTTATTTTCTCAATGGTCTTTTAAAGAGCTACTTGAAATAATTAAATTAATCTTCATTTTGAAATAATTGATTGTTAGTGCTAAAAATCGGTTCATTTTTTTTTATTTGTGGAGCTACAATTAACCGCGTAGTTAGGAAGTAATAATTATAGCAAAAACACAAAATAAACTAATAACTAGATAAAGTATGAACCAAAAGAATGTTTCATTCTCTACAGCGATAACCGAGACCTGTGCGGTATAGAAAATAAATACACCTGAAAAAATGCCTATTCGGATTAAATTATTGTATTGTAATGACAGTTGCTTCAATCAACTTCGTAAAGAAAAATTAAACTATTGAGAATATTAATGGTAATACCAAAAGATAAAAAAATACATACAGTACAATCCCATAACAAAAAGGGGCGACAAGTGACTTCTATACCTGTACTGCGAACCACGGACTGACTAACTTAGAAAGAAATACACCCGAAAAGGCTGATATATAGTTCGCATTGTATTCCGAAGTTTTGGAAATGTTTTTAGAAAGTCTTATTCGATTCAGATCAAGTAATCCTCCCTTCAGGCTGCGAACACCCATAGTTTTTGTTAAGCATTTGGTCTATTGTTAGAATCTTAAATAGATTTTTTGGTCAAACTGAGCTGAACTTTCATTATAAGTGCTAGTACTCACAAAAATATCATAGTGGGGATTTCGTCTTATGCTTCAATTATTATTATTTTTATTTCTCCTTAATATTGAATCCTTCTCGGTATTTGAAATTGTCAGATTATGTTTTTTGGTTTTTCCTGAGTTAGATTCAGCTCTGTGACCCCCCAAACAAGATGTACCTCCGCAAATGAGTTATTCTTTTATATTAATGAAATATTCATATTCTGAACTATTCTGGGTTTCATAACTGATTGAATATGATTTAATTTGATTGATACAAGATTTTCATGTTTACCGCGGTTACAGTAAATACTATACTAATCAAGACCATATGAGTTTTATTTACAATCAAGATTGTTTTTTTTTGTAAAATGACGTCACTATACAAAACTACATTCTGATACGGTCCACTGAGCTATTACAATAGTGTATTTAAGGCGTGAGTGAGATAATCTGTGTATTAAATTGAATAAGGATAGATTAGTTATGTAAGTAGCGTTCCATCCTTATGCCTTCACGGTATTTACATACCAACTCAGTATGTGTTATTGAACGAACATTATTTTTAATATATGTCATGGCAGCTACAGATATCATAAGAAATTACATTATATACTATGGAAATACATACTTTCGTGTCTTCTTGTTTTTTATTCAGCAATAAATACTCTTGTCTTAAATAATTCGTTTTCATATTTTTGTACAGTTCTATGATGAGGTAATATTGTAGTCTACTTAATATTACTAGCTGTGACCCGTTGCGAAAATTTCACACATTCATTATGGAATGTAAACAATGTAACAGCTGTCATGCTAGTTAAATAGATTGTTAATAGATGGCGCCTTGAATATGTTTACATTAGTATCAACAGTTGGCATTACTAATGAAGACGGTTTTTAAATATTTTTAACTAACGAAAATTAATTCATGTCTATAGCGGGGAACATAAGCTATAAGATGATATTTGAAATAATAATTTTGATAAAGAATTAACGAAGATACGGCGTTGCCTGGAAAAGCACCTTTGAGACATAATATATCATATTATGATTCTTAACACTCATTGACGGACAAGTCGCAGTTTAAACCATTGGGTCATGGAACTATGAAATTTTACACAGGAGTTCCTAATATAACGTAGATGAGGAGCAAGAAAAGGTTTTTGAAAATGCAATCCCCCAAAGGCGTTAAAAATAGAATGATTCCTGAGATGTTGCTGATGGGAAGTAAATCATCGTAATTTTTCAGTATTTGAACTCGCATTATTTGAAAAATACTGAATCCATTTTAATGTATTTTTCAAATTAATATAGGACTGAACTCAAAAGAGGATCTAGCATACATATCATTACGTATTTCCATAAGGGTTAAACCGTAATGATACAATTTCGAATTATAATCCAATTCAGAAACTTACATAGTTCCAGTACATGTGAATGAAACCACGGGGACCAACTACGCGAGAAGAATTATTGGGAAATTCAATTTACCCATTAAAATTCACTTACAGATAGGCAAACTGAAAATTTTCGGATAACCATAGTGTTTGTCGGGAAGAAGCTTTATCCCAGCTGTGTAACAATTACAGACCGGTATTATGACTATATTATCGTCATATCGTTTGACAGTAGGGTATTATTTATCGAGTGCTGAGCAGCTGTACTGAAAACCATCCCCTCATTTTTAGGTTTATTTTGTTACGATTTTCAACTATATCGTTAAAGTACTACAAAATAAATCCATTTTATATAATGGGTTATATTTGTCTCATGTACTTTGGATGTGTTAAACACACAAGTTACTTTTACCACAGAAATGTCAAAAAAATGAAAATAACAAGAAAAAAAAACATGTAACTTTCCATTAAAACCAGTAACCTTTGGAAGACTTTAATTAATATATATTTCTAATTACTCTGTAACATAATTCACGTAGTTTTGTATGCGTTAAAATAATTGTACAAATTTGTATGTACGTGAATAGTGTTGTGGCCATGTCGATAATATTATGGAAAAAAATCGAATGTATGATTGATCGTTTTTTTTTTTGTAATATCAACTCTTTTTTCAATTTACTTATAGCTCGATTAAATTACTTTTGCATTAAAGTACATTACTTTATACAGTACGATGAAGTCATCGTACTGTATAAAAATAAAAATGAACCGTTTTTTTTTTCAATATTGTATTGGAATGTAAGGGGAAAGTTTTGTAATCGAAATGCACTTTGTCTATTATTTATATTTATATACAGTGTAAACTTTATATAACGAGACATAAAGATGTATGCATTTTATTGCTGTATTTGTGAGAGTTGTCGTTAAATGGAGAGAGGGAAAATCAATATTATTTTAGTATTTGCTAATAAAGTATACAATTTACAAACAACATATATGAATATTGGCACAGATAACAATGCTTATTGCGTATAGTCAACCTAGTTATACAGTATTTAACCTCCCTTATTACGACGTGTTAATCGGTGCATAAGTAAAGACGCTGACGTTGCATATTCAATGTTATGACTATAATTGGTGATAACCACCTGGGTTTTACACTAGTGGATATGCGACATGTTTTTGTTATTGGGTTATAAACAGCCACATAGTGTTCACAGTATAAGAGATGATTTATAAAAGCATTCATTCATTCTATAGTAAACCTTCTTAAGTATCAGTTGGATTTATTTTTTTAAAAACCCTCGGCAAAAACACGCAAGGTAATTATAACGAAAAAAATTGATAATTTTTTTAGAAACTCCGGTACTTATGATGCCGACAGTCGAGGTAAATACGTTCTAGACAATAAAGCCACAAAATAAAAAATAAAAGAACGTACACAAGTACAGTTATTATTAATTTGCGACAAATTAGAAAATACTGTTTATAGCTTAACAATGACGTATTGTTGTCGTTAATTATAGTGGGTGTGATGTTACATAGATTTTATTATTGTATGGACAACAAGGTAAATCAAACGGAGTCAAGTAATTTCGACGTTTTAGGGAATTTGTCGTTAAATCGAATGACGTTAAATGGAGTGAACACTGTATATATTTTTGGAAATAATGTAAGAAAACCGCAAAGGTTAATTTAAACTAATTTGTATGTATTCATTTTAAATTAATTGAAATTATTAAACGGTTCTGTTTGTTTATATGAAGTAAATACATTATTAATTCACACTCGTTGGCATGTTAATAATTTGTCAATCATGTTTATGATTTCATCTCAATGGTATACAAATATAATATAGTGTAGTATTGTTTTTTTCGTAACGTAGGTGCTGTGTTTGGAATCTTGTGAATATGAATATTTTGTTTGGATTTCTTTTTGAGAATACTTTGACGTCTCACACGAGTGACGCTGCTCTCAAATTATTATTATTATTATTTTGTTAATGTTTTTGCCATTAATAAGTCATGACTATAGACAGTGTGACTACAGTATTAAGGGTTTTTACATGTGATAGATACACAAATTGAGAATATAAATTCTTGATATTAATTGTACTATTTTGTTTTAAAAATTATCATTTGAGCAGTGTTTACTAAAATAATGTTTTTGTTTTTCCTATTTTAAAATTTTACAGAGAAAATATATAGTAAAGACATAGCTAATATATTGACGTACATAAGAGGTTTCTATAGTTTTTTTTTAAATCTATGTGTGTCCAGCGCAACTGTTTTAGTGCATTATTTTTTCTGCGAGATTTTTTTATTATTTTTTATAATTAAGAAATTTATGTATTAATTAGTTCAAACTCAGTATAGGAAAAATGCAATACATTCTAACTTTAGTTGATAAGTTTTTGTTTATAATGTCATTTAAACTATTTTTTGCTCCAATTTATACGGTTTTCTTTTTTGCATTAATTAGCTTCTTTTTTTTTGTTAATAATTGCATCATCTCTGATATATGAATTATAAAAGTGGGTATAAAGTCCATAAGTAATCCTTTTTCTTGAGAGGAGAAACGATTTTCCATCCTTTGCCATCCATGCAAAATAAGGGAATTCAGCTGATCATTAATTGCTACATTGTGAATTTAAATACAAGGTATATATGCCGGTATCTGACATGAAAATATTTGACATGTAGACTTGTCAGTTAACGATTCCATGTTGCTTTCTTGACGCAGAGTACCAATTTTATTGGTATTTTATTCTATGAGATTTGGATATCTCGAGAAATTATAGCTTATCGAGGTATCATAGAAAGTCACACTGCATGAAAATTTGATGTGGGCTAGAAAAACTTTGCGAGTCCCTCTTGATTAATAGGAGCCTTTTACTAGGAGGGTATAGGTTTTTTGTATAATAAATAAATAAAACACAATTTTCACAGACTTTTCTCGAAATTTATTAAATGTGAGCAATTTTAGGAACAGCACGTGATATTCACGTGACATTGGCAGAATCGTAGATGCTTTATATAAAAAGAAGAAAAAGAACAAAACATTTTCACGGCAAAGTAATCGTATAATTGAATTTAAATATCGCTCGCTTCTATAATCAGAGATTTAGTGTAAAAACTATCCGGGAAAAACTTGTTGTGAAAAAAGGTCCGTCTGTCTGTAATGCAACAAAAAGAAAACAGATTAGCTTCTGAGGCTTTGAAAGACTGAGCGAAATATACTCATGTCGATATATACCCAATGAGATGAAAACAGGAGATATCCTGTGTTTATACCATAATCATGTATCAATCAATCAATCAATAAATCATGTATTCGATCTGTCCAGGGTTGGTACTTTATTGCATCTTTTTTTCTAATTACATTCAGTTTTCGTAATTGTGATCATTTACAATTTTAAAACACCTTACATGATATAATATGTTTAAGTATACTATGAATATGACATGTAATTTCATTATTTAAATGTTGTTGTTAATCAAAATGGATGTGTTGCGCTTCTCCGAATAATCAGTACTTTTCTTTAAATATAATGTGTTTTATTTATTTACAGAAAAATAACCTTTATGTTCCTTTTTTCCGTTACGATAGCCAAAAAATGCCTTGGACCAAGAAATACGCAAAAAACTATTCATCATCATCATCATCATGTCAGCCGAAATTTGTCCACTACTGGACATAGATAGGCCTCGCCCAATATTCGCTACAATGAGCGGTCTTGCGCTGTTTGCATCCAGCGGGTTCCCGCAACTTTTACCAGGTCGTCGGATTACCTTGTGGCGGGTCTGCCCACGCTGTGTCTTCCGGTTCGTGCTGATCGCCACTCGAGAAGTCTTTGGCCCCATCGGCCATTTGTCCTACAAGCAATGTTCTCTGTCCACTACCACTTAATTCTAACAATTTTTAGAGTTATGTCGGTTACTTTAGTTCTTATGCGGATCTCATCATTTTTGATTTCATCACGCAACGAAACTTCCAGGATAATAGACCTTTTCTTTGCCCTTTGAGTGACCTTGAGCTAGCTTATGAGGCCCATAATTGGTGACCACGTTTCAGTGCCATAGATCACATTGACAACACACACTGGTCAAAGACTTTCGTCTTGAGACACTGCCGTATCACAGACGAGAAGATCTTATGTAGCTTTCCGTCCGATCTTTATGGGAGTTGGTGGTACATGGGCGTTTGACATAACCTTCTTCTTGTCCATGTTCATTTTAAGGATAACTCGTTCGGAAGCTATACTGAGGTCTTCGAGCATCGCTCCGAGGTTCTCCATGGACTCGGCCATGACTAAGATGTCGTAAAGCTATATATTAGGTATATCTTATCTTTTATGTATCAAATTGCATGTTTTAAGAGATATATTACTATGGAACAGTCTGGGCAATTTCACATTGGCAGAAGTACTTCCTACTGTTCCACATACGCCCGTCTGTTCAGGCTATTAATCCCACATCAATCCATCTAAGATCCGAGTATAAAAAATTGACCAATTTCGTCCGTGGCAATTGTTTTGTAATAAAGATCAAAAATGACGTAGTACGTTTTGTTTTATATTTTTGATAAGAAAGTCTCGTATATATATTTTAGTTTTTATTTTAATTATGAACCAAGATAAGAATATTTTACCACTTTCTCCTCAGAATGCATCCAAGCGATTTTATATAAAAAAAGTCACGTTGCAACATTTCAAAATCTATTATGTGTTTATCTTAAGAAAATTTAGATTTATGTATGTTATCGATATTAGAAAAAGTAATTAGTTAACTTTTTCTTGTTGGTCCGAACTTTTATATTATATATTATTGTGACGCTTCACGTATTCGTTATGCGCGCGCACATTGCACAATCTATGGATCTTTGTCTGTGGTGTACTGTTTCAAGTAAATTAAATATATATTTTCTAGGGGTAGTCGAAAAGTTATTTACGGTTAAATTGCAGTTTGTCAGATATTTCTGAAGTGAAACATCTAATGGCGCGCATGGACGGTAGTAAAAGCGTTTATATGAGACGTCGCTACGTGCCATTCAGGCAGCGTTGCGTCTGGTCGGCTCTTTCCAACTCAGCATTCCCTCTCGACATTCATACTAATTGCTTCTCTCGCTACCTACTACACACACTCACTATTAAGTGTGTGTTAATGTATCTACGTGGTTTCTTATGCTATCCTTATAGGTTATTCATGAATTAAATAAAATATACTTCTTTTGTAAATAATTTCATAGAAATAAAATAATAAAATAACATTAATATTTGGTTCTATAAATAACTATCCTGAAAATATTTTAATTTATTTTTATCGTTTTTATTTATTCATATTTCAATATAAAAATATGATAAAATTTAGATGTTTCACATGAGCCAAGCGTCTCACATTTTATTCTATGATTTTTTTGTATATTTAAAGTTTTGAAATAATTAGTCCGTAGGGTAGATATGTACTGTATCTATATATATAAATAATACGGTGAGTAATGTTTTATCAGCTTGTCCGTGTTGGGAGATTCGACCGGCCGACAGAAACCTCGCATTTTTTCCTCTCTGGATATACAGCGGAGGTACGAGCGTGGTCATAGCGGACACTATATTTATTATCTGTTTTGATTTTTTTAATAAAGTTTATTTTATTTTTCTAAATATTTGGTGATCTGTGAACGATGCGAAGACGGTTTACTTGTATGATGATTATTAAGTTAATATGGTGCTTAATTTTTTTATTAAGTAGTTAAAGAATTACATAATTTTTAAAATCTAGCTTATTTTGATGCTTTACTAATAATAAACCACTAGAATTTTTATTTCAATTTTATGAAATCGATTCGTATCCTAAAATGGCATTTTAATTTTACATTTTAAATATCCGCGCGAAAACGCTACCTGCCATACTGCTTTGGTTTGTGACGTCATTATATAGTCAACAACCATGCCTTCAAACTAAGTTTTCATAGTTATTTAGCGAAGCTTAGTGGACAAATTCAAATAACTAAGACAGCTTTTCAGTATTTTAGTACCTGTAGTAAAAAATAGATTATACTATTATGATAATGTATTACATTTACTACATATTCATATCTTTCTATATAAGAATTTATAAATAACCGCTGGTCGTGTCCATACACTGTCTTTCAACTACCATCCCAGTGATGACTTTCCACCTAGTGGAGACTTTGCATTAACAAAAATATACTCGACACACCAATCTATATGACGTTTTAATATATAATGACGTCACACAGGAATTATAGCGGCTACAGTTTCGTGATTTTTTGTATTATTAATTAAAAGTAACATATTTCTATAGCTTACGATGTTAAGTATCCATCAAATTTATGAATAACAGAACATCTTATAATAATTACACGATACATTTGATTAAAGTGTGTGTTGCTAATGTAAACAACTTTATTTTATAAAGTTCATTTTGAAGAACAATCATTTCATTTCGTTATTTTTGAAATCATTCGCGTCGATGCCGGTAATATATATATATATAATATATGCTCTGATTTGTTTTTTGATTTTTTTTGCAATAATACAACCTTGTTGAACTTTCTAATTTCAGTTTATTTCGTCAAGTAAACCTTCAACCGTCGTTCTTTTTTTTGTTTGAAATTAATGATTAATATTTATTTTTTTCGTTTTTTAATAATAAAGTCCAGCCAATTTATGTTTTTCAATTAAGTAAATGATTATTGTTTTGGTAATGGTTGCATGTTGATAAAAATACTTTGAAAATAAAATATCTACTTATAGTATGTAGCATGACGTAATATATTTGTGTAAAAAGAGAATGCGTAACGATTTAATAAACCAATAGTATATTTTAATGAATGTATTGAAGATCAGACAATTAGTTTTTTTAATGTTTTTTTTTTTTGTTTCATTTCCTTAGTAACGCTCCCTGGGTTTTATATTATTTCCAGGGCATTTGTTTCATACTAAATTGGATGGATTACTTGATGTTCATGTTACTAACAATATTAAAAGGATTGAAAAAAAAAGGTTTTTGTGTCGTAATATTCGTAAAACATAATTAATATTTTCTTTTAGTTTTTTTGAAGTTAATTAACTTAACTTGTTTATAGATATTATTTTATTGATATTTAAATAATATATGATACTTATTTTGTTACATACTGAAGGTAAGTAGGTATATAACATTTTTTTGCAAGAGTGTAGTTTATAATACGAGTATGATGTCGTCACTGTTCATGTCGCTTGCTTAAATGTGCTTTGATAGTAAAGTTTCGGGCGTGTGTTATTAGAAACATGGATTTTGTAACATGCTTTTTGTAAAAAAAAACCGGCAAAGACAACGCTGGATAGCGCACACTCTGTTTTACAGTAGGGAGATCAAATTGCCTTTAATGATTTCTGAACTTTAATGATAAGTGGAAAATTTTGGACAGCTTATAGTAATTAATTTTACGTTCGCTTTTGTTGTTTACATTATAGACGCTTTCCAGCGCTGATGGATACGGCAGTGATGTTCCTATAAATCAATTCTCGGATGTCGATGGAAATATCCAATCGAGCGTGTTACAAAATAAAGCATACGGTGTTTGCGTCGAGAATCCCAGCTCCCTGCCGTTAGTGTTTAGAGACAGTTTTATGTTTTTCTGTTTTTAGGCCATTGGACGGTACCACCCCGAAGCATGCAGTAGGCGCTAGTCCACAAACCATGCTTGGGTAATTATCGCTCGTACATTATAATATAATAATCCTTTGTTTTTTTTTTTTGTGTCTTCTCTATAAAATATTCTATTTGTATCCGAGTTCCGTTATATGTATTTTAGTATATTACTTTTTATATATGTCTATATTTAAATAAGATTATATTGTGTTAAATGAAGTTGTTCTTTATGGTAGGTACTGGAATTCAAATACTTTAATATTAAATACTTTGTAACTAATAATTTTCTTTGTGTGTGTGGATGTATTGTACAATTAATACACATGCATCACAATTTGGTCGATAGAGTTCTTTTTTAAGTTCGTTCTTTTAAATAATCTGCTGTGAACTGCGCAACTAACAAACGCATAGTGCTTATTTTCATACGTTTTTTGAACGTCTATAAAAAACTAAACACTTCGGATTTTATCGTACCGTTTATTTTCAATTTTGTTATAATGACGTTTCGAAAACGTCTACAAATATATTTACGGAGTGATCTGCAAGATAAATGAAGGTATTTACTTGCATTTCAAATGTATCATAATTGAGGCAGTATTATTAAAATTGATGTAGACCAAAAAATATGAAAAAACTATAGTGTAGACTGCTAAAGCTAACCCTATGTGGGTTTTAACAATGTATTTCCATTTTCAGTTATTAACAAATATAATTTTTTCGCATGGGGTTAAGGTGTATTATTAACATTTTGATTGGAATTATTATACACTTATGCAAGGTTCGACAGTATCACACGTATTTCAGCCGTAAGCAGCAATGTTTGCGTTGCTGAATACAGATCAGAAAGGTGAGGTTGGCAACATGTACTGACACAATACCTGTTCTATTTTATTCTTATTTTAGCTTGTCATCATATATGAATACAGTCTAATTTGAGGATGAGTTATAGGGCATGCCCTATTGCATATCTATTGCAATAGATGGACAGGAAAGCTTCTTTACACTCATCAATGGAGTTTAATACGATTAAAAAAAGATTAGTTACCATGCCTGTTGGCCTAAATCCTAATTTCAGTCTATATAGAAACATAAATAATAATACTGTATCCTTAATTAAATAAAAGGATAACATTTTTATTGCAAAGATTATTATTGTTTCTTTAAGAAGGGAGTGAAGTTCGGCAATGTGTTGCAAGCGCCAAAAACTTGGGTGACCGCTCACCATCAGGCGGACCGTACATTTGCTTGTTGTAGTATAAAAAAGTTTCAAGTAAGAAATTTTGCATAGTAGATGTGTTAGGGCGTACGTTTGTATGTTATTCCTGTATATATATTTTAAGTTACGATACGTGGAATAAGTATTTATGAATAGTGATCCCATGTGGGAACCGCTGATGCAATATATGTTGATACTACAGTAAGTTTGTATGTCGGTCCACAGGCAAGGTAACGAGGAGCAAGTCAAGCCTCGCGTGCTTCGATTCACGTGGAGCATGAAGACGACGTCATCCAGGGATCCAAACGAAATCATGGCCGAGATACGAAAGGTATCATGTATTTTATGTTACCTATACTATTTGATATCAACTAAACCTCATTTTAAGTGACTTAATAGGAGGCACTGGCTCTCAGGAAGTTATGTAATAATTTTCAACAAGTATTATCTATCTCTTATACCATATTGTTTTCTCTATGGTGTATTTTATTTTCTGGCAATACTTTATCTGTTTTCATTATCTATCAAAATTAATGATTCTAACATAATTTTGTTTGTCATTATGGTTAATATTAAAGCTTATTGTCGAAAATTGGACAAATAGTTTAAAGTTAATGTTTTCGTTAAAAATATTTATTTAAAATATATTTGACTACGATGGGCTAGGCGCCATCTATAAACAAGAATAGCTGTTCTTTGAATTGTTTACATGTTGTAATGAGTAAAATATTCGCACGGGTCAGCTAGTCATATTTTAGAAACTGTTATATGTACCAGGTGCTGGATGCGAACAACTGCGATTACGAACAGCGCGAAAGGTTCTTGTTGCTGTGCGTGCACGGGGACCCGAATGCGGACTCCCTCGTGCAGTGGGAGATCGAGGTGTGCAAGCTGCCACGGCTCTCGCTCAACGGTGTACGCTTCAAGCGGATATCTGGTCAGTTGTTAAGCCTACACCTATTTCTTTTTGTTCTCCTATTATTAAGGAATCACTGCTTTCCAGAGGTGAATATGAGTGGTTTAAGAATAATAAAAAATTGCCGAGATACATATGGCACTGTCGAAATTGTCTCCATCTGTTGCTTTTGATGTCACCCCTTTTTTAACCGACTTCAAAAAAAGAGGTTTTCAATTCGTATGTTTCTTTTTTTATGGATGTTCAGTCATAACTTCTTTGTTGATGAACCGATTTAGGTGTTTTTTTTTCGTTGGAAGGGGATACCTCAAGGGTATTCAGCGGCTTGAAAGATACACCAGGGAACTCCTCGAAATAAATTAAGTTGGTTTTCTCTTTTGTTAAAAATTGTCTTGTTATTGGCGTTCTTCTTTTTGTTCTTACTCTTATCCCAGGTAAGTAGAGTCGGCACAACAAGTTTTCCTATTACGCTCTCTTCTATCGCATCTTTTATACGTGTATCATCTCTTACTCTATCCATCTATACCATTTCGGTCTTCTTCTACTAGTATTTTCGTCCACCTTCACACTACATAGTTTTCTATGTTCATCTTCTAGTTATATGACTTTCATCCCTCCTCATGACATGCCCATACCATACTAACCTATAACCCCCTCAATTCTCTGTTACTGGTGCAGTTTTCTACTTCATCTGATATACTTATTTTTTGATGTTATCCGTCTTAGCTTTCGCATCTCTGCCACATGGTATCTTTTGTCTCTTTTGAGTATTATTTTGTACCTACTATACTATTTTCATTTCTTTATTTTCTCGATGACAGCTCCTGTGGAAACTTGAACGAGCGTCTTTTTTACATTATGTATACATTATTTAATAAAAATATGACGCTTACGCACGTACAAGATCATAGCAGAGTCGGAGAAACTGATAGGGATGGAGCTATCGATAAACGTAACACGATATCAGACCCGATATTTTTTTACAAAGTGTTAGAAACTAAGCTATTGCCGGATAATTTTGTACAGATTTATTAACTAATATTACATTTCATTACAAGAAGTAATTATATTATGTTGATTCTTTATTTATTTATTTTAATCAAAATCTGATGAATCGTCACTGTCACTCGATGAGCTCTCCCCAACATTTATTATAAATTCCTGTACTTCTATGTTATCGAATGCCACATGAATTTACCAATCCGACGCTATAATGTTTTGGGTTCTTCTCACAATTTTTTCCCAGTGTTGGGCGGTTACTTCCGCAAATGCATTTTTTAATAAATCTAACATCTTGTTTATCGTAAAAGGGGGATGGGTATTGTTTCGAGCGGCGTGTCCTTTGATTTGTGGCCATATTAGTTCTATAGCATTGTACTGGAAATGATACGGCGGAAGTCGAAGAACCCAATGACCACATTCGGCAGCTATTTCGTCGGTAATATATTATTTAAACCATTCTTCGTAAATCTCCGCGTTCGTTTCTTCGTGGTAGTCCACTGTTTTCTTGAATTTAAAAAGCGGCGGTGTCGTCAGTCCATTTCTTAGATACTGTGTAGTCTGCATTTAACCAAGTCTCGCGTCAGCGCGTCTAATAGCGTCAGCTTCGAAGTTGTCAACGGATGTCACACGACGTGGTTGGCGTTTTTTGTTCTGCGTACAAAGCTTATTTTCCTGCATGCGGCTTGTACCGTAACCTTCGGTAGTAATTTTTGAAACAGTAGGTCCACTAATTCCTAATGCGGCCGCAACACGCTCTCGCATTTGCGACAGTGGTAATAGCGGGTCACCATTTTGATACTCTGCTTCAAAGTAATTACGAACCTTGATCACCAGTTCTCTCGCCTGACTTTTCAGAACAGATCCTTTAGGCATTTTGATATTTGACAGTTGGGCAGCAATCAACACGGAGGAACACAAAATACTCAACGTAACGTACTGTAAACACAGCGAACAGAAATGTAGTGACTATATCGCACGACTGTCTTGTTGACAGATTAAAACAAACACAAAATGGCGGTGGACCATTGAGTGTTCCCAGCTAGAAAAAATATATTTGAATGTTTTTGTTGTACATATTTGTCTTTGTTCAAAACATAATAAATATATGCGATCGATATCATTACTTATTTGGTCACAACACTACAACTATCAAATTAGACCTGTCATCGAGAAAATAAAGAAATGGAAATAGTATAGTCATATATTATAAGAGTTATAATAAAAAATAATATGAACTGGATGTGACTGGCAGGCACGAGCATCGGCTTCAAGAACATTGCTTCGAAGATCGCGAACGAGCTCAAACTGTGACTGCCCGGGAGCGCCCCACGTCGGCGCCGGCGTCGCCGCCCTGCACCCTCCACGCCGCCTCACCTGTCGCCCTCCCCGCACACGTCGTCCTCGTCGCGCGACACACCGCCTCCGCCCCCACCGCCCCCGCCGCCGCGCACAGACAGTCTCCGGCTCTCCGCCGAGGACATGGTGCTGATCGCGAACGGCGGCGTGCGCACTGCGTCCGGCGCGCTGGCACATTTCCTCGCTGCGTACACGCCCGCGGAACTGTCCCTCGCTCGCAGCGAGTACCTGCGTGTGACGCAGTGCGACGCGGTACGGGTACAGCCGCGCTCGTCGCTCTCGCTGCGGGCGGACACTGTGGATGCGCACACGCTGTACGCACCGTACGCGCCGCTCTCGGTGCACGCGTACTCGAGCGTGCGTGCGCTGCGCCCGCAGGCACCCTCGCCGCCCCCCTCGCCGCCTTCACCGCCGCCCTGCGACTGTCTACCGATAGAGCCGATACCGCCGCCAGAGCTCTTCGATTTCTAAATTTTAATGTCGGCGTAACGGTTGCATCGCTTTCATATTTTTTATACAACTAAGGTGGCAAGCAAGCGTACGGACCGCCTGTTGGTAAGCGGTTACCGTAGCCTATGAACGCTTGTAACACCAGACTTATCCCTTTTCCTAAGAAGTTCTGGAAACCCAACTCACCGCAAACATATGTTATTTGACGGCGATATTCTGTATGGTGGAGGTGTTTCAGAGAGACATTTCCAAAAAGAAATTCTATGAGCTCCACCTCTCTTTGCTTTCTATATATTTTTAAAAGTCGAGATGTCTATATAAAACCTTTATACCAGTACTTTGACGTACCGACGGACAAATGAATATACATTATAATCAACTATCAAACTATCAATTGCTTCATATAATTTCAAGTACTCTCTCAATATGAAATGTATAGTTTCGAATTGCAATATTATCGTTTTTTGTGTAATAATGTTTAAGCGTTTATTAAATATAATTAATCTGTTGTATATAGTTACTGTATAAGTTAATCGTTTCTTGTAGTTAATTTGATGAGACGTGACATTAATAAGGCTCGATGATACCGTTGTTAAGCGACATTAAAAGTTTAATTTTAAAACGCTAAAGTGAAAATCCGATTTTAAGTAAAGCGAGCCAAGTTTTTACTGAAACAATTAATTTATTTATGAAATAATCCAAACAAGAAAAAAGCCACGATAAGGAATATTATTTTCTTATTAACAGAAAATGTCACGTTAAAACGAATGATTTTTAAATGGGGGTGTATTTAAACCTTTGAATAATGTTCATAAATGTCGATAAATAGTGTTGGGACATGAGATGGAACGTTACAAATGTGCCAAGTGAGTTGAGTTTAATCGACAACAGTGACGTAATTGATCTTAATCTTATAAACGTAAAAAATATTTAGTTTTTTTTTTCAAATAGATCGCTCTCAATTTGTTAAGGTCATTGTCTGTATAATAAATGTAACGTGTCATGATCAATATTTTCACTTAGAATAAGTGTGTGCGTCTGTCTGTGCGGTTCGATCCAATCGTAATTTTAACGCGTGGGTTGAATTTGAGAGAAATTTTAAATTTTTCTTGGAAGTAATTGCCTCCTTTCATCTGATACTGACATTTTATACATTTTTATACACTAACTCTTTTAAGGGTTGATTTTACAAGAATAATAATTTTATATTAGGTATCTTAGGATCTTAGGTTTGTATGTTTCCAACTCTACCGCCGACCGACCGCTATAATCGCGACCCTCCTGATGGTTTGCGGAACGCGGGGCGGCGGGTGTGCATGGATATACACGGTATCAAAATGATACCTTATCTTATGATCAATAGATTATGCATATTATTGCAACTGGCAAAGATATCTAATAAGAGATAATATATTTAATACACATAACATTGTTTTCTTTATTAAAATGCGGATCAAAAAACTACAATATTGAAAGAAATTGTGTGTATAACCTAAGTGAAACTTCAATGCAATTTAACAATATAATTTAATAAAAACGCGTTAAGGCATTGCTTTTCAGGGACCGTATAGTTTTTAAACGCAGCTCTGTAATTTCATCTTGGTAAAAAATAATCTCATGTGTAGCAATCACAGAAATAAAACCGCGTAAGCCCATACGTCGAACATCTGTTGCTGCCGGCGGCCGGCAATAGACTAGCTTATTGGTCGGTCTTGTTCCCCTCCCGCGTCCCGCATACCATTTGGAGGGTCGCACATACGGCGGTCATGCTATAAAAATAATGGATTTTCTATTATAAAATATATATATATATTTTAATGGAATTAAAAATAAAAATGATATTGTCTTTTTAGTCTACCACTTTGCGAAAATTTTCATATATATTTAAATGCTATTTAAAAAAATGACTTATCTAACCTAAAAACATGCACTTTGAAATTGTTTGTTTTTCCAGACAGCCATAATTTAATGCAAAAACCATTTTTACATAGTCAATTTTTATTTCAAGTAATCGTATTAAATCTTAAAGTTCGCCCAGCTGTAATAAATTGTACACTGGGTGTATAATTATGCTCAATTCAAAGTAAAAAATTCAAAAACCCACCCGTTGTAATCGTTTATTGAAAAGACATTTTTTTTCTACAACGTTCCGTACAGACGAACGTGTTATGTTCGTGCTAATCGCTTATTTTAAATACCTAATACAATGTGTATTGGTTATATTATTGTACAAAGTGAGTTTGGCTCAACAACTTACAACTTAGCTTAAAGTTAATAAATATTATAATAATCTTTTTAATATCTTTTACTTTATTCTTTTTTCTTCTTTATTTGTATTATGACAAATAGTGAACGGAAGGTTTTTTTAGCGAAATAATGATAAAATTTTCGATAATAAACTCTTTTTTTTCGTTATATCTAACACATTTATATGAAATTTGTATTTATAATTATAGTTATCGATATGTTTGAAGCGGGTTCGGAAACTTTTTACGTATAAGAGTTAAAAAAAGTTGTATTATAGTTTTTGCAAAAAAATAATGAAATCCTTATTACGAGTATATACAGAATTATAGCGATCGGTAAATTGCGATGTGATTTTACATAATATTATTGTATATCAGTGTCATTGCACTCTATCATTTCGTGTTGACGTTACACGTCAATACGGACTGATAGTGTGTGCGCGGTCGCCCACTCTTATTGTCTCTTTCTAATTATAAGGCTGAATTAGAAAGTGTCAAAAGGTTTTATCGTAAATCGGGAAGTTTATTAAATGGTGACGTAAATGGAAGCAATCATAATTTATTAATTACAGTTTTAGTTAAATATATTATTTACAATCAGTTTCCCTAATTAAGCAAGAAATAATACTATATATTTCGTTTCAAAATAGATTTACGTTTTTTTTTTCAAATGACGTCATCATTCAATTGACAGCCTGTTTCACACGTCAGTTTAGCGTGCATCTTAACTAGAACTCAATTTTAAAAATATATGTTATATATACATAATATAGTTAGTATTGTAATTGTGATCAAAGTGTTATTGACTTGTAGTGTGTATAGCAATAAATATTGATCGTGTAATGTTGTTTTTATCGTTCGTAGGGGCCTCGGGTTGACAACAGCTGTGGATTATTCCGATATATTGTTTTTTTTTAGGTATGTTATGAAAAAGTAATGAGAGTGAATTATTACGTTGCGCGCGCATATTCTAGAAAAAGTCTACACTATGAAGTTCCTTGTTCAATCTTTTTTTTTATTGTGCTGAAGATAGTCACACTTGTTATGTAAAAGAACTATAACATACACTCATCAATTTTTAGCTGTCATCCACCAGGATCCCCTAGCGCAAACAAAGAAAACGGCATTGAGGCCTCTTAAGCCTGTCTTCATACTATTTTTTTATATTCTATATTATATGGGCATTGTTTAAATTTAAACCATAGATTACTATAATAAGAGATCGGCAATAGAATATAAACAATATATATAAGTAGCTAAACATTTTAATAGGCATGATGACTAATTTTGAAAACATTTCTAAAATGATCTTACGTATTTATTATTCACAAAAAAACCTTATTTTGTATAAAATACAGCAGGCTTTTTTAAAAATAAGTCTTAAATTAACGCCAAAACGTTCGAAATGGCATGGTGTCTGCGTGACGTCTCGGGACCGTAAGTGCCGCGCCGTTTCAACAATAGTAAATATCAAGGAATATTTATACTTACCGTATATAGTTAACATGCAGTGTTCAAACAATAATGTAATTATTTTGTGTTTTTAAAATAAATTCTAAAGAGTATAAGTAGTGTGCGGTCCTCCAAAAACAACAAAAACTCCCAAAATGTTATTTATGTCTTAAATAGTGTATACAATAAAGAATACGCTTATTTGCCGTATTATTGTCATATGCTTGTTTGCCGCCTTTGTAGTATAAAAAAAAACTACAAAATTAGCTTATGATATTGTGTATAATAAGAGAAGTAGGGCACAGAGAAATTTCTTTCTGTCAGTTTGACTGGTGAAATACCTCCACCTTACAGAAGATCGCAGCCAAATAACCTTCTGTCGTGTTTCTGCGGTGAGTAGGATTTATATAGCTCCTTGGGGAAGGGAGGTTCTGGGTCGGCTACACGATAGTGATAATACGTATGGTCTTACAAGCGTTTATAGACTACGGTAGCCGCTTACCATCAGGCGGGCCGTAAACTAGTTGGCCACCTTGTTGTATGAAAAAACAAACAGATTTAGATTTACATAATGACAATAAAACATCAAAATTTCAACATTTCTATTTATTAAAATTCCAATATAGTTATTATTCTACAGTTACAATAAAATATACAAATGTAAGTATACTTTCCTTAACATAATTTGTAGGTTACTTGATTTCAATAAAGCCACCTTGATAAATCCCATCTGGTGATCCTGATTTGACAGAGTAGTTTTTTGACAAAATTAGAGCACTGTTCTTAATATTTTTACCTAGTTTAATAATACCCTTGAGAAGCAATGCATGGCATGCTACGGAAATAACGGCTTCTTCTTTATTTACTAGGCATTAATATGACTGAATACTACTGTACTTACCTTATATTCAGGTTAAATTTTATATTTCACTATGCACATTTTTCAATCGCGTACCTAAAATAAATAGAATCAATTATTATAGTAAGTTTGTAGGTTGTGTTTACGACATAACATTTTGTTAATATAACCTTAAACTAATAAACAAAAAGTTCCGTCTTTATGAGGTTTTCAATTGTATTTTTTTTATATAGATAATTCATGTAGATGCTTAAATGGAAGTTTAGATAAATAGAAATTCTGCTGAAAAAAAGTTTTTGTTGACTCAAGAACCATTCCCAATGTCAGTAAATCAAAGACAAATAGACAATTAGACAAATTAAAGCTATTATTAGCCTTAATAAATCCTTATTCAGTTGCTAATATCTCTTGGGTTTTTAGTAGTGATAACATAAAACTAGACAATTTCATAGTTTTTAAACCATAAATTAATCGATAAACGGTGCAGTGACGTCATTCGCCCTGATTGGTGTTTCACAAAACATGGCGGATTGCTAATATTATATGTTTTTATTATAACAGATGTACTTTCATTTCGTTTTTAATGTAAATTCTTTTTATTTAGTCTTTGTAACTTATTTCATTATTTAAAATTAATATTTTTGTGATTGTTTGTTATAGTCATCACGCCTATTGTATTTACATGTGAAAGTTTTTTTTTTGTTTTAGTTACATCCAGGCTCTACGCTGTACACGTAACCACAATTAAACACGTTTAATAAATACTAAATTACTCTTTAAAACCTTACGATTTTGCTAAAATAAGCAGGATATGTTTTGGTCATGATATACGTTACGCCCGCAAATGGTCTCGTATTCCTATCTCGGTCTAACAAAAGCGTATACTATGCTTTTTCTCTTTTTTTCGATCTAACTATACTGTTAGCCTTAGGGGCCCTCAAGCCTTACGGCTTTTACAACTTCACCGGGCTTGGTCTGCTCTTTCTCTTTCGGGTTGTCGATCTATTTTATTTATTAAGTCTATGGTTCAAACAAGATTGTGACTTTGTCACTCCCTTTGTTAGAAACAAAATTCATATTCCTAGTTATTATTTAATTTTATAATCGACTATTGTACAATAACCAAACTTTATCATGCAAACGCCACCAATAAAACAATATAAACTACACTTGACAGATCAAGATCCAGCCAAACTCTCCGCTACATGAGAAAACCTTTGAAATGTTTCCAGATTACTTCAATTTTGTTTAATCTTTATAGATTTCTTACTTAATATAAAGCGGTGATGTGGCCCAAGATGGTGGTAACACTATAAGTCCAGTGGGGGGACTGTTTCTCAAGTGCAGTTGTCGGAATATGTACTTGGCGACAAACTTAACTTGAAGGTGGTAGCTGCCCTGGCGAGCTTTAGAAAATGCCCTACTACCATGCTATGGTTTAATCACAATGTTTTCCTTCACCGTAAACTCAGGGTCATTGCGAGTATTCGAACTTGCGTCGATCGACGCGGTGTCCGTACACGCTACCACTGCACCCACATTGATCCTCCATTGCATATCTTTCCCGCCGTTACCGTTCTACTAATTAAATTCAGGTTAGGAAATCAACGAAAGTTAAGAAAAACATAGATTTAGTACATTATAGACCGGAAATAAGCTGAATAAGACGAGACCAAAAACGTAATGCTATTTGTTGATTTACTTTTTTATACGAGTTACATTCAGGTACCGTACACATAATAACAATTAAACACGTCTACTAAATAATAAATTACAGTTAATCCTTAGATTTAGCTAAATAAGCGGGATTTATTTTGATCATGAAGAAAAAATCATTTACCTATACTTGTTGAGATTCGAGATACATATTTCGTCATATTCTAATGAATTATGCTACCTCAAAAATGCTTATTGTGGGTGATCCTTAGAAGATAGACATATTATGCTATCGGTGACTTTTTGTAGGCCTTTTTTAAGATCTACAGTTATGTAGTAAATTAATATATCTCTTATGGTTTACACAGCGTAAGCTATTTAATCGCCCCAAAAGCGTCTTTTTTCCGTATTGATTCACCTTTATCGTCATTGCTTATTTCATATGTTACTATATGTAAAAAAAACCTATAACCTGGCCAGATAACATATCTATGAATTAAAGGAAAAACCATGTAAATCGGATAAGTGGTTTTCGCGTGAAAAGAACATAAACGGACAGGGTTCGTAGATCGATTACGGATGTTTTTATAAACGAAAATCAAACTACATAGTTTAATATTTTATTTGTGTGAGTGGAAATAAATGTACCGTAGCCTTTGTAGGTTTATTTGTTTTGTAAAAGTAAAGCTTGAAGACGACTTTTTTGAGGTGTTGTAAAATGACTGTTGTTATGTACATACATACATATAATCTCGCCTCTTTCCCAACAGTACAGACAGAGACCACGTCTTTCTACTTGCTACGATCTTGGCATACATCTTTCGCTTCTTCAACATACATCGATATCGTGGATCGTTCGTCTAGGCCTTGTTCTTCCAACGTTCCCATTTACACTCATCTTATAAATCTGTCTAGTCATTCTTCTTTCATCCTCTCTACATGCCCAAACCATCTAAGCATCCCTTTCTCAATCCGTGTGACTATATCTTCTTTCACACTACAACGTTATCTTATCACTACTACTATTATTATGTAGTATTTTGAAAGCAACCCTGTAAATAATGTTAAAAAATATATAATCTCTTAGCGTAATAATTCATCTTTAGCACCTTGAAAAATATAAATTTTCAGAAATACTTTAGTAGGTACGCCCTTCTACATCATAAAAGAAACGTTTATCATGGAAAATATATGTATTATTTAACAAATTTTTATTTTGCTTTTTTATATAATCGTGGATGGATTTATTTTTATACTATTTAATGCCTGAAATAAATGTTTTATTATCGGACTATATACACGGTACAATGTAATTGGTTCTATTCCCGAAATGTACGCACTCAGTCCATAGTCTGTAATAATTAATAATAAATTGCATAAATAAAAAAGGTAAAATAATAAAATTACTTATTATGAATTAGATTGAATTTGAAATAATTACTACACCATTAGGCGCGATAATGACATGCCACTTCGCGCCAGCCGGCTAGCTGGCGTCATTTTAAAAGTAACCAATAGCATCTATGCCATCAGTCGGTACAATGTCTACGCTATTGGAATGTTGCAGTGAGCGTAGGAAATTCAGTAAAGTGCCAAACAATCGCATTTTATTATTGTCAAGGTCCTCATATATTTAATTCCTATTTTTATTTATTGTTATGTAATAATAGAAAGCCCTTGAATAAGTACGTACACTTCGGGAAAAGAACCAATTAAATTGCACCGTGTACCTATATATAATGCATCTTGGAACAGAGACAGATGATGGAAAATATTTCTAAAAGTTGTTTAAACTAATGTGTCAACAAAGCGTGCCGTACGTCCCCTAAAAATATTTAAATTATGTAGTTACATGTGTATATTATAATTATATGAGCTTTGTTTTTTATTTTTCAATAACGTTAGATATAGTATGAACCTATGCCCGCAATGTTGTGTGAACGTTTGTGAGATTCAAATGGAAATAAATTTTATTTTGAATTCCATTCTGTGATTCTCTTTTATTTATATACCTTTTTGAAGATACAGTTGGGTTTTTACAATGGTACTACGGGCTTACCCAGGTATGCGACGCGCCAAGTGCCATCTCGCGAGTCTTAAAGGAGTCTTTGTACCGTCCACAACTACGTAACTGATCGCGCATATATTATTGAAAAAAAAAGCATAGTAATTTGCATAAACTGTGCCGTGCGTGCTTCTTAATCACGCAGCACGCTGCATCAGGAGAGCAGCCACGTTCTGACACACAAAATCCGTCTAATACCGAACAAAGGTAGGTGGAACCGTACACACGCCATATTATATCCATTTTAACTGACCTATCGAACCACACATTTTGGTCATTTAGAGCAATACTTTATTTTAGTTTTATGTATTTAGCACGCCAACAGAACAATTACAAAACAGTAAAATTACTTATTATCATACACAAATCAAAATACAATGTAATCACTCAGGTAATAAACCTGCATGACATATAAATATATATTGATATAAGGATAACAAAATGAATAAAATTAAATATTTCAAACTACATTTAAAATCATTACATATTAAAATTGAAATTAAGTTATATTTTATTTTTTAAATAAAGAGTGCTTGTATGAACCGATAATTGAAAAAATATATCTATGGATTCGTCGTGTTGGATCTCTCGTTATACAACCTTTCCATACGCACAAGAGGGCTATTAAATGCCGTATTGAGTGGTTTAGTCGGAGTGGCAAATATGTGTCTATAAAGGCTATATGTGTAAATGTATATCTAATTATTTATGAACAGTCCGACGATCCCAGTGAGAATGCCCCTTTCCTTTTTTTGGATCTGACTTTACTGGTAGCCTTAAGAGTCCTGAAGCCTCAGAAAGCTTTTACAGCTTAACCGGACTTTGGGGCGAGCGCTGAAGGCACTCAGCCCGAAAACCCCTTGTCTCAGATGTTGGTCGTATTTGTCGATTTCTCCGATAGCAATAGAGTTTATGCGAGCGAAGCCGAAGACGTTATACTAACATATTTTGACTACAATAAAGTCATTTAGTGGAAGTTGTGTTATTTTTTGATCGCAGACGAAACTTTTGTTACGGTATCTATACTATATACTATAATATAATAAAGCGGAAGGGTTTTTTGTTTGTTTAAACACGCTAATCTCTGAAATTACCAGTCTGATTCGAAAAATTCTTTTTGTATATGATAGCCAGATTTATGAGGAATAGTATAGGCTTTTTAGCATTAGACTTCACCTCTAAGCTAGTCTTAAATTCTTTATCATAATCATAATTATTTATCCGCTTGCGCAGCGTAATGGTTATTGATACGTAAACACAATAATCTACAAAAATATTGTTCCTTAGTACATCTAAAAAAAGTCTGCGATACCATATGCCTATCTCTTATACATAAGCCACAAAAGGTATTTTGTTACAAAGTTTTATTGAAAGTTGAAAAGTGATATATGAGCATCATTATTAGGCATGGCATAATAATTAATCCTTAAGAACAAAAGTTACCTCATCATCAAGTTAATTTTATATCTTTGCTCTTTATAGCATGTTATTTAGAAGAATAGATTGGGAAGATAATATAAAATTAAAATAATTCAACACTTGGCTCGGTTCTGTGGCTATAGGTGTAGTGGCGCGAACGAACCGTGTGAGTAACATAACCCTGGCTGCTCGATAAAAATATTGGATTGGATAAATTAAGTATTATAAATCATCAATCAGCGATATCTTTTAAATTGTACGCGGGTGAAACCGCGAGGTATAACTAGTATACCTATATAATACTAGAAAACCCGGCCCCACGCGTTGCTGTGGCTCAGTTTTTTTTTTCGATAGCTACCAATCTTTACAGGGTCACTCGCTGGGCTAGTATGAAGATTGTCTGAAAATTTCATCAAAATCGCTCCAGCCGTTTTGGAGTCCATAGGGAACATACATACAAACATGCATTTTTATAAATAAGAAAAAGAAACCATATCGTCTGTTCAAAATTATCATGTCTACGAGTTCTAAGTGTACAACAACCCTATCTATGACTGTACCTAATTTCTGTGTAAAGTTAGCCTATTAGCAATATATACCAAAAGTCAAGACAGATTGTATAACATTAAAATACTTTAGTAAGTGTAAAGAAATGAACCAAAATTGTAAAAAAATAAAATAAACAATTACATATTTGCTAACTCTTTACTTACTCACACTTGCCTAGGTGACAATTCCCAGGCCATGGATAAATGTAAAGTGATAGAATTGTCAGGAAAAATATCCGCTTTTCCACCGATCAATCAACTTGTAAATTTATCACCAAGCACTGATAGATGTGTTTCGGTTGCTGCATTAGAGAGCCAGTATCACTAAGTTTGGCGTCTTACCATCTTAAGCCACACCACATCGTCATTTAACATCAATTGAGATTGTGACCAAACGACAAACCTATAACGAATTAAAAAAAAAACAACAAAATTACAAGCCATGAGCCATCATAAAATCAGGCGAAATTACCCGTTTTTCGGGTAATCACCCGTCATTTGACATAGCTGAAATATATCCACCATATTCGCTGCAGCGAAACGCTACTGAGTGGCTGCGGTCAAATTTAGCTAATTAGCAAAGTTTCAACGTGCCACTCGCGGAGTGCATACCCTTAACCAATCAACACCTTTTTCCCCTATAATATCACTGATTGGTGTGTACAACTTCGTATTATTATCCAGAGCCGGGCCCTGAAAAGCGATGGTCGATTAAACCGAAGCCCAATTTTGGGTTGCCAACCCCGATCTTAGCGTAGATAAAGTTGATTCTGGGTAAGGTTGATCCACCTGATCTTCCTATCTATATACGCCAATGTTAAAAGCTTTGCCGACGTCTATTTAATTGAAAACTCGTCATTCTGCGATCATAGTTCTTTTAATTTAATTTAGGTAGGACTCTTCCTTCTATTTAAGGCAGATAATCATCTGCCTATTAAAATATATACAAAAAATTAAACAAATTATAATGCAAATTAAAACATTTATTAAACAACAACGAATATATATTTTTATCGTTACTATAGGTTTGGCGTAGTGTCCACAATAATAATCTAAAATCTAAATCTAATATAACCTCATATTTACAAACAAAAACTTAAATGTTTAAGTTAAAAGGGGCCACCTTTACCACGTCTAACAATAATTCAACTCATTTCTTAAACCTAAAATTAATGGGATGGTAGTGAAGTATTGCTCTATAATTTCCGTCTACCCCATTAGAGAGATATTATCGTGATAATAGGTTATAAAAGTGAGTATACACTAGTATAAAATAATACATTAATGTATATAAACAAACAGATAAACTAAATATGTATTAAATTTCAATACATAATTTCCTACAAATGCCTACTGTATTTTGTTATTAAAAATTATCGAAATAAAAATATTAATACTGGTAATAAAGTTAACAAAAATATCTTAAAATGTAAATAAATTAGTTACCTAAAATTAAATACTGTATTTCAGACAGATGTCAGTTGAATTTTCAATTTGAAGCATTTTCAGCACCAAAACTAAGACTATCCATCCCCTTATGCAACTTATGCGGTACCTACGTCCCTACCGTACCTTACTTAAAATGTCAATCATTAAAATTTACTGTGTTGGGGTTTTTGTATTTAGATACAATTAATATTTGACGAGAATCTCACTTCTTTGTGTAGCTGTTGCCAAAGGCGGTAACAGATAGGCACCTGGACCTTGAGCATTAGACTGTTGCAGCTAGAAAGCTGTGCATGTTATGGAAATAATTGTATTCCGATGCTTCTTTAAAGAGAAAAGCTCTTAGAATTTTTATCGTTAAACAATTATCAATCTTTTAGCTATTTGACCAGTGATCCCAGATAAAATGATGTTAAGGTATCCGCAATAGGAAAATCCGATCCTGCTACCTTGTTGAGACACCATACTCTTCAGTATGCAATAATTATCTTTAATAATTTTAAGCCTATTGAATTCTCCTTCTTCTTTCATGTCGATGATTGATTAGATTCTGACCAGTATTCAGAAACCTTCTAAGCTTTCAATGAAGCTACTGATAGGGACATACATAGATAGGGTTATAACACAAATTTCATTCTTTATTCAAAGGTAAACCGTCTAAATCTACCTCCGTGCTTGGAATCAAAGGTGGTCTGAAACCGCCGTACTCGATTCGCAAATTAGTAATTTTCGGAACTCTATCGGTTCTTCTTAACTTAAATTGGAATAGAAAATTCTTATTTATCTTATCCTGATCTGGTATGGGAACGTCTTGATAAGGTCTGTTCTGTGAATTAACGAGATAGTTTAAGTAATTTTTTAATGACTGACTCGCCTTGAATTCCTTCTTGTCTTGAGTATTGTTAAATTTAAATATTGAAGCGTTTTTATTGCCCCACATCGTTGATTGTATATTTGAATTAAATTGAATTCTACTGTAATTAGAGTCAAAATTATGTCCTAGCTGATTGTTTTCTGGATTTTGGTAACGGTAGTTCATTCTGGACTCTTCTCCTTTCTCAATATACCTGTATATTGGAGCCGCTACATTTTTCTCGATTATTTTCTCAACGGGGTACGGTACTTTTACTTCAAACGGTACTTGAACCGGGTAAGGTACTTTTCTCTCAACTATCTTTTCTACTGGATAAGGAACTCTTCTCTCAACCGGATAAGGCTTATCGATATATTTGGTTACAAAAACTGATTTCTGAATAGTTCTTTCGACCGGATATGGTACGGGAATGTTTTTCTCTACGACCCTATCAACTGGCACAGGGTACGGTACGTTTTTCTCGACTATTCTATCAACTGGAACTGGTTGAGGCACGTGTACGGGTATCGCAACTGCATGTGGTACAGGAATTTCTATATGAACCGGTTTCTCAACTATTTTCGTAACCGTCACTGGTTTTTCAACAATTTTTTCAACCGGCACGAGTACTCTTCTTTCAACCGGATAAGGTACAGCTACTTTGGTCTCATAAGGGACCGGATAAGGCACTCTTTTCTCTACAGGGTATGGTACTCGGACTTCCTTGTGTATAACTTTTTCAACCTCTACAGGTTTTTCAACTTCCACAGCGACCGGGTATGGTTTGTCGATCGCTATAGGATACAGAACCTGGTGTTTGACAGGCACTTGTACTTCGTAAGGAATTCCAATTGGTGTTGGTATTGGGACTTGCTGTATAACTTGTTTTTCAACAACTTTTTCCACTGGATATGGTACGTGGACTGGTCTATCGACGTATACTTTTTGTTCAACCAGATAAGGTACATTAACCTGAACTGGATAAGGACGTGGTACTTCTACCGGATAAGGTTTATTGATATACCGAGTAACTTCAACCGGATTTTCGACCATTTTTTCTATAGGTACCGCAACCGGCACTGGTCTATCCACAGGAATAGGAACTTCCACCCTTTCTGTATATGGTACTTGTTTTTCGATAAACCTATCGATGAATTTCGTTACTGGTACTTCTTTTTCTATAACAATGGGTTTAATTATTTTTACACTTTTATCATCATAATTATTTTTGTAGGTCATAACTTCACTTTTTTGGTTAGTAACATTACTTTCAGGTTTTACTTCAACTTCTGTGTGGATATTCTCACGAGATTCAAGATTTTCTTTAGAGTCTGTGTAACCTTGATCGTAGTCCTGATCACCAGGATTTTCGTAGTTATTCATGGTACCATATTCATAAAGTATCTTATTCATGTTTTCTTGAATCTGTCTCGATGATCTTAATGCGTCAACGTATTTGTTGTATAAAGTTCTAGCAGCTGCGAAAGGCTCTTTATCGTTAATTCTCCCTTCTTCTAAGTATTCGTGAACTTCGACGTCGTTTATATGCGTAATGTCAATAGGAAATGATTCCTCAATTTCTACTATGGTTTTTTCGGTTTTTGGATTAGCCACTGTGTTTGGTACTATTTCGCTATCAGAGGTTTCAAAGTCTTCAAATGAGTTTATTGTTCCGTTAGCATTAAGTAATCTTAGTCCAACTGTTAATGGTGCTAAAAATTTTTCCCCTAAAGGTCTTGGAGTGACTTTTACAATTTCTTCCGTTACATTTTCATCTCTGTATGTAGTGTTGCTGATTTCTTGAGAACTTTTAAGACTTACAATTTCGTATCCGTCTTCGATATATGGAATCATTGTTGAGACTATATTATCGACGATTTGGTTTTTGCTATCGTAAAGCGTATCAGTTACTACAATGGGTGAGATAAATTTATAATGGTTAGAATTTGTTTCTAAAATTTCCTTATGATTTTCTTTTTCAACTGGTTTAACATCACTTCTAAATATCTCTCTTATTTTATCCTTTACACTTTGATTTCTGCTCCAAGTTTCGTTAGAAAAATTATCTCTAAACTGTTGTATTCTAGGATTAAATCTCGGTTTTGGTTTAATTATATCATCGTTTTGATCATTTAAGTGTTTTTCTATAGCATGATTTATTTTTATTAAATCCTCATTTGAAATAAGACCGTGTGTAGATTCGACTAGTTTATTTATACCTTCTTGAGAAATATTTATTGTATTTCTTGGTAATATAGGAGCTGTAGTGAAATAGAATCTTTCATTTCTTGCATGCGGTCTGGGCGTTTCAACTCGAAAATGCACAGCGCCTCTGTACGATAATGGTCTGTTGGTGGTTCTTTTTAATCCGAAATCTCCGTTTAAATTATGTATCTCGTAGGAAGGTACTTCTGAAAATAATTCTTTAGATTTCCGAATATCACTATGTATTTTTTTAGATGTTTTTTCTGAGTCAGCATTATCGTCAGAGCAGTTATTTTTGAATACTTGATTAATGGGCAAATAATTTTCTTTTTTAGCTTCGTTAGTAGACTCCCTATGGAGAAATTTAGGGCTTTGCATGTTAAAGCGATCTTTGTTATCTGCTTGATCATTATCGTAATTAACTTGGCTTTGTAGAGGTTGTTGAATTTGTATATTATAAACTTGTGGTATGTAAGGATACTGTGCAGTCGATGTATTAGGTATTTGGAATATTTGATGTTGTTGATTAGGTAGACTTTGTAATTGAATCTGTAACGGTTGATTAGATGAAATTGGTAATTGGTTTTGATGAAGATATATATCCATTGAAGGATGAACATTGACGTAAGGCAAATTTGAATTTTCCTGAGTACCGTTTGGAACATCTTGAAGAATTTGTGGTAACTGTAACAAGATAAAATATGTTTAATTGATTGGTAATCTAGAATCACATTTTATATTTATTTTTATATTCAGGCCATATAAATGATCAGTCAAAAATTTTAGTACTTAAGAAATATGAATAGAAATAAAACTGCAAATATTACTTTGTTGATCATTTATTCAACGGAACAAAGATCTAATGCATTTTTTTAAATGATGTCGACGATATATGCTTCGATGACACTCCTGCAATCACCTAAGCAAACTTTAAAAAACTCGCTGATACATTCTGCGGGGAATCGCGGCTATGTTCTAGTGGATGTTTTGTTTTAATTGGGATGTTTTCGTGGGTTTATTAAGGTACATTCAAATTTTCAGGTATCCCCACAAGAAAAAATCTCCAAGTCCGAGCTCCGTGGAGGTCATGGGATATCACCTCTGCGAGAAATTAATTTGTTCGGCTACATTTCTTCGACATCCGGTAGAGTCACATATGACGTATGGCATATTGCTCCATCTTGTATCCTTCAAATTCATGTAACTGTGGCGTCCAAAACATTCGCAACATTGTCACGTATTCAGCTGAATTCAGTTAACTTCCTTTACCAGTTAGTCTTTGCTGATATGGCAGCTCCTACTGTCGTTTCAGATGAATGTAGTGGCTTTTATTGTTTAAGGTGAGGGTTTTCCTGCTTCAATATCGACAATTGTGCTTATTGACGTGCCCGTTGAAGTGAAAATGTACATATTCTGTAAATAACAGATCCTCAACGCTCCAGTGTATAGTGTAATTTAATAAATTACGTTAAATGTAATCGTTTTGTTTCATCTCTTGCACATTTTTGAGGCTTGTATGGGTGTAATTTGAGGGTTAGGTTCAAAATTTGCCGCATATTAGTCTTTGGTCAAGAGCAACCAAACGCTTACGCGTACATGATTCTCGATGGCTTTTTCATCCTCGAATTCTCTTATCGCTCATTCTCGATCGTGATCGCCCTGTTTGTTTAATATTCTTGTGGAACCAGCTTGCTCGAATCATGTCCCAAGTTTTTATTAAATTAACACTTGGACATCGCGTACAGTAACATAGGAATCATGCTTTTTGTGACATTGTTTAACACAAAAAGCACGCTGTTGTCCCGTGAAGCACTCCATCGTGACTAAAATTTCATGAAGCAACGCATAGTTTAACATTACCCGCGCGCCCGTCCTTCTAACGATTTCGATAATTTCAGTGTTCCTATTTACAAAAATTTTTAGTCCACCTGTATTTTTAAATTTCGTTGCATAGCTTTAGTTCTTATAAAAAGGTCACATTCTAATTTTTTTAAACAGGTTAGTCTGTCAGTCAAATTCTTTCTTAATTAGTGAGCCGTTATAAGCTACCTCAGTTTTCATAATGTGATGTCTTTGCTGTCTGCTACATATTGAAATACTGTTTTTCATGACGTGCCAATGTATATATATAAACCAGTCTCGTCGGAGTGATATTTTGAGGGCAATCGATGATTATAGATGGGTTTGGTTCTCTCGACGATTACCACTGTTTTAATCCATACTGTACTTACAATCAGGTAAAATATATTTTATAGAATTAGGATACAAACAAAATAAAGAGGATATAAAATCTCTTTAGATATTTCTTGGGCCACTTGAGGCAGCCCGACTGGTGACATACTCCCTACGGAAGAATGCAGCGTAATATAATTTTGTGTTGCGTTTCTGCGGTGAGTAGGATTTTCTGAGTATCTCGGAAAAAGGATTTCAAGTTCGGCAACGCGGCAGTGATAGGATAGGTTTGTATGTTGGTAGCTAGTGAATGCAGTGTCAGGGTATCACGCGATCGGCTGTGACTCAAGGGCTCCATGCCGGAGGAACGGACTTAGACCTGAGTTGCCGCAGAAGAGGGTGGTCGTGGGCGGTGCATATATCGCATCGTACCGCGTCACATAGTTCGGATGCTAGTGCGGTAAAGCAAACGACGCGACACTGCGCGTTATTCAAATCATAACTCGTTTGACGAAGTTATATTACCTCTAAAATGACATAACAATTGTATTGTCAAAAACCACATTAAGGTAAATAAAACCGCACCGTGTCGTGCCACTCAACTCCGCTGCTTAGCTCTGTCTCATTATGACGCCATTGTGACGTCGCCAGGGGCGCAGGCCTGGCTATCTCTGGCGTCCGAAGGTCGACAGCCAGTTCGTTTATGTCGTCAGCTTGTGCTAAAGTACGAACGAGCATCCAAAATTGCGGATTATGCGGAATTGCGGTTGGCGACTGAGTGAGTAAGGTGCAGTTTAAACGTGTACAATAGTGGTGACGTCGCCAGGCCGCCAGAGTATCCAGGCGCCACGTAGGGACGTTGCCAAACCGTGGCAAAGTGAGTAAGGTACCATTCTTTTCAATATTAACTGCTTGTATACGTAGCCGGCGATGTCGCCATGGCGTCTTAATGACTCCTAAATCTCCTAGACTTTGAAATACCTGTGGTAATTTGACATAGTACTGTCCGACTGTTCCCGACTCAGGTCCAGGTGTTAACTGCCAACCCCAGCTGAAACTGTCTCTATCTTGAACCTGGAAGTAAAACATTGATTATTAATACCACCAGGCACGTGGTTGTGGTCAACAGCGAAACACAGTATTGCGAAGATATTATAAAACCAGTCATAGTGCTTCGTTTCAGTGAGTTGTGTTTCCTCATCAACTAGGTTACATAGAGACATTGGCCGTATTGTATGATATTTACAAGGCGTCGTATCATTGTTTTTATTACTTCACTGCAGCATAGGCGAAGTACAGCCCTTCTGCGAAGCAGGTAGAAGAAGAAAATATGTATAGAAATTTGAATCAACTTTATTATGTACTAGCTGTGCCCGCGGCTCCGCTCGCGTGGACTACAAAATGCCGTCGGTCGAGCAGACGCGAGAATCGTACTGCTGATCCTAAGAAGATAGACATATGCTATCGCTGACTTTTTTGTAGGTCTTTTTAACATCTAAAATTATGTGGTACAGTACTTTGATATATGTCTTATGGTTTACTCAGCGTAAGAATCAAAATGTTTTTTTTTCGAATTGATTCACCATTATCGTAACTGCTTATTTCGTTTGTTATTTTATATAACAAAGTATGTCCTATTATAACCCGACCAGATAACATAGCTATGAATAAAAAAATTACATGTTATTAGGATAAGTGGTTTTCGCTTGAAAAGAACTTAAACGGACAGACAAACAGAGAGACGGTGAGTTTTATAAAATGCATAGACTAGCGGTTTGCCCGCGGCTCCGCACGAGTTTATTACGCAGTTAGGTATTATTTTCATCCAATAATTTACTTTTACTCATATTATTAACAACTGTTATAGTCTATCAATTGAGAAATGACATAACACAGTTCCTGGGTACAAAATTTCATCAAAATCTTTTAATACTTTTTTTTACGATGCCTAAATGCTAGACGATTTTTATAGCCTATCAATTATCAAAATCGGATAAGACATTTTTAAGGTACCTTTTTTGAGTTTTTTACGATTTCTAATAGTATTATTGAAAATTCTTATAACCTATTAATTGACCAAAGACATAAGCTTCACATGTACAAAATTTCATAAGTATCGGTCAAGATTTAATGGCATATTCGTGATCAGTGACCTTTACATAGTATGTCTATAGGGTAATTAAGAAAATAAATAAGTACAAGTACAGACAGAAGTACAGATATATTAATACATATTTAATGTACTTAAATTATTTTCTTGCATAGATTATTATAATAATAATTAGTTAAAAATCACGGATTTCTTAGACTATCATTTAGTTGAAGAATATTAAATACTGATGAATTTTGATAAATACTGATACATGTTTCATTATTTTTATAAAAATTTTTTAGTCAAAAAAACAATTTTTTTTTCACCCAGTCCATACAAATTTTCAACCCCTATTTTACTGCCTTAGAGGTTGAATTTCCCGAGATCCGTTCTTAGTGAGCGTCTATATCGCGAAAGAAATAACTATGCTACATTTCAAGTCAATCGGACCTATAGTTTCAGTTTATTGATCTCATGATCAATGGTATTGCACTTTTTTTATACATTACTAGTTGGCATCATCGATATATATGTTTTTATTTTAACTCATAGCCAGGTTATAGGATATATTTTATAATATACGAAATAAGCAGTGAAGATAACGATGAATAAATTAGGAAAAAACCCGTTTGGGGCGGTTAAATGGCTTACTCTGAGTAAACTATACGAGATAATATCAAATTAATGTTCTACATAATTGTAGATTTTAAAAAGACCTACCAAAATAGTCGCCGATAGCATATATTTATCTTCTAAGGATTACTAGAACTTTCTGTAGAGAACGCGAGAGGAGCCGCGGACACAGCTGGTCTATATATACATTCAAAGTATTCATAGCTTATGAAGCGTCAAGGCGGAACTCGCGTGACGCATAGGTACGTATTAGGACGTGACGTAACAGAAGAGAGTGGACGATAATTACCATTATTAACGTGCAAGCTATCAATTATTACTATTATAACCATTATAACGAGATCACGTGTTCAGGGTTGCCAGGTTGAAGAGAATCCACTACATGTATGTATTTAAAAAAACCTTGCTCTTCAAAGTAATAATTTAATCTAGCTTAGCGTAGCTAAAATACTTTTCTTCACGTATTTAGAACCAGGTAACATTATAATAAACTTGAATTTACGATGCATACATTTTTTCGTCTCGTATTTTTATTTGAACTTATTTTATTGACAGTTCTTATAGCCTGTGAATTGAGGAATTATATATACATCTCGTGTAAAAAAAATTGTCAAAGTCGATTGAGCTTTTATAACAATAAAAAATTTTGGATTCACTTTTTTACTATATGTAAAAGTATTATTGCAAACTATTATAGCCTATCAGTATTAATAACATGAGCTTCTCGTGTACAAAATTGATTTGAGTTAAATCCGGATACACAAAAAGACAGATATTTTTTTTTGCCATATTTGTGATCAGTATACTTCATCCTAATAGGTGTCCATGAAGAAATTTAAAGGAAAAAATTACATGTACAGACACAACTACAGATTTATTATTATACTTAAATAGAAGATTATGTAATGCAGTGAATTTATGTACCATTATATATTTTTTTAATAAGGAGACACAATATCACACACGGTCTTTCATTCTAAGCTAAGCAAAACTTGTATTAAATGGTAACTAAACAGCTGTTATACCATACATGTTAGATTTATTAGATACTCGTATTTAACACACAGACATACAACAGACAATTACAGTTTTTATTTCAGCAGTAATGACTCATCATTGGTAATGCAATATGGCGCCGGATACAACCAAGTGGATTCAACTACAATGAGCCTGTCCTCTCAGTGAAGTCGTGGTAGTTGAGTGGTTTAGACCGCAGGTTCGAGTCCTGGCATGTACCAACGAATGTTTTGGAATTCGCGTAATTTAGTAATTGAAAGTGGTAGCATTATTGGCTGACGGTGAAGGAAAACATCTTGAGGAAACCTGAACGCCTGAGAAATGTTCTTGTAGGTAGCAGGTAGTAGGGAAAAATATATAAATATGTATTTCTCGACGTCTGCATTTGCTAGTACGTCGTAGGCAGACGTTCATGACCTCCCTTGTGGTGAACCTTTGCCCAGCTGTGGGGCAATTGTAATACCAACCGTACTACAATAATATTATTATTATAGTGAAGGTGAATGTTGTGTTGAAAGAATAGCGTAGTGGTAGACAATATTGTAATGCTCAACCGGCAAGCTATCACCTTCAAGTTGGAGATCTAGCGTTAAGATCCTGTGTGTTCCCGTATTTCCATTCTCCCGATACTTCATTTTAATAGTTACTAGCTGTACCCATGACTCCGCTTGCGTGGACTACAGAATGCCGTCGCGTTTCCGTTATACGGCGAACGCCCACTAGTTATTTTAAAGATAAAAATGCTTATAATAGGTGATATTTTTTGTAGGTCTTTTAAAGATCTACAATTATGTGGTACATTAATTTGATATATCTCTTAGGGCTTACTCAGCGTAAGCTATTTAAGCGCCACAAGAGCGTCTTTTTTCCCCGCATTGTTTCACCATTATCTTCACTGATTATTTTGTATGTTACTTTATCTTACAAAATATATCCTATAACCTGGCCAGATAACATAGCTATGAACAAAAAAACACGTTAATGGGATAAGTGGATTTTGTGTGAAAAGGAAAAAAACAGACAGAGAGACGTTGAGTTTTATAATATGTGTAGAAGTGTTTTTGGTCATACAAACCTAATATTTAAATTTAATAAAAAACATATTGATGTAATACTTGTGTCCGTGTGATCGCGACCAACATACACTGGGTGTAACATTCGACCTAGTAGCACGCTTAGGCGTGTACAAGTATATCCGGCTGCAAAGAGGCTTGCAGGGCGGCATGACAGCGACGATAGCGATTGATTGGTGATATCTCTGTGGTCGCCGTTGTATATGAATTGTACTGTGCTTATCATTAGACTGTACACCTTGTACTGAAAACATATCAAAATAATATGTGAAACTATTATGTACGGGTGCTTTGACAACGCATAATTTTCTTTGTCTTTTATGGAGGTAAGGTTCAAAATCGCCAGTGTATACGGGGCTTTAAAATTTACGGAAGCTGAGAACTTCGTAAAAATATCGAAATTATATGTAAAACTTATTATATATTATTTATATATTATGTACGGGAGCTTTTACAACGCGTAATTTTCTTTGTCCTTTTATTGTGGTACGGTTCAAAAGCACTAGTTTAAACAGGGCGTTAAAAATTACGGAAGCGGAGAACTTGATTACACATAACCCTATAAGCGTTGAATTGAAGTAAAAGTGAGCTCGCGTGGAAAACAAGATCTTATGAAAGTGCGTCGAACTCGTCCCTACGAATAACCCAGGGCGAGTCACTAGTGCATTCCTTCTTTATACACACAGTACAGTGTATACACGTCGTATTACTTAGCATACAAAATAACTAGCTTCTGCTTGCAGCTTCTTCTGCATGGACTTCAGAATTGGGTCCAGAGAGAATTTAAAAATATCTCATTTACCGGGGTTAAAAGGTATCCATGTTTTAAGCCAGGTTATAAATTATCTGTTTACCAAATTTCATCCAAATCCATTCAGCCGTTTTTGCGTTATTGAATAACAAACATTCAAACTTTCACGTTTACTAGGCTTGCATTAGTATTTTACATTTTACAAAAGGTGAATAATAAAACATTTCTTACGCAAATAGCCGTCTTTAAAGATTTTTTTTAATTATAAATTTAATTAACGTTAAAAACATTCTCTGCTAGTCTTGAACTTCAGAAAGGTGTTAGTAGTATGTGTAAAATCTCAAAGTTTATCAAGTCTATCTATAATATATAGCTAAAGTGATTAAGGTTTGCCGTTGTGTGCGCATCACCCAAAAACTACTAACTGGATAGATTTTTTTTTTTAGATACTTGGTACTTATCAAAAATAAATATTATCAAGATATATTCATAAAAAATAATTCTGTAGCACAGCTAGTATTCAATAAAACAATAATGACAGCTTTTAAATGACTCCTTTCATATGGAAGGTACAGGATTAATTTTGCTGGGTGTAAAACAAGTCAATTTTCTCAGACTGGATCGCGACCCTCGTACACCAGGTGTAAACCGGTCACTGTGGTACGCTTAGACGTGTCTCGTTCCAGGATCAGCCGGTATATATCCTCAGTAATCAAGCGAATTGGTAAGGGTTTGTACCTCACTGGGTCACAGTCTTTTAGTTGGTCGCGTTTCGGGATCAGGCACTGTATATCCAGCTGCTGAGATGTCAGGGCCTGTAGGCTTGACAGTGACGACTAGCGATGGATGGCCGATTTAAAAAAAATGGCCCATGATATATTGCTGATTTTAAACGCATAAAAATCTACGGTTCTTCCAGTTCCTACTATGTGGTGCATATTCCTGTAAGAATAATTCTCAATAATTCAAGCTTCCTCACGATGTTTGAACTTTTGAACTTATCGTCTGGCATTCGGTGAAGTTTATTGTAGAACTAGCTGTGCCCGTGGCTCCGCTCCCGTGGGCTACAGAATGCTGTCGGTCGAACACACGCGGAGATCGTACTCTCCCGCTCAAAAGAGGGAAGACAAAAATGCTTATTGTGGATGATCCTTACAAGATAGATAAGCAATCGCTGACTTCTTATAGGTCTTATAAGATCTGCAATTATGTAGAACATTAATTTAATATATCTCTTATAGTTTACGCCCACCAAATCCGTCTTTTCCCGAATTGATTCACCATTATCGTCACTGCTTATTTCGTATGTTACTTTATATTTCGTATGTCATTTACAAAATATATCTTATAACCTGGCCAGATAACATAGCTATGATTTTTTTATTGTTATTTTTGTTCCTTCCTTATAAACGTTGATATAGTTAAATATAGTTGTTCACGTTTGCTAATTAATGAAGACTCAGTAGGTCGATCGACGTGAGTTCGAATCCCTGCAATGAGGCTGAGCTTTCGGTGAAGGAAAACATCATGATGAAACCTTAGCATGGTGGTAGGGCTTTTCTAATGCCTACCTGGCTAGCTACCACCTTCAAGTTGAAAATCTGTCGCCAAGCACCAATAGGTGTGTTCCGGTAGCTGCACTTGAGAACCAGCCTTCCACTAGGCTTAGCGTGCTACCATCTAGGGCCACAATGCCACTTAGTAGGGTATGGTATGACGAGATTCAGCTACCCTTGAGCTTGTTGCTCTGCTTGCGCGGCTGAGTGCATTTGCTCCCAAGAGCGGTGAAGCTGTAAAAGCCTTCTGAGGCTTCAGGGACTTTAAAGCTAACAGTATTATAGTCAGAGCGAAAAAAATGTCTCTCAATATCTGGTGAGATTGTGGGCACAACGCTTAATCTATAAAGTTAAAAAAAAACTTATCTTTAGCTCTGTTTGCTTCGAACAATATGGATTTTTCACAAAGAGGAAACTGCTTTAATCGGTGTTTAAATTTTGCCAAATTTTTATAAGTAAAGTTGTTTTTTAAATAAACCTATGATTAAAACACTTTTTCATTAGGAATTTCATCTGTTATGCAAATTAAAACATATTCGAGGCGCCATCTATTAACAATTTGTTTAAATAACATGACAGCTGTTAGATCGTGTACATTTTATAACGTGCGAAATTTTCTCACGGGTCAACTAGTACGTACTTAATGCCCCTTTATGAATTGTCGATTACATATAAAATGGCACGAGCAACTTTCACCAACATTATCGTTATGCAATGTGAAATAGAATTTTTATTTAGCATTACGTAATAATACGATTATGTAAAGGTTTATTATTATTATTCGCTTAATCCTTCTTGTATCTTACAAGAAGGCGTGGGCGAGAGCGGTTTGCTATCGACACTCAAAGCTTCAGTTTTGTCAAGTTTTAGGTTCAATCACGATGTTTTCCTTCACCGTTAGCCGATGGTGTTACCACATAAACTAGTAAATGTAAGCAAATTCCAAAAAACTCGTTGGTAAATGCTTGGACTCAAACTTGTAGACATCGAATCGATTTTCCATGATTCTAAGCCACTCGATGTCCTCGACTTATGTCATATACTATATATATTCCTATCGGCGCAAAACAACATGCGATTAGCTATGTTATCGCTACACGTGTTTCGTACAGAGTAAACAAGTGACTCACTACGATCGCCCCACCATTTGGTAATGTAAGGCCGCTCGCTGTAGCGGGGGGACGCATTCGCTTGTCGGTTCTCGGAGAGTGAACAACTAATTTATTGTGAATTACTTCAATTATGCAACAATCCAGTAATAATGATAACAATGACATTGGCTATGCCAACGTCACTGTCTCTAAAAACCATACTACACTACCTGCTCAGTCATTCCTATAACTATCTGTGTCCCCCCTTATTAAAAACCGGTAAATATATGAAATGCCAAAATTAAAGTTTATTTGGTATACATTGGTGTTTTACATATTACGAATTTTCGATTTCGAGGCAAATATTTAGCGATTGTTGCTATAGTTTTTCTTGCGAAATAAGTACCTAGGTAATCAGGGGCAGATTGAATTTTTGAGAATACAATTCATATATTGTTAATTCACGTAAACATTACATCAGTATTTTTGATTTCTTTTGTAACATTAAATTACTTATTGTGGTTTAATTATTAACTATGTAATATAATCAGTACGGAACTCTCAGGGCGCGAGTTCTTCTCGCTACTCGTCCGATTTTTTTAACCAAATTGGCGTTCTTCTTAATCAATTTTTTGCGCCGCAGAAGCACTTGCCAGTGCCAGTATTTTCTTATCTATAAAGTGAGGTCTGACAAGATGGTAGCTCCCTTGTTAGGACTATCTAGAGAGTTTTTGTGATAACTCAAAATGCATGTTTTCAGTTCACATATGCACAATATCAATAGCCAAACTAACTATATCAAGCAAAATGCCACGAATATAACATAATAAGGAACATAATGAATTAAAATAAAAACCACTACATGGTAGTTTAAGGTACCGCGAAAAACTTCCGAACTGACCTTTAATTGTAGTTGAGCAAAACCATAACTCAATTTTTTTATTAAAGCGCCACTTTTTGGCACGTCTCTTAAAAAATAATTTAATATAAAACTATGAAAATGATAGGAGTAAGCTTAACTTGTATGTTTTTATTTGTGTTGCGGTTATCTAAATCCGTTACAAAATTAGTCTTCCTACGTGGCCTTTACCCAATTATACAAAAAATATAGGACATTTTCTCCTATAAGAAATAACCTATATATTGTTGTAATATCAACTAGAAATCGTGAACCAAACAGAAATTAATACGATTATCATATATACAATAAATAACTTACGTTTTCTTTATTATCTGATAACACGCATGATGACATCGACAGAGTGACCGCAACCCATAGTTCAATCCTCTGGAAAATAAAATAAAAATATGTTTTATTTTTAACACGCTTGTATTAATCACTTGTAATTACTAACTAAAAAACAATGTAATAAAATCTTAGAAGTCAATTTTCACCTACTTCTAATTGTCATATCGAAATGAAACTTTGTATGTAAGTATATGTAGTTCAGATGACAACACTATAATTTGGTATCTTGGAGCTGAACTGATGATGGAGCTAGTAGGTGGATAGTGGAACTCTTCAGTGGTCAGTAAATCCCTGGAGTTTAGGCTCATATGATTTGTTTTGACAACTCAAAACGACGTAACGATGGTTTGGTAACGAGATGTTAAGATAAAACTAAAAAGTTTTATAATTTTTAGTGCGTAGTTAAAGCATGTTTTTAGTTTTTAAACTATTTAAACTTATTTATTTCTTAGTACAATTTTTGGCTCGTTGGTACAGCACGAGAATTGTGTCCAACTGAATTGTTTCACCAAAACACCACGATTGTGTCGCGTTCCGGAATCAGCTGGTGTATGTCCAATAAACTAGCGGGGTGGTAGGGATCATCTGTAGAAGACTGGGTCGCGACCACCATACACATGCTGATACACCCTTCACAGTGACTCTGTTTAGATCATGTTTCGGGATCAGCCCGTTGGTGTATCCAGGTGCCGAGAGGCTCGCAGGTCGACATGACAGCAATGACCGTCGATGGATTCCGATTACTCTGTGGTCGCCGTTGATTTTCGTACTGATGGTAAATCAGGCACAGTGCCTTAATACTACCAAAAATAAGCATATTAAATATATATTTTTATTACAATCATACCTTATGTTATGTGGCGATGGTAACATTTTAATTTTACAATAGGAATTGGCTTTTAAGAGCGGCTACTGTGGGCGTAGCCAGGCACAGGCCGGGGGAAGCAGGTGACCCAAGATATTGATAAGCGCACCGTCACAGTGCACCCGAAACGAAGAGAAAATAGTCTTAAGAAACCTTCCTATGATATTGGGTCCTACAAACGATTCAGAAGCATTTCAGCAGGACGTCATGTCGATGTCTGTCGATGGAATTTGCCACCGATGGTCGCGGTTTTTTTTTACCATATTGCCAAGTTAGTATAAAAATATATAGCATAAATCATGGCTATGCCCATGGCGGCTACCGGAACATTCCTATAGGTGTTTCTAGACACATTTTCAACGTTAAGGTCGTATCTAGGCACTACCGATCTATGGCTTTATCACGATATTTTTCTTCACCGAAAGAACTTAACTCAACGTGACGTGCAAGCACGCTACTACTTACCACAATTACTGTGTTCTTGATTCAAGAATATAGTTTCCAGGCAATTCTACTCGCTCAGAAACCTATCGAAGTAGCGCGGCGTAAGCACTGCTGCCCCCATACACGAAGTTGCAATGCTTTCTTCATACGAAACTAATTGGGGTTATACCATCTTTAAATATTTTTTGGCAGTTTAGTAGAGGGTAACATTGAGAGTTGCGCGCGCATCATGGGTGTCGGAAGTGCTTCATGATGAAGATAGCCGTCAATGATAATAATATGAATTCATTTTACTGACATTTTTTAATAATTATATTTAGACTATGATAAGGCCAAAAAAAGAAGCTACCAGCGACTCGGAAAGCTTCCTTGTCATCAATTTGAAGTTTTGTGAAACTATATTTTTGAAATAATGATGGTTCAGTGGTAGCGTGTACGGACATCGTCTCGATCGACGTGAGTTCGATCCCTGCAATTAGCCTGAGCTTTTGGTGAAGGGAAACATCATAATGAACCCATAGCATGGTGGTAGGACTTTTTTTAATGTCAGCCTGCCTAGCTATCACCCTCAAAGTTGAAAATCTATCGCCAAGCACCTATAGTTGTGTTCCGGCAGCTGCACTTGAGAGCCAGTCCTCCACTAGGCTTGTGTCATCAAAATATCATCTTAGGCCAGATGGTCACTTAAAACAAAGTGAGATTGTAGCCATAAAGCTAAACCTACAAACGATAAAAAAACCACGTGATGGGTATGAAGCCTTAGTAATTTGGTTTCCAAAATAATTAAGTATATGATACGAAATATTATATAACAAATAATTACATACCATAATGTGTGAAAAATAATTTCTCTACTCTTCTATAGTTGTTATACTTCACTGCGAGTGAACCTGAAACAATAAAACGGGATAAATGTGTAGAGAATACTATCTTTATTACAATGAAACAAGAGGTTTAGCGAGCAACTTCATAGGGTAGAGAGTTTATGTTACAATGATATTGCGGGCGCAACGCACTCTGATCATTTTTTCATAACGCACCTAAAAAGTATAAGTTCAGAAACAAGTGCAAGATATGTGCTTAAATAAAAAAATGCAATTTTATGCTATTATGGCATACAAATTTCAGCTTACAAATATCATGTTGGCAATAATGCAACAATACTTTTTTTTAGAAAAATAGAGTTAGGCTGTTGTCTGTGGTCGTTATGTTCCAATATGGCGTCTCGTTGTTGTAAACTTGTAGTCCGATGTAATAGTGTTTTTCATATCTCATATTAAACTCTCTGGATATTATTGTCGAAGCCTTTAAACATTCAGGATTAGTTTACATAAAATTATTTAGATTTTACTAATGATATAACACCAAGATATGCATGTCATTCAAGTCAATCTTAGTTCATGAATAATGTAAAAAAAAGGTGTGTGTGCGATTCACACACGATAGAAGTGAAACTTCATTTTAAAAGACATTTTCTATTTTATTTAAACAGTGTGCAATATACATACACACCGACATTTACTCTTTCGCTCTGGCTCACACAAAGAGGAGAGACCGATAATGTGCGTTAAAGGTTTAACGTTTAACGCTTGGAAGTCGCATAAGAAGTTTCACTTCTATCGTGTGTGAATCGCACACACACCTTTTTTTTATAATAAATGGTAACAAAAAGGCATGCGGTTCACCTGATGTTATGTGTTCACTGCAATCCATAGGCCAGTGCTACATGTCATATCTTTGCTATACTGTGAAACTGTGGAACCATGCCCCGGCCAGTGTGTTCCCTCCTAACGACATCATGATGTTAAAATTTTAGTTTTTGAAGTGAAACTTCTTATGCTAATTTCAAGCGTTAAACATTAAACGTTAAATGTTAAACATCGGATATATGCTTATAAATTAAAAGAAAAATATTATAGTTTCTTTATAATGATTGCTAGAATGTTTCAGATAAAATCAAATATGAAATTAAGAAAAAGGTATGAAAAATAAAGACATTTTTTTTCTGCCAAATAACACTCTCGCGGCGTAAGTTAAAACAAAGGCGAGTAACGTATAAAATTGTTTCCGTTTTCATCTAATCTTGAAACAATGCAATGTTTTGTTTGATAACGCATCTGTCTAAAAAATAACCGTATCTGGTTATAAGTTAAGTTTAGGACAACTCTCGCCACTTTCGATTTTGTGGTCCATGTTACAGGAAAGCGATAATGAGTTAAAACATATAATACTAATCTGGAGGCACTGCATGCGGCAGTGTCACCGCCAAGTTGAGCGTAATGCGAACTGCCGTTCATCCTTTTCTGGAAGCTTTTCGACGTATTTTAACGCATCTGTTTAACGGTACTGGGTTATAGTAGAAGGCTGAAATTATGTTTACTAAGAGTAATATGAGAACCATACATTTTCAAGTTATATATCTACTGAAAAATAAAAATAGTACATTTAAAAAAAAAACGTTTATAGGTTTACCATTTTGGCCACAATCTCACCTGATGTTATGTGACTGTGGCCTAGGCCTAGTGGGAGGAACTGCTCTCAAATGTAGCTGCCAGATTATACCTATAGGGACCTGGCAATAGAGTTTTCTACTTGACGGTGGAAACTAGCCAGACGAGCATTAGAAAATGTCCTATAACCATCCTATGGTTTCATCACGATGTTTATCTTCACCGAAAGCCCAGACTCAAAGTAGGAATTTGAACTCACTCTGTCGACGTCCTGACACGCTACCACTAAGCCAGAATTGCTTCAAACTTCACATCCATCAACGCGTTCGCTCGTGCCTTAGACCGAGTTTATTGATAAGCTTACTTGCCCTTTCTACGTTCCACGGGCAAAATAGGTGATATATAAAATAACTAGCTGTGTCCGCGGTTTCATCCGCGTATAATTTAAAAGAAATCGCTGACTGATGATTTATAATACTTCAGTATAGTTAATATTTTTATCGGGTGGCCAGAGTTATGTGTCACAACCCAGACAACTCGTTCGCACCACTACATCTATAGTCATAGGCCCGAGCCGAGTGTCGGAGAGAATTTTTATGTTTTGGTTCTCAACTTTCCTGTTCAGCACCGTGTTTGCCGCCTCAGTAATGGCTACAGATTCGCATTGAAAGATGGTACAGTGTGATCCAAGGGCTATTGATGTTTTAATATTTAAGTCATAGGAAAGACCCCGGCGCCTGTTCCTATATCACTTTTCGAACCATCTGTCTATATACGAACTTCATTTATGCCGGTCCTGTTTTTCTTCGCATAATTTTATCGAGTACTTCCTGTCAAAGACGTGTTTCGTTAGAGCCTATCAGAGGTTCGTACATGATAGCTTTCTTTAAAATTTTTGTTTGTGGTCGATCTGGATTACCTCACAGTCCCAGTCCCAGTCCCAGTCTCACTAACCGGGGACAAATCCTAAGGGTTCAATTCCAAATGCGCTGTGAGCAGGTGCAGCATAGCAGATTTTTGGCAACATCTAATGTTTTCTATATTTTTTTTAAATACTAATTTAATATTAAAAAATCAATATAATTATCAAAAATGGCTATTATATAGGTTTGGAGCTTCACACTTTAACTTTGAAAATACCAAAAAATAAAAATAAGACGATCGCTCTAAAGATAGTGACTTTATTTTTAGATATTGTTGTATATTTTTCATGTTGCACATGAGAAGTAAAATAAATTAAAACAAAAAGCCATATCTCAATATTTTGAATAAAAAAAAACTAATATTTTAAACTTATTTTTTCAAATTTTTTTTTTACTCCTCGGAGTAGAACAAATTAGAAAAGTTAGAAGCCCTATCCTACTTAATTCTATATTTAAAAAAAAAACAGAATAAAAACAGTTCTTTTTCTAAAAATGTCATCTACTATAATTGCATTTGTGATTTTTTTAACAATTTATCTCAAACACTGGAGAGAGGGGACGCCAACATAAAACAAAACAGAAATAATATTAACTAAGTTATTTTGAGTTTTTTGTAGAAATTTATATAAAGAAAGCCTTACATTTCCTCTATACGATAATATTAATAAATAAACGATTTTATAATACGGAACGGATCGTGTCTTATGTCAGAATGCGATAAAATGTTCGTTTATCTACTTCCTTACTCTTATATCGCGTGTAGACGAAGCGACGCAAACGGTTAGTTGTTGTTACTATACAAATTCAGGTAATTTATACATATTATAAAAATTAACGTCTCTCTGTTTTTCCGTCCGTTTGTGTTCTTTCACGCGATTTTCACGCTTATCTGATTTACATGTTTTTAGAGTTTATTGGAGTTTACTCCTTAAAAAACGATATAAGACGCACGGTATGAATAAATATGAGGAGTGAAATTGAAAGTAGAATATATCGCAACAACACGCAAACAATTTTTAACCTTAATCGTATACAAATAAGGTTTTTCGTTGCTTTTTCGTTTGTTGCGAATGCGAATCGACCGTTGAAATGAGTGGGAACGCCGCACGGCGGCAAATTAAATTTTTGCATTCATTCTATATCGTAAGAGGTGCCTTTATTTACTATTCTTGTCAATTGTTTATATTCAAAATTCCAAGACAGTTCTCGAGAAGTGAACTCCAGACGCGCGTCGGAGCTGACACGCACACTTTTTTTATTTAAATTCATAGCTATGTTATGTGTCCAGGTTATAGGATATATTTTGTAAGACAAAGTAACAGACGAAGATTCATTTGGGGAGCTTAAATGGCTTACACTGAGTAAACCATACGAGATATATCAGATTAGCGTTGCAGAGATTAGCGCGTTCTAACAAACAATCTATTGAGCTTCATAATTTTATTACGCTCCGCTCGCGTGGACTACAAAACATTTTTTTATTTTTTTGTTCGACACCCTAATATTTTTTGTAAAATAAAAGTACTCTAAGTTATTCCTTATAATATCAGCGATCTGCCAGTGAAAGTTCCGACAAAATCGGTTCAACCGTTTAGGAGATTAGCCGCAACAAACAGACAAATAAAAAAAAATGAATTTTTGTTGTAGGTACCGTGAATACTTTCATATGAATTTAGTAAAAAGCTGCTATTTTGACATTATATACAGACATTTCAATTTTATTTTATATGGATAGGTAGATACGGGTGAAACCACCACTGGAAGTAAACAAACTAATTAACAGGGTAATTGGCCTTCAAACACGAGAGACGGTAGTTATTAATTTCATTGCAATTTATGTTTTTAAAATAATTGTAATATCAATAAAAAATTCAAAAAGTGGTCATGTTATATTGACATGTATTTTAGATTTCCTTGTTAGTGTATGTTCATATTAGATCATGATAGCGTAGTGATGCGCGTGTCTGATACCAGTTACACCAGATATTAATAAATTTAAAGTCTACTTGGATTTTTTTTTTCAATTACTTGATAAACATCTACTAATCACGATATGTTACATTAATTTTGTTTTGTTTCTCTGTTTGCAATGTTTGTATGTTCAGATTTAACTTAAAAACGGCTTAACCGATTATTATGAAATTTTGTACACAGGAAGCTTATGTTAAATTGATGGGCTATAAGAATTGTCAATAATACTTTTAGAAATCTATAGCCTATAGTAACCTTTCTCAAAAAGTACTTCAAAAAAAGTTGAATGTAAAAACATTACGAGACCTCTTATCATCTGTAAATTTGGCATTAATTCAAATCAGAAACAAATTTAGACACTGTCAAAAATGCGACGTTACCAAACATAACGGCATGGCTTGCTCCATTTTTGTTCCGAACATTTACTCTGTTTGAGTGAACTGCACGTTAAACCATAAAGTTTACTTCAGTGTGTTTTCGACATATATACAGTGTGAGTGCATACGGTGCGGCGCTAATAATAGGATAATTCGAATCAAAGCGTGAACCTTCACGTAAATACCAATTCAGTAGTCAAATAAGTAAACATATTTGTTGTTCAAGTAAATAAATAAGTAATAGTATCGTAATAACACAATAGAAAAATATTTCTTTACTAAAACGCTACGCAATTTCTTTAACATCAACTCATATTTGTCAAAGTTCAGAAAATATGGCGACGTGCGTATTTGAGCTTAAATAAACACATAGGTAACAGTTCATTTAATTTCAACTTTATTTTTTTTATTTATTTTACTCTTAATAAATTTTGAAATAGAGTAAGTATGAATTCTAATGAAGCGTTGTAGGTAAAAATGCCGTGACTATTCTGCGATGTAAAATCTATAGAAACGACCTCCATGTTGGTTATCAGTATTTGAACATATAGGTAGGTAGTTTCTGTGAACGTTCTTGTCTATCAGTAGAATATATATCAGTGGCTTGCTCCCAATGATGCGCGTTCACCATCCAATGTGAAAACGTGCATTCAATTGCATGTTAACTGTTAGCATCGTTATTCTTTACCGATCGGTAAACAGAGGACATGAAATTTATCTTGTTGAGTTATGTCCAGAAAGCGAAATTTACAGACAAACAGTATTTACAATTCAAATGATTTATCTATATTTTCACGATATATTTATTATTTATTAGCTTTGCCGGCGACTACATCCTCGTTGTCTTCGAAATGAAATGAATCTGGCGCCATCTATTGTAAAATTATAATACTAATAGAAATAGTTCGCGGGCTTGCAAAATTTTATTGTAATAGGATGAATTTAGGAACGCAAAGATGGCAAACACATAAACATGGAAATCAACATACACTCATGTATATTTTCGGTAAAAGTAATGAATGTGGTAAGTGTTAATAACAAACAGTCAATATTCATAGTTACCTCATTTGGTAAATGTGATAAAAACTGTCTTCGGTAATAGTAATATAACTAATGAATTTCTTTGGCAGAAACAACATTTATTGGTAACTAAAGTCCGTTTCTAAGGCAGGCGGAAAAAGGACAATGACACCTCGTATTATGTTAGCGTCGATAAAAAACGATACCTATCGCTCTCCATACATTTCTCTATCGCTAATGCTTAGTAACGCGTTTAGTAGTACGGGATGGGGTGAGCGACGCGATCATTCAGAGATAGCAAACCTTTTTAAACATGTTGTGCAAGAACACTAGCTACATAAATATAAAATAGTGTTAGCCATCAGAGAAGACTGTAAAACTGATTGATTAAATTTAATTAAATCTAAATTGATCTTTGGATGTGCACTAAACACATTTTCTTACTTCTTTTTCAATTATTAAGATCCTTAGACTTAGACACAGAAAATAATTAATCATAACATAATTTATATGTACGTATGTAATTATAATAAAAATAATTAAATAATGTTATTGTTTTCGAGACTGATGCGATTGATTGACTTTGATTTTTATAGAACCACACCAAGAAATGTTGGTCAACCCTGTGGCTTGGCGAAAAGGACGTTGTCCGTTTTTCTGCCTGGCCTAGAAAAAGACTTTAAAAGATTATGAGGTATTCATTAAATAGAACAGGATACAATATTATTAGTATCTGCCGCGGCCGTGACCTAACCCAGAGCTACATCTTCCGTGAATGCATTATTAGGCTTACGGATCTGATCAAATGAAATGACTGGGTTAGCTTAATGAAATTTTTGACACACATCACAATTTAAGATTAGCAAATTTTTTTTGTGATTATTGAACTTTTTTATCGAAAATAATTCCACTTATTCGTTTAGTTGGCTTGGTCACGTTGTACTTAGAAGAGTCGGTAGTTGTGGAACATTACATCAAGATGGTCGCATACTTTGGATTTGGAGTTTAGAGGATCGTGCCTTTGGAGCCTGGAAGCACTCGTTAAGTATTACATATTTGGTGGTTATTTTGTGTCGTATTTAACTACTTCCAATCAGTTTTAAAATACAGTCCACTATCTGTATATACCGTGTGGAGGAACTGCTGAAATCTGATATAAGGAGGGTTGGGAGGGTTCTAAGGGTGTATTTTTAAATGGAAGATCTATTGTGTACTGTAGGTAATAAGAAAAAAGAGAAGGGAAGCATAAGTAGCGTAAGAATTATAAAAGAGAAGGGAAGCTTTTGCTTAACATAATTAAAGTAGTTACTAAAAAAATAGAAGGTGAAGCTTTGTAGATTTTGTAGAATCTTGTAGAATTTTGTAAATTATATATCCTGGGGTTATTATAGATTTTTCCTCATGGCAGGAAAGCAAATAAATATACTTTATTCGCACTAACAAAAATCACTAATTTGTAATAGGGGTGACAATAGGGTCTTTAAAAAAAATGGAATATCTATTTTAATTTGCTTGGCTTTCATCACTCAATTGAACCATAATGGCAGTTTCATTAGGTAGCTTTTAGAACATACGTTTTTTTCCTTACGTTTATAATAAATCTATACTTAATATTATAAAGCCCCAGAGATAGTTTTTCTGTTTGTATGTGTTAATCTCTGTAACTACCAGTCAAATTTGAAAAAAAAATTCTCATTTCATAGACTATTTATTGAGGTAGGTTATATGCTGCATAACTTCACGCTACGACTCTAAGGAGCGGAGCAGTAAACATGAACGTCAAGCAATCTGGAAAACTGCGGTAGCGTCGGCGCGGTGGAGAGGTAGCCGAATAAATTTAACACGGGTGATAATGTAGGGCACAACATATATGGAAGAAAAAAACTGTTCTAAATTTTAAAATACCAATATTGCATACAATTTCATACATAAGATTGTTAATTGGGACTGGAGACTAAAAAAAAAACAATAATTTTGAAGAAAAATATATAGTTAGATCTCAAGTAATACAAAACGTTTTTTTTTTATCGAAGCACTAGCACTAGCACAAGAATTATAGGCTATTATTGTTAAACATAAATAAAAGTTGTAAAATATACATTGAATTGGCTATTTATTTAAAATATTTACCGGTTTCAATAAGTAATGCTTATTGTACAAGACTGTTTAGATAATATATCTACAAATTGATAATTTTTTTTTTATTTGCCTTTTTGCTTGGAATAAACATCTTAGCTTTTATGTCTGTAAATATTTTTTTGTCTTTTTTTTATAATAAAATTGTTCAGTTCTAGTATAGAGATCAAAAAGTAATAATTTTCATATAAATTACAACTACTTATACATTAATTAGACAAACAAATGAAACTAATTACTATTATTACCAGATTTTAAACAAGGCATCGAAATCGTTGCTTATTTTTATATAAACAAAAAAAGTAAATTTCAGTATTATATCATCTGTAATTATTGTGTAATTGATAATACGAAATTTATTTAATCATACATACTGTTAAGCTTGATCCACAAAACTAATACAATCACAAAAAAAGTTGTTACGCACAATTAAAAATCAAAACTCACAGCGGTCGCAAAATCATTCAGCCTAATGAGTTGGCTGGCTCCGTACGAGCCGTTCACCCGTGATGTATATAGTGACTGGCTGGTAGAAAGGAACGTCACAAACTCCTTTCTCGCTATTACCTATTCGTAGTGGAGGGAATAATTTTGGACTATTGTTTAAGTTCTCGAAGAAAGGTGTTCATGTAATGTTAGTGTACTTCATTATAATATATGAATTCCTTATTTGAGATAAACTTTTATATAATGTAATCACATAGTGTAATCCGGGAGTAGACAACTCTTGAAAAGTTGTTTTAAACACTTTGTATGTTTAAAATAATATCCGTGAATTAATATGTTTTCAATATTACACATTTTTAGTTTCAATAAAAATATGCCACAAAAGCGCGGCATTATGTTAATGTGACTATGCGTGACGTCATCATTCAATAAATCAAACTAAATTTAAAAAGGTATTATGTGCTAAGTAGATTTTATATCTATATATATATTTTAAAGTTACAGTTTGTCACAAGAGAACCTAATAAGAATATTAGTAAACTGTGTATACGTTATAGGCAATATATTGAATGCCTGAAGCTAGCCGGCAATGTACCCTAGGCATTGTATAGAGTACCAAATGAGAAACCTTTTTTTTTGTTTTTTTTTTTTCGAACTGACTACACTTAGCCTGAGGGGCCCTGGAGCCTTTACGGCTTTTACAGCTTTACCGGGCTTGGGGGCGAGCGCTTAGGGCACTCAGCCACGAAAGTTAAGCAACAACATCCGAGGGTGCCAAAGTGGCCGAACCTCGGCTCGGACTGTTGCGCGTATGCAATTAAGTCGCGATCTGACTAATTCCCTATCCGTAATTCGATCTAAACTAACTATACATATATACACGTTTCTGCCCCCTGGGAGGAGGGAAGGAACATGTGTATGTGTATTTAGTGGTCTGAAATTTTTGTCTACTCTAACTAGGCAAAAAAAGAAAAAAAAAAAAAAGGTCCCTTACAGAACCTATGTACCTATGTGTGTTGTGCATGTGTGTATAATGCAGTGTCATGTATGGCTGTGAAAGCTAGTGATTGTAGAGTCAATTGTATCGCGCGAGCGGCTGCTTGTCTCAAGGGCTCCATGCCGATGGATCGGACCTAGGCTTGAGTTGCCGCAGAGGAGGGCGGTCGTGGCAGTGTGCGGGAGCGAAGTTAACCGTACGTCCCCTGCGGAGGGAACGGTGGTTTCGCGGGCGTGGGCGCGAGCACGCATATGTTGCGGGAGCGGACGCGAAATGAGAAACCGGCAAAGTATGAAACCGTAGCGCTCACCGCCTGCTACCGCGGCCGGCTCGCTAGTATTGTTCGCAAGTCTAACCTAATGTCACTGTCTCATGATCGGTACTCCGAGAACGACGACGAGCACGATCGTCTTATCAGGACCTTTTTCATACTTCGCTTACTTAGCATTTGGCATTTTGGCATAAAAAAAAAACAAACTATATCACATAAAATGCCGCCAAAATTACATACATATTATAGGTCCAAATAGGTATTTTTTTAATGTTTTGTCTTATAGCTTTTTTGTATTACACACGATAAACTATATCATGCTGTCTTGTTCTATAAAAAAAAATTAACTGCAAGTGACACGTTAAGTTCATTTATAATTATTAATGAAAGTTCGCAAGTTAATGTGTTCTTCGGACAGGAATATTTTGTATGGAACGGATATTTAATATTCCGAGTAACCATGAAACATGAAATTTTATATTGATGATTTTTGAGATGATTTTTGAGAACTTAATTAAATTTCCCGTTGTGCCTTAGATATTTTTTTTGTGTATGACTATTACCAATTAGTACATATTTATAATAATATGTCAGGGACAGAAAAGTGTGGGTAAAATAGTCGATTGACCCATTTGCTAAGAAACAAGTACCTATCTAATATACGTTAAACTTTTCCCGGAACTATCTTTGCTAAATCTGGGTCGAAACTCGATCTATAATATCTAGACTGTGCGAAATTTTCATCTGTGAAAGTGTAATTTAATATCTTATAACTTAGGAACTAACAGGTTTCCATAAATTATTCTAGTTATTTTAAGTAGAAATTTTTTGTTCAATCTCTCGGCGATTAGGTTTCGGTCAGTGTCTTTCTACAAAAAAAAAATAAAGGAAAAATATAAGTAATAAATATAGATATTAAAACAGTATCTACATAAATAAATTTCATCCAAATCGATAGAGCCGTTTCCTAGAAACCAATTTCATATATCGACACCCAATATGATTCACATCATAACTCATTTAGCAATGGCTTTTAGAAAAGCCGTTTAAAAAAAAACACTTCACGATTATTTTTTTTGGGATCGTGATTAAAATTTTATGATACCTATTTTTCAAACTATGCCCCACGGTTTCAAACGTGTTAAATTTATTTGACCAACTCTCGCGCCGAGGTGGTGAGTAGGGTTACCCGAGCTCCTTGGAGTAGGAGGGTTCAGGGTCGGCAACACGCTAATTGATACCTATAGTATTATAAGCGTCTAGAGGCTACGGTAGCCGCTTACCATCTTCTTCTTCTATATACATATTATAAAACTCAACGTCTCTCTATCTGTATGTCCGTTTATGTTCTTTTCACGCGAAAACCACTTATCAGTTTTTCTTTTTTTTTATTTTAATTCGTAGCTATGTTATCTGACCAGGTTATCGGATATATTTTGTAAAATAAAGTAACATATGAAATAAGTAATGACGATAATTGTGAACCAATTCGGAAAAAAGACGCATTTGGGGCGTTTAAATGGCTTTGTTCAACGCTATGTAAGCCATACGAGATATATCAAATCAGTGTTCTACATAATTGTAGATCTTAAAAAGATCTACAAAAAAATCAGCGATATCATATATCTCGCTCGTAAGGATCATTTACAATAAGCATTTTATTATTTTACATTTTACAATATGCATTTCCGTTTTTTGAGCGGGGACAGCACAGTTCGCGCGTGCAGTCAATCGATAACAGTCTTTAGTCCACGCGAGCGGAGCCGCGGGCACAGCTAGAAGTATTATACTTAGAAGAAATATTCTATTCATATGACGTCAGCAGAACTGTTGATAAACACACGTTGTCATAAATAGAAAGATGAAAAACTCGGCTAGCTACCACTCTCAAGTTGAATCACCCAGCACCTTTATATGTGTTCCCACAGTTACACTTAAGTCACTATATGCTTATGGCTTATCACGTAATATTAATAGTTCTAAGGATTGCCAGATTTAAGTGGCAGTGGGCGGGGAACATTGCTCGTAGGACGAATTGCCAAATGGCCGAAGAGTTCTCGAGTGGTGGCCACGTACCGGAAGGTGGTCCAACGACCTGGTAAAAGTTGCGGGAATCCGCTGGACTCAAACAGCGCAGGACCCCTCATTGTGGCGGATATTGGGGGAGGCCCATGTCCAGCAGTGGACGTCTTTCGGCTGAGATGATGATGATAACGTAATATTATGTAAGATCACATGAAATTTGTTATCGTCTGTTAACCACCTCATCTTGTATGTAATATGTTGCGTTTCAATATAAATAATTACATTAAAAAAAGAGTCTATTTCTTAACTTCTTACTATAGACAAGTAAACTAGACTTACAAGAGTTACAAACTGTACTGCGAGTCCTTACCGGGATTTTGATTTGTCATATCGTGGTCGTTTTTATTTTAATTCATAACTTATGCTATTTGGTTAATTTTGGGGCATTATACATGATATAGCTTGGTTATTGTGTCCAAGTGAATTAGTGAAGTGGATTATAAATTATAACTAGGAACATGCATTTGAGATGTCACAAAAACTCCCTGGACAGTTTTAACAAGGGAGCCGCCATCTTATTAGAAGTATATTTTAAGATTGAATTATATTGAATTTGAATTATAAGAAAAATATTTATCTCACATGACGTCGGCAGTATATTTGATGAGCACAGTTGCCATTACATAAATAAAAAAGCACATGTAATATATTACACAATACATATATCTCATATTTTTTATTAGATACGGCTTGGCTGCGATCTTATGTAAGATGAAGGTTTGCCACCAATCGGACTGCCTCAAGTAGAGAAAAATCTCCAAAGACATTTATTTATCTGTGCTCTACCTTACTTTTAATTTCAAATATTATTTTTTGCACTACCACTGACTAATTCTAGCGTATTCCTCTAATCTGACTCATGAGTTAGCGGTTCCTAAGGTTTTAATGCTACGGAACACTTTAGGAATCGCTTATTTATACGGTCACTTTTTTAAAATACGAATTATGTAACTTCCCCGCTACAGTTGTTAACTTTTTTATAAACCGTGTATTTACATTTGCCGGTCTCCATTAAAAGTGAACGGTATCACGTAACACGCAACTTATGTGTTTAGATACTAAATGACACTTATTTAATTGCATAAAATTTTACTTAAAATAGGTACTTATTTATGCAGTGATCATTTCATAAATTACATACACTTTTAGGCTTTTAGGAATTTAGTAACATTTCAATGTAACGTTGGAAACTGCAGGGAAGTCTTACAATATATAAATTAGTGCAGGTGAAGTTATAAGGACTTTAAACAATTAAACTTAATTTGGGGAATGTCAGTAATAGTAGTCCAGTCCTTAATTTTCAATACTTCACCATATCTGGCTAATATATTTAATCAGTGCATAGAAACAGGAACTTCCATAATATAATGAAAATTAATAAAGTAGTTCCTCTGTTTAAATCATCTTGTAGAAGTAATCTTGGAAATTTTAGAGTAATTTCTGTACTTCCTTGGATTAGTAAGATTTTCGAGAAAATTATGCTTAAGCAGCTAGTAGAATATTTCAAAACACAAGAGATTTTAGATGGTCGGCAGTATGGTTTCAGGAAATCAAAATCAACCACTGACGCTGGTGCAACGCTAGTATATCATATATTTAAGGCCTGGGAGGAATAACAGGATGCAATCGGTGTACTTTATGATCTCTCCAAGGCGTTCGACTACGTTGACCACAGTACGCTTATACTTCTTAAGCTGAAACACTATCGTGTGTGTGGAAATTTTCTCCATTTCTGAATGGTTTGCTCTCATTAATTTACTACTAAATGCAAACGAAACCATATTTATGAGATTTGCCTTGCCCAATGTTCGGCGTGTTAATATTCATATCAAAATAGAAGGGAATTTAGCAGGTTTAGTTGATAATACTCTCTTCTCGAGTATTATGCTTGATTCAAAATTACAGTGGAGTTCGCACGTTAAATCTTTGGCGAGAAGACTAAGTTCTGCTGCGTTAGCAGTGCGTAAGATTTTCTAGTTAACAGATATTACCACTGCTAGGTTAGTCTATTTCGCTTAGGTACTTCCATAGCATTGTTACGTTGTAAAACGAAGGCTATATATTATTCATTGTATAATATTAAATAAACGGTAATTAATAACAAATTAAGCAATTTAGTATATTTTTTTATTTTTCTTTCTTCACTTGGCTACACGGTTATAATATTTTGCCGCTGGCATGTACAATCGCAGAACGCAATTGCTCTTCGTGGCTGAGTGCCTTAAGCGCTCGCCCCCAAGTCCGGTGAAGCTGTAAAAGCCGTTCGAGGCTCCTGAGCCTTTCTAGCTAACAGTATAGTAAGATCGAAAAAAAAAAGCAATTGCTCTTTTCCTGCGATATTCTCTTTTGTTTGTTTACCCTTACCGGCTACGAAGCACCGTGTCTTGTTCGCCCATTGCCAATTATTCCTTGGAAATTCCCGTGCTATTTTCGTCGTGATATTTTCTCGACACGTGGCTATCGGGAACTATATCTGCTGGTAGCAGATTCTTAAAGCCGTGGATATTCTCCCATTTTGATTAGCGCTGCCATTGAATAGAACCCTGATGAACGGGGTTCTTAGTACAACTATTTTTATAAGTACTGTGACCTTGAGCTGTCTGAGGAATACCGTGCGCCAGGAGTGTGGATTAGGTTCCGGACCTCTCCACAACTGACCTGCTGACGCGACGGGCCGCTACTTAATGTCTTACGATATTTTGCTGTGGGGTTTAGCAGCTGAGGTAGATACCATATTCATATTACAAAAGTGGGCAATTCGAGCAATATACAACATGAGACCTCGCGAATAAATAAAGAACAACTTCCAGGAATTTATATCTTAACTTTGCCCTAAAATATATTCATGATAATTTTATACATAATATATTCGTAAAAATTTTGACAAGCTCGATTTTGTCAAAGACCACCACAGTTTTAATACTAGAACTAGACATAAACTAGTCATACTGTATTTAGACTTAGTAAGACTAATAGTTTTTAGGTAATAGTGTTAGGTTCTATAATAAGATCCCGAAGCACATTACTGATTTGCCGGACGAGTTCAAGGGCCATGTTATTATCAAACCGGTTTTACTGTCAAAAGGTTATTATAGGGTGGATCATTATGTGAATGATAGTGATGTCTGGAAGTGACTCCCTCTCTGTGCATACACAAAATTATTAATATAATTATTAACTGTAAATACAGTTGAAAAAAAAGATAAGCCCGATCGTGTTTCTTGCCGGCTCTTTACGAATCTAGATGACTGGTGGTAGTGTTTTTACGTTCGTAAGTGCCCTCTTGGAGCCTAAATTGAATAATATTTTTTTATTTATTGTTATATTTTTGTTTATAAGTTATTAACACAGTGTTATAAATTATTAGTTTTATACACTTTCCAACTACAATGTTATAGGTATTGCTAATTAGTGCGTTTAAGTTAAAATTATTAGAAAAGGTATAATGTTTGTATTAATATTTAACAAACACAAACAATCTAACTTTACTGTGATTTCTGTTATGTGAATAATTAAATTCAATGTTTTTCGAAATGATATTCGCTTTATGAACACAATAGTTTATTTGTATTCAGCTTTATACGTACACAATAGTCCTAATGTATTTTATTCATTTGATTTGACAAAAAAAAACTTTTACGTGATGTAGTAGAAACAAAACGTTTTGACAACAATTATGACATTATAACAGCGCTGTCAGTTGGCGGGTAATTTCAGTCTATTTTATAATACCGTGTAATTTTACGTGTTATTTTTCATTCGTAAAGTGGATTATACATATAAACTGAAAAAATTTTGAGACGTCACAAAAACGCCACCATCTTGTTAGAATAACTTTGAATGTTTAAAAAATATTACGAAGACTTAAGCATATTTACACTGGCAAGTGCTTTCTCCGGCGTTATTTAAAAAGAAGAAGAAGAACTGTATAAATATTGTAAATGTAAATATACGTATATATACATAGTATCTCAACTAGTGATTATATTCTCTCTGGTGGTATCCTCTTAGTAGTCACAGAGTACATTATATATACTAAAAATAGTAGTCTGTGATATAAATTGTCCAGGCTTGCCAACTTAGGGCTTTTAGCCCCAAATTTAGGGCGGAAATATGCATTTTGGGCTTTCTTTAGGGCCTAAAAAAATTTTGGGCTGTTTTTAGGGCCGTAAATAGTATATCATGCATTGAATTAAAACACTCAGAATGGTAGTACTTGCACGCAGAGCGAAGCCATTTTAAGTTAGCCTTTAAAGGCTACCTACGTCTCTGTGCGACATTGCTAAAAATTAAGTCATAGTGCAAACACAGTGACGACGACATTACTATGAAATGTTGCTAGTTGTCGGAAAAATTTCATCACACTTTTTAAAATTAAATTTCTTAGGTGGTGATTCGATAATTTGACGAGAATTGAAAGTTTTGAAGGACTCCTTAGATTTAGACACGTTTCATTACATGAGAGCAAAAATGATATAACGTAGAGAGAAGGAAAACTAGTTATCTAGGACTAGCTTCTGGGAAGATAGCTATACATTGTATATCTTAGATTGATATTGGTTTATGTATGTACTAGCAATAGTTATTAATAATAATTACCATATCATACAGATAGTGATAAACCATCACTGATTTTTTTTTGTCGCGTTTCGGGTTCAACTTGTGTATATGCAGTATATGCAAAAAGTGTATAAAGGGGGGTATTAGTGATCACGACCATCATACACGTAGTAATACACGCAACGCTGAATCTAGTTTGACGCGTTATGGGATCAGCCAGTGTATATGCAGTAATAAAGCGGGGTGGTAGTGATCGCGACCACCAGACACAAAGTTATCACCATTGATTTTCTTCTGGTTTGTCAATATCAATAATTAACCATTTCAGTTATTGCCTTTATTATTTAATCAAAATGACGATAGGATAAATGAGACTAACACTCACGGAATACTTTAAATTCCCCATTTTTTTGTTAACATTTCAATTGGTTGCAATATCATTGGTGCGTTTGTGTTTGTGTTGGCAAGTGTAATTACGTGTCACTTACGTACACATGTATTTAGTTTTGGCATAATAACTCATTTCATGCATCAGTAAATTGACCAAAACGAGAAAAAAGCAATAGTACTGTTAGTCTTTGGTCAAGTTAGGAATAGGAGTTTCCCTATTACCTTTATACCTACCTATTATCTTTATACCTTTATAGTTTTATTACCTTAATAAAACGGGTAACTCATTTAAACAATACTTTTGAGTAGATACACAATACAGGGCTTTTTTGGGGCTTTCGAATATTATTGCATTTAGGGTTATTAAGGGCTATTTTATTTTGATCTTAGGGCTATTTTTTTTTAGGAGTTGGTAACCCTGGAATTGTCAAGTCAAAAGAAAAACTTGTGCGAGAAAAATCACAAATACATTTTTTTTCTGCCTAAAACTTAAAACTTGTAATATGCAACATTAACATTAAATAACAAGTATTTACCATGGACGTGAAAACTACAAGTGAAAGTTTAGGTAAAATTGCCCCAAATATAGCGGTCAACGCAGTTTTACAACCTAGCCAAGAATTGCCTGTGGAAACACCAATAGTATCAGGCTATGACTGGGAAAATGGAATGGATTATAATAAAATATTGGAATCATACGCCTTGTCCGGTTTTCAAGCCACAAATTTTGGTAAAGCTGTCACTGAAATCAATAATATGTTAAAATGTCGCTCAGTTTCTTTGACTGAAGAAACAAGCGACCCTTACGAAGAAGATGTGTTTATAAAAAAGAAAACAAACTGCACTATATTCTTGGGCTACACCTCAAACATGATATCGTCCGGTTTGAGAGATACAATAAGGTTTTTAGTTAAAAATAAACTTGTCGATTGTATTGTGACCACAGCTGGCGGTGTAGAGGAAGATCTAATAAAATGTCTCGCTCCAACGTACATAGGCGACTTCAATTTAAGCGGGAAATCGTTGAGGACTCGTGGAATCAACAGAATTGGAAACTTATTGGTACCAAATGATAATTATTGTCTTTTTGAAGAATGGGTTACTCCATTGCTGAACCAGATGCTTGATGAGCAAATGCTAGAAGGTGCTATTTGGAGTCCGTCAAAGATTATTACAAGATTAGGTGAGAAGATTAATAATGAGAGCTCTGTTTGTTATTGGGCCTGGAGAAATAACATTCCGATTTTTAGCCCAGCATTGACTGATGGTTCTTTAGGAGACATGATGTATTTCCATTCATATAAACGCCCAGGCTTAGTTATTGATATTTTAAGTGATTTACGTAGACTAAACACAATGGCAGTCAAGGCCAACAATACTGGAATGATAATTTTAGGAGGAGGTGTTGTAAAACACCACATATGTAATGCGAATTTGATGAGAAATGGTGCAGATTTCTCTGTTTATGTGAATACAGCTAGTGAATTTGATGGGAGTGATGCCGGAGCAAGGCCTGATGAAGCTGTCTCTTGGGGCAAGATAAAACCAAATGCGACACCAGTGAAGCTGTATGCAGATGCAACTTTAGTGTTCCCGTTGATTGTGGGTCAGACATTTGCAAAGTATCATTTTAGTAATAAAAAGAATGTTTAATAATGTTTTTTTTTATTTTATTATCTATTATTAAAAGTGTATTTCCACCAGTTCCACAACTCATATTATTAAACAAAAACTTAGTAAAATATGTCTCATACATTGGTTTCATAATTTTATTTTTGTAATAATGTAGTAGTAACATGAAGAGGCATTTATAGAAGCTGATGTGACAATGATGGACGGTTTCCACTGTTTTGGATTGAACTTTGATTGCCATCAAGCACACAGTCATAATACAATACAAAAAGAAAAACAATAATGCTAGTGTAACAACATCATATATACTCTGTCCCAAATATTGCTGACACAAAATACCAATTAAGTATGTAATAAAGTTTATATTTTATTTTCCTCATATGAAAACACATTCGGAAAATAGTTTCTGACCTAGACTATGCTATTATCTATGTTAATAAATCTGTAGTTCTGTCCCAAAACATATTATTTTTCCAAATTTTCGTAATAGACATTATAAGGATATTTATCACAAATATGACATTAAAAATTATCTGTCTGTATGTCCGTATTTAAATCAAATGTGGCTCAATCGATTTTATGAAATTTTGTGAAAGGGAATCTTTATTATGTTCCGCAATTGATAGACTATGAGAATTTTGAAATATATTGAATATGAGTAAAATTAAAATTACTAAATGAATATAATTACACGTTGAGGAGCCGCGGGGCATTGCTAGTCTTCAATATTATTCGTAATTATAAATGTGGTGCAAGTTTTACATAAAAATAAACCTTGTATTATTGAGCATTGACGATGCATCACTTTGCATGATAGTTCACTATCATATTGTGATAGCATTGCGTTTTGCGATTTTAAATTTCCCTCGTATTTTTAACAATTTATTGGTGAAAATCTATAAACAAATAGCAAATAAATAAAAAAAAAGGTTATAGATGTAATTCTACAGTATTAAAGATTCCAAATAAAAATATTTACCTATATTTAAACTACATGCATATTCCCTATTGTGTATAAATACGCATGTTATTGATAAACTACTTATTTGAACATTAATTATTCGTTACGACAGAGTCATCTACTGTCTGTCGATCGAGAACGTTATAAATAGTTCTTAAAAGCGACATCTTAAGTTTACAGATTAAAACATGATACATTTTTCAGAACAATACTTGTATAATAAAATTAAAAGGAATTGTTGTAAATTTGTATTTATATAAAATATTCGAAACGGATATATAATATGTTTCAATATATATTGAGGTAAAATATATTTTTTAGTTTGTTTTTGAATATTTCTGATGTGAATGAACTCAAAGAGCTGCCAAATATGTATGAAGTTAGCTGCTGTCTGGATTCTATAGAAATTTCATTAGTGTGGTATGCTACTCATAGAAATAGTGATGTACATCAATAATAACAATATACTAAATCAGTATTTATAGCATTAAAGAAACGATAAAATTTAATTACCTATTCAAATTTTGTGCATTTTAATGTTTGTAATTGACAAAATAAAATACCTTTGATTATTTTAAAATTTTGTAAGTGTAATTAACACGACAAATTTATTTATGGGTAAAGGTGCATCCGCGGCTCCATGTACGTTTTTTACGCAGTAATGATTTTCGTCTCATAATTTTATTTTCACACATATTAATTACAATTTTTATAGCCTATCAAATGAGGAATTACTGTAATTGCTGAGTACAAAATCATCAAAATCGGTTGTATTTATTTACAGAATTTCATAACAATCAGTCAAGCCATTTTTGAGTTAAATCCGGACATACAAACAGGCAGACAGGCAAAACAATTTTAAATGGCACATTCATGATTAGTGTCTATATAGAAAGTAGCGGAAAATTTTGAAAAATATTACATAAGTATACAGACAGAACTACAGATTTATTAATATAGATGTACGAAGAAATATACATATTCTTATTGAAAATAAATTCAAACTTACAATAGTTCAATAACTGTAAAATATATTATATCATCAGGTATACTACACTTAGTTTGGAGTTACATCCTAGAAACTTGCATAAAAATAATTATAATGGAGTTTTGTGGGATTTTAATATGTCTCGTTTTAGTGGCAATCATTTTAATCATAAACTTACATTATTTAACCTTATATTTTGTATTATTCATTGGCATTGGGGAGCAAGGGTGGTCACTGTCTATCGGACAAAAACTCATTTCTCACTCTAGAAAATTTGACAGTATTGAAGGCCTATACTGCTTTTATTCTTTTCATCTTGAAAAAATAAATTAGGATATCATATCGTGCATGTCATGACATTTTTTCGTCCTGCTTAAGAACAGATGATTTCTATTTAAATTACCGAAATTAAAACTTACAGTGATTGATCAGCTGGCTGGCTGCCTCAGGAAAATTCGCTAGCTACGCCAATGGTAACATTGTTGCCATTTCAAGTAATAAATTTTGATTATTGTGCGAAAGGGTAGTTAACTAAATTAATCGCAAGGAACGTGAATTTTGTGTTGTGATAAAACTTCCTGATAACTTCTAGCAAGGTAGCCACCATTTTGCTAGAATGCTGTTCTATAAAAAATATCCTATACACGAGACATTGATAGATTTGTATACACGTGGCAATTAAATAATAATGATAAGAAAAACTATAATATGGATACATTGTTCCAAATTTATGTAAGACATAAGAACAGAAGCAAAGTACTGAAACTTCACCTTATATAACATTCTTCAGTTACATCTATCACTTGTAATTATCGTCTATATAAATAAAGTGATGGAGGTTTGCAGTTGTGCGCGCATCACGCCAGATGATAGATTAGATACTTGGTCCATATCTAAAAAAATTGCAATATCTTCATAAACAATAATTCTGTAGAAACATGTGCGGGGCGCGGGCACAGCTAGTTTCAAATATTATTGTTTCAGAATGCAACCGCGGTCGCCTACGTCCGCTGTTATTATAACACGCTATCAGATATTCACCGTTATTTCATTATTCATCCCATCCCTCGGTTATTCATGCTTTTTGTGTGCGTGTGTTCCTTGGAGTCGAGGGCCGCGAGAGCGAGTGACTCCCAGTGCAAAGCTCGCCCGGTGGCGGCTCTCGACTTCTATTTACTCATCGACCATAGCTTGCCGAGGCGCCGCGCGGTCGGTAGCCTCGTTGCGCTGTATTTTACGTCGGGTTGCATCCAAATAATCGAACATGATAATTTCTTTGGTTTTTTAAAATACAACAATTATAACATTGATTTTCATTCATAAAAGTGCAAGTTAAATGTAAAAATTAAAATGATTGTGTTGCGATCGGTTTTAGTCGTTGTGATCCTGACCGGTAAGTCGCATCCTTTGCGCCCTTTGATTCGTAGGGCTATTTATAGGTTCCCCGCTGCAGATATTTTATGGGAATTGTTAGAATGTATATTATGTTGCATGTTTTGGCTTGCAGCGGCCGCTTTGATGTAATATAGTGTGTCTGAATACGACAATTATTTTACGTTTGATGTTTATTGTTAGCTCCGGATGTTTGATGATTGATGTTAGGCACTATTGTAAAGGGAATGCAACATTGTTTACATTTAGCGGCGATAGGGTTTCATAACATTTTTGTTAATGCATATTATATTTTAGAATTCATGTGACAATATTATTGTTTGTTACTTTATTGGTCACTTAATATTATCCTTAAAAAGTTATATGTTTATTTTTACTACATAAATTAATTTTAAGTGATTTAAGAAAATACGTTAGTATGCGTTTAAAGGCATGTTACCTATTTTTCGGAATTCGCTTAGTTAGGCACTAATTTGAATCGGTAACACTATCAGTGAACAAAAAATTCGGAAGGCAATCACGAAGGTTAAATAATAAATTATAGTGTAGAACCATCAACCATTTCATGTGGGAAAAATTATAGATTAAATTTCTCTGCGTTTGAAATCAGAAATAAGTCGTGAGCTGGCCCGTACCTTCCTTCTGAAAGAGGCCCTTGCCCAACAGTGGGATATTTACAGGCTGGTAATATTATTAAGAAAATGTATAATAATAGTGCACAATTATTAATATTGTTGTATGTTTCTGATTTTATAATTTATTACACTTTAAGAACTTTATTACAATACTTGTTTTTTACATTACTAGCAATGCCCCACGGTTTCATCCGTGTTATATTTATTCGGTTAACTCTCAACCGCACCATTTAGCTTATCGTTGTTCTCATTTACCGTATTTCCCTAAAGCTTTCCAGGTTGCTTGAAGTTCATTGTTACTGCTCCACTCCTTAGGATCGTAGCGTGATATTATGCAGCCTATAACCTTCCTCAATACATGTACTGAAAAATGCAAAGTGTTTTGCAAATCGTACTGGTACCTAGTTCCAGAAATTACTACCCACAGAAATTATTTTAGAAGATGCACAACATTATAATTTTTTTTTTTTCGAATTTGCCATAAATGTTAGCCTTTGCAGATTTTACATCTTCATCGGGCTTGGGGGCGAGCGCTTAAGGCACTCGTCCACGGAAAGCTAAGCAACAACATCCGAAGTTGGCAAAGTGGCCGAACCTCAGTTCGGACTGTTGCGCGTATGCAATTAAGTCGCGATCTGACTAATTCCCTATCATTCGATCTAAACTAACTATATATATATATATATATATATTTTCCCCTTTCCCCTGGGATGCGGAAAGGAACATGTGTATGTATATTAAGTAATCTGATTTTTTTTGTCTAACTAGGCAAAATAAGAAAAATAATGTCCCTTACAGAACCTATGTACCTATGTGGCGTGCATGCGTGGCGGCGAACTTACTGCTGGAAATACAAAACCATTATATCTTTTTTTTTTCTAGTCGGTCTTGAAATTTAATTTGGCGTTTAAAAGTTTAATAAAATCTATGAAATATTGTGTATAGTGATTAACATGCGTTTTAAATTTCGCGTATCTGCTTTACGAACGTACGTTAAATTTTCAAGGATGTATTGGTAGGGCAGTTAAGATATTAAATTCTTGAAACTTATTTGTCAGTGATCTGCGAGAACCTATGTCATAAATTTCTCGAACTGTTCGGCCCGTTCGATGTTGTTATGGTTATGTATTCCAGAGAAATTTCTCTAATATCCTTAAACCCAGGTAGGGCACGCCCTCGGCGCCATTGTTACCAACACAGATAAGTTATTAATCACGTCAAGAAACAAAACCAATTAACCTTACAATGACAGCTTAAAAACACAGTTCTAACTTTACGTTATTTATGTTTTTATACACGTTTTTAAAGCAATCATTTACTGGCATAAATGGCAGCGCTGTTGATTTTTTAATGAATTAAAACTATTAGTTTAACTCTAAACCAAAGAGCTTAAAATATATAATACCCGTGAATTAAAATTTATTCATTATTAAACCTTTAAATTAATACAACAATACATTATAATATTTTAATAGAAATTATGCCAAAAAAACGCGGCTACAATGCTGAGACCACGCGTAACGTCATCGTACAAGAAAAATAACAAAGTTGATTTCACTAGAATTTAAATTACAGCACCTACATAATTTTAGAGTCACTATTTCCACACTTAGTAATAATTTTAGTCACTTATTACAAGATTACCTAATAGCACAAATTAATTGTGTATATTTAAATGAACAATAACTATTTTTTTCCAGATTTGTGTTGAAGAATTGATCTTGATATTTAAACATACTGTCAAGTGTATTTTGAATGTTACATTTCGGTTTGTTTATTTAGCATGTAACTGAAAACTGTTTAAAAAAGTTAAATCCGCCTTCAGTTGTTTTAAATGACAAGTTGAAATATTTTAGTGAACTTTTCTTTAGTCAACAAACTGAATGAGAAATTTTATCGCCGTATGCTGTAGGTACGAATAAATGACAATCGATAACTGTATGAAGATTACGATTTCGTATTCCTATTTCTAGTCCATAACTTTACGTGAATTATTGTTTAAGGTCTAATTCTAATATTATTATTCTATTCCTTAGTTTTTGGCCCTAAGAAAGCAATAAATGAATGTGAACACACTACTACTGGTTCGGAAAACACCACAGTCATCGAGAAGAACCGGCAAGAAACTTGATCGAGCTTATCATTTTTTCTTTCCAATTGTATATTTAATATTTACAGTTAATAATCATATTCTCATATTAATAGTTAAGTCGATGTACAGAAAGGAGTCACTTCCAGACATCACTATCATTCACATAATGGATCCACCCTATAATAAAATTTGACAATTTGCTTGACATAATTAAAAAAATATGTTACAATCTTTGAATTGTAAATAACTAGCTGTGCTCGCGGCTCCGCTTGCGTGGACTATAGACTGCTGTCGGTCGAGCGCATGCATGACCTTGCTCCCGACCCGCGGCGCGCCAGTCTTTTATTTTAAAGATATAAATGCTTATTGTGGGAGATCTTTAGAAGACAGACATAGTTTGTCGCTGACTTCTTTGTTGGTCTTTTTAATATCTACAATTATGTAGTATATTAATTTAATATATCTCTTATGGTTTACCCAGTGAAAGCCATTTAAGCGCCACAGAAGCGTTTTTTTCCGAATTGATTCAATATTATCGTTACCGCTTATTTTGTATATTACTAAATATATCCTAACACGTGACCAAATAATATATCTATGAATTAAAAAAAATGATAAGTTGGTTTTGCATGAAAAGTACATAATCGGACAGACTTCGAGTTTTACAATATAGATATATATAATATAGCGATTTTATAAAACATACCCAATACCGTGACTTTATTATTGTAAAACACGCTTTACAGTTTATCGACCAAAACTGTAAAATAGAAAAATAATTGGTTAATAGACATCCCTACCCCTTTTGAAGTAATTCTAGTACGTTGATACAATCAATTTAAATTCTAAGAAAGAGTGAACAACAATCGGTCATTGACCTCGCTAATAACGCCTTGTTCTTACAAGAAACAGAGCAGCCAAAACAACTATCAGCGAAACAGATAAGCAATCAGAGAATTAACGCTAACAAACCCCAACTAAGGAGACAAAGAGGAATGTTGGAGCTTTCGATGCGCCACGCCACGCCGTGCCACCCCTGTGATCAAGGGCGCGCAACCCGCCCGCGCCTGGTCAGGGGAGACCAACTATTAACACAGACATGTTTACGACTCCTGACTTCCCCCATACCGTTCAAATTATGAACTTAAGCGATTAGCGGGATCTTAGTCTGTTATGTAGTGTTTTTAGTTCATTTTGCGCTGCTCCCGCTCAAAAGAGGGAAGACAAAAATGCTTATTGTGAGTGATCCTTAGAAGATAGATATATGATATCGCAAACATTATTGTAGGTCTTTTTAAGAACATTAATTTGATATATCTCTTATGGTTTACTCAACGTAAACCATTTAAGCGACCCAAATGCGTCTTTTTTCCGAATTTATTCACCGTTATCTTCACTGCTTAATTCGTATGTTATTTTATCTTACAAAATTTATCCTGTAACCTGGCCAGATAACATAGCTATGAATTAAAGTAAAAACATGTAAAACGCGTATTTCAGTAGTTTTAGCGTGAAAAGCACATAAATGGAAAAACAGACGGAGAGACGTTGGGATTTATAATATGTAATAGATATGGGTGGTTATAGGCTATAAAACTTCACGCTACGATCTTAAGGAGCGGAACAGTAATCATGAACGTCAAGCAATTTTGCAAGCTATAGGCAAGTACGGAGCACTCTCCGTACAAGAACAACGATATACCACACCTAGACGGGTGCGTTGGCGGCGCGGTGGTTAGTTAGTCGAATAAATTTAACAAATACGTAATCAAAATTATGACAATAAATTATTAAACTTGATATAAAAGAATAATTCAATTGGAAGCGGCCTTTTAATGTATTCTTCAGATATGATTTCCAATTCATAAACTCTACTGTATTTACAATAAAGGAAATTGGATCGTCGTCGCTTGTCGTTTATCCCACTTGTCAATTTAAACTTAAACTTCGTAAACCGGTCTAAATTCAACTCTATTAGGCAAAGGCTTAAGCTCAATTTCTCAAATCATATAAATCGAATTTCGAAACACGTAATGGCTCCGTAACTTTGAATATTTTTTTCTCTATATTCGAATTTCAAATGAATATTTTTGCAGTTTATTTTGACATGTCAGCAATGGTTTCCATAATCGATATTAAATATGGGAAATTGTAAAGTGGTTTTGAATAAAAACCGGATATATTCAAAATAAAATAAAAACACATTGATTGTTTGCAATTATATTATATTATTATAGGTCCTTACATATGAAATTGGTGTTTTGTTGAACTGGCCACCTTGATCTCAAATATCTGGCGTTTGGTTAGGAATTTCAAATTCAAATTTATTTCAATTTAAGGGTTGTGTAAATTAAACGGATTCTTGATTTCATCTCATCGTATCGAAGTATTTGTATCATTAACAATAAATTGGTTTGTGAATAACTGATAATACGATTTTAAAGATATTTGTTTGTCTTGTAAGATTTGTCATAACCCCTTTTGCCAGGTCATGTAGATTAATATTGTACCCCTACTTCCTTTATTTTTATATAACTAAGGTAGCAAGCAAACAAGTATACGGCTCGCCTGGTGGTAAGCGACTGCCGTAACCTTTAAACCCCTCTACCCCAAAGGCTAACTGTAAGAGGCTTAACATTGATATTGCACCCTTGCGAGAGACCAAAACTAAGGATGAAGGATATATGCGTAAAGCTTATTTCACTTTTTCTGGAAGTATAAGAGTTCCCTGAAAGTACGAGAGCATGGTGTAGGTTTCGCGGTCCGTAATCAGCTAGTCAATGCGATAGAGACACCTATAGGTGTGTCCAAGCAAATTATGTTCTTGCGTCTTAACACAAAAAGCGGATTCGTCACCATAATTTCCGCTTATGCACCAACGCTCAATTCAAACCCTGAGACCAAGGGACCCATTGTACGACTTGCTTGAAGAAACAGTGAGCAAGGTGCATTCGACCGACAGATTGAATTCTAATTATTCTAGGTGATTTTAATGCTCGCGTTGTCCAGAACACATTAGCCTGGCCCGAATGCCTCGGAGCACACGGCAAGCAACATGCAAAGGACCATGTGTGTATGATGACGTCACGCGCGGTCACATTAACATAATGCGGCGTTTTGTGGCATATTTTTATTTAAATTAATAATGTGTAATCTATACAATTCTATAATATAATAAAGCTGAAGTGTTTTTTTTGTCTGACTGTTTAACTGGAACTATGAGTCGGATCCGTAAAAATATTTTTCTGCATATGGTAGTCAGACTCACGGGGTATAGCAGTATAGTCAGTTCAAAAAAAAAGGGTATAGTATAGACGACTCTAAGGAGCGGAGCAGTAACTATGAACATTAAGCAATCTGGCAAGCTGTAGGCAAGTACGAGAAGTGGAAATATGATAGGCTACACGGGCGCGTTAGCGAGGACGCTGTTGAATAAATTTAACACGGGTGAAACCGTGGGGCACAGCTAGTAATACATAAATATTGATTCACGGGTATTATTTTCAAAATATATAGTGTTAAAAACATCTTTTAAGAATATAGTAAGTCTAATTAGTATATATTTTTCGTCTTGTGTAACTTGATGTCGTGTGTCTGGTATAGGTACTACCTAGAAGCTGTTTCATATTTCACGTTCATCAGTATGCAGATATGCTGACACAACAAAATAATATTACACATCGCTTCTCAAGTCGACTGGTATATGTAATCATAGGCAATTATTATATTAATTTCGTTATAACAGAATATGCAAATGTCTTTTGAATATCCTGTGTATAAAAATAATATACTTACTGCAATGAGTTACCCATTCAATTCATGCCAACGACTTCAGTTACACCTGTATAACGTGGTGAACACTAAGAAAGGATTTTGAAAATTCACCTCTAAGGAAGATCAAAAATAGGAATATTTCTGAAATGTTGTCGATGTCGAAATACCATCGGGCATATGGCTAGCTGTTCTACACTATCGAATCTATTCAATAAAATTGAAATTACAATATGGCAGTGTATTATTGTTTCCTTAGTCTACTTTATGTTCTACTTTAAAAATTAAAAGGTATAAAAATGGTGGCAATATATGTATGCATTTTAAAACGTATTTGTCACGTTCCAGCGGTCCAGACACTTGAGTAAATCAACATAAACGCAATTAAAACGTTGCCGACCGCGGCATGCTAACGAATCGCTGCGATGCTTGAAGAGTTTAGAGTGTTGCAGCCGCTTGATGTTTCGGACCTCGTTGTTACACAGGAAAATGTGTATATATTATATACTAGCTGAGGCTGAGTACTCAGCGTAAGCCATTTTAGCGCCCCATATGCGTCTTTTTCCGAATTGAATTCCGATTTGAAGCAATGATGGCTTAGTGGTAGCGTGTACGGACATCGCGTATGAACGTAAGTTCGAATCCCTACATTGAACCTGAGTTTTCGGTTAAAAAATATCGCGATGAAACCATAGCATGGTGTTAGGGCTTTTTCTAATGCCCTTTTGGCTTGCTATCACCCTCAAGTTGAAAATTTGTCGCCAAGCACCAATAGGTGTGTTCCGGCAGCCGCACTCGAGATCCCGTCTTCCACAGGCTAAGCGTGTTACCATCTTGGGCCACATCGTCTATGTAACGATAAAAAAATGACACCATTATCCTCACTGCTTATTTCTTATGTTACTTTATTTTACAAAATATATCCCATAACCTGGCCATACAACGTAGTTATGAATTAAAATAAAAAACATTTGAATCGGATAAATAGTTTTCGCGTGAAAAGAACATAAACGAACAGACACACAGAGAGACGTTGAGTTTTATAATAATTATAGAAGATATAGATTATTAATGTTGGTAGTGTTGACGGTATTTGGACTCTAAAACTAGGAAGGAAGGCTTAATATCAATTTCACGTATCAGTATTACGTACTAAACATAATCTGAATTTGCCATTTTGAAGCCAATATTTTGCTATTTTTGCTATAGTTTAGCTCTTACGAAATACATAATTAGGGAGTGATTAGAATATCACTTTATCAATACCCGATTGTTATTTAATCGGTTTTCTCCCTACCATATAATAGTATTAGATTTGAATTAACTATATATATTTTTTACTATAAATACGCTTGTGTTTAACCACTACCTCACCTGACCGTAAGTGTTTTGTTTTGTTTCAGGTATTGGAACCGTATTTGCAACAGAAGGTATGTTATTTAATGTAATATATACTTCATAGTTACGACTCTTCGCGCTCCGACGCGAGTGACGCGACGTCACCGAGCGAAGCAGGTGTTGGAGGGGCATTAGATTGCGCCGTGGGACTATTATCTCTAAGAATTTTATATTTTATGCGTTGCAAAGTTATTAAATTGTCACACAAACTAGCACAAATCGTCTCATTCTAATCTTCATTGAAAGACTGGCCTAACAAACATAAACTATGCAAAATTTGGTTTATTTGAATGTTTGTCCATCAGTTACGTTTGGGTTTTAATGAAATTTGACATAAAGTCGATGTTGTGGAATAGGACATAAGAATACTTTAATAACGATATATTAAAAAAATAACACTTAGCGAATTGGGCGGGCAACAGTTAGTGTGATTTATATATTACTTAACTTATTAAACCGTTTTTGCGTGATTGAGTAACAAACAAATAAACTCACTTTCGCATTTATAATATGAGTAAGGATAAATAAAATGATTGAGGTTTGACATTGGGTGCGCATCATGCAAAAACTACAAGATAGATGTTGATCCATTTTTTTAATTCTTGGATACTTGGTTCTTATAAAAAAATTACGGTATCTACAATAAATAACAAGTTATTAAAGCTTTAAGAAACTACGATTTTTATAAACACTACGCGTTCTTCTGTCGTCCATGTGGTCGAAGCTGTAGGCACAGCTAGTCTATTTATAAATATTATTAATATAAATTATAAGTGACAACTCTTTTAGAATTTAAAGTTAAACAATTATTGAATACCCAATTATTCGATATATTTTCTACAAAGTTCGACATAAATAAACTGAACAGTGACGTTACTAAAACGTCGATAAAAGATTGTCTATGATTTAACAAGGTTAGCCAAATTTCAAGATGTTTCTTCACCTTGCGTTGCCTTATCGACAACTATGCGGCGCGCCGGCGAAATATAAATTTCAAGGCATGTTAATGGATAATTCGGATTTTTTACGTGATCTTAGCCATAAACTCGTTATTTGTCTCTTTATCATGAATAATGATTAGCATTTTGAGTAATATAGTTTGCTTATTGTGCACATATGAAGCTATCGAAAGAGTATTTATCAAATATCTTGCAGCTAATTTAAGAATTTACGTTTCTTTTGTAATAATTAAAAACACTACACATATATGAATGAGAAAGAAAAACCATACAGTTGTTCAAGACCAATATTTTCTTGCAATGCATGCCCCTTCAAATCAAAACATCTCAATATTCGCAATGATTTAGCGGGTATCGGTGCACATCCTCGAATATACCTCGTCTTTGTCACACGCGTATCATGCGAAGGGGACGGCACAAAAGATTACTTCGCTATTCATGCAGCAAGGCAACGAGACTCGACGGAGCGCACACTGGACTAGTCGATGACAACATATTAGGGATGAGGGATTACTGTTCTATCGATATATTTTTGACAAAAAGTAATCGCCTGCGATTACGTTCGGGTTAAACTATACTAATTGTACTGATATTATTAAGCTCAAGATGTTTGTTATTATTTTAATTTCTGTTTTAAGCAGCTAATACCTGGAACAATTCTTCTTGTATTTTATATTGTACTTATCAAGAAAGGTTATAGGCTAAATAACTTCACGCTGCGACCCTATGGAGGAGAGCAGTACCCATAAACGTTAAACAATCTGGTAGAGAAGTACTGTAAGTGAAAACAATGATAGGCCAAACGGGTGCATTGGCGGCGCAGATCAATTAAACACACACAAAGAAAACACCCATAACTTGTACTCAGTTCATAAGATGTATGATTTTTATTGGTTAGGTTTTCAGTACTGCTTTTGACAAGGCATCTTTTGATAACGCAACGTTCTGTTTAGTTTACTGCTGATCTTGATTTGTACGCGTTGCTGAGATGTTCGCTGATGGTAGAAGTAAATCAAGAAAGATTGCAATCGTATCTATTTATGTATATAGATATACCATACAAACTTGTACTAAACTCAATGTTCAGTGACGATTGGAAGGATTGTAACTTGAAAATGGAAGAGAATCAAACGTAGTAGGGGTGAGCTATAACAGATAAATTAAGAAACCTGTTCCACCTGTTCCTCTACCAGAGAAATAACACTTCCAATAAATTGTTACAAAATGACAACCTTACATGCTGTCTCTTTCCATTGCTATAATTGCAAGAGCTTCTTGCAAATCTATTTGTTTGGATTTCTCTCTAACAAAGGAAATATCCTTATGCTTGAATAGAGAAGAGCGCGTTCCAAAGTGAAACAGTTTACTTTTGTGTCACGTACCAGTCTGTGGAACAGGTACGTAGCTATAGCTTTTTCGGTTTACAGATAACAGTTCCAAATTGATACCTTTAAAAAATTTATTTCACATTAAATATATTTACAAAAAAGCGTTTGTCTCACCACTAGTTAGAAATAGACATTGCCACTTGATGACTCCACCATTACGTCGCATACATTTAGAGGAGAAAAATCTTTCACTTCTGAAAAACAAACAAGAAATATTATAAAGTCCATTTGTTTATTCCTAGTAAACCTTGTTTTTGTTTTCATCACTTCGGAATTTTAGTAAACTATATACTGGAAAATATATCAAAATTTTAGTAGACTTAATGATGGCAACTGGCCACTCGAAAAACAACATTAAACATCTTTATTCCAATTTATACACTTGGACAAACTGTTTTGATTAATGCAGCACCTAAATTACAGAATATAACTAAAAAACATGTGATCAATCAAAACAAAATCATAATTTTGCGTATTCATATGACTAACAATTCTTTGTATACTTCAGCTATACTTTATTCAAGTTAGGCCTTGAGAATTTAGTCAGATCGCGACTTAATTGCATACGCGCAACAGTCCGAGCCGAGGTCCGGCCACTTTGGCACCCTCGGATGTTGTTGCTTAGCTTTCGTGGCTGAGTGCCCTAAGCACTCGCCCCCAAGCCCGGTAAAGCTGTAAAAGCCGTAAAGGCTCCAGGGCCCCTCAGGATAACAGTGTAGTCAGTTCGAAAAAAAAAAAAAAAGCCTTGAGAAGATATTTAGAAATTTAAAACACTATCAACGGTACCGAAACATTGTACTATTATTCGTTTTATATCCAAAAACGTTCCCATAAGTACATATTATATAGATTATCTAAATAAAAGAATAATAAAAAATATCCAGCAACCGAGAGAAAAAATATTACACATCAAAAATCACCCCGTAATGACGTATGTCGCAAGAGCAAAGTGAAGCGATAGCAGAAACCGCAAAACATTGATTTGAAAATCGCAAATTCCGTACATAAATTCCAATTCAAGGTACATTTACTTTTTTGAATTTGCTATTTTTAAGCCGATATTTAGCGTTTTCTATTAACACTTTGCTTTTGCGAGATACGTATTTGGGGACTGGCCACATAGTTATTGGCGGGACCTTAAACTGTCTTGTTATGTTTTTTATTTTAATTATATTTACCTTATTTGTCTCTCTATATTATGTAATATTGGTGGCATATTGTGTATTTAGGAAATAGATATTGAAAGGATATGTATCCACCACTTACCCGCACCTGGAAATCCTCCTTTTCGGGGTACCCCGGCTGAGTTGATGGCTTAAGTCGCTGATCACTAAGTAAGGCACTTTATTCGTCACTGGCACTAGGTTTGCTAATGTTTTTGAACGGTTTTTGATATATTTTATAATTTTTCACGGAGCAGTTACTCTCAGAGCATTGTGTTATATAGTTTGGATAATTGTGCTCTAGTGAAATGCATCAATTATACATAGTAATTAAAAGCATGAATTTTGAGTAGCCAAAAAAACTCCCTGGATACTTTTAACAAGAGAGCCGCCATCTTGTTAAAGTGTAGCTTGAGATTAGAAAAATATTATATCCAGGTGACATTGGCATTATCTTTTTTGAATAAACTCACGGCCAATATAAACATACTAGGTAACAAAGGACTATCCTTTTTTGAAGTCGTTTAAAAATAATAAACTAACAAAATGGTAACAGACATTTTGAATATTTTTGACGGCTTTCATCGAATAGAAGTAAAATGTCAAAGGCTAGGTTTCGACAGTCGAACAATGATATCCGTTTCCGCTGGCAACATGGCGTCTGTGTTTTCTAGTGCACGTTCTGTCGATTGTGAATATTTGATACATTGGTATCAGATATATCATACCGATAGCTCTTCTAATGAAAATATATTCAACTAACATGTGAGAGGCGCCATCTTTTAATAATTAACATGAGAGCTGTTAGATTGATTACTTTCTATAATGTGATAAAATATTTGCATAGGTCAGCTAGTGTATTTATTAGTATACTATTACTTGATTAGGGATTACTCTCAATAATTACATAAATGTAACATAACGTGTAATAACCGTTATCGCTTGAAAAAAAAATGCTATAATATCAAATACAGTATTGACAACATTTCGTAGAAATTAATGAATTTAGTGAACGCGACAAAAACTTATGATACGAAGAAGCCAAAAAATAAACACCATATATTCCTCGCAACTGAAAATGGTGCCGTTTTCCGCATCCTTTTGTTCCATCCGAAATGGTAGTGTTGCTAGTTTTTTGTCCCGACGGATTGATGGACCATTGTATTGCCGTTCGCAAAAATTCCCCTGTCGAATTATTGATAAGTCTGCTATGTCATACTTTTTTTGTGTTTTTCTATGCCAACTCGTTTAGAGAATTAGATCGTTTTTCGGAGTTCACAATTGTTTAGTTTGGATTCCACGTCGACTTGTTTGTTTTACGTCTAGGCCTTTTATAAAATTTTAGCTGTGCTTTGTTCCAGTTTTGCAGTTTTCGAATATTCGTATTTTTGCTATTGAATTAATATTAAGCCAAATTTTTCTCTTGTCAATGTTAAATATTAGTAATTTTATTTATTTACTAGCGGTGCCCCGCGGTTCCGCACGCGTTTTTTACGCAGTAATTATTTTCATACCATAATTTTATTTTTACTCATATTATTTATAATTAATATAGCAGATCAATTGAGGAATGATGAAAATAGGTTGTAATTCAACACATTTGCTCAAAAAATTCTTTTACGAAGCTACATGCTGACTACATGCATGCTACATGCTGACACTTAGAAGGTAGATGCTACGAACTTCGAAAGTTAAAATTTACGCACCATACAACGGAATGTGCGATAAAATATGTACTCTCACCTAAGTACCTGTTTTACTGCATACTCCGTTGTATAGCACCGTGCGTATGCTTTACGTTTTTTTTTAATAAAAATAAATGTATATAAGAATTCCATCAAGGAGTTTCACAATAAGCTGAATGATCGAACCGCCTTGGAAGCGCTTTTGATCATTACATTTGTCTCATTTTAATAGTAAAAAGAAAATGAGACGAAAAATGTAGTACTAATTTTCACAACGCACGTGACGCCATTTGCAAATGCCCACTTTTTCATATTAGAAACGTCAAAGATTGTTACGACTTACCGACTGATATTTATAAACAAAACAATAATATCCTTTTGATATCCTTTTTTCCATTCATTCACATACTACTTAACAATGTCAAAATAGGTAGCGTTTAATGTAAGTATTAAATAGGAGGTTTTTTGCGGGATCTTGAACTTCCATGTTGTGGTTTTTATTTTTAATTCATTAACTTAGGTTCTTTGACCCTATATTATGTAATATTGGTGGCATTTTGTAGATTTTGTGGAGGACCGATCACGACCGCCGGCGGGAACGGACGTGTTTACGACCGCTCTCTGCCGCCTTTGTGTAGTTTTACGACCGACCGGCTTTGCTGCGCACCTGCATCGCACCTGCGCCGCACCTGCGTATCGCCGTCTCGCTCGCACCCATTGTGTAGCGCTACACAAACAAAAACTGCACTTTTAAGTGCAACTGTTTCTATTCGACGAAATCCACACTTTAGTGGTCGCTTGCCGGAAACCTCTCGGTGTCAACAGAAGGCAAGTGGGTGCGTGACCCAAGCGCCCCTCGGTTGCCTCCTTCAGAGGCAAACGATAGTACTTGGTCGGGCTCAGGAACCTTGGCCCTTGATAGAGTCATAGTCAAGCCCTGAGTGTCTCCTTCCCACCCTTCCGATCCTGCTACACATCCATCCCCGAGTGTCTGTTTGGGCGTAGCTAGGTATTTATACCGGCTGCGTTCTCTGCCTCGGGCTTGATAGGGACCTCCACGTAGGGCCCGGTAGGTTCTTTTCCTGCGAGTCATTACACCGTGACCCGCAGGTCCCTTTGCACGGCTCGGGATAGCCGTTTAAATTCACTCGGCGCACCCCCCTGCCTCTCCGGCAGGGAGGTTTAACTTCACCCCCGCCCGCCCAACCGCCACCGCCGGAATGGCAAACTCGCCAGACCTAGAACGCTTCAAAGCGTTCGCAATGAGCCTCCACCCGTCGCTCTGGACGGACTACAATAGAGCCATCGCGGCCGAGCAACCCGCCGTTGCTATCGCACAGGCCACCGAGGCCCCCAGCGACAAGAAAAAGACCGCCGCGCGCTCCCGCTCAACGGCACCCCGCGCTCACCGTCAGACACCGTACAAACGGCCGTCATCGCGCTCGCGTTCCCCGGGCAATCAAGCCACAATCACAGCGCCCTCTGCGCTACCGATTGGGAACTCATTTGCATCGTTAGTCCCCGAAGCGGAGACACCGTCGCTTGTAGCAACAAACGACAGTTTCTCACCCGCTAGCCTGGACCCCGAACCCGAGTCCAATGAAATGGACACGGCGATACGTACAGATAACGAGGGCTTCACCCTCGTTCAAAAAAACAAGCCCGCCAAACGGGCAACGCGATCGCGTCCCGAGTCTCCGGAGACTCAGTCCCGCCCACAAAAGGCACAAAAAACCGGGCTTAATAGCCACGCCCCCCGCTCCGCAGCGCCCTCAGCGCCTGCCGGTACCTTTGCCGGCAGAAAGGCGCGTCGCCCGCCCCCCGTCACCGTCCAGAACAAATCGGTCTGGACAAAACTCTCAGAGAAACTGAGAGAACTCCGTATCCACTACACCCAGGCCAGTAACACGGCCAACGGTATCCGCGTCCAAGTTTCCACCTCGGACGAACACCGACAATTCACCAGGTTGCTCCGAGACAGCAACCTAGAATATTTCACGTACTCCCTGGAGGAAGAACGCCAACTCCGGGTTGTAATCCGCCGCATCCCGGTGGAAATCACACCCGAGGAGGTCAAAACTGACCTCTTAGCCAAGGCCTTCCCTGTCCGCGAAGTGCACAGAATGCACGGCGGACAATCAAAAAACAGACCTCTCGACATGGTCTTAGTCATCTTGGAACTGACCTCCGAGGGCAGAGCCATTTTTAACGTTAGGAAAGTGTGTGAGCTCTCCGGAATAGCCGTAGAGCCCCCACACAAGAATCGCAGTCCTCCGCAGTGTCACAACTGCCAGCTGTACGGTCATTCGGCACGCAACTGCCATCTCCGTCCCAGGTGCGTTAAGTGCCTCGGGGACCACGCGACGAGCGAGTGCTCGCGCACTCGTGAGTCGGCTACCCCTCCGAGCTGCGTGCTATGCGGCAACGAAGGTCACCCCGCGAACTATCGCGGCTGTCCCCGTGCCCCGCGCCCCACGCGCCCTACGCGACCCATGCGCCCTACGCGACACACCCCTCCTCAGAGGACACGTCCCACCGTAGGACAGCCAAAGCCCCTGCTCACGCCAGAGGCTTTCCCCAGCCTCCCGGGCGCCTCCAGCACCCCGGTGGCAGCCGCCCCCGCGCCCCGCGCACCCCCTCCAGCCATGCGAGCCCCTCAAGCAGCATGGGTCTCCACTCCCCGCCCTCAGCCTCCTAAGGCTCAGGCCCCCCCGCCCGTGAACACGCGCCGCGGCGTTGACTACATGGTCATGCTCTTCCGCGAGCATGACCCTCAGGAAGTACTGGCGTACGAACAGTGCGTCGCTGAGTACGGCCCCGGCGAATCCATCAGGCGTTTCCCCCTGATGACAGCGACGCTAATGCGCCTGGCCCGTGCCGGGAAATAGATATCGGTTATCAATGGCACGCATTAAGCCTAGAAGCCTCAACATATCTTTTTTTAACGCGCGAAACCTCTTTCCACAACGGGACTTAGTATCCACCTTTCTTAGGGAACGGGAGATAGACGTGTTTCTAGTACAAGAAACACTTCTAAAACCCAGTAGGCGCGACCCTAAGATAGCAAATTACAATATAGTCAGAAATGACCGTGCCACCCGAGGCGGCGGCACGCTCATCTACTACAAGCGTTCCCTCTATTGCATGCCAATAGACCCTCCCGCACTTACCAATATGGAAGTGTCAGTTTGTAGAATAGGCATGACTGGCCATCCGTCAATCACGCTTGTCTCTGCATATCTCTCCCCGAGTAAAAGACTCCTTCAGTCCGACCTGGAGGCGCTCCTCTCACTCGGACAATCCGTCATAATAGCAGGCGACCTCAATAGCGGTCACACTCACTTCAACAACTCGCGTAACACCCCTAACGGGGTTATACTTGATCTGCTATGCGATGTGCTCGGCTTTGACGTTATAGCCCCGCTAGAACCCACGCACTTTCAAGATAACTGTCACCCGACAGTACTTGACATAGCCCTCCTCAAAGGTGTCTCGCTTCGGTTACGACTTATAGAAGTCGTACACGAACTAGACTCCGATCACCGCCCGGTTATTTTACAACTCGGGCAACCGTTCGACCCCAGTCCGCCAAAAGTCAAAGTAGTTGACTACGCGATCTTAAATCGCTACCTAACGGATAACGCGACCCCGTCCAGCTTAGCTAGGATCCCCGACGTATTAGAGTCAACAGCAGACGCCGACTTAGCGATCGATTCCCTGGTCGACTACCTCCAAACCGGTGTAAGGGAGGCCTCGAGAGAGGTGCAAGCGGCGAATGATCGCCGCTTTATACTCCCCCCCGGCTTACGAGCGTTAATCACGGAAAAGAACGCCGCGACACGTGCACACGATTCTTATCCAACGAGGGATAACACCCGTAGGTTACGACGACTTCAGAGAGAGGTCAGAACTCGCATCGGCGAGTTCAGAGGCCACCGGTGGGATAACCTCTTAGAGGGTCTCAAGCCGTCCCATCTGGCTTACTGGAACCTCGCCCGCTCTCTGAAGTTAGAAGCTTCCGCCCAGATGCCGCCCCTCGAAAGGGGCCCCGATCTCCCACTCGCGTTCGATAGCGACGATAAGGCAGAATGCCTTGCCGCAAGCTTGGAGAGTCAGTGCTCCCCAAACTGCGACAACGTAGACACTGCCCACATCGAAACTATCGAGACCGCCGTTCAGGAACTCACTTTGAATCCCCCCGCGGAAACGTTAACCCTGGTCACGCCAGATGAGGTCTGTTCTATCATCAAAGGCCTTAAGCCTAGGAAATCTCCCGGTCCTGATGGCATCAGGAATGAAGTACTCAAACTTCTTCCTGATCACCTCATAGCTCTTTTGGTCTGCATCTTCAATGCAGCCATAGCCCACTGCTATTTTCCAGCCGTCTGGAAAAAAGCTATAGTTATAGGTATTCGCAAGCCCGGCAAAAAAGCTTCGCTTCCCGAAAGCTATCGCCCGATCAGTCTCCTAAACACCCTAGGGAAACTCTATGAGCGGATCCTTCTGAACCGTCTCAAGGTCGTTATAGACGACAAGAATTTATACCCGCCCGAACAATTCGGTTTTCGCGCCCGTCACTCGTGTACACATCAAGTGCACCGCCTCACGGAGCACATCACGAGTAACTTCGCCAAGAGCAATATCGCTCCCGCCCGCACGCTTGCGGTCTTTTTCGACGTAGCCAAGGCCTTTGATAAGGTCTGGCACGCCGGACTGGTCCACAAGCTACATCAATTAGAAGTCCCGGATAGGTTAGTTCATCTAGTTCACGATTTTCTACGCGACCGCACCTTCCACTACCGAGTGGAAGGAGTACTATCTACCGCCCACCCTATACGCTCAGGCGTCCCGCAAGGTTCCATTCTAGCGCCTTGCCTTTTCAATCTGTACGTCAGCGACCTCCCGAAGCCCGAAGAGTGGTTTCGAACGTGGCGAATAGCTATTAATCCGGTAAAGAGCGCCGCGATTATGTTCGAACCGCATACATGTAAACTACCACGCACGGTAGGACCCCTCTCATTATTCGGTAGGAATATCCCTTGGGCCACCAAGACTAAATATCTGGGTGTCACCCTCGACTCGAAGCTTAACTTCAACGCACACGTTACTATAGTCCGGAATAGGGCCGTCTGGATCCTTTCCCGCTTGCGGCCCCTGCTCAGTTCGGTAAGCAAAATGTCCTTAAGACATAAGCTTACACTATACAAGATGTGCGTCCGTCCGATCTTGACATATAGCTGCGCAGCGTTCGCACATATGTCCAAACATAACTTTGTCCGCATGCAAAGAGTCCAAAATCGGTTTCTCCGTCGCCTGCTTGACCCTCCAGCCTTCGTTAGGAACATGGACCTCCACAGGGACATGAGGCTTCCCTCGATAGAAGCCTATGTGAAATATCTCACCAGGAGATAACTTCGATAGCGCTTCGAATCACCCCAACCCGCTCGTAAAATCCACCGTGAACTACGTCCCAGACAACTCGATCCCCGTTGCCAAACGTTATAAACGCCGTCCGCGAAATCTCTTTGTCGATCCCGACGACGACATCGAGAAAGCTAATAATTACTACGCGTCCGCTCCCGCAACATATGCGTGCTCGCGCCCACGCCCGCGAAACCACCGTTCCCTCCGCAGGGGACGTACGGTTAACTTCGTTCCCGCACACCCGCCACGACCGCCCTCCTCTGCGGCAACTCAAGCCTAGGTCCGATCCATCGGCATGGAGCCCTTGAGACAAGCAGCCGCTCGCGCGATACAAGTGACTCTACAATCACTAGCTTTCACAGCCATACATGACACTGCATTATACACACATGCACAACACACATAGGTACATAGATTCTGTAAGGGACCTTTTTTTTTCTTTTTTTGCCTAGTTAGAATAGACAAAAATTTCAGACCACTAAATACACATACACATGTTCCTTCCCTCCTCCCAGGGGGCAGAAACATGTATATATGTATAGTTAGTTTAGATCGAATTACGGATAGGGAATTAGTCAGATCGCGACTTAATTGCATACGCGCAACAGTCCGAGCCGAGGTCCGGCCACTTTGGCACCCTCGGATGTTGTTGCTTAGCTTTCGTGGCTGAGTGCCCTAAGCGCTCGCCCCCAAGCCCGGTAAAGCTGTAAAAGCCGTAAAGGCTCCAGGGCCCCTCAGGCTAACAGTGTAGTCAGCTCGAAAAAAAAAAAAAAAAAGTGGCATTTTGTGTGATATAGTTTGGTTATTGTGCATTCGTGAAGTGAATTGTAATAAAATAATTAACTGGAAACGTGCATTTTGAGATAACACAAAAACTCCCTAGATAGTTTTAACAAGAGAGCCACCATCTTGTTGAACCAACTTTGAACATAAAAAATAATACGAAGAGAAACACATTGACACTGGCAAGTGTTTATTGTGACGCCAAAGCAAGAAGAAGAAGAAGTATTAACTAGTAATCTGTATTTTTTTTAAATCAAGTATATTCAATAAAAAAATCTGTTTTTATTCCCTACAATCTGAATTAATCCGAGGTGAAGAGTTCCCCGTCATTCACAACAACTAGTACTACTAATAGCACTACTTATTAATGCTCTGGCAGCATCTTACACTCCAGAAATAACTTAATAAATAATAATAATATAATTGTCTGTGTCTGTACTAGTCGTGAGACGGTATCACAAAACACTCATTATGTACTCTTCATAATTACTTTTTTACAACGGTTTTTTGTTTTTTTTTTTTGATTTTATACTTAGATGTATATCAATGAATAAATAAAATTCGTAAAATATAAGGATATAGTGCATATTAGCATATTGTAATAGGAACAAAGAAAATATTGCTGTTACACACAACAGAGAAGAACAGATGTATAGCGATCAAAACTCTATTAGGAAGAGGTCCCCTGAGAAATCTACATAATGTGTGACCGGAAATACAATGTGAGCCGAGATGCCAAGATACGCTCAGGTTTTTAGCGAATGTCTGTATTTTCATTATATTTTCTTATAGCTGATATTCAATTGGAGTTTCTGGCGGGATATCAGTCTGGTATTTATTGGGTTTTATTGTTTATTCATAAACTAGCTATGCCTCACGGTTTAACTCATGTTAAATTAATTCGACCAACTCCTCGTTCTTGCCTACAGCTTGCCAGATTGCTTGAGGTTCATGGTCACTGCTTCACTCTTTAGGGTCGTAACGTGAAGTTATATAGCCTATAATATTCCATAGCAAATAAGCTATTTAAAACAAACAATATTTTAATATGAAAAGAATTTCACCTTTAGTAGCCAATTGTCAACTAAAGACAGACAAGGTTTTTTTTCGACAATTTGCTTGCTAAGGATTTGATTTTGATGAACAAAAAATAACTCAATATGTTATGTTCTAGGCTTACGCCTAGAACTTACAAAGCCTACGCCAACGCCCTCTCACTTCCCGGACTTCCGTACAATTTACCAGATTGATCGTTATCAACTTGTTGTTCATGATTATTGCTCCGCTCCTTAGGGTCTTAGCGTGAAGTTATATAGTCTATAATTTTCTTCAATAAATAAGCTGAAAACGCAAATCTGACTGGTAGATCCAGATATTTGCTCGTTCAAACAAAAAATCTCTTGAGTTTTATGATAATAGTATAGTTTTGCATTGTTTGATCCTATATTGTGTAATATAGTTAGCATTTTACGTAATAAAGCTTGGTTAGGTTATTGAAGTGAAACTTCTTATGCGACTTCCAACAAGGGTGGGTTAAACGTTTAACGCACATTATCGGTCTCTCCTCCTTTTGTGAGCCAGAGCGAGAGAGCAAATTTCGGTGTGTATGTATATTGCACACTGTTTAATATTTGTATTTCAGCATTTAACGTGTGTTAGTATATGTGAAAAGTACGTGAGCTAATACTACTGTACACTGTATGCGGCTGCGTATTACAGCTTTTTAGTAAGAAGTCTTATGTAACATATGTTAAATAAAATATAAAATATATTTTATAATGAAGTTTCACTTCTATCGTGTGTGAATCGCACACAACTCTTTTTTTTAAGTGAAACTTCTTATGCGACTTCCAAGAGTTAAACGTTTAACATTTAACGCACATTATCGGTCTCTCCTCTTTGTGTGAGCCAGACCGAGAGAGTAAATGTCGGTGTGTATGTATATTGCACACTGTGTAAATAAAATAGAAAATGTCTTTTAAAATGAAGTTTCACTTCTATCGTGTGTGAATCGCACACACACCTTTTTTATGAACACGTTCAGTGGATTGGAAATAGTAACATGGGCCATGAATTCTGAGATGTCACAAAACTATGGAAATTTCTAACAAGAATGCTACGATTTTGTTAGAATATTAAAATCGTCATAAGACTTTGTAAAACATAATAATTACCCACACGATAATGGCAGGAATGGTCTTGAATTGCAAGGATTATTAGTTGCCAAGTAAAGAAAAAGAAGAATAACATACACAGCAATGGGTTTATCGTTAACCTGATATTAAATGACGATGTGGCCCAAGATGGTCCAACATTTTAAGCCTATTGTGCGGACTGGATTTTAAGTGTAGCTGTCGGAACACACCAATAGGTGCCTGGAGACAAATCTTCAAAATGATGGTTGTAGCCAGCCATGTGGGTATTAATAAATATTCTACCACAATGCTGGTTTCATCACGATTCATAATGATTTCCTTCACCGAAAGCTCAGGCTCATTCATTGTCATTCCTCAGAGTTTCTTTTTGCCCAGTAGGGGACTACAAATGTTTCATTATTAAATTATTATCCTCATTGGAGGTCTTCTTAAGTTTTTCAAAGCCAAGTTGCTGACTGAACAATTCTTGGAATACATTGGTACATATCAGACAAAATGGCAGTGCGTCAAAAGTGACATAAAAAAAATAAAAGCCGTCCATATTAAGGAAATTCGATTTTCGCGAAAATAAAACCGTAGGTCACGTATTCGGATCACGTGCCGACCTAAATACGGCACGATGTCTCCCCTCTTACGCGAGTCCCCGGTTCTTATAATGTTTTAACTTGGTGTATGGTTTCTTTTTATGGTAGAAATAACCGTAATTTTGTGAAACCTTACCCTTGTAATTATTTTTAATCATTTTCTAACAACCACTGCTATGGGCAAAATGATATGAATTAAAATTTGATGTAATTCATGTAAAAACAAACCTATAATTGCAAATAATTGTGGATTGTGGATATTAGCTGTTTGGTTCCCATGGTACAACAAGTTTCTCCTAGTTTAGGATAAAATTGTCCTTCAGAATTAATCTGTGCGAAAACTAATAGCTGTGTTCCGCCCGCATGGACTACAGAATGCCGGCGCTCGCGCGCAGCGCGAATCGTGCCGCCCCCTCAAAAGACGGAAGACAAAAATGGTTATTGTGGGTGATCCTTACAAAATAGATATATGCGACCGCTGACTTTTTTGTAAGTCTTTTTAAGATCAACAATATGTGGAACATTAATTTGATATATTTCTTATAGTTTACTCAGCGTAAGCCAACTAAGTGCCACAAATGCGTTTTTTTTTCCTAATTGATTCACCATTATCGTCACTGCTTATTTCATATTGTACTTTATCTAACAAAATATATCCTATAACCTGGACAGATAACATATCTATGAATTAAAGGATAACCATCTAAATCGGATAAGTGGTTTTCGCGTGAAAAGAACATAAACGGACAGACAGAGAGACGTTGAGTTTTATAAAATGTATAGAGATTTAAAAAACTACATTGATTTCCAAATTGTTTTTTTTTATATCATGCCAACCCTGAGTTACGTAAAACTAATCTGTTCTTTCTAACACGATGGTGTTAAAGAAATGAAACTACACGTTCGGGTAAAGTTAATATTATTACCGCCGCGCGATGGTAGAATCGTGACACATACACTTGCTCGGAAAGGCAGTTTGAAAAATCTGCGTCGGCGTTCAGGCGATCGCGAAAGTTATGAGTTTTTGAGTTATTATACAGCATCCTGAGCAACCAGCAGCCGAGGTGTAAGAGAAGGGGGTGGAGGTTTGTATTTTAAAGACTTGTCTGTGATCGTGTTTTAGATTTAGAATACTAATAAAAGTTTTTTAGGTAGTGTTAATTAAACATCGATTTTCTATCGATCAATCGATAGTCATTTGCATTGTAGAACTATCTTTTATAAAAATTACAAATTAAAGAAAGATACGCAATTTGTCTAACTGCAAGAAATCCCAAGAGATCACAAGAATGTTAAATGCGAATGAAACAATTAGTATTTAATCGATTGTTTTTTTTTTAACAGTCAATACCTACTATCGGGTTTTCAAACTGTCGATGTTTAATGAAATCTATTTTTAGGTAACAGTGTCAGTTTTTATAAGATCCCTAAGCACTTTTCTAATTTGCAGGACAAGAACTTCAAGGATCATATCAAGCAGGTTTTACTGTTAAAAGGTTAATACAATGGATCATTACATGAATGGTAGTGATGTCTGAAAGAGATTCCCTCTCTGTGCATGCACTAAATATAATTATTAACGGTAAACATTATTTACACAGTAAGAAGTAGTAATCTATATCTATACATATTATAAAACTCAACGTCTGTCTGCCCGTTTCTGTTCATTTCACGAGAAAACCTCTTACCCGATTTACATGTTTTTTTTATTCATAGCTCTGTTATATAGCTAGTTTGTAGGATATATTTTGGTAACATATGAAATAAGCAGTGACGATAATGGTGAATCAATTCACAAAGAAAAAAAAAGGACTCAATTGACTCAAAGACTTAAATGGCTTACGCTGTGTAAACTATAAGAGATATATCAAATTAATGTTCTAAATAATTGTAGATCTTACAAAGATGCAATAGCATATATCTGTCTTATAAGGATCACCCACAATAAGTATTTTTGTCTTCCGTCTTTTGAGCGGGGGCAATACGATTCGCGCGTGAGCTCAACCGACGGCATTCTGTAATCCACGCGAGCGGACCTGTGGGCACTGTAATTAATAAACCCGATCGAGTTTCTTGCCGACTCTTTCCGATGACTGGGATGTTATCAGAACTGGTGTAGTGGAAGCATGGACGTGGCCGTAATTTTGGACTGGCAAGCAAAAACTAATTGTAACTTTTTTTAACTTAGGGCAATTTGACTCTTCAGCACCTGATAGTAAGTACGGTACTATCAAAAAACAACGGCGATCGTCGATGACAAATTCCATCGTCAGTTGTCGTCGTCATGCCGGCCTATTGAAATGCCTCTTCACGTCTTGATTGGAAAACCCAATATCACAGGAACGGGCGAAAACGTTGACTGAAAGACCATTCCACTACCGCTCGGTTAACACTCGCTTAGCAACCCCTTACTAGAGGAGGGGTGGCAAAAGGTTTACCCGCGACTTCGCCGTAAAATGAAGCTACTTGCACTCCATCTGTTGTAAGTTGATTGTACTAATACAAAAACATTCGCGGGACGCTCACAAACACAAAATAATAAATGAAAAAAGTTTCCCGTTAACCCTCGTTAACTGTTAACCTGTGCCTCTGCAATTAAAGTTTCCTATATGAATAACATGGGGTATTGAGAATTGAATTATTTATTTAATTTATTATTATACTCCAGCCAAAGTATTAGGTTCTTTTAAAGTGTGATATGTACAGATATCCGCGCAGATTATGGGATTTATAATCGTTTTATTATATTATCGAATGATATTATTGTAATATTTTATCATCACTATTTAGGGATTGATCAGTAGCCAATTATTTTATGTCTAACCGTACACCGTACCATAAACCGTACGCAACGCTTTTACATAATAAAAGCCACTTTTAAAGCATTTCCTAGATACATACAAATAGTTTTCCGGTGTTTCTATTGAGATTTTGTGTACGCTGCCATTTATATCTACTCATTCATCATCATTTATAATTTATAACTACTCATCATTTATAACTACTATTCTTTGGTAAAACACTGTAAAAAAGGTAATGCGCTGATAAATTAAACTGGTGTTAAATTATAATAGGTTGGCCATTTTACATGGCATCCATCCTCTATTAGCGAATGATATAATATTGTTAATATAATGTATATAATCAAGTTCAAATGTGGATAGCAATTTCTTAGAATTTTACAGGTTTTTTTTTTGTTATAATTTTTGAACAAATTTTGCAAAATAAATAAACAAATGCATATTTCATTTAACTGATAATCTAAAATTAAAAATGTGTAAAAATTAAGTATACATTTGCAATTATTATAAGGTAATTTGTTTCTCGGAAACGGCTCGAACGATTTCGATGATATTTTGTTTTGCTCGCCCGGGTTTTAGATATATATAGACAAGCAGACGTTACGTATACGTTTTTTTGTATAGTATCACGTACATAGGAAATAATATTGGCTTACAAAAGACAAGTTACTTTGTCTCTAGTTGGTGATGCGCCCGGTGTCGATCCTATTCCGGTCACGAAGTAATAACGTCTCGAATGTCAAGATGGCAACTGACTAATTAATTTTTGGACTGTCAGGAATACTTGATGCTTCCATGTTTGAACATTTTATTTTCTATGGCTTTTGATCATTCGGCTTTTACGTAGATACTGTCGCTATTTATTAATACTAGAAATGTCCCACGGTTTCATCCATATTACAATTGCACTGCATTTTATACCCTATTTATTGAGGAAGGCTATAATAACTTCACGCTACGACTCCAAGGAGTGTTGCATTAACTACGAAAGTCAAGCAAGAAAGCTATAATGATGTATGCAAGTACCGTAAGTAGGGTTGCCAACCATTCGTTATAATAACGTATCCTACTTTATTTTAGATAAATATAACGTACCTGTGCGAAAATATTTTATATCAAATCTTTACTGTACGTAAAATACTGAACTATTTATCGATAGTTATTAGTATAGTACAAATAGATCGAAATAAAGTCTACTAATAAAGATAAAAAAGTTTCCAGTGAAAAATACTGTTGACCTGATCTAGCTTACATATAAAAAAAAAACTTTTATACTCTCTTTTCAGCTTTCACTAAGAGAGTTTTTTCGGTAATGTAGTGGCGAGAAGAGAGAAACAGATCGTCCATAAATTTGATAAAAAAAACTAGTTATTTATTTATTTATATTATATAAATTACGACTGTAAAACTGGCTTTGAAATTTTTCAATATAAACTATGACACATACCTGTTTTTCATCCAAATACTTAATTTTTTTCTATTCAACAAATTCTATACGTTATTTTACTGAAAAAACGTTGGCTAACCTAACTGGAAGTGGAACACAGAAAACAAGACAGATATGCCTTCGCTCGTGGCGCGGCAGTTTTTTTTTTTTTTTTTTTATAATAGCTCGGCACATTGAGTGTACTGTACCTGATGGTAAGCACACTACAATCCAAACACAACAACGACCACCAAGAGATCGCAATCCATCGGTGGTCGCCGCTGTCATGCCGGCCTGCTTAAGTGGAGTATTTGACAAATAATTTAACTCGGGTAAAACCGTAGGGCACAACACAACTAGTATAAAATATATTGAACAATACAATACAAAAGCGTGTCTGTATGCAACTGGAATAATAATATGTTATCTGAGTATAGATCAAAACATAAAAAAAGAAATTTCAAATATGGCGGCGACTCAATTAAACAGTGGCACTTTGTAAAATAATTAAACTTACCCCCCTTCGCGTAATAAACAACCCCCTGGTCGTAAACTGACACAACTTGATGGAATTTAGACCCTTAAATATAACATTTTACGAGTTTAGCGTGGCGTCTCGCTTTTAATGAGGAATCGTAAAAATTTTCATTGCGAAGTGAAAACTTTATTTACCCACGAAAAATATTTTACTACTGATTAATTTAATTTACAAATTAATTTAATATATTAAGTTTACTTATAATGAAGTAAAATAGGTATATTAAGTTTTTAAATGAAACGCTTAAAAACCTAAAGTGCGTTTTTTAATTCCACGAAATAAAATGACGTATCATGTCTTGCTAGTGAATTGGTCAATTTAATAATAGTGATATCCACCAATCCGAACTAGTCGTAAATCGTACGAGATATTTTTTGAAAAAACATTGTACCGCCCCAAAGGTGAAGACCGAACAAGGTAGACAAAATCGCGTCTGTCGTGGCCAAAACGAAGCACTCTTTTTTTGTCATATAGAAAATTTTGTATATTTCTGAATTATCTATACTATTTCTATACTTAATATTAATAAAGCGGAAAAGTTTTTTGTTTCATTGTTTGTTTGTTTAAACACGTTAATCACTGGAACTACCAGTCGGATTAAAAGAAATGTTTTTGTATATGATAGCCAGATTCATGAGGAATAGTATACGCTATCTAGCATTAGGCTACACCTCTCAGCTAGGCTTAAATATTGATTTTTTTTACGTAAGTCTGAAGAACATCGCACCCTAACTGCTTTATCCGCTTGCGCTGGCGTAATGGTTAGTGACACATAAATACAATGTTCTACAAAAATATTGCTCCTTTGTACATCTAAATAAAGTCCGTGATACCATATGCCTATCTCTTATACATAAGTTACAATAAGGTATTTTGTGACAAAATTTATAGAAAATTAAAAAGCGAATTTTGAGCATTTTAGTTAGGCATAGCATAATAATCCTTACGAACGAAAGTTACTTCTTTGTTGTAACCCGTTTAGCAAAAACAGTCAAGAGACTTAAAAAATGTTATATTAAAGAGATATTTAAATACGTATTTATAGTACAAATGCTGTGCCCCACGTCTTTTTTATACTACTAAGGTGGAATAAATTTACTGGATAAAAATCCTTTTTTTTATTTTTATAAGGTGGCAAACAAGCATACTGCTCGTCTGATGGAAAACGGCTACCGTAGTCTATAGACGATTTTAATACCATAGGTATCATCAAGCGTGTTTCCTATCTTGAACTCCCCTACCACAAGGAGCTCTGGAAACCCTACTCACTGCAGGAACACAAGATTATTTGACTGTGTTAAAGTTATTCGGCCTTCAACGCGCCGCCGTCAAGGCACCTTTGAAGCCTATCGTTGCTCTCACTTCCAGTACTTGCCTACAGCATGCCAGATGATTTGAGCCTCATGGTTACTGCTTCGTTATTTAAGGCATGAAGTTATATAGCTCTGATTGGTAGTACCGGAAAATAGCGCGCACAAAGAAAAAAAACAATTATATGTGCAGCAGTTCACACGTGTCAAAAGTGAAACCTTCAGAAATAAAATGTTCTTTATAAATTCTTTTGAAATATCCTAAATCAGCGGGATTCGAACTATCGACCACTCGTAATAACTGCTTATGAAGCACTAGGCCAATCCGAAGACGATCACAATCATAAAAATGAAGACTTGCATTAACCTTACATAATCTAAATGTATTCTATCTCATTCTCTCGTAGGTTAAATCCCATAGATGTATATGGTTGTCTCTTTTTACTGTCGCTTTTTCGTTCCATCGGCTTTCAAACCACAACGGTGCTAAAAAAAGATTTCACTTCAAAAACAATCTCTTGAACTTTGAAAGCGTATTTTTTTTGGTATTATTATTCTTAGAGGTGTTGATTTTAGAGATTTCCAATATCTAGTATACGTAACATTTTCCAACAGTTAACAATCATTAAAAGTTACTAGTAAAGTAAATCGAATTCGGTTGCCATGAGCCCCTCCCTACAAGAACCAATATGAATAGTTGGTTCACATCAAAACGGAATTGAGATCTCTAATCTCATAGAATTCAGGCACTCCAAGTAACCGTTTTCAAAGCTGTCCGCGTTAGGGGCGTGGATCGTAAAATTTTACGAGCCGTCTCTATAGCAACGCCGCCATTATCTTTCACAATGCGTGAAAGTAACGCTATGGGCGCTAGTTTAGCGATGTTTTTTTTTAAATTACTTCAGATATTTTAAATCAAGAAAGTGAATTTATAAATTCCATATACGTATATTGGTTATTTATGGATGAAATATTAAGTGCTGCGGAACGAGATCGGATGTTCAGAACGGTCACTCTGTTAAATTTATGTGTGGTATCAGATACAACACTTGGTTCGGTGGAAATGTACAATTTCAATGATACTAAAAATCTATTCATTTTAGCAAATATCAAAATACTAGTTGTGTCCTGCAGTTTCGCCCGCGTATAATTTGAAATAATCGCTGTTTGATGATTTTTAATACTTCAGTCATTGAATTATATAGTAACTTCAGTATAGACAATACTTTTATCGGGCGGCCAGGGTTATGCTTCACAACCACACGCACACGGCTCGTTCGCGCCACTACACCTATAGTCATAAACGCGAGCCGAGTGTTGATTTTTTAAAATTTACATTATCTCCAAAACTATTCGTCCAAATAAAATGCTATACCGGGCAAAGTTCATCTACATAAAATTGTCTTGATGACGAAGTAACTTTCTTTCGTAAGGATTACGAGTAATACGCCATGCCTAATAATACTGCTCATAAATAACTTTTCTAATATTCAATAATTTTTTGTCACAAAATACCTTATTATGGCTTATGTACTCGTATAAGAGATAGGCATTTGTTATCTCGGACTTTTTTAAACGTACTAAGAAGCAATATTTTTGTAGTACATTGTATTTACTTATTACTAACCATTATGCGAGCGCGATAAAGGCAGTTCGGGATTGCTGTTTCTTCCAACTTAACAAAAATCAACATTTAAGGCTAGTTGAGAGGTGTAGCTTAATGATAGATATATAATAATAGCCTCTACTATTCCTCATGAATCGGGCTCTCATATACAAATAGAATTTATAGAATCCGACTGGTAGTTCCAGAGATTAGCGTGCTTAAACAAATTCTTCAGCTTTATTATATTCAGTATAGATTAGTTAATTAAATTGCTGATCAATTAGTAGGTCGACTTCTATACACCAGGTGTAACACCGACTTAGGCGTGTCGCGTTCCGGGATCACCCGATGTATATCCAGTAATCAAGCAAGTTGGTAGGGATCTGTCCCCGACTGGGTCACGACCACAGTGCACATGATGGTAAACCCATTACAGTGACTCTCTCTTCGTTTGTCGCGTATCGGGATCAGCCAGTGTATATCCGGCTGCTGAGAGGCTTGTAAGCCTGCATGACAGAGACGACTGGCGCTGAATTGCCGATCTCTCGACGGACGCCTTTCCTTTTGAATTGTTGCCGTGCTTCTATAAAAAAATTCGGCGGGTGGCTTTGTTGAGGGGCACGGCAGTGTATTTTATGTAAATACGTGTCCGATCGGTCGATTCTATTTTCATCGGACGATTAAGTTCCCGGCATCGCTTCACTCTATCATGGCCGAGTTAAGGCCGACATTGTATTAGGTCTTCTTAACGTTAATACCATATATATTCCACTCTAACGTTTTGTATACGCAATCGATATTGATTGAAACCACCTCATATATACCTATAGACACATAGGTATATAGACATATAGGTAAAAAGGAGTGATTCTTTACTTCTTCAAGTTGATTGGACCGTGACTCTAGACAAATGAGACAGCTGTTCAACTGTGTCGAAAAAAAAGAGGCATCCAACACGCCTGCTTTGTTTATTAATTGATGTAGGGTATAACGACTAGGGTTACCACCGTTTTAGGGATAAATAAAAGGTGCTTCTTGAATGATTAAAAAAGGAAATACGTAGTATCTTTCATAGAACCGACAAAATAAAAGTAAATTCTTCACTATCCCACGGCTCAAACAAGAATGTCCACGCGAGAGGAGCCGCGGGCACAGCTAGTATTTAATATGATGTGTTCGTAAAGGAAGCTGGTTTTGTTACAATATGACAGCGTAGCGATAATGCAAAAGGCGTGTATGTATACCTCTACCTGACTAAGCCTGGTAAAGCTGTAAAAGCCGTAAAGGCTCCAAGGCCACTAAGGCTAGTATAGTCAGTTCGAAAATAAAATAAAAACTACCCGCGAGTCAAAAACCCACCGCTGCGTTGGCCCTGCCGCCGACATAGTGTGTAGAGTTAGCCTTTATAAACAAAACTACTCGAAGTAGTTCCAGTATAAAAATACTCGAGTGACAACCATAGTTTGTGTCTTCAAAACTCGAGTAATGCTAATCATGCGCATACCGTGTTCCCTACAACTTATAATTTAGGTTTGTATGTTTATTTGTTAACGTAAAAACGCGTAAAACTTCAATAATGGTTTAATAGTTAAGTGATAATTGGACAGACCGTGAACCCGGTGCGGGTTCATTGCCGAGTCGACTGATGCGCGCCAGTCGCATCAAAGTTCAAACATAACTAATATTGTGCTTATATTTAGATTGTGTAGGGTGGTCCACTTTTTAAACGTTCGTGGATTTTCTGTACATTCCTATTGATTGATGGGTTTATAGTCAGGTGTCGGGACAGTTTAATAGATTCACCTTTGATGTTTTGATAACCTTGTTTATAGACGACATTTACAATTAATCACATAATGCAATACCATCACTACAACAATAAGCATTATAACTACACTCATGGACATATTTAGAGGAACTCAAAAAAAAGGTAGAATAACAGAAAATATTTTCTTATTTCATACTTGCCATATGTACCAGTATATGTAATTTGAAAAAAGAAGATTTTGAATAAAATTTTACTTAAGACTTTTGTCGTTTGTTTTTTTTAGCTATTTGTTAATTTCTTTGATACCTAGTATATGAAATTCTGCAGGTTTTTTGACAAAAAATTATTATTATCGAGTGAAGGGAACTTCATTTGATAAGTTTGAGTGATAATGCCGGATCCGTGTTTCTCAGGTGTTTAAAGCTGGAACTTTAATTGCAAATGGTTACACTTACAATGAAGTGGCTTAAACATTACGAGTGTCCAAGTCTGTGATTTTTCGCAATGTTAAACATTACCGGCACACTAGAGAGTATAGAAGACGTAAAGAACAAGGTCGCAAAAAAGTAACAACAGAAAGGGACACCACATTTATTTTAAGCAGTATCCTCAGAAACCGCACTTCGACTTCTTCCGAGGTATGAAACAAGCTACAGGAAGTTTGACAAGTGATAATTAGCACCAAAACGATTAGAAGAAGACTTGAAGACTGGAGGCAGTTGGTATAGTGACGTACTTGCCCACCACAGGCCCTCACCGCAGTTCATTAAGTAGCTCGGTCCAACTTTGGTTGTTTGCACCGAAATTGGGATGATGACGCTTAGGGAAAAGTACTCTTTACTGATGAGCCCATATTCTGTCTTAAGTGAGATGATGGAAGGATCAAAATATGGAAACGACCCGGAGAAAGATAGGCTGAGTGTAACATTGCTGGAAGAGTTTTATGGTCAATAATAGTATTATGAAGTGGTATTTGCTCAGGAGCTCGTACGGAGCTATACATCGTAGAAAATGGTTCCCTAATTGCGGCAACAGACATTTTAGAGCAGATTGTGTTGCCTTTTGCCCCATTCATGGAGGGTGATTTTCTTTTAATGCACGATAATGCTCGTCCTCACGCTGCGACGATAGTATCAGAGTAACTTACTGAAGTCGGAATCCAAGTTTTGTTGTAGCCAGCACGCTCGCCCGACCTGAATCCGATAGAATATGTTTGGTATTCCAAGTATTCCACCAGTCAGGCTGCCCCAAGTAGAAAGAATTCCCAATGAAATTTATTTTTGCCCTACCTCTCTTAAATATATATATAAGTATACATACACACACACATATATATATAAAGAGTAAACAAAAGTCGCGCGGCGGAGCTATCACGTACCATTTTTTTTAAATCACGTTGTCCTTGAGCATGTTCAAACCTTCAAACACAAATTCCTCAGCTTTAAGGTCAGTATTTCGATTTGGTCACTCGATGTATAAATCCGGTTTGGTAAAGAAAATATGATTTGTTTTATTTTATCTAAATTATAAGTTATATCTAAAACAAAACCAAAAATACTTTATTCAATTTAGGTTCCTGGAAAATTGTGCCCGTTTTGTTAATTGTTCGAATTACCCGTTTATTGAAATTGCTATCACCATGACTGCTACTATTTAGCAAAATAAAATATAATGAATAACTTTCAAGAAATTCTCAAATACTGGTCACAGTAAGACGTAAACCGTATCGCCCTTTGAAGTGAGCCGGCGTCGTAAAGCAAGGCGTATGTTTATGTTCAATGTACGGTGAGTGTGAAACATTCGTGGCCCAGCGTTTTATAATGTGCCACTCTGTCGCCACCTCGCGGCAGGAAGCGTTTGAGTGTTTTCGATATCCATTTGTTCCTTTGATGCGCTATGAAAATAGAAAAAAACATTGCCACAGTTAAAAATAATAAAGTTTATTTGGAAAGATCTAAAGGTTTCATGTTAGGTTCCGATTAGGGTCGGATTACATTTTTGAAGATGAGTTTATATTCGTAGACTAGCCAAAAGTTCCGGCCGCCATATACAGGGCCTGTAGGCGAGGGGCACGGGCATATGTCCGTCGCCTTAGCAGTCATGTACTGAGCATCATGTACATCATGAGCCTCAGCCTTTTCGGTGAAAACATCGTGATGAAACCATAGTATGATGGTAGGCCTTTTTCTAATGCCAGCCTGGCTAGCTACCACCCTCAAGTTGAAAATCTGTCGCCAAGCACCAGTAGGTGTGTTCCGGCAGCTGCACTTGAGAGCCAGTCTTCCACTAGGTTTAGCGTGTTATCGTCTTGGGTCACATCGTCACTTAAGATCAGGTGAGATTGTCGCCATAACGCCGAACCTAAGAAGACTATTTAGTAATTTCCAAGTTTATTTGTTTAGGGCGTTCCGAGTTCGTGGGGAGTTGATTTCAATGTCTATATAGTATTTGACTCTTTGATACATTAGTAAAAAAAATTCAATAAAAAATATTTGTTGACAGCCTTGAGACATGAGGCATCGAGCAAGTTTATCAGGAGACATCGAGCTGCAAATGGTAAGCTTATACATTTACCTTTTCGACAATCTTATGAAATAACTAGTGATGCTTGGTTTTATGGAACGGTTTTACGGAAGTCTTTAAACATAGGTAGAAAAAAGAATGAAAACATATTTATTCCTACACAATAAAGCTGCGCAATGCGCATATATTGCCTAAATTCTTAGATTTAACTTAACCTACATTAACATTTATAAACAGACTGTGCCTGTAGGGCTCCGCTCGCGTTCACTACAGAATGTTGTGGGTCGAGCGCGAGTGAGAATTGTGCTGCCTCAAAAATGCTTACTGTGGGTGATCCTTAGAAGATAGACATATGTTATCGCTGTCTTTTTTGTGGGTCTTTTTATCGAACTGCTTATTTCGTATGTTTACTTTATTTAACAAAATATATCCTACCTCTAACCCGGTCAGATAAAATAGCTATGAATTAAAATTAAAAACATGTAAATCGGATAAGTGTTTTTGGCGTGAAAAGAACATAAACAGATAGAAAGACAGAGAGACTTTGAGTTTTGTATGATATTATAGATGTATAGATTATTATTTATTTTTTACAGATAGCGCACTTCACTTCGAACCGGAGCCGTACAATAGGAAACTGGAATTGAATAGTTCTGGAAAGATCCATTGCAAAGTCACTGGAGGTGTTTCTCCAACGGTGCAATGGTATCTGGTATGTAGCACACATATTTTTAGGGTTCCGTACCTCAAAAGGAAAAAACGAATCCTTATAGGATCACTTCGTTGTCCGTCTGTCTGTCTATCACTCCCCTTTTTCTCAGAACTGCGGGGATATATCAAGTTGACATATTAAAAACTTAGGTCTGCAATCCCTTGAAGCTGTGAAAAATCAAACTTCTAACTCTACGCAATCAAAAGATGCGGCTGTTTAAGTCGCATACTTTTACAATTTCAAAGGGAATAAAAACCTGTAGGGTACTTCCAGTTGACTTAAATAATGAAATTTGGCAAGAAACAGTGTTTTGTAGCACAAGTAAAGGAAGAACTGTAATTTGTAGTTACGTCATTATTAAAAATTAATTTTATTATTTGCAATTAGTAAACTGACGGCGGCATATGTCGATGTATGGGGACAACAGTTTTCCAATGGCAAAGTTAAGTTTGACCAGTTTATCTTTTCGTAAAAAAATCTTAAATTATAAACCAGATCCTCCTGTCGAGTATTTTAACAAAATTCACAACGCCATCTGTTGGTGATTAGTTAAGACATAGCTGTAGTTTGATAGGGAGGGGTAAAACATAGTCCACTTCAATTGTGCGCAAAAAAAAACGATGTGTTGTAAAATGCCGCCAGTGTAAGTCCAAATAACATAAGTTATGAATTAAAAAAACACTACATGTCAGCTCAAGATCCCGCCAAAAACTCTCCTCATTTCCATGTTTCTAATAAAATGTAACTCCTAGCTTTATTTTATTTTTTATTTTTGTGGAAGTACAATCTACTATCTAACGGTTTATAATATATATAATATGTATTTGAAATAAATAAAAAATAGTTTTTTTTTTTTTCGAACTGACTATACTGTTAGCCTTTGGGGCTCTGGAGCCTTTGCGGCCTTTACAGCTTCACCGGGCTTGGGGGCGAGCGCGGAAGGCACTCAGCCGCGAAAGCTAGGCAACAAGCTCCAAGGGTGCCAAAGTGGCCGAACCTCGGCTTGGGCTGTTGCCGATCATGCGAAAAAGTCGCGATCTGACTAAATCCCTATCCATAGAAATTCGAGCTAACTAACTGTACAAATATACATGTTCCTGCCTTCTGGGAGGAAGGAAGGAACATGTGTATATGTATTTAGTGATTTGGTAATTTTTGTGTAAACTAACTAGCCAAAAAAAAAAAAAGGTCCCTTACAGAACCTATGTACCTGAGTGGTGTACATGTGTGAAGTGCAGTGTTATGTGTGTGTGTCGATAGCTAGTGGATGCAGTGTCACTGTATCGCGCGAGCGGCTGCTGGCTCAAGGGCTCCATTCCGGAGGAACGGACTTAGGCTTGAGTTGCCGCTGGAGAGGGTGGTCTTGGCGGAAAAAAATAGTATCTAATAACGCGCTGATATATTACGAGGTGTTTTATATTTCACACATCAAATAGTCGGATGCGAAATATGATTATTTTCGTCAGGTTTTCGTTGTAGTCCGTGGACTATAAAGCGTGTTTCTATTAGAAATACACCGGGTCGTGTTATATACATATACCTACATACATACATACCTTAGTGCTTAACGCGTATGTTTGGTTCAGTTGGGTTCCATGGACCTTCGATATTATGTCAGATTTTAATGTACGCGATCGTCTCTATCACTTGTACATATTTCGGAACTTTAATACGTATATTTAAAATGAATGGGGTCGTTTCTATCACTTGTACATGCTTACTCCAATATTTAATGTGTACATTTGGAATTTATTCTAGAACGATTCTGATGACCTACCTGAAGGCATCACATCTGTCAATGGCACTTTGCTGGTGCCAGAAGCAGCGCGACGTCACGCCGGTCAATACACGTGCAAAGCTGTCGATGGTGACCATTCTATTACATCGAAAATCACGCTCGACGTTGTTGGTAAGAAGCTATTTTATAGATATTTTTCTTGTAATTTTATAGATTAAAGATATAAAAAACTTTCGCAATGATATTAGGGGTTGCCAACCCCACAATATATTATTTAGTGTTTAGCCGAGCACGGCTCGAGCGCGGCTCGTGAACCAATTTGCCTTGGCCGGTATGGACGTGGCTCGGGTTGTCTCGGGTGCTCGTTGCCTTAGTTAAAAATGCCTCAACTCTGAGCCATGCGGTGTCGGTTTTGGGGCCACGCTCATAGGCGACTCAGTTGAGCTGGTCGCTCAGTGTGGACGGTTGTGATGCAAAATAGACAAGGAAGACTGTTTTCTCTTGATACAATTATATGTATTTTTTGGTCCAGATCTTTCGTTTTTGTTTTCGTCTTTTAATTAAATCACTAGACCCTGGCCGCTACAAATACGTAATAATTACGAATGATAGAGATTATTCTCTATCATGTTAGAAACTGGTCGCTCGGTTCTGATCGCATGGCCCGTCTAGTAATTTTTTTATATTGCCTAGGTGGACACAGCTGGCGAGCCACAAGTCTTAGCATGGCTCGCGAGCAGTGCACGTTAGGTCTGGAGTCTGGACCCGGCTTTTTACTATATTTTAACCGAACTATCCTATATATATATATAATGAGTGAGTTTATTTGTTTCTTACCCAATCACGCAAAAACGACTAAATGAATTTAGATGAAATTTGGCACACAGACAGCTTATAATCCGGATTAAGATATAGGATACTTTTTATCGTGGTAACGGCTCAATTCTGAAGTCAACGCAGACGAAGTCGCGGGCACAGCTAGCAGTTTCTAAAGTATAGTCATTTATCTAAGTTTATCGTGTTATCATATTGAATTTTTGTGAAACTACAGCCTATAATTTTATTAAAAAATCATGGGTACCTTGTTTCAAATATGAAACCAAAATAACCGATAGTGGTATTGTCTCTCAAAATCTTATCGTTATTACTTCGTTTGACATTCCAGTATCACCACGAGTTGTGGAACCGGAGTCCGGTGTGAATGTGCAGGCCACTGTAGGCCAAACAGTCGTTCTGAACTGCCGAGCTGTCGGTGATCCCATGCCGACCACTCACTGGGACAGAAATCTCGCTACATTAAACCAGCGTAAGTATAATTACTATTTTGCAAATGGTTCTCCCATCTGCGTCTAAAGCAGGGGTGTTCCATGTGTTCAAACTTATAGTATCGACGATCTACCACAAAATATTTTAGCAGCAAATGATCGATTGCTTAGCTACTACTACGAAAGGAAACACAAGATAATTAAATAATTACTATAAACATTAAATAATTACCGTCAATTTTGTCTGGATATTGTTTCAAAGCTCTGCACGTTGTTTTTATAGAACGGTATGTAATTATTGAAATTCATCCGTTAGCGAAATGACACTCGTTTATTGGTTAGCCGATCGTGATATTTGGGTTCATTATAGTTGATCTGTATTTGGGCTGCATAATTGCAGTTTGGATGCGGTTTTGGTACAGTTGACATAACTGTATCGAGTATGCAGTAATGTCAACTGCACCAAAACCGTATCCAAACTGCAATTATGCAGCTACCTTGCAGCCCAAATGCAGATCGACTGTAATCATTCTAAAAATTTAATTACTTATTATATTTCTCCCTTTTCATTGGCGTTCTCCATGCGGACTATTATCATGTCTTATTCCATCGCGCTCAACTTTCTCTCGGATTATAGTATAGTTGTTTCTTTTTCTCCTAGCAAAGTGTATATTTCTGTCCTTTTTGCTTGGGCAATGTTTCCTTGGGCAACGTTGCATACAAAATTTTCAATTGAAATCCGATCGATTTTCTTGCTGGGTCTTTCTGGGATGTTTTCATTACAGTGTTTTCCTTCACCGAAAGCTTAAGCACATTTATGGATTCGAACCTTGATCGACGCACTGTCCGTACGCGCTACCATTATTACTGTGAACTATTTTTATTAATATTAAAGTATGTATTTTTGATTTTGATTAAATAATTATATATTACAGAAAGCGACGTAGATGTCGAAGATGGAGTTAATGCTACTATTGCCAGGTGTGTGTAAAACTTTGTTTAAATAATCTATCTAGATGTTTATAATGATTTCTAATTATTATAAAGTAGCTGTGCCCCATGGTTTCACCCGTGTTAAATTTATTCGACAAACTCTTCACTGAAACGCGCCTGTGGTAGCCCTAATGTTTTTCCACTTCCTGTACTTGCCTACAGATTGTCAGATTGCTTAACGTTCATAGTTACTGCTTCGCTCCTTAGGGTCCTTAGGTAGCCTGAAGTTGTAAGCCTATAAGTATTCCTTATTAATCTGGCTATCATTTATACAAATATTTTTTCTAATCCGACTGCTAGTGCCAGAGATTAGCGCGTTTAAACAAACAAACAAAAAATATCTTCAGCCTTATTATATAGCAGATTTTGCGCGTGTAGTTATGATAATATTAAAAAATTCCATGCGAGTTTTATAAAAATCTACATATCGACAGTGCACACGCAAAATCACTTATTTAAAATGTCCTCGATCAGCAGATTAAAATTTTTTATTTTTATTTTGTACGCGAACTATAACAATATTCAAAAATTCCATTCGAGTTTTATAAAAATCTACATATCATCGGTGTGCTCTAAACACCTACCTATGAAGTAGTATCAGTAGCGTTAAAAAAATATTACATAGCGTATTTTACACGCGCAACATTGAAAATTACATAATATGAGTTTAATAAGGACAAACTGCAGCGAACTTGCTTTTATCCTAAATTGACTAAATCATAACATACGAGTAGCATCAGAAGATAAGTAACGTGTGAATTTAAAATAAGTTTCTTTTAAAGTAATTTGTATAGTTAAGAAATTTTTTTAGCCTATTTATTAAGAAAAGGTCTATGTTATATAACCTTAAGTTACGAGCTGAAAATGGGACGAAAGGTTAATTTAATTATAAAATTGATAAAGCTTCAATATATATTTGAACGGTGTGCGTAAAGAACATAAGCTTTTTAGGGATCCGAAGTCAACAAGGACTATTCTACTACTATTATAGTTTCGCCATGTCCGTCTGTCTGTCCGCGGCTTAGCTTAGGTGTTATTTTTACTAGAAAGCTGTAATTTGGTGTAATTTGCAAAAAAATATTTTAGGGTAAATTCCCTACACGTAAAAAGTGAGTATGATTTTTTTTTCGTCTATCCCATGATGTGAGGTGTCGTTGGATAGGTCGTTCAAAAATATTGCGGGTGTGTAAAAACCATTTTCGATACAACGATCCTTTGCGAAATATTAAGTTTTAAAGTACTAACTTTTGTTAGAGCCAAGTGTCCCGACCACCCCCTTGCCAGCTAAATGGTAGTTATTGGATATGTGAAAATTCACAGCAGTAGTATGTATAACTAAGTAAGTTTTCGGTTAAATAAAACATGTTACCTATACAGCGATACGATAGTGGCAGGTCATCATTCAGTGTCTGCTTCTCGTCTTACGTTTAATGTGTCTTCTACCATAACCGCTTAACATCAAGGGTGAATGTAACCGAACTTATACCAATCTATAATAAACAATTTCGGTCTATTTGTGTAAGGCAGTAATCGTAAACGTCAAGCGATCTGGCAGTCTGTAGGCGATTACGGTTAATGAGAGCAACGATAGGCAAGATGCCGCAGTCGAGAGTTGTTAACCTAATAAATTTTACACGGGTGAAACCGTAGGCCACAGCTAGTTAAAAATAAAAGTAGTGCTGTGTAACAAATTTCTGCGTTCCTGCGGATAACTGCTACCAATTGTTTTATTTGAAGGTTGGTGGTACTGAAGAACGGTTCCCTGGTGATCCGTAACGTGTCGGAGCAGCATTCGGATCGGTACGGATGCACGGCGGGCAGCGCAGCTGGGCTGGCTAGAAACGAGTTGATACTCACAGTACTACCTCAAGGTAACCACTTTGTAAGGGGGGTCAAATTACATCTTAACACATGAGACACTAGCGACACTAGACGAGCGACGAAATTGCGATGTGTTTGTAGTGCTGTACAGTCCGACAGGATCGCGACCAATATACACATATAGTGAAAAGCCCGATATAGTATTTTTTTATAGTAAGAGAGGTAGGTTACAGAAAATTTATTTGGAGATTTATTTCTACTTGGCAGTCTGACTGATGGAATGCCTCCACCCTACAGAAGATCGCAGCCAAAAGACCTAGTGTTGTGTTCCTGCGGTGAGTAGGGTTTCCGGAGCTCGTTGGCGTAGGGGAGTTTAAGGTTCATGTAATATGTAGGAGACGCATTTATTAATAACTTTTTAACTGTCGTGACAGCTGTTACATTTTATAAATTTTAATGAATAATTCAGTTCATTCATTCATTTGAAGATGTATTCATTCGAAATGAATTACCAGCGCAAGAGACGACCGGCGTTGGCGGTAAGGCTGTCATCGTGTCCATATCAGTTGCCGCTGCGTATATGGTGCTCGTGTTGGCGCTGATGCTCTATTGCCGCAAACGCAGACTGAAGAGGAGGCAGAGAGGTACTATATTCTAATCCTGCCAGTCTAACCAGTAAGGAAAGGTCAAGGAGATTTGAAACCAGTCAAATGGTGAGGTCTCCAATTTGAAGATTTAGTATAGACACTGACCATGACGTAGGTCTAAAGAATACAACAAACCTAAAGAGGATGTCTTGTCTTGCTGAGGCGTTGCTATGTCGAGCATCCGGGTGCTGTAAATCAGCTCAATAATATCATATAATTACATTGTCATAAAAGTTACATAACTATTCAAAATTACAGCTGAAACGGTTAAGTGGAAGTAGTTAAAAATAATGTTGGAAGATTTGACCTATACATACTAATATCGAGTTAAATAAAAGCTTGTTAATATAAGTAATTTAAAAAAAATGTTAATGGTGGTTGCTACAAGTGTAAGAGAGATAGCTTTAATCACCTAACACTTTCCCACGTAGACGTTATATGTATATTAAAACAAAATACAACAATTCCAAAAACGTATTAATTACAAATTAAGAATCATACTTTTTGTCAATGTACAGGTGAGAAAATGGAGATGGAGATGGTGGAAGGTCAAGAGAAGCTTGTCGACGATGGTGAAGAAAACAAAACGAAGACCAACGTCGCTTTGACGGGTAACGGAAAACTGACAGAGAAAGATAGCGGTAAGTTTAATAAGGGGAAAAAGACAATCTCAAGTAATATACTTCTTAAAAGCCCAGTCTCGAACAGGGATGGTAGACAGAGGCCCAATAATCCTGTTACAAATTTCGCTAAAAGTTGGTGTTTGAAAAAAGAAATCTGGTGTCCTCAAGCAAATAGCAAAACCCAATTCCATTTTTCGCCCCGGAGTATCTATTTTTTAGTTCTTTTCGACACAAAATTAGCAAAAGCCAGGGCTTTATTCCGTCTTCCGCCCCGTACGACCTTTTTTAGCTTCTCGGTCAACTGAACACATGGTTTTGATCGGTATTGAAAGTTGGTATTTATTTTATACCAGCAAGACTCAAGGTCTTGAAGGAACATAGATTTAATAAGGGTTTGGAAGAAGGTTTTGTGTTCATATCACGATGGGGGCACCAACAAGTAAGATTAGTATGTTTGCCTCCACATCAATCAGGTCATTCGTGTAGTATACGTGTAACATTTTTGGTAAAAAATAGCAACCCGCAAATGGCGTGATGGGCTGTCAGTTTGTGTCGCTAATATATTTGTCTGTTGTGACAAATATCAGGAACACATTCTCTCAGCGAACGAACTGTAGGTATTTTTAAAATTCAAAACCTCGACGGGTTGTGAAACATAATGCGGAATTTGTAAAAAAGTGTAAGTGAATAATTTGTACACATGTACCTTTGTGAACCATTGTAGGAAAAATGGAAAATATATGAGAAGCTTTGTTAGAGTAAGAACTAAATAAAAGAGAAGAAGAAGCTTTGTTAGAGTAAGATAAACATCAAAAGGAAAGGGTAGCTTGTGCAGAATAAGAACAAATTTAAAAGAGAAGGAGAAGCTTTATTAGAGTAAGAGGAACACCAAACAGGAGTTAGATATCCTGTAGATTCCAGATAATGCTGCAGCATCAGGTCAAGGTTGCCATGTTCTTCTAATATCATTGCAGTAATAGAATAATGTATTTAGGTTCGATCAGGTGTGGAAGATGCTCACATCCATTTATAAACTGAGAAGCGTTGATAATTTTCAAACGGCTGAACAGATTTAATGGAATTATAGTTAAGAACACTCTAGATCAATTCATCTTAAAAAAAATCGGTTCACTATTTGGAAGTTACGATGCCAAATACAGATACACAGATATACCCACAGTTTGCGTTGTGATTTGCTGCTTGTTTCGAACTACCATACTATCAGATTTAATTCTCGTCTCTGAATTGACAGACGTGGAGCGCTCCGATCTATCCATCGCATCGAGGGAGTCTAAAAAGTCTCTGAACCTGGAGCGACTGACAGTGCCTCGGACAATGCTGAAAGATAAGGTAGTTGTGGGTAAGTTAACCTTGTTGAATTTAAATAGGTAAATCTTGTTGTGTAAAGTTTTTATATTAGTCGATGCAAAAACTGCACCCGCACGTGGTGCACCATGTTGATTAACGAACGAGGATATGGCGATTACAGGATAGTAGGGTTGTTTTTCCCAACTGGGCCCTGACCAAGATTCACGTGGTGAAAAGTCCGTCATAGTGACTTGCTTTTGCTTGTCGCGTTTCAAGATCACCCTGTACCTATCCAGTTATTTGTGTGACCGCCGATGGTTTGCCGTTCTCTCCTCAGCAGTCGCCATTGTGTTTGGATAGTGCCGTCAATAATGCCGACATAGCCCGAAGAATAGCTACACTTAAGTGGCAGTGGGCGGGCCACGTAGCTCGTAGAACGGATGGCTGATGGGACCAGAGAGTTCTCGAGTGGCGGCCACGTACCGGAAGACGCAGCGTGGGCAGACCCGCCACAAGGTGGACCGACGACCTGGTAAAGGTTGCGGGAAGCCGCTGGATGCGGGCAGCACAGGACCGGTCGTTGTGGTGATCTTTGGGAGAGGCCTATGTCCAGCAGTGGACGTCATTCGTCTTAAATGATGATGAATGATGAGTGCCGTCAATTTGCCGTACTACTATAAAAAAGGTGTAGGTCGAAATACCGGTTTCTAAGTACTACTATGAAAGCCGCTAAGTGGGTATGACGTATACTTGCTCATTCAAAATTACAGTACAAAAGAGCCGATTTACATATATACTCTAGGAAGCATCATTTATCAATAACTAACATGTTGTTTAATATATTTTTTATTAGGAATGCCATCGAGTCCATTAACAGATGGCCAGAACCATCCCATCAAATTGAAATTTTTTTTAATCAATTTTTAACTATTTCAGGAGAAAATGCTTTAAAATTTGAATTATTTATTTTGATGAAGAATTAAGGGAGATAAGGCGTTGCTACAAAAACCCCTTTGGGAAATAATATAATGTAGAAATTAATTTTGCTATAACTGGAACAAAAATATTTTTAAGGTCGCGGTGAGTTTGGCGAGGTGTTTGTGGCCAAAATTGACAAAACGAAGTTAAGAAGCATCAGAAACAAAACGATCGAGGAGGGGGAACCTAAAATCAGACCAGTTCTCGTCATTAAACTCACCAGTAAAGATGAGGTAACATTTTAAATTATTTAGGCAACTAGCATTGGTTGTGTTCTACGTTTATTATCGAGATTAGTTCTGGGCTGTCTTTTATTTTCATTTATATTTTTATTCCTGCTTAGATCACACAGAAAAACGTAATGATTGTAGTCTAGATTCTTCCTCGAATTTAGTTCTGAAAACTCTACTCAAAACACGAAAACTATATGAAATACATCCACTTGTTGAAACAACTTGCGTGCTACCTATTTTTTTTATCGTTATAGGTTCGGCCTATTGGCCAACATCTCACCTGATGTTAAGTGACGATGTGGCTTAAGATTATAACACGCTAAACCTAGTGGAAGACTGGCTCTCAAGTGTAGCTGCCGGAACACACCTATTGGTGCTTGGAGTTGAATATCTGTAACTTGGAGTGTGGTAGCTAGATTAGAAAATGCCCTATCACCATGCTATGGTTTCCTCACGATTTTTTCCTTCACCGAAAGCTCAGGCTTATTGCAGGGATTCGAACTCACGTCAATTGACGCGAAGTCGAACACTATACCACTGAGCCATCATTTCTTCAAAATTGTATTTTCGGTCGCCGGTATTATGTCTGTATCCTTCACGGGCATGCGCATTACAACACGCCAAATTTTTAAAGATGGCAATAAAGCTGTTTTTCAATAATGAATTATGCTGTTGTGTTATTTTTCAACAATGAATAACTATTAAAGTAAATATTCGATTGATTGAATTGTTTAATTTTTTGTGCAATAGGACAAACAAAAGGAGTTTCGTCGACAGATGGAAGTATTTGGTAAAATCAATCATACACACGTTTGTCGGTTGATCGGCATATGCGTCGACACTCAGCCGAATTTCATGCTTCTCGAACACACCGAATGGGTAAGTTATATGTACTATAAATTTCTTTGAACATTTCTCTCTACTTCTAAAACTAAAAAAATCATTATCAAACATTATTTACGCACCAAAACTGGAACCTAATAATAATAATAAGGTAAAAAAATCGACATCGAAGTTACCGAACACGTTTAATAAAAAAAACAGTACACTTATATTCTTCGAGAAATGTGCTAACAGTATAGTCACTTAAAAAAAAAATAGGAATACGGAAAAGGAACACAGAGATTGCCATATATATTTTATTATAAAAAATACTTTATTGGACTGACATTCTATATAACGGAAAATATTTAGATTTTCCCAAAAGCTTGGAAACTTTACATGTGAAACACCTACTGGTGGACCTTGGACGAGAATAAAAACGTACTGATGGGACGTCGCTACGTGCCTTCGGTCAGCGTCGAGTCTGATCGGTTCTTTCAGACTCGGCGCTCCCCGCTCTACATTTATACTTAACGCGTCTCTTTCTACTACACATACTCACTACTTTACGTGTGTGTTAGTGTATTAGCATAGTTTCTTATGCTAATTTTATAGGTTTTTCATAAATAACAGTAAAATTAAAACAAATAAAATTTGAATAGCATTGATAGTTATTTTATTTTAAGTTTATATATACCAATCTACATAGTTTTTTTTTGTTCAATAAAGAATTATAATTTTTTGTTGTTTCACATCTACCAGGCGTCCCATGTCCCATTTTTTCCAATATATTATTTATACGTATTTCAGGGTGACCTCAAAAATTTCCTAATCGCAACACGTACAGAACAAGAACGTGCTAATTACACAGAGCGTACGGGTCTAAATCTATCCTCAGAGTCGATACAAAACATTCATAAAGATGAAGCAATGCGTACACGTCCGCTCAGTGCTGATCTCCTGGCGCTGTTCTCCTACCACCTCGCTCTGGCTGGGTCCAGCCTTGCCAACGCGAAGGTCACTCACAGGTAAATTATTTATGTTCCACAAACACTTATGACCTTAATAAATACATATTTTTGTTAAAATGCGTTTAAACAACCGGCTCGAAGCATCAAAATGTATACATTTTTATTTTATTATTATGTTATCCGATGTCGAAGTTCACCGAAAGTCATAAGCGGTATCGAACCTTTAAGTCTAAGGAGAAACCTCGCCTCCTTGTGCATGTTGTTTGTACAATGAGTTGGTGTCCCGAGGAATTTTTCGGTATGATCCCAGCAACTACTTTCCACCATCCCACCGCTCCCATCGGCAAGGAGTTCTTCCTCACACTTTGGAGCCTAAATGGTCGCGGACAGTTCGGTTACAGAGGACTGTCCTTCCACGAACGCTCCGAGTGTGGAGTGAGCTTCCTGCTGAGTTTTTTCCAATTGACTACAATATGGGGTTCTTCAAGATGGGAAGTGATAGTGGGATGGACAGGTTTTTAAAGGGTTTGCAATGCATATTGCAAGCTTCCATGCCAAGCTGCGGTGCGATTGTTTGCCACCGTCGTGATATAAACAAAGGACTGGAAGTAACAGTGTTTCTCATAAATCGATTTATACTCATAGTTCGTTGTTATTGTTTACAGGGATATAGGAACTCGAAACTGTATCATTACGCCGAACTTTGTAGTGAAGCTTTCGTATCCAGCCCTTACACGCTCCGTCCACTCGAATGATTACTACAAAGTAAACGATAAGGTAATCTATCTGTTTCTTTTTTAGGGTTCCCGGAGTTAATAAGGAACCCTTATAGTTTCGCCATGTCCGTCTGTCTGTCCGCGTCTTCGGGGCGTGGTGATTAGCCCATGCCTTACCATCGGGAAGAGACCATTACCCAGCATTGAGAGACAAGCTGGTGTAAATCTATATATTAATACGTGAAGCAAAAACTTTGTACCCCTTTTTACGTAAATTGCGCGGACGGAGGAGAATGAAATTTCCCACACTTATAGTTTATATAGAGAAGGAGTGCAGAATGCTAATATTTTGTTTAAATTATTCATAAAAAATACATAAAATCAATAAGAAAAAACATTACACACACTACCATGTATTTGACACACACACGCATATACACGTTTGTTTATTGTTAAAGTCTACGGTCAAATTGAGAACAGATTAATATTATTTGTCTATTGTCTTACTGAATGTCAAAAATAACCATAATATATATAGCAGAAAATCGTGTCTATGTCACTATTTAAAAAAGAAATCATGTTTCATAGCAACGAGATAACAGATCATGACAGGAATTCAAAATACGGCGTATATAAAATAAATGGAAAAAAGTAGAGATGCCGCGCGCTAGAAACAGGTGTGCTCTGTGTACCCATATAAGCAGTCAACGACGGACTTGAAGGATGGTTCTAGCTCGAGCCCTCGCATTGTGAAGATCTCCGTTAATATGGATCCTAAGATTGTTCAAGGCTACCTACTAAGTTGGAACTCGAAGAGAAGATCATTCTAGCTGGAGCTTGTCGGATCGTGAGGACGTTCAAGGTCAATTACTAGGTCGCCTACGGGCAGCGATAACATCAGACATGCGAGGCATGGGGTGGCTATATAGAGGAGGTTGGAGGCTACTAGGGCCAACCCCAAATAAACCGACATCATGCTCACTTGGATTGTCAGACCCTGTACATCTTTACAATACCTGCACCTAACCCAAATTACGCCCACAAGATCTATGATTCCATAATTAAGATATCAAGGAATATTCTGGAGTCTTCGACAGTCTATTCTGATCTCTCTCTTTGACATATATATATATATATATAAATTACTTTAAAAATAATTAAAAAAGGTATTTTTTAATTTAATTACTATTTTTATTTTTTATATAACATGTAATTTGTTTGAAAAAAAAAATAGACAAAATTAACAGTGTAGCCTTGGCGAAATCTGTGATTATAGAAGTATAGTCTTTGACAATAGAATATTAGTCATGTTCAAACTTATAATTTTAATGAATTATGGTCGAATTTCGACCTCTGGGCGACCACTAGTATTACATAAATGTTTCATTTTTATACAGATGATCCCATTGCGTTGGTTACCCTTGGAAGCAATAGATGGAGAACACACAATCAAATCAGACGTCTATATGGTCGCAGCAACTATTTGGGAGGTAAGCAGACACACTGACTATCATGATTCTTGACTCATTCCTGATGAGCGGAGATAGGATTGTTTATCATAAAGAGGTGACAAAAAATTATAACGTTTATAAAAATGTTATGTTCAGATATATACGAAAGCGGAAATGCCATTCGCCGACCTCGGAGATGAGACGGTGCTCGAACAGCTTAAGTCGGGAACCCTGGAGTGGAAACTGCCAGACAACATGCATCCGAAGTTGCCAGATCTTCTAGTAAGTGTTCCAGTAGTTTTAGATCCTGGTTTAAATTTCTAAATATCTCGACGAACAATTTTAAGGCCTACCTTGACTTTTTTGACGTGGTCTTGATCTGTTATGTTGTGGTTTTTAATTTTAATTCATGTACTTACGTTACTTTACCCTATATTATGTAATATTGGTGGCATTTGGCTTTTTTATTTGGTTATTGTGCACAAGTGAAGTGAATTATAAATAATAACTAAAAGCGTGAATTTTAAGTTGCTACGAAAACTCTGGATAGTTTAACAAGTCATCTACCATCTTGTTAAAGCGTTGTTTAAACTCTGAAGATTAGACAATTATTCTATCCACGTGACATTGTGTATAAACACACGTTGAACTTTTTGGCGGGATCTCAAACTGTCATGTAGTGTTTTTTTTATATTAATTTGTTTGACCTTATATTGTGGAACATATCTTGGTTAACGTGCACGAATTAGATTGGAAATAATAACATAGACTATGAATTCTGAGATGTCACCAAAACTCCCTAGAAAGTTCTAACAAGGGAGCCACCATCTTATTGGGATAATGAAATCATCAAAAGAGAGAACACTATATTGATAGTAATGAATGTTCTTCAATAAGGACCTTTAGTTACCAAATTAGGAGAACAAAAAGAAGAACACACGTTGCCGTTAAATAAAAACGAATGCCTGTTAAAAATTGAATTAGCAAACGTATATAAGCTCCAATTGTTGTAAAGTGGAGACTGTAACCCATGATAATAAATAAATAAATATTGGACGGAACAATCTTACACATGACCATTTAATTCTTGAAATATTGTAAATACACAGCTGATATACTATTATACATATGTAGGACTGAAATGTTATCGATAATAGCGCTTTTCATGTAATATATAAACCTCTCTGTAAATCCACTAAATAGTTGAATAAATACTGGTTGACCCAGGAAGGAGATGCACCAAAACTAGACAGTATATCTCGATTCAGACAACCAAAACTGCTCCTCCACTGAGTTCGTGCATATTGTTTTGCTAAAATCTCTATACCCGTGTGTTTGTTATTACAGAAACGTTGCTGGTCCAATAACCCGTCGGACAGACCGAGTTTTAATCAGCTGTCCCAAGAAATACAACCGATGCTGAACGACTACACGTCCGGACGTTTGGGGGATGCTAACGAAAGAATAGAAAGCTAAGTGTCATGATCAGCCCATAGTAAAATGTACTGATTTCTTTTTCGATCATTTATTAAAACTTTACTTACTATGTGCCAGTGTAATATTAATTAAAAAAATAGTAAGTAAGTTCAAATTCCCTGTTAATTGGCATTTATAACCGGGAAAAGAGAACTGTTAACTAATAAGACTTAGATTCTAGAACTTTCGATTATCTAGTATTCTCATAAATAGCGTGATAATGTTTATGATCTTTACTATATTAAGTATCTAGGTGATGTAACAAAAAAATAAATAGTAGGTAATACATAAATGCACATAATTATGATAATTTTAAATACCTTTGTGAAAATTTTAAGGTAATAAAATGTAAGTAACAAAGTATGATATTAAACCTAGGATATATTAATTTTATATATTATCCAATTTTATATATTCTTACATTTTTTTAGCATTTTGAGTTTTTTTTATGTACGAATTGAATTATATTTGTGCAATCTGATTCAACATGATAGTGTATTAAAAATTTTTTCAACACGACCTAACAATGATGGCATCGGAAACTATGAATTTCTTTAGGCTTAAATTGTAATTACTGTTAAATATTAAAATAAATCGTACGGAAAATCTTTATAATGTATTTGTAATTAATTTCTGGGCTTGTTTAGATTATTTATAAATTTTATACAAATTATTTACCTACTGTACTTTTGTGAAATTGTTATGAACTTAAAAAATCTTATACCATTTTTTTTTATCTACTCTGTATATATACATATATATATATATTATGCAGGGATGCCAAATTAGGACTTTTCTTCCTAAATTTATGAAGAAATAATTTACACAGGAAGTTTTTTATAGTCTAATATTTTTTGGTAATATCTTTGCAGATTAAGTTTTATAGAATTACAGTATACTTTTTTTATTAATCATTTTAATTAAATAGTTAATTTTATTTACTAATTATTTAAACATATTTGATTATATATTGAAATTTTAAAATTAGGAAGTTTCGGATTGAATTTAGTGTGTTTTGAAATTGCTTTGGAGGATTGTTTTTGTACAAATTGAAAAGGGCCTAGTGCCATTATTTGTAGTTTTCAAATACGAAGAAACTATCGTTTTTGAAGCAAAAAGGACTAAATTATGTATTTGGTTAAATAGAGAAAAAGAAAGAACTACTATGTTAACCGAGGGAGATAGATAGATAAACGCGATAGAATAAGACAAGATAATAATTTAAACAACATAAGTAACCCTTTGGCTCCAGGACGTCACAAAATTGGCATATATGGCCAAGTTATTAAAGAGAAGTTTGTGACGTGTACTGAATTGCTCTAGCTTTTTATGATTGCTAGTAGATGTAATAATTTAACTATATTAATGACTAAGTTATAATTAAGTATATTGTAAGAAAATGACGTTAGCTAAACGAAACTGCCAACACTTGTAAATAGAGATTAGAAATTAAGACTGAATAGCCATTTATAATTAGGAACTTCGGTGAGCGTATAGGTTTAAAGATTGTAAGCTTTTCTAGTTACGTGATATTTTTAACTTTGGTCCAGATTTTGACCGTCGGGTAAGGATAAGGGGTATCTAATTTAATGATATCGGCATCGATAAATCCGAAATTCTTTGACATTTAAAGCTTATGGGCAAAAATAGACAAAGGTTGTTTTAAAAAATGTAGACGCAGCCATCTGTTTAACTAATATCGACGGCTCCCACGCATAAGGTCGTAAGGCAAAAAACGATATTTTTCAGGAGAGCTATTTTTGTAAACGCTACTGATATAGTTCATTTGTGTAATACAAAAACTCATAATTTATAGAAGATATTAGTATTCAGGAATTCAGTAATTAGGGTTCAGGAATGTTTAATACGGTATATTATGGTTCTAATGACACAAAATACAATTTTACTCAAAAAATGTGTTTCGACTTTGTGCGTGGGAGCCGTCGATATTACAGCTGTTAGAATGCTTACATTGTATAATGTGCGAATTATTTGCACATAATTCAAAGTAATCGATGTTTTGATATTCGATGTCGATGTACTTTATTTATCGATACTTAAGAAGTATCGATATCGATATGGTATTTGGGTTATCCCTACCTGATAACTACATAAATGGCATGCTTTCCGATGATATGATACTATTATAATCGTCCGTAATTTATAGGTACGTCCTGAGTCAAATTTTTTATCGATAAGTATTTAAGTGTATCGATAATGTATTCTTTAATCATCTTAATATTATTAATTGAAGTTCTAAGGGTAATAAATAGGGTTTAGAAATTTATACTGAACAAGTTTTTTTTAATACACGTTTAGGATATAAGCGATCATGCGATCTCATTGTGAAATTTCGCTAAACTTGACGTATATAATCAAGTTTTTTATTTATTTATTCGTAGTCATTTGTCTTACAGCGCTATTATCCACTGCGGTAACTGATGCATTTAAAAAAATGTTAAGGTACTTTTGAAATTAAACAGCAATGTATATTAACTTAATGTATATATTTCCCATATCGTCTTATACGTCTGTACTTTGTTTTACAACCCGTCGTTGCTATGGATATGTAGCAGACAACTAACTCAATTAGTATTTCAATGAATAGTCTAAGGGCGCCGCGCCGTTTAACCAGCGGCCTGAATCTTTGATGGCTTTTTCAATCAAACAGCTATACAAGAACTCGGTTCAGTAACATTTAAAAACTTGCCTAGCCAAGAATATATTTACACTAATTACTTATATAAAGATACAATGTTATAAATTATATTGTAACGCTACATTCAACTGACTCACTTCGACGGTGGCGCAACCATCGAATTTCATAATAACTTTTCTTACTATTCTCAGTTCCATTGCTTTCCTTTTAATTATTTTTATCTTATGCGGTTTTGGCCTTAAAAGGTCAATATACTGATAAATGTTTTTACTATTAAGTTATAATTGAAACGTAGTGTATTGATCACTGGCCATCCATTAAAAAAAAAGATAAAGCCAACTTCAAATATCACTCACGCGTTTAGTAGCAAGTAATTACTTAACATTACTTTTACGTATATTATTGACAACTCATACCTATAGCTTATCTCAATTGAGGAATGACATATACTTCCCGTGTTCAACATTTCATCATGTTGAAAATTTATAAATATTGTAATTTTTTAGATGTCTAAAAGTGTTACTGACAATTCTTTTAGGCTGTCAAATAAGCAATGACAAGCTTCCATAGTACAATATTTCATAAAAACTGGTCTAGCCATTTTTGTGTTAAATTCGAACATACTAATAGTTACAGATTTTTTTATGCAATTTTTGTTCTTATTGTCCTTTATAATAGACGTCTATCAGGATATTTAGAAAAAAAAACATGTACAGAGAGAATTATATTTTTTTTTAATATAGATTATTGTTATTCTAAGTTGGTTCAATTTCATAAAAAAATATTTTGTCACTATCCTCATATGCTATGAACGGCCGAAGCGTCAGCCAGCCAGTTCACTAAATGTTGTATTAGACGTATTGGCTCAAAATTATTCAGGCAGCTGGTTAAACGGCGCCGTTTAGTAAAAAAATAGGCTTTTATAATTAAAAGGCTAATTAAATTCTTTGGCGAAGACATATATCCATCGACATTTACATCGACCTTTCTTTCATAACTTTATACCTAGTTTGTGAATGAACTTTAGACTCTTTCTGGTATTTTAAGCAAGCAACAATATAAAACTGTTTTCAAGGATCCCCGAAATAATCGAATTAATTCCTTAATGTTTATCCGATGTGTCGAGTGAAAAATTAAATTGATTTTATATGAGAATATTTAATAGATATGAGACATAATTTCATTATTTCTGCAAAATACATTTTCCAATACAATAATTTCAGTAGTGGATCAAATGTTTTCACGACTGGCCAAATTGATTTAAAGTCGTTTTTTTTTGTCAAATATACAAATTGAAAATCTGACACCAAGTAGGTAGATACCTATAGATGTGTTTTGGCAGCTTCGGCACATCGGCACTAACCTTTGATTTGACGCCTCTAAAGAAATCGCATATTTTGCCTTTAGATTAATTCACTACTAATATATTTTATCCTAAAAATGGGTAGAAAGCATTCACTCTATAGAAATACTTTGCAGATATTCAACAATTTACCTCACTTTATTTTTACTAAACTAGTTACAATATACCTATATTAATAATAGGGTTGAAATTCGGCCGTAATTCCTTTAATTTTAAATTTAAACGTTATTGCCGTTCTTGTGTATACCTCAATATTCATTGCATATTACTTTTTTTAATTTTGTTCTATTACGGTCAATCAGTCAGTAATTATTAGATGGCAACATTTTAAAATTATTTAGCGACAATCTCCATTCTCTGCGACCATTTGACCACAGACTATTTTGCGTTTGACGAACACATGACGACGTTTGATGATGAACGGAAACGATAAATGTTTTATTTAATTTATTTGATGTATTTGTAACATATTATATATAAATATTAATTAACCATGCCAAATCACCACTCCTCTGTACGCGCAATACGCTTAAAAAGGAGTAAGTATAAATATTTCTCTTATAGATTTTATTTTGACAAATAAATTCTATTTCATGAATATTTACAATTCTCATATAAAATTATTGAAATTTCGCCAATCTATTTTTACTTTATACTTTCTCAGTATAAATCTACTATTATATACTAATTGTTAATTGTACATTGCTAGTGATGTGACCAGATATTGCATTTATAAAATAAGATTAGTAACAAGGTATATATGTATTACACCCTTAGTAAAGGACAACTTAATAATTCAAAGATTAGGAATCTCGTTTGACTGTATCTCATATCATAACTTTGTTTGTACTTAAGATAAATAGTAACAAAAAGTAGATACGTGAACTTATGCCGTGTAAAGAGAAGGATCTAGACAGATCGTGTAACCGGATGTGAGAAAGCGATAGTGTTATCATTGTACAGTTTTCTTAAAATTTACCATTTTCCGCACATACAAACACTGTTCAATATCAGATGTACAATAAAATGTCAATTTACTTTATTCTCGTTTAAAAAAAACGACTGAACACTCCTCAACTTCGACTATTTCACAGCTGTGGCATGAAATACATCAAATAAGTGGTTACAGCGATAGAGACAGAAATTTCATAGCCCTTTCTCTTTTGCTCTTCATATTTTTAGTATGTCCCTTTTTCTTTCGTAATGAAATATACCAAATTATTTTTGTTGTTCCCTCTACGAATTATGTACGCTTTTTAAAAGTTATAGTTTGAATAGTCACACAAAACTTGAGGTAACGCAAGCATCGAATTTGACTATATTCACCACAATAAAACAAAAGGTATCAAGCAGCTTCATGTTGTAAACATTGTGTTAAACATTGTGCGCGCATCGCAAAAATTCACTCTCATCATTTTTTCATAACGCAACTAAAGAAGTATAGGTAACTTCAAAGCATTAAGTAGTATTAAGCTAATATTATATTAGCGGTTAAAGTATGTATGTATGTTAATTTTGTAGGTATTACAGCCTGTGGAGATTTTTTTTCTCTGGAAAAAATTGTCCAAATCGTGGAAAACGTGGTAGTAGGTTGGGACAAGATTAGGCGAGTATGGAGGATGACGGATGGTTTCTAACTGTAGTTCTAGTAGTGTTAAAACTGATTTACGAGCAGTATGAGTTCTGGCGTTTATCATGGAGCAATAATTAATAAACTCAAACACGATATCTATGCTGTAAGTTCGTGAGGAGTTAGGTATTATGTAGATTCCAGATGCTACTGGAGCATCACGTCAAGGTTACACGTAAGGTTACGTACCATGTTCTTCTAATAGCATTAAAGTAACAGAATACCAAATTTCGACTCGATCAGACCTGGGGAAGATGCTCATATCCGTTTATCCACTTAAAAATCCGATAATTTTCAAACGACTGATCAGATTTTCTTGAATCCCAGCTAAGAAAATTATCGATGAAGTCATCTTTCAAACAACAACAAGAAAACTAGAACAAAATAGGTTCACCCGTTTGAGAACTACGATGCCACACAGATTACGCATGTTAAAATATATTATAAAGCATAAAACAAATTCGTGACAATGGAAGAAAAATTTTTTTTATTGGATTTTCATATTTTTTTTAAGAATACCTATTAGAATTTAGTGTATGTAGTATAATTTGAATTGAGTTTAATATTAACCCACCTGTGAAGACTAAATTTACTTTTTTTTTTTTAATTCGAAATAATTACTTTTCGGCTTTCTTTTAAAAAGCCATGCAAGCTAAGAGCTTAGGTTTATTATAAAGAAATGATTATTAATCTTTTTTCAACTCAAAATATTGTGGAAACTATTCAAAAATAAAATCTTACATTTTCCATACACAAGTTTTGGACTATTCAAAACAAAATATTTAAGTGCCATTTTTATTATTATTTTTCAATTAATTCTTTATAAAAATTAATGATTGAAACATTATTTTAAAGCTTATATTCCCTGCTATTGACGAAACACATACAAATAGTTTTCTTAAACAAAAGAAAACAAATTTTAAAACTTATTCATTAGGAATGTGAAATGTTAATGCTAATGAAAATATATTCAAGGCGCCATCTATTAACAATCTGTTTAACTAACATGACAGCTGTTAGAGTGCTTACATTCTATAATGCACGGGTCAACTAGTATTATCATGTTTAAGACTTCATATCCAACATATTGTTATCCATAATGATCTCAGATATATCTTTGAGTGATTATGATCTTAAAAAGTCCTAAAGCAAGTAATTTTTTAGTTTACTATTTTTTATGTACTAGTACGGTAAAGTGACGGCACTGTTTCTTATAGTGATATCAGTGAATTCCAAAAACAACGGTTATCACCGAGTGATCGACATTACATCGCTAGTCGTAGCTGTTCTAAACATTGAGATAAATAGATATATCATTATATTATCTTATTTATACATATATAAATGAATTATTGTTTGTTTGTCCCGTATGCGTTCCTAAAACATTGATCCGATTGCGATGAAACTTGGCTGGATTATTTTGCGTACACACGAGAAGATACTGTATTAGTACTGTCAGTTGAAGGACCTTTTTTTAATGTTTTATTTAAACTTTCTCACTTTATTTAATTAAACAAATTGACATTGATCAAAATAAATTGCTTCGGCAGTGAGTTAGTCAACTGTACCCCTTGACCCCTCCTGTATCCCGTCTTCGATACTTTGTAAGTTTCAGGGTAAGTAAATCGTAAAGTAATTAGCTGCTAGTCGGTAACTTTTGTAACTATAGAATGCTCATAAATAAAATAAGACTTTAATCATTTATTGTGAAGGACGACCTATTCTTATTTCTGCCAACGTTGAGTGGATACAATATTTTTCTACTTAATCTTGTTAGTACTGCTCAGTTATTGTGGGAACATAAAATAAATGTTCCTAGTTATTATTTATAATTCATTTCACTTGTGCACAATAATGTATGTTGTATATAATAGTAATGTACGTTAGTACATCATGTAAAATGCCGCCAAAATTACATAATATAGGACCAAAACCAAAAGTTTACGAATTAAAATTAAAACTACCCACCACAGTTTAAGATCTTGCCAAATACTCAGACCAAACTAACCCTTTCCATAACGGCTGGTTTACGAAGTTAGTTACACGTATTTTATGTATTTTCAAAGTGAAAACTTCTTTAGTACCGTTGTGATTTGAAAATCAACGAAACTAAAAAGAGACAAACAGCAAGATTTAGACTGCGGGAGAATGAGATAGAATACATCATAGTGTTTCCTATTAGTTTAGTTTTCTGAAGGTTCTACCGCGTGCGAACTGCACATATGTTTTTTTTTTATTACAGTATCTTAAAGCTGTGGAGTCGCCGCCTTGCCTTGGCATGCTAGGTTAAAACTTCTTCTAAATAAATGGTAATTTAGTATTTTGGAATTATCCTTTTTTTTCATTGTGATATTGACTGCCTTTTTTTGTATTTTTGTACAATGATGTAGCATTATAGAATTATATTGATAAATATGCTCTAGGAATGTAAGCTTATGAATTTAGATATATACTTAATACTTCGTAAATATTCTAACCCCTTTTTGATTGTGATCTATATTTTGTTAGCTATGTTTTGTGTATTTATTTATAAAGAGAATTAAGCTGTAATCATCAGGTTTCAGGTTTACACGGGCTAGGTTTCGGTAACTCGACATCTATATGCGCCTGTTTTGCGTGGAAGCATATAGATTTGTGATTTGATAATGTTGTTAAATGTGAATGCATTGCTTTTTTTTCAATCTGAATACACTGTTAGCCGTAAGGGCCCGGAAGCCTCAGACGGCTTTTACAGCTTGATCGGGATTGGAATGCAACAACCATACAGCCATACGTATCGAAATATGTAGCGTGACGTCATCCAAGAATAGTGTTTATTATAGTTAACTTATTAACTGAGGTCTTACTATCCAACAGATCAATCGAGATACCTTTAAGCCAGTCGTTGCATGCTTATAAGGTGCGTGCGGTCACAGAGCGCACCTGTTTCTATAGCGCCCAGTTAATAATGCGGGTTATAGCACGTATTAGCACGTATTCTATAATCACATCGACACGATTCTGTAACTTATATTGAATAGTATATTACTTAATATGACGTATTGATTAAAAATTAATAAATTAAAAATTGTCAAATAGTTTAGCTTTAGCGCGTCGCGTTTTTAGATAAGACTATGTTTATTTAGTTATCTTTTGAGGCTTTTGCCTCAATAATTTCAAGCTACTTGACAAATAAATCAAACGTTTACTAATAATAGTAACTATATGAAACGTATTTAATGAAAATAACACCGAGTTTGTCTATCTTAACCACAATAAAACAAGAGCAAGATACTTCATAGTGTCCACTTTTTATTACAATGTTCGTTCGCTTCGTGAAAATTCACTCATCAGTTTTACATAACGCGCTTAAAGAAGAACCTATAACTTCAAAAAATTAAATCAAGCCCATCCGTATAATCTTTTTAAGTAACTCCACCGAAATGAAACTTGACAATATTCATTTTGCAAAACTTATGAAAACGTTTATAATCATATTCTTTATTCTGTAAATTTATTGTGTAAATGTGTGTTATTTATAATATATTTTTAAAATGTATAATTATATTATTGATAGTTCATAAAGGTAAATTTAGTTCTCGGCACTAAAAATATAAAAAATACCTAACTGTTGTGAATGCAAACCGTCAAAATTTAAAATAAAAGTAAGTGTTGCCAGTATGTTAATGTATTCGATAATGTTTCTACGTAACTTTATTAACGGATGTACGTTGATAATTAAGCATTTATACTTTAGCCATTATTAATAAAGGTAATAATGATTTTGAAGTTATTTTGTTTTACTCTTCAGCTATCCCTTTGTTAAGATCTCTTGTTGCTTTTTGTTAAGATATAAATATAATAATTTTGCAACTTCCTTTGGGTTACCTGGTGTCTGAAAAAGAAATTGTTATTAATTTATAACCAGCCTGTAAGTGTCCCACTATTGGGCAATGAGGCCTCTTCCCGAAGAAAGGCACGGGCTTAATTATCACACCAGCACAGGAAGTATTGGCGATTTCAAAGGCCTCATTTCATAAGCACATTTCTCATGCGTCCCGATTTTGTCACGATGTTTTCGCTGCCTCAATAATGCTTGTTGTGGGTGATCCTTCGAAGATATATATGTTATCGCTGACTTTTTTGTAAGTCTTTTGAAGATCTAAAATTATGTACTACATTAATTGATATATCTCTTATGGTTTACTCGGCGTAAGCTATTTAATCGCTCCAAAAGCGTCTTTTTTCCGAAATGATTCACCATTATCCTCTCAGCTTATTTCGTATGCTACTTTATGAAAAAAAAAAACCTAAACCTGGACAGATAACATATCTATGAATTAAAGGAAATACTATGTAAATCGGATTAGTAGTTTTCCCGTGAAAAGAACAAACGGACATACAGAGAGACGTTGAGTTTAATAAAATGTATAGATTTAATTATGATTGCGTATTATCTTGTTCAAAGAACTAGGTATTTCATAAAACTGTAAATAATTCATCAACTTTAGGGCCGATTTTCCAATCGTCAGATAATTTTATTTGAGGCATAATTTTAACGTTTGACGGATAATGTATGGACGACTAGTCAAAAAATAAAAAATATTCCTCATTTAAAGTCGAGTTTGATCGAAAAATTGGGCCTTAATATACAATATTTTATGTGTTCGCAGAATAGGGTAAGTATTTTATATATTATACATATACATACAACCAAGGTGGTAAACAAGCATACTGCCCGCCTGATGGGCAGCGGCTACCGCGCCTATGGACGCTTGTAATTCCATAAATACCTATAGCGCGTTGCCGACCTGGACCCCCTTACCTCAAGGATCTCTGGTAACCGTACTCACCGCAGGAACACAACGCGAGGTTATTTGACTGCGATCATCTGTAGGAAGGAAGTATTCTACCAATCAGACTGCCCCAAGTAGAGATCTCCAAAGACATTTCTTTTAATATGATGAACTAGCTGTGCCCACAGTTCCGCACGCATTAGCTACTAATTTTTTTTTTTTTTTTTTTGCGGAACCCTAATTATTGTTCTAAAATAAAAGTAACCTAAGTTATTTCTTATAACATCAGTTATCTGCCAGTGAAATTCTCGTCAAAATCGGTCCAACCGTTTCGGAGATTACCCGGAACAAACAGACAGAAAAAAATTAAAAATGGGTTTTTTGTTATAGGTACCGTTTATACTTTCATATGCATTTAGTAAAAACCTGTTATTTTGACATTACAAACAGACACTACAATTTTATTATATGTATAGATTAAGTTTTTATCGTTCGACTGAGAAAAATATATCGACGTAAAAATAAATATGAAATCAGCACGTTTTTATTCTTAGGTGTATAAGAAATAAAGAATAGAAGATAGATATAAATACGATTTTTCTATGGCTGGTATAAGTAATACTAAATAGCATTTTGAAGCGATGATGGCGCAGTGGTAGCGTGTATTGAAGCGATGATGGCGCAGTGGTAGCGTGTACGACTTCGCGTCGATTGACGTTTGTTCGAATCCCTACAATGAGCCTGAGCTTTCGGTGAAGAAAAAAATCGTGAGGAAACCATAGCATGGTGGTAGGGCATTTTCAATGCCCGCCTGGCTAGCTACCACCCCCAAGTTGAAAATCTGCCGCCAAGCACCAATAGGTGTGTTCCGGCAGCTGCACTTGAGAGCCAGTCTTCCACTAGGTTTAGCGTGTTGTGCCATCTTGGGCCGCATCGTCTCTTAACATCAAGTGTGGTTGTGGCCACTACGCCAATCCTATAACGATAAAAAAATATCAAAATTACCCCTACTTGTATGCAATACGCCTTTCTGAACAACTGACCGTGAAATGGCACGAAAAACCGGTCACAGTGCCCCAGGATCCGCCATTGTATACAATGAATTTAGTGACTTCCACTTGACACTTCCAAGCCGACCAAAGTAAATATCGATAGGTTCTTATGTATGAGGAGTTCAAGGAGACTGCCTTACACAGAACTTTAATCAACATCAGATAAAACGTAGAAATATACCTACAACGATAAAAAAAAGATAAGAAAACAAAACAACTTTTAAATCAGCTAGTATTATTGCCCATCAAATATTGCCTTGCAGTGAGTGCAGCAATGCTGGTTTTCACAATTTGACAATTTTTCCAAACATTACCTATCTGTCAAAAGGTCAAAATAGTTCCTCAAATAAAGTTATCTGACTATTGAAAAATTGGCCTTTAGTACAAAATGAAAATTCTAAATATATCTTGTTCTCTTATCGGCCAATATAGTGTTGTTCGAGGCTCCACAGTATTTTTTTGTTAGTTTTCAGTTATTTGCGTTAAGTTTTCGGAACCTCAGACCAAAGAACTACATGAGAGACGTTTAAAGAGTGATTAAATATAATACGTTGTGGTATTATTAACATTTTACAGAAAATAAATAATTAAAGAATTTCTAATAAGTAAAAAGACAGTATAAATTAAACCTATTTTTATTATCCTTTAAAATATATGATATATAATATAAACTACCAACTCGCCCCGGCTTCGCACGGGTAGCAGAGTGTGACAGTTCATTAATGAATTAAATTTATTTTGCAAGTATTCGTTGGTAGCCTTTGGTTTCAGCCCATATTTTACACCCTTAGGTATTGAATTTGAAAAACTATTAAACACGACTTATTTAATTTCTAACTGAATTCCTAAATACCCAATTTCATTGATCTATCTTCAAAAATGACGGATTTTCATACAAACTTTCATCCCCTTTTTCAACCCCTAATGGGTTGAATTTCAAAGAATCCTCCCTTAATATAACCCGCAGGCAAATTTTCACGGTCCTAGCCCCAGTGGTTTGGAATGTGTGTTGACATATCAGTCAGTTATTCTTTTATATACAATGATTATTTTGAAGAAAAAAAAACTTGTGTCCATATATTTTAAGTGTTAAACTAAATTATTGTTCTTGTTTCAGCTGCTTTTGGATGGCTACCATGATTATTAACTGTTCTTTGTTCTCAAATAAACCACTTGAATTTTGTATTTTTGAAGTGAAACTTCTTATGCGACTTCCAAGCGTTAAACTTTAAACGTTTAACGCACATTATCAGTCTCTCCTCTTTGTGTGAGCTAGAGCGAGTGAGCAATATATTATCGGTCTCTCCTCTTTGTGTGAGCCAGAGCGAAAGAGTAAATTTCGGTGTGTATGTATATTGCACGTATGTGTGTGTATGTGAATTGTACACACACCTTTTTATTTGTATTATTATTCTTTTTACTGTCTCTGGGTGGTCGCCGTTACTTTTGGAATGTACTGTTACCATGAGGCACAGAGGTGTCGCATGGCCGTGCATACTATAAAAAAAACTAGGAAACCGATGCCTTTATTGAATTCGATTTAATAATAACTCCAATCTCGGGTTCGTGGGATGCAAATATGATTAAAAATTAGACAGAGAAATAATATTTATTTAAAATACGTATAAATACAAAATAATGACAGTCAAGTCTTAAAAGAGAATTAATATAATAATGGAATAATTCAATTTAACAATATTAAAACATTCAAAAAATTAACTAGCGCGCGGCCCCAGCTTCCTCAGGCAGGACAAGCCCTGAAAAATAATATTTAGCTTTATAATAACTTCTTTACGCATTGGTCTCGATTTTGAGTCCAAATTTCCATTTTTTCCATTTCCATGCATTTTGCATTATATACTATATATTCCTAGTTCGTATTTTGTGTCAAAAATACATCAATTCATTTACTTCCAATTCGTATTTTGTATCAAAAATACATTAATTAATCTACTTCCAGTTCGTATTTTATACCAAAGATACATTAATTTATCTACGTCCAGTTCATATTTTGTATCAAAGATACATTAATTTATTCACTTCCAATTTGTATTTTGAGAATACTAGATAAATAGATCTATTTCCATTATCAATTTCAAATATTTTAGTGAGATTGAAACTAACTGACGTCAAGCTTATAGGTTCTGGACTGCTTACGAAAGGAGAATAAGAATTATATAACCAAAAATAAATAAAAGCAATTATTTTCAGCACCTGTTCTAAATACTCCTGCCTCGACAGCCAGAAGTTATCTCTATTTTTGCACACCTCCGCGAGCACAGCGCCGCCTATGAACACCATGTCCTTGCGCCTAGGTGGATCCTCCACTCTGATTTTGAATTTCTACAATTAAATATTTAACTAATTAATATACCAATAGATTAAAAGTCCATGTGGTCTGTTCGCATTAATATCAATTTCGACAAATATTCATTGATGGTTAAGACTGATCCTGAAACAAGATTCGAAGTAAATGACTGTGACCAGTTTTCACTAATTATGTTAAGCGATCTCTATCCAATAGAGCAATAATAACCGAGTACACCGTATCTGACTTACAGCAATTATTGCCTAGTAGTTTGTTTCCCAGAAAAAACAATTGTGATATTTAAAAGAAAATTGCGTTTACTTCTACAACACACCCTGTGTTATAAAAACTACACTTAACATTAGCTTTAAAATGCAACAAAATATACACTTTAAAATGCAAACAATACTTACAGAGAGCTTGTCGCACTCATTTCTAAGCACCCTCTCGAGGTAGAGCTGTTTGATCTCCCTCTCCAGCCGGGACGGCAACCCCGGGTACATAGTGGAGCCGCCGGACAGCACTATGTGCTTGTACAGCTCGTTGCGCATGTCGATATCTGCGGCCTGAATCAAATAATACCAACCACATAACCAAATAAACACTTCGTTTTAGTAAATACCATTCTCGAGAAGTCTTGCCAGCGCATATTGATATGTAAAAGTAAGCCAGTCCCTTTGTAATCTTAGCTTGTATTGAAACTGTTGTTTTTGATGTGAAACGTCTAATGGCGCATTTGGACGGGAGTAAAAGCGTTTTGATGGGACGTTGCTACGTGCCATTCGGGCAGCACGGCGTTGTGTCTGGTCGGCTCTTACCGACTCAACGCTCCCTTCTCGACATTTATACTGAACTCTTCTCTCTCCACTACACACCACACACTACTTTACGTGTATGCTAGTGTATCAGCGTCGTTTCTTATGCTAACTAGTAGGTTATTCGTGAATATCAGTAAAAAGAGTATAACAGATCATTAAAATATATTAAGTACTGGCAGTGCCCGCGGCTGCGCTCGCGTGGACAACAGAATGCCATCCATCGGGCACACGCGCAAATCTTACTCGTTTTTCCAAATTATTTTTAAATTATTTTTTTTTTCCCTAATTCTTTTTCTAAAATAAAAGTAGCCTAAGTTACTTCATATAACGTCAGCTATCTGCGAGTGAAAGTTCGTCAAAATCGGTCAAACCGTTTCGGAGATTACCCGGAAGAAACAGACAAATAAACATTTAAAAAATTAATATTTTTCTATTTACCGTATATACTTTCATATGCATTTAGTAAAAAGCTGTTATTCTGACATTACAAGCAGACACTTCAATTTTATTATATGTATAAATTGATTTAGTAAATAATTTCATAAAAATAAATAACATTGATATAATATTTTATAAATATTACCATACTGTGGTTTTTTAATTCGAGTCATTTATTAATATTTCCACATAAAATGTCGATTTTTATGGTTCACATCTGCTAGGCGTCCCATGATCCTTCCTTTTTCATAATTATTTTTAAATGATAAAACGAAATAAATACCTGTATGGTATTGAAGACAAGTTCGGCGATCCCCTGACCCTCAACATTAATGAGATGAGGCTGGAACAGAGCCTCCGGGGCTTCGAAACGCTCTCCCCCCACTTTTATAACTCTGCCGTCTGGAAGCTATCAAATAGAACATTGGTTTAGGATCGACAATTTTCGAATCGACAACCTAAAATATGACGTTCCAACGAAATATGTACATACAACATAAGGCTCAACGAGTACTGTAGTCTCCCAAGCGAGCCTTTGTTCCTGTTCTATGTTGTATCCGATATAACATAGCTTCTCCTTCATCATCCTAACTGTTTCGAAGTCGGCAGAGTGGTTGAACGCGTATCCCCTTAGCAGTAACAACTGTGAAACAAATATATTTTCATTAGTAGATCATTAAAACGAGAAGTGTTTTAAACTTTATAGTCAAAACTAATTGTGTTTCTGGTGAGATTGCTCATCAGCGCATTTCAGGAATCATCCTATTTTTCATCCCATATTCAACCCAGTTATGGGATAAATGTTCAAAAATTATTTCTTCATTCTCACCTACGTTGTATAAGAAACTCCTCTACAAAACTCGACTGTCCCACACTCGTTAACAAGGTATTACGACTAACAAATCTATTTGGTGAAAATCACTGGCCACCTATGTGTAGTTTTTTTTTTAACTATTTGTCACTCTTATTTTAATTGCAACAATGGACGCCTCGCGGGAAGTTTTTCGTGCTATGATTTGATGATTATAAAGGAGGTTAACCTTCAAGGAATCTCAAGAAAATTTACAAGCTGCATTTGGGGACTCTGCTCCTACGTTAGCAACAGTTATTTATTGGTTTCGTGAATTTAAACATGGTCGAGAGAACCTTAACAATGACCCCAGATCCGGCCGATCTACAACTACAATAACTCATGAAAATGTCATCAGGGTAGAGTAGCTGTCGCGGGAGAATAGACACATTACACATCGAGATATTCAGGCAGAACTGAAGATTAGATCACAAGCAGTTTCCACCATCCCGTATGAACACCTTAAAGTTACGAAGCTTGCTTCGCGATTCTCTCAGCGGAGAGCAAAAATCCCATCGTGTTGATTGGTGCAAATTTATGCACCAATTGAAAAGTTTGAAGGGGGAACTTCGCAAAACGTATCCTACATGCTTACAACTGACGAAACTTGGATAAGCAACAATCCACGCAACGAGTATTTGAAGAAGACTAGTTTTGTCCACAAAAGTTGTTCTTCTAGTAATTTTACTAGAAGATCGTAGAATTTTGAAGATCGTAGAAATTCCTTTTTTTTTATTCTCCAAGGTAGGAAACATGCTTCGTGGGCAAAAATTTAACACTACTGAAGAGGCCGTCGCAGAATTTCGGCGGTTATTTTCAAACACCCGCAACATACTTTTTTTAATGTCTGGTGTTTAAGTGCATTGGGGTTGGAGGAAAAAATTTTGAAAGCCATAAATTAATTATATTCTATTTTTGATATCACATAATTTTTAGAACAGCCCACGTACCAGCACTCGGCACAGACAGTTGTGAAATTTCGTCAGCACATATAATTTTAAAGCCATTATTCCAATGCTTTGTAATAATTATACAGTTGTTTAGATGAAGATGATGTCACATTTTCTGTATGGCGTTACGAAACACATGAATAAGAAAAAAAAACCGAAGACAACATTAATTAAATATTTTTTTCCAGATTTGTATTGTTTTTAGGCTCTTTTATTAATAGACCAATATTATAAGATAATTAACTTACATTTTTAAGCACTGTCGACTCCCGGATTTCCCCCTAGTTTTGTATTATAAAACGAGTGAGACGGTACTACGTACTACTCAATCGTGTTATAGGACCCTGGGTATAATATGTTTGGTGAGTATTTTGTTCATGTAGTTTTTCTCTATCAACTGAACTGCTAAAATGGATTTTATCATTTCCTTTTCTTAGTATTGAACTAACTTAGGTGCCTAATATAAACACAACTCCATAACTGAAAATTTACCTTAATGAGATATCTAGTGATATCCCGACCGGCTATATCCAATCTGCGTGTCAGATGTGGCAGTGAGAACTCTTCGTAAACCGGACATATGTGGGTTACACCATCACCTTAGAAACATCATTAATAGATTTAATATGACGTAAAAAAGTGGCAATATGACCGAGAAATCCCAATAATTATAAAAAGATACAGAGTAAATATTTAGACCCCATTCGTATTTAAACAAAAGGTCTAATAGACAATTGGCAAACCGTTATCTATTCAAAAGGATGTCCTTTTTGCGGGACATTTGCCATTTGTTCTGTTTCACTTCAATCTAACAAACTCTTTTTTTCACACCTGTGCTAATTAAAGAGATCCCATTAGCACCTGTGGGATATTTGTATATCCCATAAAAATGGGCTTAGGACATTTGTCTATAAGAAGTTTTCTTTAAAAACATATGGTACCTAAATATTTGCTCTGTATCTTTTAAGTTTTAGTATTTCTCGGTCAAATTAAATGTTTTCGTAATTAATCTATTTGTATATATTATAAAACTCAACGTCTGGAAATACTGTGTACAGTCTACTGTTAATTGCGATATCAGAACGTTTATGTGCATTATTTGTGCCTAACACTTTCTTCACAGAAAAATCCTGGGATTAAAAATTAAGAATACGCAAGAGTAATATTAAGAAAATCATAAAGGTTTAACAATATGTCCGCTAGGGAAATATTGAACAAGCGTAATTAACACATAGTAGATCAAAGCGCACGATCGTTTGTTTTGCCCTTACTCCAAAGTTATAACTTTTTAGAGGAGCACCATTAAATTATAATAAACTCATAATTTAACGGTATCAACAAAACAAACATTTAAAGAAAATACACCCAATTTGGAATGAATATTTAATACAAAGGAAAATAATAAAACTTGGTACAAAAAAGGAATAAGAAGAAATCAAACTTCAGTTCCAAACGGTCCCAAGTATACAAATAGGAAAAGCACTCACCAGAATCCACGACGACGCCTGATATCAAACCCTGAGCGTAGAGAGTCAAAACTGCCTGTATGGCCACATACGCACTGTCAAACTCATATTTCTCGAACATAACCTAAAATAAAACGCAAATCATCTATAACTTTTGGACTTTTTTTATATTAGTGCGAGAACTTATAAAAGAGAATTAGCTTGGAAGGTTACTACAAACTTCTTCGTACCCTTATCCCAACTATGTTGGGTCGGCACATGTTCTCCTCTTCCACTCTCCTCTATCGGCTGTTATATTAATATTCACACCTTATGTACACATATCATTCTACACACAATCAATCCATACCTTCTTTGATCTTCTTCTACTCCTATATCCATCAACTTTCATACTTAACATTATTGATATTAATTTCATTTCTCCTTAAGACATGCCCAAATGCTTACTACCACAAACATGACATAAAACAATCAGAATTAGTGGCTCTCTTCGATGCGTCGCTTTTCGAGATCAGCCATTGATACTCTCCATATAGTCGTTGGTTTTATTGGCCGCCATGAGGTACTGCGTCAGTCAGTAAATTCTCATCTTCCAGCATTAGCGGTTCTTCTTGGGCCGTGATTTACAGGTTGAACATCTAAATTAATAACTACATTAAAAATAAGACATTAAATATTAATAAAGTACTATGTAATGAGTATAGTTACTAAAAAAAATTGAGCTTCGCAGTGTAAAAAAAGTGTGTTATTTTTATAAAATAGTCCTATCATAATTACCTTAACTTTACGGTATATTTTCTACCGTCGGCTAACACAAAATTGGTCTTCATTATTATTTAAGATAAAAATAATGGTTGCTAACGACTAATTAGCAAGAAAAGCACAGGGATCAATCGAATTCGCTCGTTACGCAATCACAATCTACTGGCGTGTGACGTATATGAGAAACCATTTAAAAATTATATAATCATTTAGAATTACACCGACAAGGTTCATATGTTCAATACAATCAAATACCCAATTATGTTTTCCACCTTCTAGTCATGTGGTAATTCTGAACGGAATCATGTGAGGCCGGCTATTTAATCGATTTTAAACAACACAATTTTTAACAAAAAATAATACCAACTTCATTTGTTTAGAGGAGTTCCCTGGTGTAAATCGAAGGTCCAAAGCCAATAAAATTGAAATGAGACCACCCTTGAGATACCCCTTTTCTAACAAAAAAAATAATCATCGAAATCGGTTCGGTTCTTAAACAAAGAAGTTTGGCTGAACATGCATAAAAAAATATAAATTCAAATTGAGAACATCCTTTTTTGAAGTCTGTTAAAATTAAGGTTCCCCTTTCCCTAGTAAGCTTGTATGTGCGCAACATTCTCATAAAATACAGGACCAATTTTTATGATTATTTTACTGGGGTGATCCATATACTTATAGGAACGTTTTATTATAGAAAATATTAAGTACAGTACGTACGTTGATCTTTAACACTGATCGTACACACACCGTAGGTAATTCAATCTATCTAGTATAAATATAATATTGACATACTCTTATAAAAAAAAACATGAAATGAGAGTTACCTCAATCATCTTTTCCCTGTTCTTCGTCGGATTCATCGGAGGTTCAGTTAGCAAGATCTTCGTCTCCTTTGGATCTATATTCATCTTACTGGGCCCGAAAGTGTAGTCCCAGACGTGGCACATATCTTCCCAGTTACGCACGACCTGGTAATTATGTTTTTTTTTTCAAATGCACAATGAAGGCTTTTGAGAACACATTCTCACCTGATATTAAAGTAAGCTATAATTGTTTGTTTCTTTCGAGGTAATCTGTGGAACTACCACAGATTTAAGAAAAACTCGTATCGTATTTTATAGACTATTCATTGAAGAAGTTTACAGGCTACATAACTTCACGCTATGACCCTAAGGAACGGAGCAGTAACCATGAACGTCAAACAATCTGGTAACTGTATCTGGCTATACGGGAAATTTGGCACACGGCGCGGTGAAGTTTCGGTCGAATAAATTTAAGACAGGTGAAACCGTGAAGCGCAGCTAGTTTATGATATAACCGAAATCTGTATTTCTAAATAAATTGTCTATCGTGATTTGCTACAGTTAACAATTGATTAAATTTCAATTTCAATACAAACTAACAATTGAAAATAACTATTGCTTGGGCCTGGGGCGTGGACTGGTATCATAACAAAATTTGTAAGCTACTGAAATAACCATGTTAATAACAAATAAAAGACGGATGATGACCAATGACCAAGGCAATTAATTAAACATAATAGGACATGTTATAATTTCTTATAATAGCTTAGATTGCATTTGTTGCAAATAAAAGCCGTTCTCCTTCAGCTGACGATGGTAAAGGTGTGTTATATTTAATGAAAACGCCTTTTATCTCAAGTGTAGTTATCAATGAGTAATATTGAATTTTATTAAATTAGGTAAAATTTTGTAATATTTTTAATTGTGAGTTACGATTATCATTCATTAATCCAAATAATTTAATTGCAATGTGCCAATTAAGCAGATGAATATTGTATATATGCAATAATATCCTTTAAAAATTAGTGGTAGGCGATGTCCTAATTGGCCATCGCTTGAACGAGGAAACGATGATAGCATCGCAACGTTTGTACGAACACGCGATCAAACATATTGATTTTTATTAAGTTTCCTAACTGATGTTCGCACGATCCAGACTCCACAGATTGTTTATCAAAAGTTATACTCACTCCATTTTCCATTGGATAACTAACTTCCAACATCGACCTGAGTTTCGAAGCTTCATCTCCCACCATCAAGTCCTGCAAAATAACATTCTAATAAATTACAGGAAAAACGTATTTCATATAAGCTACACACTGGTCTCGTCAGCTTTGGTTATAACGCAAAATAAGGAAAATTAAGCTTATACAATATGATAGTATTGATGTCATGGCGAATTTTATGTTTTTACAACAATTTGTACACTAGGACTAAAAACCAGGGATGGTAGACATACCAGGCTTCAGAGTCTTGTACCACATACCAGGTAAAAAATATGCTGGTACGCAATAATATCAACTTTCAACATCGACCAAGCTATTTTGTTCACAGAGGATTTAAAAAGGGCAAGACTGAATAAGGCTCCAGGCGCTTGCCCATTTTGTTCACTGACTAGCTAAAAAAAGACAGCGAGCTAAAGGAAGACGGGACTAAGTTCCTAGTATTTGCCATTTGCTTGAGAGTACCAGCTTTTTATCAAATACTTTAACTTGTATCGAATTCTGTACCAGGATTATTGGGCCATTGTCTACCATCCCTGCTAAAAACTCAAGAAGCAGGACTATCATTGATTTGACCCTAGCTTCACTACAGATGTATGAATGCATGATTTAATCACCAACCAGTATGTGTCGGATAAAGACTCATGCGGATTACAAGAATGAATTGCAGAAACACGCAATAGAGCAGTCGTAGAATATATACAAAACACATGGAGACCGCCGTTCAAGATAGTCCATGTCACTATCAAAGCGGAACTTAAGGCATGAACCGTCTGCACAATCTGGACTGCCAAAAATTTGTTTTAGTTGCAGCACATGTGAACGTGAGCTGCCGCTCCCGTATCAGTATGGTGAGTCACCAAAAAAGTGTCTCCGCTACGCTGCCTTTTGCAGAAAGTCGCAAATGATGATAATAGAATCGAATACAAGTAATAGGATAAGGGAAATCCTATCCAGACAAAACAACTACGGTTTAGGGTCTATTCTATATATAGTAAGATGAGTTATTCAGAGGAAGGGGATCAAAACTCACGGTTGTAAACATACTACCCGTGTCGTACATAGTAAAAGAAAAATAGACCTAGGTGGAAAACATGATATCTTTCGAGATTACTACTATAGATGGGCGGTACATAGCTTCTGTTTGTTTAAATTGGCAGGACTAGATGAAGTTCTCCCTGCACTATTTATTACAATGAGGCCATGTTACAATCATTCACTCTTTTACTAAGATACTACAAACTTGTCACCTGAGCCCTAAAAGGACACAGATATTTTAATAAACATCTTAATCCATCCGGGATGATGACGCAATAAAAAAATAATTTTGGCGTATATGCCGAATAAGATCGCGAACGGGTTATAGTGTTCAGACCGAGCAATTACACCGAATAATGCTCTCAGAGTCTTGGAAAACGTAGTAGAGGACAATTTTATTTTTGGGAGAACCTATGTCTATTGCGGCCTGGATAATTTTTAAATTTGTCTTGTTAAGTATATCATTTAAAAATATATCTGTTTAATTGGCTTCTGTTATGAGGCTGGCATAGTCATCAGGGATGTACTAAAGCCTCATTAAAGTAAAAGATATAAAGCTGCAGAAAGCTTCATGTGTAGAGCACTTAGAGGATGAGAAGAAAAGTATGTGACTTTTCTATAGTTCGAAAAGTTGACTAAATCCGCATAAACAACTTAGTAAGCTAAGGAATCATCCAGAGGTTTTTAAAAAGATTAGTCAATTGTTAAGCTCCTAGAGGAGTTGGGCCGGCATGAATAATGTCAGCCACCACCAAGCAAAATAAGCGCGCATAAAAGTCGACTTGCGGAAACAAAACCCGTGAAACCCAGATACGTTTCCTAATACACCAATTTATGTGATTTGTTCGTAGTATCACTGTATAAAAAGACATTGGAATTTAAACAAACTATATGGATTTACCTTATATGTTGTGTATACCTTATTTGTATGTGATGTTTATATACAGTACAGTCTATATGAATAATATTTATGTTTAAGTTTAACAGTTTATTCCATATCATAAAGATGAGAAACAGATAAAGATTTGTTAAAATTTATAAAAAATCATCCCTGCTGTTTTCAGATATGGCACCTATTTCTGCATTTTAAATCAGATGATTATGTTATTTAGCTTAAATATGGCTAATGTAACCTATTTTTTAATAAATGGCAGTGCAAATTTCATAAAATCTCCTATCAGAAAATGTTGCAGTGAAAACTAATTTTTTTTGAAGAATTTTATGTAAAACTACATTCGGCTAAAGAAACAGTCAAAGTGATAGTGGATCTAACATGAAGTATGGATACAACTGAGAAAGGAAACAAGAGTTCTCTACTTTAAAGAACAAAAAGAATAATTGTCAGAGTAAAGAAAGTTGATGAGTATTTAATTTATTATATGTATAATAAATTGATGAAACCTATGCAATACAATAATAAAAAATATTTTTCTCATAAACTGTTAAAAACTCAACACCATCCAAATAACGAGAAAGTAATTTGTAAATTCACTTTCAAAATAAATCCATGCTGTTAAAACACATCATGCTAAATACTATCTGCAACTTACTCCCACTGAAATATCCTGCAACATTCAAGTTAATTATAATTTGTTTCAACATTAATAAAATCTATTTGCTCAATCTGCTCTAAACAATATATTATTTAATATTTCTGTTACATATTATGTTGTCAACTTAGCCTTTTATCAACACACATACATACAGCAATATTTGTCAAAGCCTAGAGAAACATTAATCAGTAAAATTATAATTTTGGTCATTACCAATAACTAGGTTCTGCCTGCAACTTCGTCTGTGTGGACTTCAGATTTGGTTCGAGAGAAAAATGAAAAACATTTCATTTACAATGATAAAAAGCATCCTATGTATTAATCCAGGTATAAACTATCTGTGTACCAAATTTCATCCAAATCCCTTCAACTGTTTTATCGTGTTAAGGAATATACATACAAACATCATTTACCGGGTGTAACCAGAGATGACAAATGCCCGGTTTCTGAAAGGTCGATCAACGCAAAAATTAACTAATTAGCTGTCAAATCTCTTGTTAAGTGCTTATTGAGTTGCTAAAAGCATGGTCAACTACTTTAATTTGATCATCATTTCTGTTGACAATGATGTCAATATTTAGATTAAAATCGATTGTCAAACGCCATTTTGAGTTTCTCGAATGCTAGTCACGTCATGATCATAGATTAATCTACTGTCAAAAGTATTGTCAAGTAATCCGTGCTCGTTGGCGAATTAACGATAAAATATTTATGTTTGTTGTTAAGTTTATTATCAGTATAAAGTGTCTACATTTAAAATATTATTATAAATAATCATGTCTCTGTCGGATACCAGCCTGACCATTTCAAGCAGTGAAGATGAAGTTCAGAGGCTTTGAGAGTTGCTTTCCCATTTCCATTTATTACCTTTTTGCAACAGAGAATAAAGCGGGCTTAATAGTGAAGACACGTTAGGCACAAAGTTTCTATAATAATTGACTAATCCTAGAAATGACTGTAATTTATTCACGTTTGTTGGTGTAGGTGCTTCGACAATTGCCTTGACTTTTTGTTGAGATTTTCTTAAGATATTTTTATCTATAATATAACCTAAGTACTCTATTTGGTCCTCGAAAAACACAAAGTGTAGTTTACAAAGTGTAAGAAGACCCGCGTCTTGTAGTCTTTGCAAGACCGCATTCAATCTCTGTAAATGTTGCTCTTTAGAATTTCCTGTAATACAAATGTCATCAAGCATACACATAACACCGTCTAATCCTGATAATAAACACTCCATTGCCCTTTGAAAAATAGCTGGAGCACCAGCTGTTTGTTTACACTTACAGAATAATCAATGCACAATCTGACTGAACCATTGTGCTTTAATATAGGCACAATGGGTGAGGCCAACACCTTCTCTTTTAATTGTAATTTAACCTGATACTTTGTAAATACACCTAACTCTAATTGTAATTTAACCTGATACTTTGTAAATACACCTAACTCGTCTGAGAACACAGAAGGGTATTGTAGTTTTAACTGTTCGAAAATATTATCAGACTCACAATAATTTATTTGCATCATTTGTAAACTAAACAAACATATAAAATCGCGGCCTAAGATCGGGGGTCCACCATCACGTGGATTTGAAAGATTGTGATTGTGAAGACAACAGATTTGACAATTAAGAATGAGATAATGAATGAAAAGTTGAACGACATACGTAATGTGACCATACTTAAAAATAATATCAAATCAAAATGATCATAGATTAGTAAATTTTACACTAATGAACGTTTCAGAAACTCAAACTAATTTGACAACGGTTTTAAGTTGACACTTGTGTTAGTTGAACAACAATTTGATCAGCCTTTCAGAAACTGGGTGAAAATGTATCAAATAGCAAATGTCATCACGGTCAAACATCACAGCTAACTTATATTTACATTGCTCCATATACATATAAAAATCTAATGTTAAATAATTAAAACAATTTGATTAAACTTATAAAAAAAAAACGTTCGATGTTTTCCTACATAATAATATTGTAAATGCAAAAGTTAGATGTTTTCCTACTGAAAAATATTATAAATGTGAAAGTTTGTGTAGTATACTGTACACTTGAGATGGTAAATATAATGGTAAGAAGAATGTTCCTATTTTTCGTTAAATATTTTATTGACAGTCGAAAAAAATTTTTTTTATCCTTTTTTGTTTTTCGAACTGACCATACTGTTAGCCTTATGGGCCTTAGGGCCCTGGAGCCTTTACGGCTTTTACATCTTTTCCGGGCTTGGAATTATTTCATCCATTTATTCACTTATTTAAGAATAAATTTCGCGAAAATGGTAAATTATAAGCTATTCATCTCTTCAAAAGTTGATTTTAAAAAAGCATTCCTTAATATGTCATCATCTAAATTTCAATATTGTGACAAGCAAGCATCGCTTAGTGTTTTAAAAAAAGCACTGGTATAGTTAAAGTTCATCCTAATTGTTAAAGCCATTTCTGACAAAACAATTACATATAATTATATATACAGGAATTGCTCACTTAATAATTTTGGATAACTTTTTTTTAATAATAGTATTTTATTTATAAATATATTTTTTGTATGTTGTATTCATAGTTTCTCTCTGCTTATTTAGCATAATTGAAGTAATAAAATACTTTATTAAATTTAGGCCCTAAGAATACACAAATTTTAGAACACTACTAGTGGTTCTGAAAACATCCCATTCATAGAGAAAAGTCAGTAAGAAACTTGATCAGGTTTATCAATTACTTTTTACCATGTAAATAAAATTTACAGATAATTATATTATTTTAGTGGATATACAGAAAGGAATTTATTTCCATACATCACTGTCATGTACTGATCCATTCTATAAAGAACCTTTTGACAGTAAAGCCTGCTTGACATGTTCTTTGAACTTATTGTCCAGCAAATCAGTAATTTGCTTAGAGATCTTATTATAGAACCTAACACTATTTTATTTTAAATTAAACTTATTTGTTTAATAAGTTTAAAACACAGAACACATGACAATTGGTGCCCAAATGACACTGAATGACTAATCCGCGTAAGTAAAGATAAAATAAATTCATAGAATATAATTTGCATACCTTAACATCTATATCACCGATTTTATTTTCAGCTCTGATGATCGGCCTACCGACCATGGAAGGAAAAATAAACGCTGGAAAATTGCTCCCGGCGAAGCCGCATTTCACAAACTGAAAACAGAGATTTTTAACAGTGGAAGTAAACTAACTAATGATGATTCAGTTTCTTATCAAAGTAATACTTATTGTATATGATTATCGACTAACTTACACCAGTTCCATTATCGCAAACTATCACCTTTCTTCCTTTGTCATCCATGTTAATGGATATTATTTATATTATAATTTCCCTCTTAATTTTATAAGTAAAATTAATCACAAACACACCCGCAAAGAAGCTCTACAAAATTAATGACCATCAATGACAGCCGTGACAACTGACAAGAACTAACATTATTTAACACTGTCAACTAGGCACGCGACATACAAATACCCGAGATTGAAGGTACGGGTATCGCCGAATACCCGGTACAAACACTAATAGAGTAATGACTCGATCTTACTTGCAGCGGAAATGAGAAGTGAGTATAGAAACAAAAAGAGAAATTTTAATTTAGACTCCACATTTTTGTTATTACGGTTGATACATAATATATTTACGAAAATAAGCACAATATACTTTATTCAGAACAGAAATTGACAACGTTAGATTTTTCTTCTGTTCTAACTTATTGATGTCACTACATAGACATACCATAGATATATAACAAAAAGGTATTCTTTAACAAATACCAGGTCAATTTTGAGTAAGCTGGTGGTAGTAGATATACCGTAAAGTTAAGGCTGCAATTATGCTTAAACTATTCTATAAAAACAATGTATGATTTTTACGCTGTGAAGCTTAAAATGTGAAAATTATATTGTGTTTATTTTTAGTAAATATACTCATAATATAGTACTTTATTAATATTTAATATCTTACTTTTAAGCTATTTATTAATATAATAGACCTTCTACCTTATTCAATCAATGTCAATTATACCATTCCACCAATATAAGTTTAAAGAATGGATAACGTCTTTCATATTTATTTATTTATCAATTTATTAAACAATTATTCATGATTTTAATAGAAGATCTACTTAATAAAGTTTAAAATATCAATGTAATATCTATGTTTTCTGGTTCACCGTCCTTTTCTGCGATTTTTAATAAAAAAGTATTAGATTTTATTTATAAATCTGGCTCAAACTTCTCAATATTGTTATGATAAATGTTCAATGAATGAATGTTTAATAATTGCATAGTAAAAAACTTATTTACTTTGTATTTTTTTGTCTATAGCACTACGATGGCAATGAATCGTGGGGCCTGCTTAATGATAAATAGTCACCGCAGCCTATGGACGCTTGCAATACCGGAAGCATCATATGCGCATTTCCAACCCTTTAAAAACCCTTTAGAATTTATTGAAAATATCTATTAGCATACTATCATGTAAAAATTGAAGATTTCAATGTCTAACTTCATACTGTAAAAGTATCAACGTATGATATCACACATTTGAGTATCATAAATTATTTGTGGTTAAATAATAAAATATATGTTTTCTTTATGTACTTGTATCAAAATTGTTCTCACAGAAAATAATAATATTTGAAGTGACCGCTATATCATTCGGGTTTCTACGAGTCATTGCCAATCACTTTTTTCGCATTTTAGCATTCTTAGGAGCGTACACAAACAGTTTTTCTGGGGTCTTTTAGATGTGTTTGTATATTTTGATAGTATACACCATCTGTAAACTATTTTATCCCCTATATATGAAATAAAGCAAAGTTTTACCTAACAATAACACACAATGTTTATGTATCTTATTCATTGACTGGTTTATAACGTCACGCTTCGACGTTTACAAATGGGAGCGTTTACACGTTTTTTAATGATTTAAGTTTAGTTGTCGATTTTTATTAAATTACATTATTTATCATTGTATATTAATTTTCAAGAACAGTCAAATACCCTAGTTTCAACAAAAAATCAACAATTCAAATCTTCATTCAAATATTCAATCAAAAATTGATAAAAAAATGGAAAGGTCGCTTTAATAAAAAAAAAATGTTATCTTCATGTAATTAAGGTCTATGTTTGTTATTTCACTTTATAGCCTTGCAGGTTGCGTATGCAGGCGCACCGCCTACCATGGTTGTAGGTATCCTTGTAAGGTATCTGGTATTTCGATTTGTATCCGGTTTCCATATTGGATAGCACATGCTTAGTATTAAAACCTGTAACTATATCCATTATTCCTACATTCATGTAGCTGTGGCAAGCAAGGTGCGTACGTGGCTAGTCCTTACAGATAGCGTAATACCGAGGTATGTAGGCATGTACCGAGGTAGGTATGTAACGAGTATTTCGTCCACACTTGTTCTGCGTAATGGTAAACTCATACCTTTCGAGTATAAAATTTTGAGTTATTGGCGGGAACTATCATGTAGTGGATTTTATTTTTTATTCATAAATTTGTGTCATTTGACCCTATATTGTGTTATAGAGGTGGCATTTTGCATAATAGAGCTTGGTTATAAAGCACAAGTGAAGTGGATTGGAAATAATAACATGGACCATTAATTCTGAGATGCCACAAAAACTCCCTAGAAAGTTCTAACAAGGGAGCTACCATCTTGTTAGGATCCTGAAATCACCATAAGACTGGACACTTTTTCACTCAATGATGGCATTAATGGTCTTCAATATAGAGGACCGGCTGCCACGTTTAGAAAAAAAGAAGAAGAAGAAGCTCATACCTGGTATCAAAACCTGGACCAGTACCTAATAAATAACCCTAACCCTACTGTCAACAGTGTCAATACTATCATTGCAAAAGAAAAAGCATGAGGAGTGTTTTCACGTGTTCAAATAAATATTTTTACAAAACAAATTTATAATGAAGCATAAGAGATTTGAAGAAAATATATTAGTGGACGAAGCATACACTAATTACGGTAAAGTTGATAAGAATGCAGATGAAAAGAAAGGTCTCGGTATAGCGAAGAACTTCGCCGAAACTTTGGAATATGAAGAGAAGAAGAAATGGTATCATCAGGTAATCTTTATTTTATGCCACGGCTAAAGCCCGCCTATTTCGCTAACAATGGATACACTTAAACATTGTGGAAATGTAAATTGTAATCGGATAAAATTTACCGTTTAAAATTTTTTATTACGGGTTCCTAACGTAACAATACAATACATACCCTTTGTTTAACACAATCTTATGATACAATTAAAATATCGTTGGATTTAAAGGTGATCACGGTACACATACTCAGCAGAAACTTTAGAAAACAATTTTTATTGTATACACTAATTTGAAAGTATTTATATAACTAATATTTTAATTCACATTTAAAATAATTAATTTTTTGTTTCATATATTTTGAAGTTGCCAGAAGAACCTGCAACAACAAGCAAGACACTCACACAGGATCAAGTAGAGGAACTAAGAAAAGAGGCAAATAGTGCTCTACATGGAGATACACTGGCTTATGAAACAAGTGAGTATTGTATATTTGTATAACCAGTGACAATGTAAAGACACTAGTATTAACAATTCATAAGGGGCAAATTCCCAAAAGTCCAAGAGCAAAATGTCCCAAGGGTTGTTTGAAATAATAAATATATTCAAAGTTCAATATCCTCATAATAATATATAACAATATAAAATAGTATATATGTCGTGCATGAAAATAAGCATCTGGCATGGGTGACACACACTGCCACATGAAATGTGTCACTTCAGTATCTGGAGTAGCAACCTGCTGTAAGTAGTTTCTATTCTGTGGTCCTTTCAAGGTTGGTCCATTTGAATTCATATACCATTTTTATATTTTGATTAGGCTTTTACGAAACTAATCAAAATATGTGATCAATTAATTTTGATGAGAGCCCCCAATGGGAACTAAAACGAACGTAGCTTTTCCAAGTCATAATTTAAATAAAATAGAAATTTGTGATGGGTGAACTCAAATTGGGGCGCATCCCCACTCTCTCGCATGATGCGTCACTGTCCTCACTCTACGTAACAAATTCTTTAATCTTTCTAGTGATGTAATTATATTTTATATGTATATTATAGATATGTAGCTATAATGCCAAACTATATCCCCCCATTTTGTTATTATCAGCTTTTTGGATTACCTTCCACTATGGAAACAAATTTAAAGATTCACATCAAAACTCAGTGCAATATTTATGATTTTCTAGAAACAAACAGAAGTGGGTCATCTGACCACCAGTGGGCAAAAACACTACTCAATAAAGGTGCTATTGGGGACAGAGTGGCGGCAGCTACTTTACTAATACAGGTAAAGAAATTATTTTTTTGTAAATTAGGGTGGCACAAAAATATGGTATATTTTGTATTTCAAGTCTCTTATAAAAATATGTCAGTTTATAATGTTTTAAGAGTCTTCATACAAGATCAGCTTCATTGTTTTTCTTTTTTACTTCTCTCTCCTTATGGTTTATTTTATAGTGAAAAATAAATAAGTTTTACCAAATATTAGCCAAATTTATGTTGTTTTCCAGCAATCTTTAAAAATATTAATAAATAGTGAATTCGTAGTTTAATCTTAGTTTTTTTTCTTGTTCGGTTACTTTGCCAAGTTAATCTGGCAAACCTCCTTTTTGGCTCGCCTGATGGTAAGTGACTACTTAGAATATGAACGCTTGCAATACTATAGGTATCACTAGCGCATTGCCAACCTTGAACCCCCTACCCCATAGAGCTCTGGAAACCCTACTCACCACAGGAACACAACACAAGGTTATTTGGTTGTGATCTTCAGTAGGGTGGAGATATTCCACCAGACGGGCTGCTCCAAGTAGAGAGAAATCTCCAGAGAATTTAACATCTGTTTCTGCTTGAAAGCCAGTTGTATAACCTGATCAAGATTCGAAAGCGGAAGCACCACTGCCACTTTTATTTCTGTTGCAAAGCAGTAGTGATTGTGTTGCTGTGTTCCGTTCCGAAGGGTGTGGTTGGTAACACTTATTGACACATGAGACATTTCAATTTAGTGCTCTGGACTAGTAATCTATTACCAATAGCATCAGTAATGGTTTCTGAGCCTTTTTGAGCTTGGTTTTAAATCGCTATAGGTTTGAATTGACCACTTTACATCAAATAACTACATGCCTATTCACTGCTTTATAAAAAGCCATTTCTAAACTCGACATGTTACTTATTTGGTCACTCATAAATTAACGTTACTTGAGAATGTTGTCTTAATGTTTGTCTGGTCATTTTTATCAAGGTGCCTAATTTTCCAGAATTTAAATAGATTATACCTTTACTCATTCTGGAAGTTTTTAAGTTACTTTGTACCAAAAAAATATACGTGATTTTAGGTAGTAGTGGGTATTCTATATCCTCACCACATATCACCAGGGGGAGGGACGATTAAAAAGTTGCTAAAAACATCACATAATCAATGGAGGACACCTTACACACAGTTGCAGTAAAAAAAATCTTTGAATATAAACACTGTACATTTTAGAAAACTTTAACCATTACTATCCGTAACTTAACGTCATGTTACACAACTTTTCCCTTATCATCCTCAAAAATGTTTTTAATCTACATAGGAAATAGTGATTCACATAGGAACAGTATCAATCATTCAGTGAATAAGTAAATCACACTTAAACATTTCCAGGATAACCCTGTTTACAATTTGACTGCGCTGAGGAATTTAATCAACAATGTGAAACCAGCAAAGAAGAAAGACGGAATCGTCATCATAGGTAATGCTTCTCATGGTGCTCCCACACAGTGGTTATATAACTTCACTAACTCTGCCCCACAGTTTCATCAATGTTAAATCTATTCGACCGGCGAATTGCCTACCGTTATTATGACTTTCTGTACTTGCCTACAGTTTGGCAGAATAATGAAGGTCTATTAAGTCCAATAATCCAGTAAGCTCCGCTCCTTAGGGTCATAGCGTAAAGTTATATAGCGTATAATCTTTTTAAATATATCTATGCTATATATTACTAATATAATAAAGCGGTCAACAGTTCAAATCGCACTGATTTTGGATATATAAAAATATTTTTTTAATGTTTCGCTTCTAGCACTGTGAACTGCTGCACACATATATATATTATTATTTTTTCAGATGCTTTATCAGAACTGTTAGTATCCGAACTTCTGATACCCGATGTGAAACTGCGTTCTTTCGATCAACATCCACTTGGGCACCTCGAAGACATGACATCTGGTAACAAGCAAGCGAAGAGGAATATCCTTAAGCTTTGGTACTATGAGGATCAGCTTAAAGAGCTTTATGGATGTGAGGAGTAATTTATTTATTTTTATTTAATTCTTTACTGGTTTTAGTGTCTGGCTACCATCATCCCTAATTTTAAGTGACGATATGTGTCAAGGTGGTAACATTTCTAGCCTAGTGGTGGAACTGCCTTTTAAGTGTAGTAATAGTCAGGTGGACTTTAGAAAATTCCCTACTGTTATGCTTTGGTTTCACCACCATGCTTTCCTTCAATAAAAGCTCAGGCTTATTGTAGGGATTTGAATGCATGTCAGTTGACGCAGTGTCCCTACACACTACCATTAAGCCATCTTTGCTTATAGGAAATTCTTTCTGATGTGTGTGTCTTGATATGTGAGGTGCATATATTTTATATGTCCTATTATTGGGCAAAGGATTCCCTCAGTAAGGCAAAGCAACATACCATCCAACAACGTATTACTAATTTCGGCAGCCGACAAGTATCTTTATATTATTTCTCAAATGTGGTCTTTTTGTTACCACGCCGTATTTCTCTTAATTCTACATAAAAACTAATGATTGAAACATAATTTTAAAGCTCATGTTCCCCATTATGACGAAAAATATAAATTTATATCTTCCAAAAGAGTCTTTCTCATTGAAAATAAATGATACAATTCTTGAATTGTTTTAGGTTATGTCGAAGCATTAAACAAGTTTGCCCATGATTCAGTGGAAGCCAATAAAGAGAAAGCTGTAAGCTCCATGTCCTATCTGTTAATGCATCACCCTGAAAGGGAACAGGTATTTCACATTATATAATAATTTTATTTACCTTCTAGCTTTTGACCATTTGTTTTGTAGTACAGTACATACATACATATAGTGGATATGCGGGAAAATATAGAAGTGTTGATTTCTCGACATTTGAAATCGCCAATACGTCATGGCCTGGCGTGGTGATTAAGCCCATGCCTTCGCTTGGTAAGAGGCCTCATTGCCCAGCAGTGGGATACTTATAGGCTGGCATTATTATCTATACATATTATAAAAGTCAACACCTCTCTGTCCGTCTATGTTATTTTCACGCGAAAACCACTTATCCGACTTACATGACTTTTATTTTTGTTCATAACTATATTATTTGGCCGCTTTATAGGATATATTTTGTAAGATAAAGTAAATGCAAAATACAAATAAACACAATTAAAAAAAGGAGTGAGGATAATGGTGAATCAATTCGGGAAAAATAAATTTTAGGCGCTTAAATGGCTTACGCTGACTAAACCATACGCGTTATATCAAATCTACATAATTGTAGATCTTAAAAAGGCTTAAAAAAGTCAAGGATGGCATATATCTATCTTCTGAGAATCACCCACAATAAGTATTTTTGTCTTTCGTCTTATGAGCGGGGGCAGCAAGATTCGCGCGTGCTCTCGACCGACGCCATTGTGTAGTCCATTCGAGCGGAGCCGCGACCACAGCTAGTTTTAATTTTTAATACATTACAAATTTTAACCGTCGCTTCGCTCCCATTGCCTTCGAATTAAAACTACTCGCGAGCCACCTATTATGAACAGGTTGTACTAATAAAATAAAAAAATTTCGTTGGTTCACGACAGACGCGATATTGCCTACGTTATTCGGTTTTCATGTTTGGAGGGTTTTTTCAGAAAAACTTAACAATAGGAATAATATCTCGTACAGTTTTACGATTAGTTCGAATCGGTGGACATCACAATTTTTTTTAATATATTTATCCAGCAACACATGAAATATCATTTACTCAGTGGCAAAAAAAAAACTTTACGTCCAAAAAAAATATGGAAAAATTATTACAGAATTAAACAGTACCAGTGACTTTAGAAACTATTTTTTATCAGTAAATATAATTCTGTTATATTGCCTTTTTAATTTCGTTAATTGTTAATGTTATTTAATTATTATGCTACCCAAGTATAATTTATTTATAACACCTTAAGAGAGGTAGGACACGGAAATTTCTTTGGAAATTCCTCTCTACTCGGGGCAGCAGTCGGCTGCAATAAAATATGCTAAAATATCTCGACCATACAGAAGATCGCAGCTAAATAACCTTGTGTTATCTTTTTGCGGAGAGTAGAATTTCCAGAACTCCTTGGGGTAGGGTGGGTCAAAGAGGGCTAGGGCATAGATATTTTTTTTAGAGATTTGGTAAAATGAAAAGGAGCCTAAGTTACTCCCTATAACATCAGCTATCTGCTAGTGAAAATCCCGTCAAAATCAGTCCAACCGTTTCGGAAATTGGCTTGATCAAACAGACAGATTTTAATTATTATTTTTTGTCATAAGTACCATATATTCTTTCATATGCATTCAATTTCTATTTTATTGTTTGTATAGATATAAAAATAGAATATTTTATAGAAATTGGATGTCTGTTGTACAGATGCTCCTGACGAATATAATAAACAAACTGGGAGATCCGTCGCAAGCGGTTGCCTCAAAAGTGATCTACCATCTCTGCCAGCTCCTGTATAACCATCCGAACATGAAGGCGGTCGTGCTGACACACATCGAGAAAATGCTCTTCAGGTGTGTAACTTTATATTTACTGAAAAGTTATTATCTCTCCTAAACTGTTCACCGATGCACTGGAACATGTTTTCAAGGTTCTGGACTGGGAAGGACTAGGCATCAATATAAAGGGCTAGTATGTCCCCCACCTTTAGTTTGTAAAAAAACAAACAATTTTGGCTGAAACCATGGAGGACTTCTGTGCAATGCTCAATGACTCCAGTAAAGCCTCTAAACGAGTTGGTCTTAGAATGAATATGGATAAAATGAACAAATTGTCAAATGACCATGTAGTGCCAACTCGCTTAAAGATCACAGACTATACGCTTGGAATTGTTGATGATTATGTTTACCTAGAACAAACTATCCAGTTACAATATGCGGACAGCACAGAACCGGTCGTTGTGGCGATCTTTGAGGGAGGCCTATGTCCTGCAGTCGACGTCTTTCGGCTGAAATGATGATGATGATGATTGCAAATTTAAATTATAAAACTATAATTATAATCTTTGAAGTAACACGAAATGCCACATTTTTATAGTATTGCAAAGTGATTGTACTGTGTCTGATCAGATGATAATTACAGTACAATCCAAAGACAACGGCCACCACCGAGCGATCACCAATACATTGCTGGTTACCTGTCATACTGGAGTAGTCTTGTCTGGCATGTCATACAATAAAGGTTGCTAACAAGCATATGGCCAGTCTGATAGTAAGCAGCCAATGTATATACCATAGCTATTACTAGCCCATTGCCGACCTTGAACCCCCTGCCCCAAAGAGCTCTGAAAACCCTACTCACCGCAGAAACACAACACTAAGTTATTTGGCTGTGATCTTCTGTAGAGTGAACATATTTCACCAGTCGGTCTGCCCAAAGTAGACAGAATACTACTAATAAAATTCTCCGTGCCCGAAATGTGATAAATCAAAAGAGAGTTACTGTGACATGTTTATCACCATGTGTATGGTAAAGATCCCTACTACCTTGTTTACTGGATATACACTGGCTGGTCCCGGAACGCGACACACCCAAACGTGCTGCTCTGACATGTGTTACAACTGGTATGGTGGTTGGTTTATACTATATAAGTGTGTTATTTCAGATCTAACATATCACCCCGAGCTCAGTACTACGGCATCTGTTTCCTGAATCAGTTCTACCTCGGGAAAGACGATTCGAAGATAGCGGAGAATCTCATCAGGATATACTTTGCATTCTTCAAGGCTTCGATCAAAAAGGTATTAATTATGGCGTAGGGTAGGGGTTTCCTAAAGTGCGTTTTTTAATCCAATGGAGTAAAATGACATTTCGTGTGTTGCTAGGTAATTGGATTTTGAAAATAGTGATGTCCATCAATTCTAACTTCTCGGAAAACTTTATGAGACATTATTCTTATTGTTTTTAAGAAAACCATTCACCATACGTAATGGAACTAGATTTTTAATATTAAATTTGGACTTACAAAATATTACGTAAGAATGGGGTTTACTGCCCTTCCCTCCAAGATAAGGACTTTTTGAGATTTTTAACCAACCTCCTACTTTATGTAACTAATGATTAATGATTGGTCCCATACACGCTATCACGGAGCCATCATTGCTTAGCCATCGTTCTTATTAAAATTCCTTTTCTGGGAATGGAACTCTAAAGGGTGCAAGGCTATGGAATGCACTACCTGTTTCTGTAAAACACTTACAATCGCTAAGCATTTAAAAAAAATCTGACAAGGATTTTATTGTTTGTCATTATAATATTATGTATATGTAATTATATTACATTTTGTTTGTTTTATATTTATATATAAACAATAAAAAAGGTGTGTGTGCGATTCACACACGATAGAAGTGAAACTTCATTTTAAAAGATATTTTATACTTTATCTAACATATGTTACATAAGACTTCTTACTAAAAAGCTGTAATACGCAGCCGCATACAGGGTACAGTAGTATTAGCTCACGTACTTTTCACATATACTAACATACGTTAAATGCTCAAATACAAGCAAGTATTAAACAGTGTGCAATATACATACACACCGACATTTACTCTCTCGCTCTGGCTCACACAAAGAGGAGAGACCGATAATATAAAATAGTATTTATATTTCTGTCTCATTCTCTTGCCTTCATCCTACACATTTTTGTATTTGTGTTTCTTACCTGTCGTTTTTTCCGTTGCATCCGGTTTGAAATCACGATTCTAAAGAAGTTTCACTTCAATAATAATGTAGTCTATATTTCATATATTTTTTTAACTATAGCATCCATATATTTTATGATTTGTGTTAAATTGTATTATGTTGTTCTAATTACACCCATACTACTCCTGTTTTTCACTCTGAAACGTATCCATCCAAAGATTTCCTGGAAGGGATTGCTTTTATCAATAAGGCCACCCTTTATTCTTATCATACAATTTTAATGTTCGATATGATTTGTAATTAACGGCGTACAATAAAGATTAAATGTATGTCTATATGGGTTATAGGGGGAAATCGATTCGAGATTGATGTCTGCTATCCTGACGGGCGTGAAGCGCGCGTTCCCGTTCGCGGACCGCGAGCGCGTGTCGCAGCTGACCGCGGGCGAGCACGTGACCGCGGTGCACAAGCTCGTGCACGTGGCGCCGCCCGCAGTAGCCCTGCACGCGCTTGCATTACTCTTCCATATTAGCGACGCCTCCAAAGGAGTATCTGATCGGTAAGTAATACTAATAATAAATAGCCTTTTTATTCAGATCTACTAACTATCTATACTAAATATAATAAAGCAGAAAACCGCCTGTGCTGGCGTATTGGTTAGTGATACATGAATACAATTTTCTACAAATTATTGCTCCTTATTACATCAAGAAAAGTCGGCGATACCATATGCCTATATTTTATACTTAAGCCACAACAAGGTGTTTTGTGACAAAGTTTTTAGACAATTTTATGTAGATAAAGTTTGTTATTTATAGCATGTTATTTTGACGAATAGTTTGTGAGAAAATGTAAAATTAAAATAATTCAACACCACCTTTTCTAATGTCTGCCTCATTTCCTTTTTCCTTCTCTAGGGTTGTCGTGTCCATTTGTCCATTTACTCTATTTGTCTTCTCCTCTTGCCCATCCCCATTTAAATCTTTTGATTTTGCATGTTTCCAGGACCTGTGTCTTGCTTGTCACGCTCTGAGTTAAAGCCTATGTTTGGCAGCCACACATAAGGATAGGTTGTATGCCGGTTTTAAATAACTAATGTAAATCGGTATATACGTACACTTTATTTTTTCTAGTTTTACTTCCTTAGGTGCGTTATGGAACAAATGACGACAGTGAATTTTACACATTGTAACAAAAAGTCTACGCCATGAAGTTGCTTGCTAAACCTCTTCTTTTATTGTATTGAAGATTATTATCAATCAATCAATACAATATAATAGTATCATTTGATGCCATTGGTTAAAATGTTATATCAGTGCTAACTAGAACTAAATTGCCTACTAATGTTGAAAACAGTTGTGATGAATGCTCTTTAGTTGACTATTTAGTTCATAATTGTAACGCTAGATGTCAATATGATATTTTTGAGCCTTTAAGATTCGGAAGTTATACTTTTTAAGCGCGTTATGATGTGAATAAATGTTAACGGTACGCGCACACATTGTCAAAAAAGTCTTCATCATGAATTTGCTTGTAAACCTCTTGTTTTATTGTGCTGAAGATAGTCATACTTGTTGTTATGCATCACGTAACTATATTTTAATTTAATATAACTATATTTCACATAGGTATATTTTCTAACGCACGTAACTAAGTACACGCCTTCCCATTTTTTAAATATAAGTATACTACAGTTCGTTTTTTAATTCCGTAAAGTAAAATAACTTTTCTTGTTTTGCTAGCAATTGGATTTTAAAAATAGTGATGTCCACCAATTGGAATTAATTGTAAAACCGTAGGAAATATTATACATTTTTTTTTGTTTGCTATACTTATTCGGTAGGTAAACCAGTACAAAAATAAATGTGGCTACATTACTTTTTAAGTTTGATATTAGTGATTTGTCAATTTACTCTGTGGGATCAAAAAATGTACCATAGAAAATCTGCCACCTTGTCCCTATCACTATCTTAGGTTGTGTCATTAATTTCAGATACTACACCGCCCTCTACCGAAAACTCGTAGATGTCGATATTTTCAACACAACACACTCTGCTCTTCTTTTCTCGCTCATATACAAGTCGATGAAGCAGGACAAGAATACCGATAGAGTGACGTCGTTTATCAAACGGCTCCTGCAGTTGTGTTGCTACATGAACCCCGCACAAGCCTGCGGGATGTTGTTCCTCATATCGCAGGTGTTAAAGGATAGCGATAAGAAGGAAGCTGTGAGGCTTGAGTGGACCAAGAGGGAGATTAAAGATGTAAGTGATATGATATTTTAAAATTGACTTTGGCAACAAATTTCCGAAGTGGGCAGTTTTTTATTTTAATCACAATTTTGCTTGATGTTCAGTAGCGAAGAAGCCGAACAGGTGCAGTTACCTGTGCAGACCAATAGATGCTTAGTCATAAATTATCTACTAGATGGTTGCTAGAAAATAACCTAAAACTTACATGTATTGTAGTATCTGATAAATATTACTCTACTGTATTGTTAAATCCGTAATAAAAAATTCTAAACTCACATTGTTGCTTATGAAAACAATGCAGGTACTTGGAAGTTTCTAGAATCGCTCTTCTCAAACCTTTTATTTGTTATTTGTTTTGATTACTTTATAAAGGTTCTTGAAGGGCGAACAATGGATAAGCTGACAATTCGAATCGGAATTTTATAAACATGGCAATTAGGTGCCTCTGTAATTTTCTTTAAAACTGATATGCGGGTAATAAGGTGCGCAGAGCGACCACATACAATTCAGTTCTAATTGGAGCTAACTAGGAGCGACAACTGGAAACCATTTACGAGAGTACTACGACCAAGACTATAGATCGATCTCTTAACAGTGTCTAGAGCTGTAAAAGTGCGCGTGTAGTGTATTTATTGACTAGTAGACTAAATAGTGTGTACAGTTAATACCGTCTATTTTATATAAAACTAGCTGTGCTCCACGGATTCATCTGTGTTATATTTTTTCGACCAACTCATCCCACCGCGCTGCCACCGAACCATCCATGTAGCCTATTGTTATTCTCATTTCATGTTCTTGCCTACAGCTTTCCAGAATGCTTGACGTTCATGGTTACTGCTTCGTTTCTTGTAGCATGAATTTATATAGCCAATAACCTTCCTCAATATATCTACACATATTATAAAACTCAGCGTCTCTCTGTCTGTCTGTCCGTTTATGTTCTTTTCACATGAAAACCACTAATCTGATTTATTTGTTTTTCTCTTTAATTTATAGATATGTTAGCTGGCCTGGTTATATTTTGTAAGATAAAGTAATATACGAAATAAGTAATGAAGATAAAGGTGAATTAATTCGGAAAAAGTGCTTTTGGGGCGCGAATAAATGGCTTAAGCTGAGTAAACCATAAGATATATATCAATTTAATATTCTACATAATTGTAGATCTTAAAAAGAAGTACAAAAGTGAATCTAAAGATCATCCACAATAAGGTTTTTTGTGTCAGCACAATTTGCGCGTGCACTAGACCGACAGCATGCTGTAGTCTACGCGAGTGGAGCTGCGAGCACAGTTAGTAATAAAAAAAACACTGACTGGTTGTTTCACAGTTTAGCACGTTCAAACAAACAATCTCTTAAGCTTTATAATATTAGTAGGGATATTTAACAGCAATATACGGCATTTTTAGTTAAAAATAAAATCATGTAACAAAATAACTGGGTTATTTATCATAGCAGGTGAAAGAAGAAGAGCCAGAAGATGCAACAGCAACTGAATTAAACGATACGGCGAACGCTAGCACAGAGGATTCCAATAAAGACGATAAGATAGAACAGAAGAAAGTAGATCTACTCCATGGAGATAAGAAAGATCTCTTGATCGGTGAGTATCATCTTAAGATAAATTATTGAAACTCTGTTTAGTTCCTTTATAGTTGACGAAGAGCAATTCTGGTATTCATTACACATAATGTAAAAAAGTGTAAGATGCGTGTAAGTAGGCGTGTTATAGGCCGACCGCTACAATCGCGACCCTCCTGATGGTTTGCGAAACGTGGGACGGCGGGTGTGCACGGATATACACGGTATTGTATCTCAATACCCTATATCTGAAGATCAATATTTTATGCATGTTATTGTAACTGTATCATACTGTATCATAAAATATTAAATATGCATTATATTGGTGTCTTTATTAAAATAGTAAACAAAAATGTAGTATATTGAACAAAAATTGCAAGTCAAAATCTTTACATGTAGTTGAAATGAAACATCTTTGAATTTTATAGTATATATTGACAATATAATTTACTCACAATATGTTAAAGAATTACTTTTGATTGACTTTATAGTTTTTTAAAACGCAACTTCTGTAATTCCATCTTGATAAAATAATCTCATGTGTAGCGGTCACAGAAATAAAATCGCGAAAGCCCTCACTTCGATGGCTGAGGGCCGGCAATAAACTAGCTTATTTGTCGGTTTTGTTCCCTTCCCTCGTTCCAAAAACCATTGGGTGTGTCGCGCTTACGGCGCTTAGCCTATAAAAGCTATACTTTTTTGAATAGTCACGCAAGATGTTATGTGATGCATAAAAAAGTAAAGAATGAAAAAATATAATACTGACTTGTAGCGTCACAGTTATCAACTACATAGTTATACAGCCTGTACACTCTCTTATTACGACGTGTTAATCGGTACATAAGTAAAAGACGCTGACGTTGTATATTATTTACTCGTATGTTATGACTATAATTGGCGATAACCACCTGGTGTCTAGACTAGGATGTGCGACATGTTTTTGTTATTGGATTGTAAACTGGTGTATATAGTAAGAGGTTACTTGTAAAATCATAATAACAAATCATTCATTCTAATCTGTAGTAAAACCTCTTAAAAATCAGTCGTATTTAATTTTTTTTAAACCCTCGGCAATGCCCTGTGTACTTAACTACATAGCTAATAGCACAGATACAACATTAAAAGAAATAGAAAATAAAACATTTTTTTAAAGTGCGACTACCTTTACCGCAATAAAACGAGGTTAAGTAAGTAATTTTATAGTATAGACTTTTTGTTACAAGGTATGCGAATATGGTAAAAATTCACTGTCATCAAAATATTTTAACATACCTAAAGAAATATGTATAATTTCAAAAATACTTAATAATGATGGTAGAAATAAAGTTTCTATTTTATTGTATGAATGTGTGTGAGATGTATTGTATGAATTCTCTTATTAGCATTATGTACCTAATATGTTTTCTTTTTTCCACCCTACTGCTGGTTTAGCTGCATGAGAATTCTATAACGTTAAGTTTGCTTTGTATAACTGAAATGTTGCAATAATCATTCATTCATTATGAAGTAATAAACAGGTATGCTTTCCACCTGATTCTAACCTGATTGTATTGCAACCACCATGCGCATACTGATAAACCCTTTACAATTACTTCCTTTTGGTTTTGTCACATATCGGGATCGGTCAGTGAATATCTAGAGCAGTGATTCTCAACATTTTTTTTTGTTACGGCACATATTTAACGATATCAAAATTTGGCGGCACACAAAGAAAAAGGTAAAATTATTTACTTACTACAACACACTAACATGCAAAATTTGGCGGCACACTTTTGAAATTTGGCGGCACACAAAAGTGCCGCGGCACGGTGGTTAAGAATCACTGATCTAGAGACTTGTGACCGGCATGACGGCAACGATCTTCGAGGAAATCCAGATCTCTCGGTGGTCGCCATTGTTTTTAGATTGTAGGTACAGTGCTTTTAACATCAGGCAAAGTGACGTCACTTTGCTATGTTACTATAGAAAAAAACACCAGAATGCTTTCTGTCATAATAGTGACGGCTTATATATAAGAAATATCACTTCCAGAGGACGATGACGAAGAAACATACGTAGACCTGAAGATTGATGACGAAGGTAACGTGAGACCAGAGAAACGGAAGCCGCTATCAGTGGCGACACCCGGTTGGTTCCACGCTAAAGTCAACACGGACGCGGTGGAAGTTAAAGAGGAAGACGTGAAGGAGAAAGAATTGACGAGCAAAATACAGTTGAAGAAAACCGTGAATATGGATAGAGTGAGTAAGAGATTTTTATCTTTGTCCATAGAGATTTGGAGGACGAGCAGCACGCAGTTGGTAATTATTTGGGTCAGTCAACTAATAAGCCCACGCTTTGGAGGGTTAGATAATGTTTTTTTCTTCCAAAATAAATTTTTTACTTTTCACTTATTCTGATCAAATGCCTAAAGGCCTTGCATGATTTCTGGAAAATTATGAAGGTAACTCATTATACGAATTTTGCCAGGGACACAAATAAGGGAATTTCTTTTGTAAAAGTGTTTTGCCTTATTGCTATTCTTTATAACACATAATAAACTACATCATGCCATCTTGTTCTATAATAAAAAATAACCGCAGGTGAGTAGTAAAAGTCCATTTATAATGAAAGTTGTGTTAATGTGATCTTCGGAAAGGAATATTTTATTTGGAATGGATATTTTGTATCCTGAGATACCATGAAATTTCATAGAAGAAAAAATATTTTTGAGAATGTAATCAAGTTTACCGTTGTGCCTAATAATCTTAGATACAATTGTGATATTACTTTTATGTAATGGCTATTATCAATTAGTACATCTTTTTAATAATATGTTAGGGACAGAATAGTCTAGGTAAAATTTGACTGATCCATTTGCATTTCAACCAGTTCGACACGGTAGCTTCAACTGACTAACACGTAAAGTAGGTCAAATAACATTCTAAGAATTGAGACACCACAGTCAAGCTCACCTGCACGTGGTGCATCCTGCTGAGTAACGAACGAGGAAATGCGATAGCGGTGTGGTCTGGCTGCACAACCCGACTGGATTGCGACCACCCTCAAGTTGAAAATCTGTCGCCAAACACCTATAGGTGTGTTCCAGCAGCTGCACTTGAGAACCATTGTCCCCGCTAGGCTTAGCGTGTCATAATTTTGGGTCACTTCGTCACTAACCATTAGATGAGATTGTGGCCATAACGATAAAAAAATAATTGTAAAATGCCCGTCATAATGATTCGCTTGGGCCGCGTACAGACAGGGTGAACGAAGGTTCAGAGTGGGCGTGGCCGATCGACACCGCACTCGCTCGCTCGCGTTTGCTGTTGTATCCTACACAGAGTGCTATGTCAATCGGCCACGCCCATTCCGACTCTTCGTTCGCGTTCGTTCGCCTTATCTGTACCCGGCTTTATATGCGACGTGTTTCGTGCTCAGCCAGTGCATATCCAGTTTCTAATTACGCAGGCCGGCATCACAGGGGCGACTGAAGATGGATTGTTTATTACTCGGATTTACTTTATATTTGGATTGTACTGTGCATACCATCAGGCACAGACGCACAGTTCCTCGTCATTTTGCTATGCTGATATAAAAAGGAAGTTTTTACTGTAACTTTACATTAACTAAATCATTAATATTTGATTGCAGTGTGATGCTGTTTCAGATAATAACGGATTACGATCCGTGGGCCCGCAACCCGGCTTTCGCTGGGGCTGGATGTTCCGCATACCTCGAGCTGGTGCCGCTCGCCAGGCACGTCCATCCCACCGTCAAGTTATTCGCACAGAAACTGTTACAAGGTCAATATAGTAATACGTTACCTAATCAAAAGTAAGGAATAAATATATAACTAGTCGATGAAATTAAAAATGGAAAATCCGTTCGTATGAAATTGATGAAGTTTGTATGAAGTTGAGCGCGTAAACCGGACAGTAAGTTCGTCGCGAAATTCTAAATTGGCTGCAAAAATCTGACGCAATCGAACCGATAACCAAGTCTGAAAGAGCCGACCAAACACCATGCTGCCCGAATGGCACGTAGCGACGTCCCATCAAAACGCTTTTACTCCCGTCCAAATACGCCCTTAGTTGTTTTACATATAATAATATAGATATATATATATTAATTTAATTTGAAACTTGACAGATCAAATAATTCAGTACAGCGGTGATCCGCTTAAAGATTTCTCTGGAATCCGGTTCTTGGATCGATTCGTCTTCAAGAATCCGAAGAAACGTATCGACGATGCCCAGGACGACGATGGTGTGAAGAAGGTGAAGGGATCGCATCCTAAGTTTGCCATCAGAAAGAACTATATTGCTAAAGGTAATAAATTAATGAAAAATACTCTGCGTGTGGCTGTGTACGGGGCATGGCCGTATATTTTACTTGAATACATGTCCATTCGGATGACTTTTTACGTTCCTGGCATAGATTCACTCTATCACATAGTGTTTTATGCGTATCACTGAATTGCTGTTGAGAAGCTCTTTCCAACCATATATAATTTCTGTATTTTGATTTCGCTTTTTGATGAGTAAAGGCCGACATTGTTTTAAGATTTCTTTATTTTTTAACTTTAACACCATATATATTCGCAGCAAGTTTTTTTATACACAATCGATAAATCTTGATAAGGAATCTTGAAATTAAACAAAAACCACTACATAATCTACCGTGACTTTAAATAAACTTTGACAGTGGCGAATGCTTCTGCGACAATAAAAAAAAACTACTATTCGTTGCAGGTATAAGGAGCTTGCCGGTCAACTCTACGTCATACCTCACTGAAGACGTAAACAAGATCCCGGTCGATGAGAGATTCTTATACGAGTAAGTTTTTCGTGTTAATACCATTTGTTTTAACCGATATAAATATAGCGAATATGAGTTATGTTGGTTCATAAATATAGAAATATGATTTTATTGACTACAGGGTCACATATTCGATCCTAGAATATAATATGTTATGTGAATATGTGCTCAATTGGTGAAGCCGTTCAGAAATACAAATACTATACATAATTCGTTCTATAAAAGGTCGGAAGGAAATCGGAATTACTGATAAAAAAGATGGCGACATGGTAATTTTTCCAACTAATAAATTTCGTGCCATGTTGCTGCAGTAAAAATGTAGGAATTATGAAAACAATACATTTTTAATGGAAAACTACAAATTAATGAAAAGTACAACGGCGTTCGATTAATTCGGTTTATTATTTTTTCTTATATCGATATTTTAATGACCATGGTATTTATATACTATGACAGCGTTATCGCTGAACGTGGTAAGAAAAAAATATAAAAGTTCCGTGTCATCATGACCTAAACTTAGCATTTACTTTACCACTTTATAATTAGCCAAGATTTTGTGAAAGATAGCTCGGTCCATTATATTTAGGTTAAACATGGAGGAAGTTATTTGTGTTTTAACGTGCAAAATGATTTAATAACGTTTACCCTTATTTTACGTTTATTTTCTATAATAATAATTGATAGTTTAAATTTGTTTGTAGGTTATGTCAAATTTTGCACTACGTAACAATTTACGTTCTATGGATATGTCATTACATGACATATGATGAACATACTATAATAGGCGCACCGACGGTTATATATATATATATAAAGACTAAAGCTGAGGAAGGTTCTAGGCTTCATATCATCACGCTTTTCTGTAGGGAACACAGAAATATAATTTAAAAAATAGAAGACAGCCCATTTTTAATACGCATAAAATATTCACGTGAATGAAGAACACGCGACTACTACAATGTATGTCTCTTTCACCGAAGATCCCGGCCCGCTGTAGCCAAAAGTCACTCCAACCTTTTTTTACCAGTTTCCTGCGCAAGCGCCGTGAGCTACAAGATCCTGATGATGATGACGACAGCGACGCCGATTCAGTAACCAGTGAAGATTTCGAGAAATACCTGGACACTGTGACAGGATCTAAGCAACCAGGTAATTTAGTCGCTGGAAAACGACGGCTTTACGAAAATAAAGCTCGAACCGCCACGTACCATTTCTGAAATGGCGGCAGAGGAGTTTGCAAAAGTTGCGCGTTGAACGATATCATTTTTTTTTCTTATTTCACACTATTGTATCTTGAGTAAAGAAATTAGTAGGAGAGGGAGAAGTGGCTCCGATTTGAAACAAGGCACTTCCTTTCCCGTTATCCCATTGCATGATAATGTTATAAATATCGATGAAAAGTCGACAGGGTTCCCGCAGAATTATCGTCACTTCAAAACCAAGAAAATTTAAATATACATATTGTCATACTCGTGGGTAGTGAAAATGCCGTCAGATTTTACTTAAATAATTTATTCGTACGTAGTGAAACAAACTCACTGTTCGGATGTTTACTATACTGTGGTCGTACTTACAGCGTCTATTGGTTACACTATGGTCTTTTTTTATCGTTATATATTTGGTGTAGTGGCCACAATCTCACCTGATGTTAAGTGACGATGTGGCTCAAGATGATAACACGCTAAACTTAGTGGAAGGCTAGCTCTCAAGTGCAGCTACCGAAACACACATTGGTGCTTGGCGACAGATTTTCAACTTGAGGGTGGTAGAAAGCCAGGTGGCATTATAAAATGCTCTACCACCATGCTATGGTTTTATCACGATGATTTCCTTGACGAGCGACGCGGTGTCCGTGCACGCTACCACATTTTTTTATATATTTTTTTTCATCTAAATGTATTCACATAAATCCTCCACCGGTTATGTATTCCCTGATGTTTAAACTAGGGATATAACGATATCAGAATCGTCTATTATTTATCAACCGATATCTAACAGCTTGAACACCCCGCGAAGCAACGATGCACCCCTTTCGACGCAAGCGACATTACTGATTTTACTAAGGGTTGTATCGTTTCTCGCCTAAATATTAATAATTTTAAATTGACATTCTTTTTATTAATACTCGTTATAAAATTCAATATCAAATACCTACTTATCACTAAAAAAGATTATCTCAAGTTTTGTGCATAACAGAGACACTATTATACAAAAATTACAGATTACTAAATACATATACGCAGAAATGACACGTACGCACAATGTATGTATGTATGTATGTATATAGGCGTGTTTCTTCTCTCCTAAGTATAGTTAGTTAGATCAAATTACGGATAGGGAATTAGTTTGCGATTTATTTGCAAGTACGGCAACTGTCCAAGCCGAGGCTCGGCCACTTTGGCACCCTTGGAGCTTGTTGTTACGCATTCGCGGCTGAGTGCCTTCAGCGCTCGCCCCCAGGCCCGGGTAAAACTGCGGAAGCCGTGTGAGGCTTCAGGGCCCTTATGGCTAACAGGTATAGTCAGATCAAAAACAATCACCGAAAAAACTTTACCCCCTACCAGTCGGGTAAAAATATGTAGGAGGTTACATACTTAATTATTTATTTGATTTATCATTAGACTTTGATATCGCTATTGCCAATTATTCACATCAATAATCGGTATCATATCAGCAAAATTATTTATCATTACATTCCTAGTTCAAACCATATAATACATACATTGAAATATTAATTGAAATATTTAAGCGATGATGGCGCAGTGGTAGCGTGTACGACTTCGCGTCGAATGACGTGAGTTCGAATCCCTACAATGAGCCTGAGCTTTCGGTGAAGGAAAACATCGTGAGGAAACCATTGCATGGTGGTAGGGCTTTTTCTGATGCCCGCCTGGCTTTCTACCACCCTCAAGTTGAAAATCTGTCGCCAAGCACCAACAGGTGTGTTCCGGCAGCTGCACTTGAGAGCCAGTCTTCCACAAGATTTAGCGTTTACCATCCTGGGCCATATCGTCACTTAACATCAGGTGAGATTGTGGCCACTACGCCAACCTTATAACGATAAAAAATAATAATAATATAATTATAAATATATTTTAGACGATACAAATGAAGAGCTCGACTATCTGGCGGAGATGGAAGCTGCCAAGCAGAAGCGTCCCAAGAAAAAAGGTGAAGAGGATCACGATGATCAACTCGGGAGCGATGGTGATGACGAAGACGATGAGGGAGGCGATGTTGATGATATCGATGATGAAGGTCTGTTTTCATATTGTATAATCATTTACTTCAATTCACGCACGCACATACACTCTCATCCACACATACAATCACACACAAACTACATACACAAGAGTACCAGTAGTTTTTAAATAACTTTATACAGTACTTACTATTTAGTTTTCATATCTTGTTAAAAATTTAAACAGCAGTTTCGAACGAATCTCTTTTTAAGCAAACCAGCTGCCTATTTACTCGTGGAATCCTAGTTTGTCGGTATATAGTAATTTCGTGTTTTTTAACTGATTTCAAAAAAAGGCGGTTTTTTAATTCGAATGTATGTATTTTTTATGGATATTCAACCGTAACTTCTTTGTTTATAAACCGATTTAGGTTATTCTTTTTTCTTGGGAAAGGAGATTCCTTAAGTGTGGTCCCATTTTAATTTCATTGGCATTGGACCTTCGTCTTCGAAGATACACCAGGGAACTCTTCAAAATTAAAATAATTCAAGTTGGTTTTATTTTTTTGTTAAAAACTGTCTTATTAATATGTGAAACTGAGATGTACTAAATTTTGATAATCATATTATTATTAATTGAAACTATGGTTTTTGAATAATTATTTTATATCGGTATTTTGATGAAAAAAAAAACAAATTGATTGTGTCGATATGTTAACAGCTGTGACCCAAAATGTTTATCTATTACTTAACTATAATATGTTTTCTATTGAATACAACCACAATGGCATACTTACCAATTTATTGTGGAAAATGTTCAGGACTCTGGTAAACCACTAAGTTCACATACACAAAGAGAGAGACGGACACACATCAGACACGCACACCTACACATCCACACATCACGCATATACCAACAAGACACATATACCACATCACACGTCAAGCACGCGCGAGCGCAAACACATTTAAATAGATGAGATGGCAAAAACACGCGTGCGCGCTAAAATCCACAAACGAACAAACACACACAGAGAGAAACAAACACCCACACGCACTAACATATGCTAACTTATTTTTATTTCATTTATCTCTTTATATTATAAAAGCTAATTATAAAAAGAGCAAACTAGATGGATATACCTAAGTCCATCTCCATAGTAACTTCACACTTTGATTTACAATAACTCTATCTCTACTAATATAATAAAGCAGAAGAGTTTTTTGTTTGATTATTTGTTTGTTTAAACACGCTAATGTCTAAAACTACCAGTCGGATTCGAAAAAATATTTTTGTATATGATAGCCATATTCACGAGGAATAGTACAGGCTATCTAAAATTAGGCTATACATCTCAGCTAGCCTTAAATATTGATTTTGTTAAGTATCTCGGAAGGAACAGCGTATCCGAACTGCTTTATCAGCGTGCGCTGGCGTAATGCTTAGTAATACGTAAATATAATTTTGTACAAAAATATTACTCCTTAGTACATCTATAAAAAAGCATATACCATACGCCTATCTCTTATACATAAGCCACAATGAGGTATTTTGTGAAAAAGTTTTATTAAGAGCATATTAATCCTTACAAAAAAAATATTTCTCAAGACAAATTTATGTAGATATACTTTGCATGTTATTTGGACAAATAGTTTGGGAGATAATGTAAAATTAAAATAATTGAACACTCGGTGCAGTGGCGCGAACGACCTGTGTGAGTTGTGACGCTAACTTTGGCCGCCTGATAAAAATATTGTCTATACTGTAGTATTATAAATCCATTTCAATAGCGATTCCTTATAAATTATACGAGGGTGAGACCGCGGGGCACAGCTAGTATTCTAGTATAAGAAAGTAGGAAATAAATAAGTTAGTAGTAGCTTGAACCTAAGTTTACATTATGTTAATATAATTTCCTCCAACAGGTAGTGACGGAGAATTGAATATATCGGCCGATGAAGACGAGCCTGAACTCTCCGGAGACGAGAACGGTTAGTAACAAACCAGAAGATTAAAATAATTACATAATAAATATCTTAACTGGACTAGGCAGAGTGAGTTGGATACTACTTCTCTCCATCCTTGGAATAAAAATGAGATTAAAATATTCAAGCCGGTTTTTAATATAATTGAAGCAATGATGGTTCAGTGATAACGTGTACGGACATCGCGTCTACGAACGCGAGTTCGAATCCATGCAATGAGCCTGTACTTTCGGTGAAGGAAAACATCTTAATGAAACCATGGCATGGTGGCAGGGCATATTCTAATGAGTTGTGGCAATCTTTGGGAGAGACCTATGTCCAGCAGTCGACGTCTTTCGGCTGAAATGATGATGATGAACTCACGTCCATCGACGCGATATCCGCACACGCTACCACCTGAGCCATCATTGCTTCTGCATCGTTGCAATAATTTAAAAAATATTATGTTTACGTGACATGGCAGATTTGTGAATGAACACGGTTGCCATTAAACAAAAAGAAGATGACTATATTACATAGAGAACGAAAGTAATAGACTTACTACGTGCCACAGATTCATATTAGCATAGATTATATACACGTTTTCAACAATAACTGTTCTTAGAACTGCTGCTGGAAGATAGCGACGAGGAAGAACGGATTGACGTTCCCGGTAAGAAAGGAAAAGGAAAATCATCGAAACTACAACTCAAAGGTAAATATAGAAAGTGCCAGAATCACTTGCCAATATGGAAGGTAATGTTTTTTATAGGTTTCAGTTCACATGATTGTAATAATTGTATTGTATGCCACAAATGATGACACAGTGCCTGATGCTACCACAGTACAATCCAATAACATGTTTGCTAAAACATCGAGAGATCGGCTTTCCATTAGCGACCTACGCTATCAAGCCAGTCCGCAAGCCTCTCGGTTGCTGGATATACTACACCGGCTCATCCTAGAACGCGTCATACCTAACCTTGTCACTATGGCGGATGTTACACCTATAGCCGACCGCTGTAAGCGCGACTTTCCAGATGGTTTGCGGGACGCGAAGCGGCGGGTGCGCACGGTAATGAAATGATATTGAATTATATTCAATATAATATATAATCTAAGTCTTTATTAAAATGCAAATCAAAAAACTACTATATTGAAAAAAATTGTGCGTGTAACCTGTACACGCAGTCGAAGTGAAAATTCTATGAGTTTAGTAGTATATATTGACAATATATTTAAATAAAAACGTGTTAAAGCTTTACTTTTCATTGACTGCTTTTAAAACGCAACGTCCGTAATTTTATCTTGGTAAAAAAATCTCATGTGTAGCAATCACGAAAATAAAGCCCATACGTCAAACGTCTGTTGCTGACGGCGGCCGGCAATAGACTAATTTATTGATCAGTCTTGTTCCCCTCCCACGTCCCTCAAACCATTATGAGGGTCGCGCTTTGGCAGTCGAGCTATATAGTGTATGGTATCGATATTAAAATCTATATTTGATTCAACAGGGTCAGATGACCTCGGATCACTGTTCGCATCAGCGGAACAGTTCTCGACACTTCTAGAAGAGACGGCGACGAATAAGAAGCAAGGTTCAAGCCAGGCAGTCTCAAACGCAGACAACGCGAGCGTGAAACAATTGGCCTGGGAGGAAAAACGCGATAGATGGATCAAAGGTTATAATAGAAAAATCCTAGGCAATAAAAAAGGTGGTAAGAAGAGATTCAATAAAGATAAACGGGAGAAACCTCATGACAAGCGAGGATTCAAAATGGCGGATGGCAGAAAACGAAAAGGTGGGAAAGTTGACGGCGTTGGTGGGAAGAGAAAAAAAAATCAATGAATTTTGTGAATAAATGAGTATTTCAGTTTGTGGTTTAATTCCATGACGACTTCTAGCGACATAGAAAAAAAAGTTTTAAAAAGTAGTCTGAAACTGCGTTAATGTATTCAATAATCGGAAGTGAAGATTTACAAGGACAGAAGGGGCACTCCTTTTATTCTATCACGGTTGTTATGAAACTCCGTATCCGAAACCGTCAACATATCCCAGACGAATGTTTCGAATAATTACGGATAGGAATGGAGTCGAGTGAGACACTCCTGAATACCAAAAAAGACTTAAACCTACTTCGACCCTTACTAAAAGACAAAATGCCACCCTATAAGAATATGTGGCATGTATATATCTAAATATGTTTGATAAAAGTACCTATATTTTTAATTTCAATAAAAATCAAATAATCTTATTAAATTGTAATAAGCATATGTTTAGAAGGGAATATGTAATGCACGGGTTGCCCATTCCTACAGCGAATGCATCGAAAATGGCCGTTTCGAAATTTCCATTTGCGATGGTAAAGTTACGCATGGAATAGAGCTAATCATCAGCTAGAAGAATTTGTGGTTTTTTATGATCTTGAAATTATTTCTCGTGCAGTCGGCAGTCTATTTGTTTCATGCCGTGCCTCGTCGCAGCTCATTTTTATTGTTAATCGCCACATGTAAAATAAAACTGTTCGTGCTATACAACCCCGTGACCGTGATACAACAGGGAAGTCCACCAGGACTAGTCCCCTAGCCCGATCCCCCAGGGGATCCTCGTGAACTCGTTAGTTCATGGGCTCCCCTTATAAAAAGATAGCACGCTGAGTCCGATTTATACTTATTAAAAACACGTACATTTCGATCTATAAAAGAAACCTTATTCGAACTGGCTAGTGCAACTTTCTCGTTTACCAAATGGCTTTATCAATGTTGCGTTTTGAGTGAGGCGTTTTCATTTTTCCGATGTGGCGATAAAATTGGTTAGGTTAACTGTGATCACAATAATAATCCGTTGAAAAATGCATATACAAGTCATAGAAAGATATAAATCATTTTCTTTAAATAAAAATACCCAGTATGATATTGTCTTTACTTACTTTTTTTAAGGGGATCATGATGAACTAATAGTTTGATGAAGATCCCCTGGGAGATCGGAATAGGGGATCCTGGTGGACGACATCGACACAACAGCGAAAACAATTCTAAATGTTCTATTTTAATTAGGTATATTAAACTAGCTAATATAATTTCAACGTCTAATGAAACCTGAATTCTACATAATCTTATTATAAATAACAGAATCAAATTGCCACCAATACATCCAGTTGCATTGAAACTGCACGCGCGTATTCCAAAATGGCGGGCTGACATTACTGTCGGAATTCCAGTTATTCTGATTATTCATGATGTTTGAAAGGTCAGTGTTAAACACGTAAACGTTCATCTGTCAAAAGAAATCACATGATATGACATAATTAATAACACAGAACAGTATTACTCCTAGCGGAGAATAAGTAACCATCTTAGTCGATTGTTTTTAAATATTTTTTTTATTAAAAAAGCATTGACATATATCTGTGTCAATAAGGTTTCTTGATCTCCTAACCTATTCAAATGGTTTAGTAGAAAACAACAATGGAAAATATTAGAATAATTTGCAGTTATGATTATAATGAACTTCACCAATGTAGATCAATATTTGAAACACTCAAAGTTTCGTCATACTATGAATTTATGCTTGAAGTTGTCAGACGAGAACTCAGGAGTATTATTACTCTGTGGACGAGAATATGAAGTCAAATTGTACCATTGCGGATTAGTCTTGGGCCTACGGTCACCACAGAGAGCGCTCAATTTAGTTCATAATCCAGTGATGAACTAGTTCGCTCTATTAGTTCATTAGTTATTTTTTTGAAATAATTTAGTAAGAACAATAAATATAGAAAAAAATACAGTTATGATTATTGCAAGTTCTGTTTATTTTTATTTAAAAAGTACAAAGTGTTACATGAAAAGTTCACACGTCTATTTATGTATTTACGTAAATATCAAGGCGCGCACAGTAAAAGTAAATAACTCGATTAGTTACATAGCGCCACTGTTTAGTAAAGTTGACGCTAAAAGGAATATAAAAAGAACTAAGAGCTGGATTATCAATGAACTAGTTCGCATAATTCACCTAAAGGAGCGCTCTCCCACCTAGGTCGTTCGCGAACTACTCAAGACTATTGCAGATGGTCTACACTTTGGTTATTGATCTATGCCCTGCAGGTTCTAATCATTTCAAAAAAACCGGTTGATTTTTATAGAAACATTTTAACATACTAGGTACTTTATTGTAATACTTATGGGAAATGTACCTAACGTAAATAAATCGAATATACTAAATATAACAGAAAAAACTGTGGTAAATATTAATAACACCGGTGCGAGACAGATAACAAATTCTACCACACGTCAGAAATATATTCCGATCGATTTTATTATCATAATAATATAAAGATTCTTGTTAAATACGAAATATTAACATGAAAACATGTATTGCTCATATAAATTCATAAGGAATTAGATAAACTAATGGATAACAACGGTGCAGTGTCGGAACATCTTGTTTGTTGACATTACAATATCGCGTAGTTGTGTTGCGGAGCACGCCATCGCGCCGTATCTGTTTTCCTCCGCTATTATATCAATATAAATACTACTCACAAATTAGAGAATAAACTAATGTGACAAACACTTATTGGACACTACAAACCTGTAAACAATAATTATTATATTTCTTGTGTTTGTGAAAGAAAAAGGCGGGCAAAAATCCGTGTGTAGTGATGATTAAATCTATTTATAGCCGGAACTACAGTGATATAAACTTTGAACATCTAATTGACGATAAAAATGGTATTGCAGGACTATCTTGACATTTCGATTGGAGTTTGTGTGTAGCAAATTGGGATCTTATTGGTAATTAGACTTTTTTTTGTGAATAACACGAGGAAAACCGAAAACAGTCGTGGAACTTGTTTGACAGCTCACCGTTGCACACCAACAAAGGGAAGTTACGTTGCGCATGTGTGGGTGAAAGTGATGTGAAATTCTTGCGCTTATCGATTGGCAAGATTATTTCAAGGGCATTTAAAACCTCACGTATGATTTATGTATACGACAACAACGTTATATGATAATAAACATTCACAGTCATTAAAAATATGGATTTATCACCATTACAAAGTCCAGAAAAAACTGGTATTACAACAAATTCTAATTCTAGTCAGTTATTCATGGCGGAAACTCTTGATTTACCCGATGATACATTTCGTATGAGCCTTGATAATTTTTCTGACATTGGAGAGAATGTAACTATAGGAGAAAGGAACCCATCCGTAGACATAGTTTCCATTCCAAACCTTGATAAAACTACACAACAAATTCTTACACCAGTTCATACGCCCGCCATCGAAACTCCTACTACCAAGAAATCGCCGCCGATATTAGAAACACCAAAACTCCAAGCCATTTCTAAGCCGAACGAGAATATTATCAAACTAAAAAACTTATTAAAACTATCTCTTTCGAAAAAAAATGAAGATGATGTATTTGTTAAGCCATCGCCGGTCACAGAGGTCATGTCGCCTGCGAAAATGCTTCAATTTGAAATGGGCACTGCGAAAAGTGCTACACCAACTATGAAACGGACCGTTATGGACTTCGATTTCTTCAATAAAAACAGATATGAGGAATATTTTGATGATTTACCGAAAAATGGAAATCAGGAAAAATCAAACGAGGAAAAAGAAGGCAACGAGTGCAAAGAAACAGCGCTAATCATAAAGTGCAATACGGTTCGCCATGAAATAGGTTACAGTAAGTAAAATTGCTTAATATTAATTAATATTAAGCATTTTTTATCGTTCTTTTTTTTACAGATAAACTATTAATTAATCTTTTGAACTTTGATAGTGTAGATTTGAAAAGCCTCAGACTTCGAAACAAAGGATTTGAAAAATGTTATTAAATATGTTATTTTGAAGCACAATTACTTGTTTATCAAATCAAAAATACTTTATTCAATTTAACATTTTTAGAAGAAAGCACTTATGAATGTTAAAACATGGCTACCGGTACGGAAAATATGCCAGCCATCAAGAAGAGCCGGCAAGAAACTAGATTGGATTTGTCAATATTTTTGCGTGTTTTTTTAAATCTAGGTAGGTAAGGTAGGTTAATCAAGGTACGTAAGTATTGTTTATAATTATTATAATTTGTAGCGTATATACACTATTTGATATTATACTATAGCATAAATATGAACGGCAAGTGGAGTATACTTATTGTGAAATATTTTAGAAAACATTGTTTTTAACATCTTTAAAATCTATATTCTAATAATTATTTCATAACCTTGTTGACGATACAGATTCACTAATTACAGATTATAGTAGCTATATGTTAATTCTATGACGCATAGTTTGCTGTGTTATGAAGTTAGAAGTGATAAGATATACCAAAAGATATTATTATTTTGGTCTGAAGTCGTAGAGTAAACCAAGCCTGAGCTCTCGATGAAGTGTAACATCGTGATGAAAATATAGCCAGATGGCAGGGCATTTTCTAAAGATATCTAGTATCTTTATTATTTTCTTTAGTTACCACAATCAAACGTGTACTTTGGTAGAATACCACTACATTACTCGTATCGCTTTACATCTGCCACAGTTGATTTTCTTGTCTCCTAATTTTATGGTAAAAGTGAAAACAACCGAAAAACTATCGAGGCCGTTTTAAGCCTCTTAAATTACATCTCAAAGACCAGAAAATGTTGCATACAGTCATAGAGTATAAATAAGCATGATGGCGGGTGGCGGGAAATAGCTGAGTGCCTTAAGCACTCGCCCCCAAGTCCGGTAAAGCTGTAAAAGCCGTTCGAGGCCCCTGGGCCCTTATGGCTAACAGTATAGATAGATCGAAAAAAAAAAAAGATGGCGGGAACATCCCGCTGTGACCTGTCAGATTAGAAAATTAGGAAATATATATTCAATATATATTTATACTAACACAATACTATATAGTTGTGATATAATTTTAAAAAGGTGTCTTGGTATTTATCTTATGTAATTTAATTAAAAACATTAAACAAAATATTTACAATGTACTTTGTAAATAATTATCATATTATAATAGCCACGGGCGTTATCAAAAACTGGAAAGATATTTAACTCGTCTGTGGAGTGATAACTAATGACTACAAATAAGATAAAAAATCCTTGGACTTTTGTACTTTATCTATTATTAGCTGTGCCCACGGCTCCGCCCGCGTCTTTCAGGTATTATGTACTACGTACTAGTGCAGCTATTACGAACAAAAATTGTGCACAACTTCTCCGCGGGACACGCGCTGGCAGAGCACACATTAGTGATGACCGATTACTTAAAAACATTTTTTTCGGCATGATTTCCTTATTATTTAAAAGTAAAATAAAATTATGTGCGATTTTATTTAAGGGGATTAGGTGCTGAATGATAAGTTCATCGCAAGCTTGAAGCGGTTCCATAGGACGAAGTAGTTTGTGTCAATTATGATATTTTACAAGGATAAAGGATTCTAAGAATTATTTATTTATTTTATTTATTTATTCAGGTAACAAACAGTCATGTAAAAAAAAGTTACAATTAAATACACAAGCAGACTTAAAGTACCATAAACAATTTACAAATATAATATACATATAATTAAGAATAACGTAAACATAACATAGCTTTAGTTAGCTAATTTGAAACGGTTCACATCTCTAGAGCAAATGTTTATGGTTGCTATGGTTACGCGTTACAACACAAGGGCAGGAACCTTAACGCGTCAAACAATCTGGTTGAGGCGTCGTCTCTATATACAATACCTACAGTACTACAGAACGTGTACGTGTCTTTTAAGATCTACAATTATATAGTACATTTATTTGATATATCTCTTATTGTTTACTCTGCGTAAGCCATTTAATCGCCTAATTGCTTTTTTTTTCTGTATTAATTCACCATGATTGTAACTGCTTATTTTGTATGTTACTTTATCTGACAAAATATATCCTATAACCTGGCCAGATAATATAGCTATGAATTAAAAACCATGTAAATCGGATAAGTGGTTTTCTCGTGAAAACAACATAAACGGATAGACAGACAGAGAGACGTTGAGTTATAATATATATAGAAGATATAGATATAGAAGAACTCGTTACTTGACTAATATTCTTATTCATAACATTAAAATTACAAGAAAAACTTTCAATATACTACTGTAGGTAAGTATATTGTAGGGCTACCGGAAAACAATATTTAGAATTCATTTATGAATTTCTATGTAACCTTGGCCATTATCACATACGCAACGCCTATAGTATGTTCTCAAGTTACACTTGAAAGCATATTACCAACCTCGGCTACATCATAACTTCTCAAACGGTATTGACCCATCATTCAATTTGCGAATAATATTTTTTCTAATGCCCTCAGGCCTTTAGCTTACCTCCGCCGCGAAACCATATTAGCGAAACCGCTGTAGTTACGCCCTGACTTGGCCGTTGTAAGACATGTCAAACTGCTTGTTCTAATACAGAGATTTAACTATGAATCTATCGCTTTCCCATACAAATTCGGTGATGTCGTTGTGTCACATCTCCACGTTTGGATCGCCATCTTGTTACTGTTTCGCGTCTGTTCTGCAAAAGATCTGTCGCAGTCCACTATTTTTGGTAGCGAAACTAGTATTAATTCTGTAAAATGGATGTTTATATGACTGGAAAAAATCCAAGATGTCAGAAACAGACCAATTGTTTGCCGGCTTATTCTAAAATATGTATAATAACTTTTTTCGACTGCTAATATACAACTGCGCTGCCGTGATGTGCTACTTACTACTCGATTCGCAGCGTATTGTAGTGCTGTTTTGCTAAGCAGAACATGTAGCTGTTTCGCTTTATTTATTTCGAGGCGGTGGTGTGTTAAAAAGCTTAAAGAACTTGCCACAAACACGACACGCGTCGAGAATCGTGACGCGGCACACGAACTAAGAAAGCAGTGATAAATAAAACAAAAACAGTGTGGGAATCAGGGATAAAATTAATGAGTCAATTGTATAAGTCATTTAACTATAGATTGAGATACGGGAGAATCTTATTCAATTTAATCTATCTAATCTGAGAAATCTAATAACAAGAAAACATGGAACTAGACCGCTTTAACGGCCACAAATTTCCTCTAAACCTTCAACAATCTCCCCTGAAAACCTCCGAACACACAAGAGGGCGTTGTCTTTCACTTTAAGAAAGATAGGGCTACATCATTAGTAAACATCTGGAGAGAGTATCGTCAAATGCAAGATACTAAGAGAAAATATTGTTTCACGTGTTTTTAAATAGGAGAAGTTTTTAATATTAATATAACAAGATAAACTGGTGTTTCTTATTTCGAAAGTTAGGTATCTGCTAGTTAATTAATAATTTAATAGTCATAGGTATATATAAAACATAAACTTTTAAATCTACATATTAAGTTCAGCAGAATAATCGTAGATATAAATATATGTATTGGATACATTTCCACATATGATTTTTCATAAATCTGGGAGTAGACAATTTTGAAAGTGTTTAGAAACCCTTTAGATTTTGAAAATAATGCCTTTAATTTAATATTTATTCATTATTATACCTTTAAAGGTAGTATTTTTTTTTTAAATTCAAATAAGAAAATGTGCTACAAAAACGTGGTATTAAGATGAAATGATTGAATTGAAGATAAAATGATTGAAGTTTGCCGTTGTGCGCGCATCACACAAAATCTACTGTATACATTTTGTTTTTTTGTTGATTTACTTGTTAGGTACTTGGTCCTTATAAAAAAAGGATTATCACGATATATTCATAAACAATAATTTTGTAGACCACGGGTACAGTTAGTACTATAATAGTACAAGGTTTTGTTAAAAATATATAGAGTTATACTCTTATTTTGGTGACTGTCCGATGAACGTATTGTAAGATACTTTCAAATATAAATATAAAACTCACGATATATATTTACAAATCCTTGTACTTATTGCATTATTATTATAGTACTGTAATAAATATTTATTTTTTGGAAAAAAATGCCTGTTTTTGTGTAAATTTCATACAAATGTTTGCGCCATGCTTAAGCAAAAAAATTGTTGATTTAACCATACCAATAGAATAATATTTTAAGTGGATAAATTTTTATTACGTTAACTTTGAAAATAAACTTAAGTATCGCGTAAGAATGTTCTTACGTATCTGTACCTATATCATAACACCATGTGTTTACGAAAGTAACACCCTTTTTCTAAAAGGGAGAAGAAGAATGCAACAATAACAATACAAATTTGTATACAAGTAATCATATCATAAAAGTATAGAGATAATTTTATTGTAAACCTCTATCGCTTCTTATTAATTAATCTCTTTTCAACTAGCGCTTCTTATTTTTCCTGCCTTCAGAATTTTGTTAATTTAATCCGTACAGCTGCTTTCAGACTATCGTAGATTTAACTTCCACACAAATGTATTGTTTTTGTTATATTTTTCTCTCTTATATGTTTTATTTTATTATTAAACTTATTTTATAGTACATATGAGCGGAAACAAGCGATAACTAATTTATAACTAACCACAGAATTTCTCTTCATATTGTATTTTTTACCGCAATGCGCTCTACACAAATGATATTCTAGTTCACAAACTTTGCAGAAAAACCCGAACGGAATTTTACCGCAGCGTGAAGACCCCTTGTTGATATGCTTGTTGAATTACTGTTAATAGTCATTCAGTTACTATAATGACACTAAACAAAATTAATCTTTAGTTTTATAATATTAGTATTTAGTATACATCGCTAAACTCCAGCACCGTTTGACCGATCACCATGAAAGATGATAGTTATGTGTTATTTCAGGGAAAAGTTTCAAGTTATAACGCGATAGCCACGCTATGGCCAAGTTATTAACTACTTAAAAGGGCAGAATAAGGTCTGCGAAGCCAGCTCCTACAATTTGTTTAGCGTTTGAATATCACCTGATATTAAGTGAGGATGTAGACTAAGATGGTAGCACGCTAGGTCTAAATGGGGATTTGCTCTCAAGTGGCGCTCCCAGAACATACATAACTATAGGATACTGATGTTCAACTTGAGGGTCGTAGCTAGACAGACGGGCTTTAGAACAAGCCCTACCACCATGCTATGCTTTCCTTACGATACACATTTTCTAGTACACGTATGAATTTATAAATGTGAAGTAGAAACTTTTGTCCAACTTTCACCCATACACGGATATTGTCAGTCAAATCAGTTCGTTAATTTATCTCTCGATATGAAATATCTCCACCCTACGGAAGAGTGCAGCCAAACAATATTTTGTTGTATTCCTGCGGTGAGTAGAGTTTTCAGAGCTCTTTGCGGTAGAGGAGGTCAAGGTTGGCAATGCACTAGTTATACCTCTGGTGTAACACGCGTCTATAGGATACGGTAACCGCTTACAAACAGGCGTGCCGTACGCCGGTACGCTTGTTTGCCACCAATGAAGTTGTAGTATTGAATATACCATGCTAGGTAAGAGCTAACAATTTAAAGAGAATTACTTTGGTTTTCTAAATCTGAGGTTCCAGTTGTTGTCAAATTGGGATCTGCGGCACCTCCCGGAATGCCTTGAGTGCAAAATTTATTTTAAATAAAATTAATTCCCATAAATATATAATAAATAATAAAATATTCAACCAAACATAACTGAGCATTAAAATTGCACTGTTATTTTCCTAAGTTTCTCATCGCTTTAAAGGTAACTGTGCTGCGAATTCTTTTGAAAGGGGGCGCGTTGTATAATATTTGAGAACCATTGTTCTAGATCTGAGTAATGGAGTTAATTCTTTATTTGTTTTTCTGGGATTTTTATAGCAGTAAACACAGGCGATATTTTAGTTTAAGGTTAATGTTAAAAATATTATATTTATTCGTAAAATTAACACGAACCGAAATTCTTAGGAAAGATGTTTTAAAAGTTGATACGGATAAAAAAAATTACCAAAGTAGCAAATTAGTTTGTAAACACAGTTGTTTACTACGTGATTTTCATACTGTTCTGTATTAATTTATGAAGGTCAGAGAGTACTTCCGTGTCTCGGTACCAACAGAACCTTCCGTATTCTCTATAACATGATCGATTCGTTTGCTGTTAATTATCACGTTATTTAAATTTGAAAAAAGGGATATAAGTATTTATTTTATAATTTTATAGTCTCATTTAATCTATACTAATAAGCTTATTGAGGTTGTAAGGCGTGTCAAATTGCATCTTTAGTACTGAGACGGTCAAGCCAACCTCACCCGCACGTGGTGCATCACCCTGTTGATTAACGAACGACGATATGGCGATAGCTGGGTGGTAGGGTTATTTTGCCCGAATGGGTCGCGACCACCATGCACGTGGTGAAAAGTCTATCAAAGTGACTCGCTTTTGCGTGTCGCGTTTCGGGATCAGCCTGTGAATATCCAGTTATTTATGCAGGGCGGCATAACGGCGCCGATCGCCGATGTATTGCCATCTCTCGGTGGTCGTCGTTGTGTTTGGATTGTACTGTGCTTATCATTAGTGAAAGTCCAGTCAATTTGCCAAGTAACTATAAATAAAAAAATACTAGCTGCGCCCCACGGTTTCACCCGTATTAAATTTAATTCGGCGAACGCGCCACAGCGCCGCGCCCTCCGCCGCACAGCCAATGCACGCATCCGTGTAGGCTATCGTTGTTCTCACTTCCCGTACTTACCTACAGCTTTCCAGATTGCTTGACGTTCAAAGTTACTGCTCTGCTCTTTAGGGTCGTAAAGTGAAGTTATTAGCCAGTAATTTTGCTCAATAAACAGACAAAAAAAGTTTGGCCTGTCTGTTGAAATGTGAGACATTCAGTTAGTTATCCTTTTATATAATGCTATTTAGGCAAAGTATGAAAAAAGGTCCTGATAAGGCGATCGTGCTCGTCCGATTCGTTCTCGGAGTAGCGATCATGAGACCGTGGCGCTCGCTAGTACTTGTTCGCAAGTCCATCCTAACCAAACCGAGTATCGTCGGTATTTTGTAACATATATTCTACAGAAAGCCTTCTCATTTGGCACTCTATGTAATGCCTAGGAATTATTATAAACGACGTGTGTAACACAAAAATACATAAGTTAAAAAAATTATAAGAGTTTCCAAACTATATTGTAATCTTTAAACAATTTTTATTTTCTGCTTCAAACAGCTCTAACAAGATGGCGGCCAATTGCTAAAACTTTCCAGGGAGTTTCTGTGACATCCCAAAATGCATGCTCCCAGTTATTACCTAAGTATTTATTATAATTCACTTCACTTGTGAACAATAACCAAACTATATCACACAACATTATAAGGGTAATTGTAGGACAATATAGGGTCACATACATAAGTTTATGGATTTAAAAAAAAAACCATCACAAGACACTGAGATCCCGCCAAAAATTTCACGTGATAGTCGAAACGAATCGGAGATGTATTTCATACTTTGCTGGTTTCTCATATGAAATGATTCATATTTCATACATTGCTAGCTAGCTTCAGGCATGTTATAGAATAGATGTATAGACATCCCCTATAACATAGACATTATATGTATATTATATTGACTATATAACTATTATATAGATAGATATGCACATGATATAAATGGCAAAGTTTATCTTCATAAATTTTCTTGACAATGAAGTAACTTTCGTTCGTAAGGATTAATATGCCATGCCTAATAATAATGGTCATAAATGACTTTTCCATTATCAATATTTTTTGGCACAAAATACCGTATTGTAGTTTATGTATAAGAGATAAACATGCTAGATATGCTATATAAGAGATGTTCTAAAGGAGCAATATTTTTGCAGAGCATTGTATTTACGTATCACTAACCATTACGCCAGCGCACGCGGATAAAGCAGTTTGGAAGCACTGTTTATTCCGACTTACTTAACAAAAACAATATTTAAGGCTAGCTAAGAGGTGTAGCCTAATGATATATAGCCTATAATAGTACGAGTATTGCTCATGAATCTGGCTATCATATACAAAAAAAATTTTGCAAATCAAAATGGTAGTTCCAGAGATTAGCGTGAACCCGCGACCTCTTGGCTCAATAGTAGCGCTTACTATAACTGCACCACGAGGTCTGCAAACTGCAATTAAAAGACGATAAGAATTTGTGTCTATAATACGAGCCTTCGGTATTGTTAGCATATATATGAAAGTTTTTTTTTAGAGACGAGATCGAGGAATTGAAACGGCGATATTTTAAGTAATAAAAGGAAACTTCAACAAAAGTTCAAATCAATTTTAATAATTATTACTACTAAATAATGCTGTAGGAAGCGAATAATAAATACATTAAGTATACATAATCATTGTAATAAAAAACTTACGAGGTACTTACCAACTGGGTAAGAAAAAATTATGACCACTCATACTCTACGAACATAGTCGTGAAAATCACGAGCCTTCCTCTTGACGCGTTCGAGTTCTGAATCGAATCGAATAAAATTAGATTTGGTGAAATTTGGCACTCTTGAAATCAACATAAACGCACGATCGTGCTGTGGCTCGAATCGGAACTAACTTCGATAGATTTTCAATCTAGCGTTTTTCCATAAAAATGTTAGAATTAAAAGAATCCAAGCAAAGATTTATAATACTTTACGGTGACTTGTGTGTGTACTGTGACCGCTCGATTTTCGATTCAGTTTTGTTCAAGAGTACGCTTGTAGGATCGAGTTCGAATTAAAAGTGAAATCAAATCAAATTCGAATTCGACTCAGTTTCAAAAGTAACCCCCAGTATCTACTAATTTCGATCCTATTATCAGCTTAGTTTTTTTTATGAGTTCTTAAATTACCACAGATAAATCCAAAAGTAATAATAAATTTAATAAAACCTTATTAGTCGCATAAAATATGCATGTAATTATTGCATTCACGTTAAGTTTCCCAAGCCAACAATTTGTTACGTAAAAATTATATCACGAAATGAAAGTGGCATTACGCCGATATATCGTTTAAGACGGTCTAAAAATGACGTGTTTGTACGGATGTCAAGTATTTTTGGAAAAAATATAATATCCCCAATGTATTATGTAAACATACAATTAATATATATACATATAAAAAAATGTGTGTGCTGTACGCACAAAATAAGTTAGGTACACTTCTTTGGAGTAACAACACAAAAAAATCAAAATCTTTTGTCCAGCGTGCCAACAACAACATGATGAAGTTATTGTATATATCATGAAATTCATGTTACTAACTTTAATTTAATTGTCTTAATAGTATTTAACGGTGTATATATAAACATTATTTTCATTTAATTAATTCCTTAAATTATTTTTACACAATTAAAAAAGAGTCAGTACAATTAATTCACAACGTTGTTATTAATAAACTTCATTATATCGCACTTACGTCAAAAGATGCGCGCGTAGTTTTTAATTTTACTCTCTACTAAACGCGCCAAAAGTATATAACTCATTGTTTTCTAGGCATGACACATACCTGCAAAGAGGTCGCTAAATTTGTTTTACATCCACAAACTCGTCATGTATTTAAAATAAGTATTCCGAAATTTTTAAGTTCATATTTCATTCATTTTATAGAATACCAGAATATACCTTTAAGGAATGCATCAAGTATTTCGATCTAGTAATCTAATCTAGTAAACTAGATTATCTAGTTTGCATTCTAGATTGCATATGCTTGGTATTAAAACCGGTATCAGTATATTATACCCATCATTTCTCATGCCTGGTATTAGCACCTGGACCACTATATACGCTTCATGCCTATTGTATTCTTCTAAGTCAGTACTAAAACTAAAACCGTTACCTGTTCTAAATAAATGCGATATTTATTACATGCCATCGTAGACTTTTTTGTAGTGTAATAGGTTGATTATCAGAGTGGCGGCGACAATTAATACACTTTATATTAATACTAACTAATATAATCACTCTAATACACGTTAGCACGGGTAGAATACGAATGAATAGATGTTTTTTTTTCGAAGTTACTATACTTTTAGCCATAAGGGCCCTGAAGCCTCAAACGGCTTTTACAGCTTCACCCGGGCGAATAGAAATTTGCTAATCTGCGGTATTTATACAATTATCTTGACCTATTTTAATACAAACTTATAGATAATAGCACACATTGTTTATCTTAATTATTCTGATGATTATTTACGTACAATTATTATTTAATAATATAGAACTATATAACATTTAAAAGGTTTATTACGCCGGAAGCTGACAAGCAGACGCGTCAGTAGAAATTATACCTAACCTAAAATCAGTAACCTAAGAATCTAATACCTTAATCATTATATTATACATAGTAAAATAAAATGATTATAGGATAGTACAGTAGTATAGATGTACAATTATGTAGGACATTAATTTGATATATCTCTTATGGTTTACTCAGCGTAAGCCATTTAATCGGCCCAAAAACGCCTTTATTCTTAATTGATTCACTATGATCGTCACTGCTTATTCCGTATGTTACTTTATCTAACAAAATATATCCTATAACCTGGCCAGATAATATATCTGTGAATTAAAGGAAAAGCCAAGTAGGTAAATCGGATAAGTGGTTTTCGCGTGAAAAGAACATAAATGGACAGACAGACAGAGATACGTTGAGTTTTTAATATGTATAGAAGATAATTATGTACTACATTAATTTGAAACATCTCTTATGGTTTACTAAGCGTAAGTCATTTAATCGGCTCAAGAACGCCTTTTTTCCTAATTGATTCACCATTATCGTCACTGCTTATTTCGTATGTAACAAAATATATCCTATAACCTGGCCAGATAATATATTTATGAATTAAAGAAAAAGCCATATACATCGGATATATGGTTTTCGAGTGGAAAGAACATAAACAGACAGAGAGTCATTGATTTTTATATGTATAGATTAAAGAGTTGACAACCATACGCCGTGCGCGAGATCTGACTGCCATAGTTAAGAAAAATATTCCGGACATTGAAGCCAAGGTCCTGATTTAAGTACCAAGTACCAGATAAATAAGGGAATGGCTAAAACCACTGATGAATCATAACCTTTCAAAACAATCGTACTGCTGCGTAATTCGATTGCAATCATTGGGATAATTTCGTTCGGAGACACGTGTTATTGTTTTTAAGTTTACGATTCATACACGTATAAATAAAAGGGATTTTTTTTAATTCTTATAGACACATGATTCCGTTCTGACAAAGTTGTCACCAAGTAAATGAAGTAACAGACTTATGAAGTTAGAACAGAGAGAAATATAGATTTCTATATTTTCCCACTTCATATAATAATAATTACACTCTAAACATATTTTGAGCGTCCAGGTTTCTAATTTCCTAAAGATACTTTCCTTCATCGCAGGGAGGTACGGCACTGTTTCATCATCGTCGTATACTTATTGTTCATAATTAAATATATATATTTACACGAATTTCAAATAATCGATGTTTACATGCCGTGGCATACTGTGGGCTTATCAAGTGACATGAAGTAATTTTATGTGAAAATTCTATAAGTATAGTAAGTAATAACACAAACAAATTCATAGTAACTAAAACAAGAAGAACAAAGTATGGTATTCAAAACATAAAGTTTGAGTGAGCTAAGCTATCTAAAGACCTGAGAGAAACTGAATCATTGAACATATTTAAAGCAAGATTAAAAATATATTCAAAGGATAAATATTTATTTTAAGTTTTTTTTTCCTTTATTTACGTTGTTGCTTTTTTTCGTTATTAAAGTTATGTTATTAATGTTAATATTTTGCAATTAATCTATCTGAAGTGATTCTCCTTTTCAACTCACTGGATGTATAAGATTTTGTAAACTGTAACAAACATATTCAAGAGTGGAGTGATTCAACTGCATTGAGATAATATGATGATATTAATTATTCTGTTTCTAAATTAAGTTGTTGGGTTAAGCATAATCATAGGTATCAATTTAATGCGAGTTAAATCGTATAATTTGTTTTATAAAATATATAAGACGGTAAATAGTAATATATATTTTTGAAGTACTTAAATATGATATGATATTTTTATGAAAAATATTTTTCAATCACTATTTCAACACGCCACTTCAATGCCACTCTATAAAGAGAGAAAGAGACAGTACCGACTTTATCTCTCTTTATTTTCCATCTCGTTTTACTTGCTAAATAAACGATACTCTATCTCTTTTTATTTATGTCTATCAAACTGTGGTTTCACAGTACATGCTTAAATTGCCGATATTTTTGATGCAGATATTACAGTGTATATAGTGACTACATACGTTATATATTGTTATTATTTATTTATATGTAATTGTTTCCTATTGTTTTATTAAATATTGAAAATGAAAAATAGAACAAAAGTATCGATTATTCGATTTATCTGCTCGTTTCGTATACTCTATCTGGCCTCGTAAATTGTGCTTGTAGGGGGGATTGCGGCGATCGCTGTCGTCACACGGTTTCTATTTTGCGTTTCTCAAATTTAGTATCTTTAGCGCGCTGAGTAAGTTAGCTTCTCATTCGCGCAAGCATTTTTAATTTATTTGTATAGTGTATACAATAAGTTTTGTATTAAATAAAAGTTTTAAATACAATTTAGTGGAACTTACAAATCAATTGACTGAAGTGAACGGATACATTGTATTGACTGTGAAGATATGTTTTTATACAGTTTACGTACCTGAATGATATTGGATTTATGATACTGTTCAAACGGATAACTATTTGGCTGTGAATGTGAAATAAATAACATATACAAAGAAATAAGCTAGGAATTTTGACAGATTAATCGAGTTAAGTTGTCGCGTGTATTATTTCTGGTCTGTCAGTTCTACGTTGACGTTTCCTCTCGTTCCTTGGCATTGGCGTTGCAGTGCTTTTTCATTTTGTCGGATTACCAATATACGGTAGCGCCACCTACAGTTGTGATCGCGCGTGAAGTTCGCGCAGTTCCCCGTGGTAGTCGCGAAATGCTTTACGTGTCGTTTATACTTCCCCTAAAGTTATAGTAGTTTCAAATTAATTTATTTCCGTCTTGAAGTTGCTTCGACGTGCAGACCACATTCCTTAGGAGGTGTGTCGCGTACTTGAGTGAAAAGCGTAGATGTGTTGTTGAGTAGAGCCTACATGGTGTTGGTGGAAGGCTGAACCATGGCTACCGCTGAGATGAGCGTGCCTGACAAGAAGCCGGAACACGAGTCAGGATATTACGAGGGTAGCGACCAGGAGGGGAGTATGGATTGCGGGTGCCCGTCCCCGGTGAGTTCACGGAATTCTTCAAACTCGACGAAGTTGAAGCGGCGTCACACCGGTCAGAAGAATAAGAAGGTGCCCCCCAAGAAGGCAAAGATAGATCATGCTGCCCTCGTGAACGGTCACACCAGTGCGCGTGTTCATGTAGACAAGAGTGTTGAAGTGATAGAATGTATAAGTGCGCCTGTAGCTAAGGACTCTAAAGAAGACGTTATCCCGGTACCTGGGCCGAGTACCAAGCGGAGCAGTTCGGTAGAGTTGATTGGAGGAACTGTACCAGCTCCTGCGAGAGACTCTGTCGACTGGAACCTTGTGGATGCTAGTAAAATTAGGAAAAAAAATAAACGTAAGTCAATATGATATAAGTTTTAATATTATTCACTCTTAAGTAAAAAGTAATTACATATATTTTTTTTAGAGATTAATTATAAATTTAACTACTTCTTTAGTTCTCTAAAGAAACCAATGAGCTAGGTTTTAGTGGCTAAAACATCATCTAACCTCGGAAATACTAAATAAATATTTTTTTGTTATAAACTGATATGATCTGATTCTTAAATTTTTTACATTAATAATAAAATGGTACAAATTATAGCTTTTTTTTTTGCAATTTATTAATTAATTTTACCACTTCGACATCACCAATTTACACTACATTAAAATTGAGCAATTTATGTTCTTGTCAAATTTTAGTTTTTAAAAGAAATTATTTGCAAAATAAATTAAACATGACATATGTATGACATATGTAATGTGATGCAAAAAAATATTTTTATTAATGTACATTTTACATAAGCCTCTATAAATTCTAAAGAATTTCAATGTAAAATCAATATTTTGAAGTTAGTATAGCAAGATTGCTGTTGTTGATTTATTCAGTACAGATTTCAGCTATCATGTTGTGTGCTGTTTAGGAAAAAATCTTAATGACCAAGAAAAAAAACATTCTGTAAATCATTAATTTTTTTTCATTTTCATATTTTTGGCTTTTTATATATTTTGATTATCAATTTGGGGTATTTGTTATACTTAGTTGCATACGTATTACAGCACCATGCTATGGAATTACTAATTTTCTAATTCACTCTCCATAGATTTAACCTTCATAGGCTCTAAAACAAATCTTTCAAAATTACTTCATGTAGATTCTCAACTGTTGGAACAGTCTATTGTTGTATGTATTGCATTACAACTTCATGATTATTTTAATTGTAGCATACCATATATGAAAAGAAATTTCATTTATTACTTGGCACTAGTAGATGTATTGAAGAACTCTTGTAAGTATCTATTATTTGAATAGGCTTGTCCAGTCTGTGTGTTATTAGGGGTGTATAGTTATTCTGCTGAGACACATTTACTATATTCTCTAATCATTTAACAAGAACTACAAGACCTTTTACTGGTTGCTATCAATATCTCTTACCCATGAACATAGACTAGCTATGCCCAAAAATTTCATAAAAAGTGGTTGAGTGTTCCTACAAATATAAAATTTGAAGCTTTTTATTTGTAATGGTATTATTGACAAATCTTATGGCCTATTAATTGATGAATCACTTAAACTTTGTGTGTACAAATTTAATAAAAATCAGTCAAAGTCATTTTATAATTAAATCAAAACATACAAGAAGATAGAACAAAAATTTGTTTGTGATATATTTTATAAATTTATATACTTAATTCCAGTTAGAATAGAATAAGCCTTTATAAAAGACATCACATTCACTAAATTTTTGTAAAAGAAAAATACATGTACAGACAGAATTACAGATTTATCAAAGTACATAATCTGGTGGACAAAACTTGTATTAATTATCTATCTAATAGTACTTTTTGAATTAAATAAGTTAATTGATAATTAATCTTATTAATTATGAAACCAGGTTAATTTTTCTTTTTATGTACAGGGATATGTGAAGGCATATATGTAATAGACAAACACTGATAAATGTTAAAAAGCACAATGCCTTCACTATATTTGTTACTGGCTTCTATAAGCTTCAAGGCTTTCTCATATTATATAATACAGAAAAAGTTAACAGCATATGTTGGATTAATAAAAGGTTAAATGTGGTTAAAGGTTAAATCATCAGCTTATTACAAATTAGCTGAGCCCGTGGCTCTGCTCGCGTGCATTGCAAAGTGCTGTTGGTTTTGTGGTGATCTCGCTTCCACCCACGGCGATAATTATTATTGTGAAATAAAAGTAGCCTAAGTTATTCCTTATAACATTAGCTAACTGCCAGTGAAATTCCTGTTAAAATCGGTTCAATGGTTTCGGAGATTAGCTGCAACAAACAGACAGAAATACAAAAAATTGTTTTAGGTACCGTATATGCTATCATATGCATTTAGTAAAATGGTGTTATTTTGAAATTACAAACAGACACTTTAATTTTATTTATTTATATATATATATATATAAATATCCAGTTTTATGTGATGTTTCTACGCACGCAAATTACATAAATAAATATTATTAAACTTTCTTTTGCTGTATATTTTCTGATTTCAAATCCCACTATTTGCTTTGTATTTTTCTCTTTATAACAGGGTAGATAAAACCTGAGACATAAAAGCTCACCATTATACCAAATAGACATGTAGAGTGTTTTTATTATGTAAAAAAAATATTTTTTTGATGTTTTTCCTTGTAACAACAAATCATGGAAAATCTGCATATAAATATGTACCTACTATTTTAAACAGGTAAAGCTTGTGGCTTGAATGTTTGTCAGTAATCTCTGGAAATGCTGATTCTGTTTATTTATTTTATTCTTTTGCTGATATAAAATTATGGTCAAGCTAGTTTTATTGTTCAGTTTTATATTACAAGCTGATCCTGTAAACTTTTCCAGTAGTGAATAATAACCCAAGCACAGCCTACCTATCTCATTCAGGGATACTATAAAACCATCTCCATAGAAAAGATATATCTACCAACTTTCATGGTGACTAGGTCAAAGAGTCTATCTAAATATTTTTTCCAAATTTCTGTTAATGAATTCATAGTTACATGAAACCATTACTTGAATTCTTGTTTAATTTTGGGTTTGTCTTCATTTCTTGATACTGGGTTAATGGGTCTATGCAAGGTCAGTGAACAAGTGTTTCATATTACTTCACCCATTTCAATGTCATATAATTCAGTAAAGAAAAAAATGTTGCATAAAAATATATGAAGTACTTTGAATGAAGAAGAAATTTGAAGCAATAACAGCTCAGTGAAACTGTGTATGGACACAGTGTTGATCGACGTGGCTTCGAATCTTACAGTTAGCCTGAGCTTTCGGTGTAGGAAAGCATCGTGATGTAACCGTAGCATGGTGGTAAGGATTATCACCCTCAAGTTGATAATCATCACCAAACACCTATAGGTATGTTCCGGCAGCTGCAATTCCCTAGCCCAGTTACTAGGTTTAACATGTCACCATCTTTGGCCACATCATCTCTTAACAACAGGTGAGCTTGTGGCCATAATGCCATAACCTATAAAAATAAAGTTTCATCAGTTTTAATTATAATTGCACAATATTTTGAGCTGAATAGCAAGCTTGGTGAACTTATCCAGCGATTGCTTGTAAATAATGAGGAAAATTATGCCACCTAAATTGTATAATACTGCCATAAGAGCTGCTAATAAATTATACAGCCAACAAAAAGTTATTGTCTAAAATAACAATACTTACTGATAAATGTTAATACCTATAACCTACATCAAATAAAATCTTTAAACTGTGTTTATGTATTTATTATTCTTGCCTTTGAAAATCTAATTATTAGAGATGTGCCAAATTTGGTTCACACCGAAGCTAGAAATCATACCGAAGTTGAAGTTGCATCTACCTATGATAATTTGACATATGACCTATAATGTAAAGTTGTTTTGTTTTTTCCACTGTTTATTGGCTTAGTGCAGACTTTTCTCTACATCATCGTCATTTGATTGGTCATTGTAGTCAAATATTGTTTAATTGACATCACTTTATTGCTTCTAAATTTTATTTTGATACAATTTTTATTTTGACATTGTCAGCACTCCCCGAACTTGAACTGAATGGTTACTGAACTTTGGTCCATCCCTATTAATTAGCAAACATTATGGAGTCTGCCTAATGTTAAAATGTTAATTGTAGCTCTTGACCAATTAAACTCTAAACAAGATTGTTAGAATGGATTCTAGTTAAATATGTATAACTAGTCCTGACAACAAAGGTCCTCTTCTTCCTAACTTACCCAACAACTAGTCTTCTTTATTGAAGATCATTACTGCCATTGTAAAGGAAATATAGAGTGTCCTGTCTTCTGATACTTTCAGTGTCCTAACAAGATGAACTTAGAACTTTCTAGGGAGTTTTTGTGGAATTTCAGAATTCATGATCCATGTTATTATTTTCAATCCACTTCACTTGTGTACAAAAACCAAGCTTTATTATGCAAAAAGCCAACTGTATCACACAATATAGGGTAAAAAAAAACAAATTTATGTTTAATGTTTTTATGCCAGCATGTGTTGCCAATAACACTATTTGTTGTTTAGTAGCAACATATTATGTTTATATATACACATAAGTGTACCTATATCACCTGCGTATAATATTTTTCTAATCTTCAAAACTCCAATAACGTTCTAACAAGATTATGGCTCCCTTATTAGAAATGCCCAGATAGATTTTGTGGCGACTCATGATTCATGTTTCTAGTTATTTTTTGTATTCCACTTCATTTACACGCGGAATAACCTAAATTTATATCACACTAGCGGACCGCCCCGGCTTCGCACGGGTATATAACAAAAAAATCAAAAATTATAAATTTTCATATAGATCCCTAACTTTTTATTCTATCGCCTATGTTCAACAGATATAATGTAGAATTCTAATGGTGAAAGAATTTTTTAAATCAGTCCAGTAGTTTCAGAGCCTATTCAATGCCTAAATCTTTCCTCTTTATAATATTAGTTTAGATAAAATATTACCAACATTACTTAATATAGTTTATGAATGAAAATAACAACTACCACATGATCTATTCACAAACATTACTATGTGGTCTCACAGTACGCTCGCAAAAATCACAGAAAACCTATACAAAATTAGACATCTGAGGGCCTGAACAACGCTATGCATTTATCAATTTCCTTTATGCATGCGGCCCTAAGATTCCATTAAAATAACTCGGCAGTAACACTTTCAGACAAGAACAAGCACTTTGCTGCTTTGTGGCAGAAATATGGCTGTGAGGTATAAAAGCAGACACCATTGCCAAATGGTGAATCATATGCAGAAAGGCCAAACCAGAAAAAAATATTTTGACATTTTATTTAAAAAGTTATCAGTTACTGGTCTCATAAAAAAAAATACTGTTTAGAGAAATCAGTTGTATAATATTAATCGTTGCTATTGTATATGAGTTAAAGTATGTATCAATTGTTTATTCAAATCAATTCAGTTTTCCAAAACTGGACAGTATCCTTTTTGCTTTTATACCCCTCATTTGCTAGTGCAGGTGCTACCAGAGTAGAACATTGCACCTCAGCAAAAAATCTGTCAAGTATTTTAGTTGAAATATAGAATTTCTCATGGATACTAATTATTATGAGTTTAATTTGTATTTCTAATGGGTTTTTTTTTTCTCTTTATTGGGGTTTTTATAATAATGTAAGCTATGTCCTCACTCAGAAGAATTTATTTTATAGAAATTATGATTAAGTATCTTATATTATTAATCAATTTTTAGATTAAATCCAGTTTAGTAGACCAAATTTATAAAAATAAAGATAATTGTATACTATTATACAACCGAAAACCTTCATATAAAATAATTAAAAATGAATATTTTTAATATAGAAACACTTCTTTTGATTATTTTGGAAAATCAACCTCCAAAAAAGATTATATAATTAGGTATGTGTCGTTATATAAAAAATATGATTAAAATCTAAGGTTTAAAATTTAGTTAGAGGAGTCTGTAAAAGCTAAGAATGTTAACATAAAGAAAAGGAGTTTGCTTTTTTGATTGAAATTCTGGAGCTACCAGATTTAAAAAAATATTTTTACATGCTTTTATTTAACTTGCTTTGTTAGTATGGGTCCAATCCTGCAGGTGAGTTTTAAAACAGTTATCTCCAATCAATTGAGCTGAAACTTTGCATAATCGTTTAGTTTGGATGACAATGCATGGTTAGCTAAGTGACGTCATTATAAATCCAATATGGCGGTCCAGTTATATTTTATTCACCTCCATGACACGGATATCAAATGAAAGGGTTCGCTGAGTAAAATTGAAATAACGAATAAAAACTGGTTTTTTAAATTGATAATTATCACGTATTATAGGCTATTTTGGCAAGTACAGGAAGTGTGAACGACGATAGGGTACACGAATGCGTTGGCGGCAGCGAGTGAAACGGGGCACAGTTAGTCTAATATAAAATAAATCACAAAAACAGAATAATGCGCGTCTCTCAAGATGTACAATACATTTTTATAGCACATTGGTGGGAACAATACTTGTGGGTTTACTATCGGAAATCCTTGACGTGAGCGATAACAGCTTGTCAAGTCTACGGCTTTTGTGATGATTTGCAATAATATATTTTTAAATATCAATAGCGACTTTGATTTGGAAGTCGAATGGATAATATGAAATAATATTACTTAGAATTGATGAGAAACCTGTACCGACCGCTTAAGAAATATGTTTATGATGTTTTTTTTCAATAGCACAGCAAAGGGCCCTGTAGGTACCTACCTGATGGTAAGCACAGTACAATCCAAAAACAACGTCGACCTCCAACCTATTCATTGCTGGGCGCTGCTGTCATGCCGACCTGCATGCCTCTTGTCCTCATTCTATACTTCTGTAAAGTTTATTAAATTGTGATGTAATAGAGAATGGAAACACGGTAAGCCCAGAAAGAGGATTTTCGAAGGAGCTCTGAAAACCGCACCACAGGAACACAACACAATATGGTTCTTGGGCTGCGATCTTTTGTAGGGTGGAGGTATTCCACCAGTCGGGCTGCCCTAAATAAAGAGAAATCTACAAATAAATTTCTCTGTGCACTAACTCTCTCAAGACATTTTAGCAAATTTGTATATATTACGTGCTTCTGAGTTTAATGGAAGTGTATTGGCGGGATCTTGATGTGTCATGTGGTGTTTTTTATTCTAATTCATAAACATACGTTATTTGGCCCTATATTATGTAATCTTCGGCATTTTATGTGATGTAGTTCGATTATTTTGTGCACAAGTGAAGTTGATTATAAATAACTAGCTGTGACCCGCGATTTCACCATCATATAATTGAAAAGAAATAGCTGATTCGTGATTTATAATACTTCAGTATAAACAACTCACACGGCTCGTTCGCGCCACTACACCTATAGTCATAGGCCCGAGTCGAGTGTTGAATTATTTTGATTTCACATTATCTCCCAAACTATTCGTCCATATAACATGCTATAAAGGGCAAAGTTTATCTACATAAAATTTTCTTGATGATGAAGTAACTTTCATTCGTAAGGATTAATATGCCACGCCTAATAATTAATTTTTATTAAAACTTAGTCACAAAATACTTTATTGTAGCTTATTTATAAGATATAGGCATATGCATAGGCATATATATATTTATAAGATATCGCGAACTTTTTTTAGGTGTACTGAGGAGTAATATTTTTGTAGATCATGGTATTTACATATCACTAACCATTACGCCTGCGCACGCGGATAAATCTGTTAGAGTGCGCTATTTATTCTGACATACTTAACATTTAAGGCTAACTGAGAGGTGTAGCCTAATGCTAGGTAACGTATACTATTTCTCGTGAATCTAGTTATCATACACAAAAATATTTTTTCTAATCCGACTGGTAGTTTCAGAGATTAGCGTGTTTGAACAAACAAACAAACAAAAAAGGTTTTCCGCTTTATTATATTAGTATAGATAACTGGGAAGATGTATTTTAAGTTGCCACAAAAACTCCCTGGACAGTTTTAACAAGGGAGCCGCCACCTTATATATTGTATACATATGACGTTGCCAGAATAACGGATGAACACAGTTGCCAATAAACAAAAACAATGAAATAGTTTAATGGATTACATAACCAGCTTTAAACTATGATAATCTATATATGTTATAAAACTCAATGCCTCTATGTCTATGTCAATGTCTGTCAGTCCTTTTATGTTATTTTCACGCGAAAACCATTTATTCGATTTACATGGTTTTCCTTTAATTCATATTCTGTAGTCAATGCGAGCGGAGCCGCGGGCACTGCTAGTTTTTCTTTATGAGACGTCGTTAAGCTTTCTCTGTCGCTTTCTTAAGTGTATCATAATCTGAGTCGACAAAGTCGATCCCAAATGACTGGTTATGTGATCTAACACCAATTTATTGACCCTTAATTTGACGTGTATAGAGTTAAGTAAAAGTCAGCCAAACTCAAATAACTGTCTGTAATATTATAGTACAATTTTTTAACATGAGGTGACCTCTAGTAAACAAATGTCATGCAATATAAATAACAGTAAAAATATTGTGTTTAACATTATATTTTATACTAGCTGTGTCCGCGGCTCCGCTCGCGTGGACTACCAAAAATGTTTTTGTGCGGTACCCTAGCTATCTGCTAGTGAAAGTCCTGTTAAAATTGGTCCAACCGTTTCGAAGATATTCCGGGACAAACAGACAAAACTTTTATAAAAAAATAAAAACCTGTTATTTTGACTTTACAAACAAACACTTCAATTTTATTATATGTATAGATATGTACCTAAAATAAATGAGTCAGTTTAATTCGATGCTTGGCGTTAAAATTATCGATACGCAGTGTGTCCAGATATATTGTAATTTTACAGTATTTTGACTCTTATTTACTGTAACACTGTATTGCTGTTGATATAATTTTTAGAGAGCACTGCAATATTCGTACTATAATATTGAAAGCTTAAGAGATTGTGTGAACGCGCTGATCTGATGATATTTGGAACTGTGAACCGACCAAACATATTGCAGAACTCCTATTACGTTATTGGATTTCACTAGAGGATTTTATGTTATAGCCTGGACAATATAATGGGTCGTTTTTGATTCTTAAATAAAACATAATCCTAAATTGAAACCCAAAATAAAATAACTTTCCTCTTCTACTTCATTGATACATCTTTCAATCGGTTTGACATTTTCATTGCCTGAATTTGCCGTGAATATTTTCCAAAAATAATTTTATTGAAAAATATTGATTTCTTGATAAACATAATTTATAGGTAATATGCAAAAAAAAAACATATAAAATCTGGTAATGTTAAAGTAACGTTTTAAAGTTATGTCCTTAGGTCACGATCATGTCATAAAGCTAGGTATCTTACTGACATTTTCCATGGATTGCCTCATTTTATATAGATATCGTCCCGGTGCCTCAAAAATACATAATAAATATATTCTTGTGCCCCCAGCAACATAAACAACTCACATAGTTATGCTATTATAAATAACCATGAAGGTGCGGTATTAGATATTAGCCTTGGTCCTCTGAGGTCGCCGGATCGATTCCATTAATGGACGGGTTAGTTGGCAATCTATACACTATAGTATTATAAAGCCTAAGAGATTGTTTGTTTGAACGCGGTACTCTATAGAAATACCATTAAAATTTCAAAATATGTTTTTGTATTTTATAAGATTTATTGAGGAAGGTTACGGTTATTTACGAGGGAGGTTAGGCTACGACCTTAAGGAGCAGAGCAGTAACCATGAACTTCCAAGAATCTGGCAAGCTGTAGGCAAGTACTGGAAGTGAGAATACCTATAGGCAACACTGATACTTTGGCGGCGGCGCGGTGGACAGTTTGTCGAATTTTAACACGAGTGAAACCGTGGTCACGAAGTCACGTTTGATATATAAATTTGTTGCTTGTTGACCCCTCTGTACCTCCACGGTAACGATAGCTGGTATTTATGACAGGCATTAATTAGATCTTAAGTAGGGTTGCCCAACGTCTCACATGAGGCGGAACTTTGAAATGAAAAATCGAAATGCGAAAAAAAATTCTTTGTAATAGTTTGAATTTAGAATATAAGTACCATCATGCTGTATTTGTGAGAAAAATAATATTCCCTTTTTTGTATGAAAGAAACAACTGAATATGAAATGAAAAATTGAAGGAGAAATGAAGGAACACATAACTTCATTTTTCTTGCGACTTTTTCCAACTATAAGCTTGCCACTTATATGAATTATTATGTTTCTTACAGCGATCCATCTATACATATTATCTCTCTGTCTGTCTGTCCGTTTATGTTTCACGCGAAAACCACTTATCCAATTTAATTATACAATTATCATTTTAACTCATAGCTATATTATCTGGCCAGGTTATAGAATATATATTAAAAGTTATGGTACATAACACAAGAAATGAGCAGTGACGATAATGGTGAATTAATGCGGAAAAAAGACGCATTTGGGGCGCTTAACTGGCTTATGCTGAGTAAAGCATACCAGATATATCAAATCAATGTTGTACATAATAGTATATCTTAAAAATACCTACAAAAAAGTCGACGCTAGCATATATCTATCTTCTAAGTATTGCCCACAATAAGCATTTTTGTCTGCCATCTTTTGAGTGGGGGCAGCACGATTTGCGCGTGCGTTCGACCGACGGCATTCTGTAGTCCGCCCGAGCGGAGCCACGGGCACAGCTAGTATGACATATACAATACTCGCCTATCGTTGAAGCTTCAACCGATAGAGCATCGTGACTGTTGAAAAATTCGGGTGTTCAAGTCGGTATGAGATATTGACTAAACATCTAATTTTATTGGTGAGTTTAATCGTTAATAACTTGTATGTCACCAGTCAGATTAATAATTACTAGTTACGAAGAAATAAGTACAGCACCTATGTATGTAATAACAAGTTAAAAGTCTTTAAAACCCTAATCCTTATAAGTAATTAAAATACACCCATAATAAAAGATAATCCCGTACTGAGATTACTTATTAAATAAAGATTCAGGAGGAACCCCAAACTTCCTATTATACTACACTATAAGTAAGGTAGTGTAGCTTGAATAAAAAATAAAAGTTTTTATTAAATAATGTTTTATTTATTTCATAAAAGAAGTTATTATTGTCGTATAAAATTTCCATATTTTTGCAAAATCTTTTACAAAAGTATGGAAGAAATATATGATAAACAAACATCAACTTCAAACAATACAGTGGAAAACTGTGCAGTTGTGTAATCGAACGCATATGACCTTTTAGTAAAGTGTTTTAAGCGTGGGGGGGTCAGTGCCCCATTGACATTGTCTAGCATTTGCCCGAGTTGATAGATATATGGCTCCTGTAATGCTGTCTGTAATAATTTCCTCCCAGTATTATTTTTGTCTGGTTTTCCTTGTCTGTCCATATTACTTTTCTATTTATTTGTACGTTTAATCCTAGCTTGTCTTTGTGAAAAATTTTATACCTAAGTTTTGAAAACTGTACAAGCTTTCACGATATTTTTCAGTCTTTCAAAAGTTAATTTTCCAATAAATAATAATACTCTGAAATATCTTTTGTTTTATATGATACCCAGATACTTAAAACTAATGTACCAAATTTCGTGTATTTGATTTGAAAATTGTTGGACTTTCATTTAAATTTTCTTCTTTTTTACCCGTCTAACAGTTGCTTTAAAAAAGTTTTTATCCCGACCCTGTATTATAAAAGTGAACTATTGTGCAGAGTGGGAACACGGTTGTGAGTCACTTGCGCCCTAACTGATCTTGAATGTTATCTGTGGTATATAATTCGCCCTAGTATTTAGCCCATTTTTACAGTCACTGTACGGGAAACACTTTGCTTCATTTTGTTTAATTGATTTTTTTTTAAATAGGCCAATTATTCCTTGTAACCCTGTATTTTATTCAGATTTTTTTTTCTGTATAATAAATAAGTAAGATCATTGTAGAAATGTTTTTCAAAATTAGCCATCACGCCTATTATGCCAATGTCACGTGGATAGAATAATTTTCTAATCTTCAGGGTTCAAACAACTTGGTGGGTCTCTTGTTAAAACTGACCATTGAGTTTTTATGGCAACTTAAAATGCATGTTTCTAGTTATTATTAATAATCCACTTCACTTGTACACAACACAACACGTAAAATGTCGGCAAAATGGCATAATATAGGGTTACATAATATAAGAATATGAATAAAAATCAACAAGATTAAGTAAGTTCAGTCCTTTTGCATATGCATGGTGGCCGCGACTCAGTCGGGCGGTACAGCGCTACCATCCCGCAGTATCAGTTCTTTATCAATTAATGACCGGTTCGAAACGGAGTCTTCGGTCGGAAACTATTATCAATTGTTTCATCAAAATTAAATAAAATTTCATAATAATTTCAACTAAAACTCTGTAAATAATAGAATTATAATTGCAAAAGAAATGTCAACGAACCGTCGTCATTGTGTGGATCGTAGCGCCACATCGCGCCGCGCTGGTAATATATTGTTTGTTTATCGCCAATTCTTATGAAAATATTTATCGTTCTTACTGATGGTTTATTATTAATAAGTACTGTTCACTTAAAATAAACCTACCGCTATATGAGTTGCCGGTGAGCTTTCAGGGGTTGAAAACTTCCGATATACTTAACAACAATATAGGAAAACTAGATGTGCCCCACGGTTCCACTCGTGTTAAATCATTCGAGCCACGACCCGCGCCTTAGTAGCGTTGTTCTCACTTCTCTTACTTGACTACAGCTTACCAGATAGTTTGACGTTCATGATTACTGCTCCGTTCCTTAGAGTCGTAGCCTTTACCTTCCACAATACACAAAATCGAAAAGGATTTTTTCAAATCTGACTGATTTTGTTCCAGAGATTAGGATATTAAAGCAACATAGATTTAACAACTATTTAGTTGTATATACAGTAATACTATGATATATAACCTTTCTCAATAAATAAGCTTTAAAATTCAATAAGTATTTTTCAAATCTGACTGGTAGTTCCAGAGATGAGCGCGTTCAAACAAACAAACAAAGCTCTTCAGCTTATAATATCTGTATAGATTTGTTGTATTGCATAATACTGACAGCCTAGTCAGGCTAGGGATAAATACAAAAAGTATCGAATTGTTTTATAATAGAATTGTTTCTTGTTTCAGTTAACCTAAACGGTGCATCAAAAGTGGACATATCACATTTCGAATTGCTCAAAGTGCTCGGAACTGGAGGTGAGTTTTTTAATTCTTTTATTTTAGAAGCTTTATGCAATATTTTATTTATTATGATGATGATTTAATTTGAAACTCTGTATATACTTTATTATAGTATGCATAATAAACTAAGAACTAAGTCCATTCTGATGTTCGAACCCTCTACCGTGATTCTCGGTTTGACTGTATCGTTAATACGCACGCACGCCTGAGGATTTACCATGTCCTATTTACAAAACAATGAGACATTTCGCGTCGCGCTGTCGACCATTCCTTGCTGTCTGTGTTGATTGCCTAGTTAGTTACCTTATTGCCACATGTCACATTATTGTTACAGATCAACTCCAAGATACGAAATTATTGTCTTGTCATCCGAACTACATATACATACAAAGTTTCATTTCGATACGACAATTAGAAGTAGGTTTGACTTCTAAGATTTTATTACATTGTTTGTTAGTTAGTTACAAGAGAAGTTAATAAAAGCGTGTTAAAAAATTTACCGAAACCGTAATCGTGTCCGAAATGTATTTTTCGAATAATTTCGGATAGGGACGAAGTCGTGTGAGAAATTGTCGAATACCATAAAATACTTAAAATGCAACTAATAATTATTGAAAATATCGTTAACCTATAATTAATGTCCAATAGAACCTGTTTTACTTGTTTATACAATTATTTGAAAAATGTATTATTCCAAACTTTCGAATAGTCGAACTGACTATACTGTTAACCTTAAGGGCCCTGGAGCCATTAGAAGCTTTGACAGCTTTACCGGGCTTGGTTATTATGTTTTCGGCCCTTTGGGGTTATCCATAACTGAAAGTATCCCAAATTATCGGAAATCTGATATCTGTAAGGTCCAATGATATTATATAGAGAGATAGGTTACCTTCATTGTATTTAACGTCGACAACCTTGTCGCGCGATCTATTTTACCAGTTAACTAATGAGCAGCGCAAAGTATACGAAAAGAGCGTAAGTGAAAGAGATAGCTATAGTAGCAGAACGTCATAATTAGGTTGTTTTCGAGTCTTCAATTTGCGCGCGCCAGTAACATATCTGCTTCTTTTCTGTATATAAAATAATATTGGTAACAACCCTAATCTCTAGGTATCTTTCACGTGTGTCTAATGGAATAAGGCAAAAAATAATATAATAGAGTTGACATTTCTGCTTATTATATTTATCTAGGTAGTTAGTTGTTGATCTTGTCGTTCCTACTGCTATGGTTCTGGGATTGTTTTGAATCTTTGTTACTTTTATCTCCGATCCAATTGCTTTGTAAGTGTCTTGGTGGCTATTTGGTTCATAGCCGAGAGCGTCCGTTTAGTATTATCAATTTTATATGCGATACAAAAAAAAGTAGATGTGCCCGCGACTCCACTCGCGTGGACTAATAAAAAGGTTTTTTATTTTTTTGTGTGGAACCCTAACTATTTTTCTAAAGTAAAAGTAGCCTAAGTTATTGCCTTATAACATCAGCTATCTGCCAGTGAAGAAAGTCCCGTCAAAATCGGTCCAACCGTTTCGAAGATTACCCGGAACAAACAAACAGACAGACAGACAGACAGACTAAAATTATTTTAATGGGTTTTTTGTTATAGGTTACGCGTATACTTTTATAATATGCATTTATTCGTAGTATAAACCTGTTATTTTGACATGACAAACACTATAATTTTATTTTAAATGTAATAGAATAATTATATATAAATGATTTAAAATAAGATTGCAATAGCGGGGTGGTAATGACCCGTACCCGGTATCGCGACCACCATGTACATGTGATATGATACGAGTGATAAACCCGTTACTGTGAGTCACAAGCCGAGAGGCTTGGCAGGCCGGCAGAACAGCAATGGATTGCCGATCTCTCGGTGGAAGCCGTTGTTTTTGTATTGTACTGTGCTTACCATCAGGTAAAGTGCCAGACACTTTGGCGTAAAAAAAAACCGTATTTACCTTTTTTGTACCGTAGTAACACTTTAGAATTTGTTTTTAAAACTCGCTACGTCTCATCGTGGAGTTCCAATATGACATCGTTTTTCATTTTCATTAAATATTCAGTAATATTTTGACAGTATTGCCGATATAATTAAAGAGTTTAATCAATAGATTAAATTGTAATTTGTCTTGGATATTTATTAACAGCGAATTACGCAATTTGCGTGGAAGTTTCTGAGATCAAAGCGGGATACGACGACATTTTCGTGACTTTGGAAACTTTGTTTTCGTACGAACAGTCGAGTTGACAGTCTTCAGTCACGTTTGGGGGAACGTTCTTTTTTGTATTATATTTTAGTACCTAATGCGTAGTTAAATGTATACGGCTTTACAGGAATGACTTTGGCGCGTTATTTCACAGTTCGAGTGTTTACATTAGAAAAAAAAAAATTGGTTAACTCTGGTTTTTGACACGCGTGATGTATTTAAGTATGAATAGTCGATGTTGTTATGTGATTAAATCTCAAGTAAATTTAATAATAGGCTGATAATAACAATTGAATGACATTCTTAAGACTGACGTACAATAAACATTTTAAACCGATGTACCTAGAAGCAATGTTGGTTCAGTAGTAGCGTGTACGGACACAACATCGATCGACGTGGGTTCGAATCCTTTGCAATGAGCCTGAATTGATTCACCATTATCGTCACCGCTTATTTCGTATGTTACTTTATCTAACAACATATATGCTATAACCTGACCAGATAATATAGCTATGGATTTAAAAAATAACCATGTAAATCGCATAAGTGGTTTTCGCGTGAAAAGAACATAAACGGACAGACTGACTGAGAGATATTGAGTCTTATAATATATATAACATACAGATATAGATGTGCTATAAGAAAAAAAAATGAAATTACACCTCTAATTGGGTAAAAAAGGGTCATTTGCCGATAACTCGACATCATATTTCCAAAGCCTGATACTAGTATAAAACCATCCATCTTACCCATCGATAATAGTAAATGAAATACATAATCTTAAAACTATTAAGTCACGATGGGCAATTACTTACTCAGTATAAAAGCGCTTTCTGGAACAGTCGGTTCAACACGACTTGTTATAGAAATACCCAGGTTGGAGTGGCTTTTTTTTAAACGCGCATAACGTTGCACTGGCCGCTTCCGCGTGACGATGCATTCAATGATTATGTGGTCCGTTATATTATTATGCAACAGTGTTATGGTATAATAATTGGTCTTAGTAATGGCACGGTTGATAATGGCTTTAGTAAATTTAACCCCTGTGTATTTGTATTGCTATCTATATTGTGCGTTAAGTCTAGCAACGTCACATTATTTACGTTATGTGAACGGTTTTTTTGTCTATTACTAATGAATGACTGTGTGAAAGATTAGGTTCACGAGCGTCGTTGTCAAACCATAACGATATGTTTTGTATATATTATAGATAGATAAGGCTTTTATGTAAAAGACATTTGGAAAAAAGAAATTACCTTATTCTATATTTTATTTAGAGATATTAGTAATAATAATAATAAGTGAAAAATTCAATTCAGGGATCCGTTTGTGAATATTGACATTAAACATGCTAATTTTTGGTTACAGTCAAGTGTCCTCCCCCTTGTCAGATTATTGTTGTTTTTGTATAGGGAAAAAAAGTCACGGTAGTAGTATAAACAACAAAGTTTAAAGGAAAACTATCACTGATAAGTAGGCTTTATAAGTCACGAGTAATAGTCGACTAACTTATAAAATGTATTTGGAGGAGTAAACGAAAAATAATATTTCGTACAAATTCCATGGAAAATTACTTAAAGCCGGGGGGGCCTTCTAATTCTGTATATTGTGACGGGTAACTACGGAACTATAAAATGTACGTGACGCACTTGACTGTTTTTTTAGATCCACAATTTGCCAGTGAAAGTCCCGTCAAAATCGGCCCAACCGGTTTGAAGATTACCCGGAACAAACAGACAGACAGACACACATTTTAAAAATGTTGTAGGTATCGTGTATGTTTTCATATGCATTTAGTAAAAATCCGTTATTTTGACATAACAAACAGACACTTCAATTTTATTATATTTATAGATTAATTGATGACCATGGTATTAACATTGGCGAAACTTTTATCGTTAAGTTCGTATCAGGAAGCATAACGGATTCCACGCGCTATAGAAAGCGATGGGAAACGTACGATTACACGCCCGCGACATGCTGTCGGTCACGTTTGCATGGCCCTTCGAACCACGACACTTGATTGCTAAATATTTCTAAACATATAACCGTGATATGGCTGAACTGACGATAAAAATTAAGCGGAAATCTTTACCTGTAGAGTTCTATCTCTTTTGGCTATATATGTTCCAGGACTACGTCAAGTATATAATTTCAAAGTCATTCACGATAAAATAGTACTTATTTATGATGTCGAGGGTTTTATTAAAATGCAAAAAGTTGCCAAAACCCAAAATCGTCTACGTAAATTGATTTCGTGATACATATTTATACATATATCTGTTTTCTATTACGTAACACATATTTATTGTGAATAAATAATGTTTGAAAGTGAAAGTGAATTTTGAGTTGCCTCAAAGTGTATCTATATGTAAAGACATCGTGTACACCACTTTATATTGTATTGTAGTGTATAGTATTGTAGTGTAATTAAAAAATTAAACTATATAAATAAAATTGAAGTGTCGATCAGTGCTTAGGAACTAAATACTGCTGATATGGTTTTTCGCATGGTTACCAAATACAAGCGCGTTTTTAAACAATGTTAATAGGAGTTCTATTGGCAGGTAAAGGATTTTATAGAGAGTAATTTAGATTACTCTTATTAGTGACTTGACGATTTGGAAGGATGTTTACTTTTTTAACCCACGTGTGAAGAGACGCGTACACAGAGTAGTAATAAGGAAAGACTGAACAAAATAAAAAGGAATTCTAAGTGTAGGTACTTTCGATAAAATAAACTAACAAATGGCAGTGGCACAACTAAGAGAAACAAAAGGACCACATCCATTAATTATGTTTAGAACTAAAAGCCATCTGGTAAACAAGTTGTTAAACGTCTATATTTATGGAAAACAAATTTATTTTTCGGTTACAATTTACTCTAGGATCGGTTTTGTTTTAAATTCTGTGAATTCCAACTGTTGTTTGGAAAGAGATAAGATTATAAAAATTGTTTCGACGAATGAAATGTTGCCATTTTCCCGTTTTGTTAAAAGTGTTTTAAATAAGTAAATAAAAAGTTAGACGCATTCTTTAACACGTGTTCCGCAAATTACATATAATTTCCATTTAACAGGTGATTTACAAGATATGCAGTTTTAACTTTAAAAAAGATAGTTTTTTCGGTATCTATTTATTCTGATATCTAACCTAAAACAAAAAGCTGCAGATAGAAATAATAGGCTCGTAACTGCATTGTATACAGTTAAAAAAATCTTGATACTTCTAATATTATATATATATATATAAACCTATATATATATATAGTGTGGAAAAAACGAATGGGACATGGAAGAAAGGTACATTAAATATTGAAGATAACAAATTTTACTTAATGGAAACATGATTTTCTTTTTAAAAATAAGAAGTAACTGCATTCGAAATTATTTTTTAAACTTACCCTTGCTGGGAATCGAATAAACTAAAAATGCAAAAAACAGACATTAACTATGTTATTATGCCAATCGATAGGGTCTATGATAAGGAAAAATCTCCCGAATAAACATTGTATTTTACAATTCAAGAAGACCTGAAATTTCTGAATTTCTGCCGAATTTCGTTATCTAGTTAATGTAAGACGTCATAATCAAAATGGTACAATAGTTTGTAATGTAAATAATAGAAATAAAGTGACGAATTTGTTGAACAAATCTCGAGATTAAATAAAACAATATTTTACTCCAACACCCAATAAAATGACGATGATATAGAGAAAAGTCGTCACCAACTCACTTAACAGTAAAACTCAAGAACACAGCAATTTTTTTTCATATAAGTAGGTCCACATCATCCGTTTGTCAATCGTCATAGATATAATTTTAACCTTTAATTTATCCTTGTCAAATCAAACGTCTAATTTTTCGAGAACCTGACTTACAACTACTTCACTCATAATTTCTTTTTTACTATTTTATTATTTTATTGCTTGGTATGGTGTCTTCACCAGACACATAAATAGATTTATTTATTTTATTTAGGGATACATGTACATACACAACACATATAAAAATAAATATGGTAAAAAGTATTTTTTATAATTTTCAAATTCATTTATATGCGTAATAATAATTTATCTATATATTATTTTAAAAAAAAAACAAGTTTTTATATACCTTGATCAAGACCTAAGACTCTCTATTATATTTAAATGATATTTAAATATGATATTTAAAAGATTATTAACTAGGCTTAATAAAAAAAATACTTTCATTTAGGAAGTTGATCCAAATATGAACAAAATCTAGAATTTGACATATTTTTACTGTCCGTTTCACATGAAATACCCCGATAATGAGTGTTAAAAAAACATTTTTGAAAATGAATACCCTAGGGGAGCTCGGAAAATCCCAATGGGCAAACGGTTATTAACTAATCAGGTTATATATTATCATGTAATATTTTTTCAAAATGGGTTTTTTTTATTAACATTTTAAACTGTTAGTAATTTTAGTCAATTCCGTATTATTTCACTTGCCACTAATTTATTGCGTATTATGGGCACGACAATTAAAAGCTTTTGTTACTTAAAATTAACTATTTGTGTGTAATCGTACTTACTAAGTATTTATTTTGTTCGTAATTTACTAATCTTATTCTTGTGTAATCTCAAAGAACGAATGTTTTAAAGGGAATAAATATATTATAAAATTACATAACTTAGTTCGTACATGACAAACAAATAAAAAACTTATTGAAATACTTGTTCGTTTTATAAACTATAGGATTCATTGTTTTTACATTTGCCACCTTGAAATAGAACATCGTCAAACATTTCATCGTGACCTTACGTTATATCCTTAACTCTCACATATTAGGGGTGCCCTTTTCAACCCTTAGGGTGATCGCTCTGTTAGCCGAGAGAAGGGCGTAGTAGTATTCTCATCTCGTGTTTTCTCAAATAGTCCACGACTTTTATTTATTACGACTTTTGTTGTATTCTCAGTTATGTGAAAATATTTAATAAATAATTATTTAGTTGCCATATTTTTCGATAGTTCTAAGATAACATAAAGAAAAATTTATTGCAAAATGATTCTTCATTTCTGTGATTATAAATAAAAAATTTAATCAAACTTTACGAAAAGTTTTTTTTTCGTTTAATTGTAAGTAATTTGTATTTAATAAGAAAGTTTTCGCCTAGTACCAGAGCTCCATACTTACGCGGAGTTCGGTAGTGGCCGTCCCAGGACGTCGCGTCGTCCGTCAGCGCGGTCGTCGACCTCCGAAACTGGCGCGTAGCGGTGCCCGGTCGTTACCCTACCGTCCTTACAGACTCTCGTGACCTTATGCTCACCTGGTACTATGAACTGTTTTCGTTGATTTTTTTCCTACAAACGAACGTTCCAAATTACAATTGTAAAATAATATGTAGTAACTAGGTAGTGCTTTAAATTATATGATATGCTAGCGGAGCCCGCGGCTTCGCTCGCGTGGACAACAAGAAATTGTAATTTCTTAAAAATTTCGTAACTTTTTATTGAATGAAAATATCGTGATATATATATACTAGGATATAATTATATAATAGGACCAAGCACTAGTTTTCGCGTAACGGCAAACATCAATCAAGGTTATTAGTCTTAATCTATATTAATACAAATAAAAAAATTAAGTGTCTGTTTGTAAAGTCAAAATAACAACATTTTGCTAAATGCATATGAAAGTATATACGGTATTATTTTGTCTGTCTGTTTGTTTCGGCTAATCTCCGAAACCGTTAGACCGATTTTGACGGAACTTTCACTGGCAGATAGATGATGTTATAAGGAGTAACTTAGGTTACTTTTTTTTCGTAATTAACACGAGTGGAACCGCGGGCGCGGCTAATATGCTATATGTTCGATAGAGAATATCACGAATCGTGGGATCATTAAATCTATTCCGGCCTGTAAAAATTTGGCGGTAACCGCCGCCGAGGTGAGTCATCATTTCGGAAGTTTTCTCCATAAATATGGTTGGTGGTCGATTTATTTCAATACGAGTATCCTGTCGATTACTACCATATTCGATTCAATTTTTTTTAATAAACTTTATTCTACTAGGCCAACTAAAATTATAAAACAAATATCATTGCTAAAAATGGCATCGTGCGATAAGCGTCGGTATTTCATTAAACTAAACAAGTTCATTGAACTACAACAACAACTTATTTGATATTGACATAATAATAGTGAAAACAGTTCGCGGTTACATGCACGGTGTGTGCAGGTAACGAAAATTTTCATGACGTCACGTTCTCACGACGATGACGACATAGCGATGCAAGTTTCTATGTTATATCGAATACGTCCATAAGTGATATATCTACCGCAGTACTCGATATTATATTATCGATATTTTTTGTATTTTAAATTAATCCAAAAACGACTGTAAATGTAATAAACTAAAACGCATATCTGCGCTTACCATCAGGGTCAGTACAGTCAATGTGGCGAACTATGATTAAAAAAAAACGTAATTCACAAAGTTAAGTGTGCCACTCAATCCAGTTTTGCATATCTACATGTTTGTATGGAACCCTCGGTGCGCGACTCCGAAACGCACTTGCCGATTTTATTTTTCTGTTTAAAATAGGCCAACTATTATTTTTAGTTGACGGTATTGATTATAGCGGGAATTACACAATATTTCATTGGGATCATGAAAGAAAAACAAAATTTACTCTACCTACACACTAATATTAAACACGCATGAAAATAAAACGCACGTGTGTAAGTGAAAACTATATTTATCTAAATGAAGGTATTGAAAGGGCGGGGTGAGCGTTATCTTTCATACGGGTGGATCCACTGAGCCCTGCGATGTCAACGCACTCACAACCCCATGTGTATGACGCGTTTAAAAAGCACAGGATTTCGTTTGACAGATGTTACTTTGATAGTATATTATTTAACACGCGATATTTGTATCTATGTTTTTTTATTGAATAGATTTAGCCACAATTTCTTCTAATGTTAAGCGACGATGTGGCCCAAGATGCAAAACGCTAAACCTCGTCAAGGAACTGGCTCTCAAGTGGACCTGTCGAAACACACGTTACGTATACCCATACGTGGTAGCTGGGTGTCTGGGTAGTCTGGGTGACATATTTTCAACTTGGTGGTGGTAGCTAGCGAGGCGAGTGTTAGAAAATGCCCTACCACCATGCTATGGTTTCATTACGATATTTTCCTTCACCGTGCGCTCAAACTCATTATAGGGATTCGAACTCACGTCGATCGACGCGGTGTCTGCACACGCTACTACTGCGCCACGATTGCTTCAAAATTATTTGATGACATTCATGCTGCATAATTCTAATGACCGTGCATGTCTTTGAAGTGTTTAATTTATAGTTGATTATTTAACATAAAAAGTATATCATTATTATCGTTGATGTCTATGGAATTCATTGTAGGGGTAAGTACCCAGCCACCCGGAAACATAGACAACTATAAATTACGGTCTATATTAACACGCACAACTACTTTTAAAATGCCGTTGGAATTAATTTAACGGCGTGAACATTCGAATGTAATTTTTTAATTATTATTATGACGTTTCGGAAAAGTAAAATATTTGAATTAAATTCTTAATAGATTAGTTATGTTTCACTTAAATAATGTTTTAGTTAAATAAAAAAACATATAGTATGTTTACTTATATAAAAATGATTCTCACAAAAAAAAAAAACATTCAAATCAACCGCTATATCGTTTGGGTTTCTACGAGCCATTTCCAACCTATTTTTTTTCGCATTTTCGCATTTTTGCATTCTTAGGAACGTTCACAAACTGTTTTTCTTTATATATTTATGTGTACATTGTGGCATTATACACTATTTGTAGACCATTTTATCTTCTACATATGCTATAAAACATAGCTTTACTCGATAATATATTACACACAATGGTTATAGAGAATCATATACCTATATCCAATTGGGAGCGTTTTCTCGGTTTTCTTAGCCATTTCAATTTATTTGTCGGTTTTTAGTAAAAATATACATTATGAAGAAAAAAAAATGATTGTTAGCATTATTATTACATTGTTATTATTTTAGCGCGTTGTGATGAACTTGACAGGAGACGCGACGATTTGAAGACCAGACCACCTGTGGTGATTTATAACTTTACAGATATGTTAATGGAGTTTTAACCTGTACGAAATGCGCTCGTACCTTCATCAACAAAATTAAAAAGTTAGAACAACAATGCCCTGATTAACTTCATTTTGTGCATGTTCAGGACATTAAGTCGCTGTAGCCGAAATCAGCCAGTATGACACACATACACACACATTATTTTAGAGTTTTTCTGAAAACATTCAAATACTTTATTGTTATTAGGTAACGTGCCGACGAGAATTCCATAATCCATTTGCATTCGTTCTAAAATAATATTGCAGTCAAATTATCATGAATACAGGGAACGTTTTGAATAATAATAAGACCCATCTCTATAAAATGCTAAACGGTTTGGCAGGATGTGCATGTTGCTTCTAATTGTATAATTTAATATAACTACGAACTAATTTTAATATAAATACTAGCTGGGCCCCACAGTATCACTCGTGTTAAATTTATTCGACCAGCCAACTCTACCCGTGCAGCCTGTAGTTTTTCTCACTTTCCGTACTTGCCTGCAGTTTGCCAGATTACTTGACGTTCGTGGTTACTGCTCCGCTCGTTAATTCAAAAATATTTTTTCATCTGTCTGGTACTTCCATAGATTAGCGCGTTAACTCAAAAGCTCTCCATGACTTACGTTTGTTGTACCGTGAAACTTTGGAATTAACTATCGGCTAATGTTTTCGTTCCTTCTGACGAGATCGGGTCCTTTAAACGTAACGTGTAGAGTTATTTATGCAGGCCGGCATGACAGCGGTGACCTCCGATGGATTTAGATCTTTTAGTGGTCGCCGTTGTGTTTGGATTGTACTATGATTACCATCAGGGACAGTACCATCAATGTGCCGAGCTAATATAAAAAGGAAACAATCAATTTATCGTTATCAACAATTTACCGGTAAATGTGTAATTACTTTTATTTATTTTTATCCACGAAAAGGATTCAAAGATACTTCTAACAAAAAAAAATAACCACGCCATATGTATTAATTTGCATGCGAAGAATCAATGGTTCATACGAACTTATCCGTTCGCTTGCGTGTCTCGTTCGCGAATACACTCAACTGGAGCCGCGCGTTCGACACCTGTGTTCAGCGCGTACGAGACGACCACTTTGTCATGACCTACCGCACACGCGCCGTCCGTCGTCTCTGACGGTGACGTCGATGGAGACTTTGAGTGAAAGGGATTGTCTGTAATTTTTTTTTTTTACTATCATTTTAATCTGTTACTTAAACTTTTTTGATACGCGTAATTCTTTTGGCGCTTTTAGCGCAGGGTAAAATTGAGAACTGCGTGCGCATCCATGTGACGGAAGCGAGACATGGTGAAGTAGTAATGTGAATTCATGTCACTGTCTTTTTGTATATAGGTATGTAAAACTAACTGTGTTCGCGGCTCCTATTGCGTGGACTACAAAATGCCATCAGTAAATCGTACGCACATATCGTGTTGCCCCGCTGAAAACCCGGGAGACAAAAATGCTAACTGTGGGTAATCCTTAGAAGATATACATATGCTATCATTAACTTTTTCATAAGTCTTTTTAAGATCTACAATTATGTAGAACATTAATTTCATATTACTCGTAAGGTTTACTCAGCGTAAACCATTTAAGCGCCCCAAATGCGTCTTTTTTCCCAAATTAATTCACCAATATCGTCACTGCTTATTTCGTATGTTGCTTTATCTAACAAAAAATATCCTATAACCTGGCCATGGCAGATAGCATAGCTATGAATTAAAATAAAATAAAACATGTAGATCGGATAAGTGGTTTACGCGTGAAAAGAACATAAACGGACAGAGAGACAGAGATACGTTGAGTTTTAGAATATGTATAGATTAGTTAAATTTTGTATAAATTAAACATATTTTAACATATTTTGCTAGAACTTCCAAGGGAGTTTTTGTCGCAACTTAAAAAGCATTTTTCTTGTTACTAATTAAATTCACTTCACTTGTGCACAATAACCAAACTATATTTTGCAAAATTGCAATATTACGAAATATTATGGTGAAATAACGCAACATTATGAATTAAAACCAAAACCACTGCATGATAAACAAAGATCGTGCCAATAATCAATTTTTAAAATTATTAAAAAATGTAATACGTAGTATAAAGTATTCACGGATACATCTTAGTACATTTGTCTCTCTCTCTCTCTCTCTTACTCTTTAGTATAATTATATTAGTGCGAGTAGTGCCGTCAAAAAACTATAATATGACGTCCTCGCTCCCCGCAACTCATTCTACCGCCAATCCATTACAAATCTAGTAGAACTGATACATATACCTACGTCATTGGTTTTGTAAGCTTAAAATTTAATTCATGCAGCACCTGCAACCGAACTGGTTGTTGTTCACGCTTCTTAATTCAGTCCCGAAAGCCGGACAACTTAATCTATTAAGTTTAGATTGACGATGTAATAAATTTCTTCTCATACCTCATTGTTACGTCGATACGGGTAAGCCAGTCGAGTGTTAACTCTTTCACGTAAAATATGAAATTAGATTTTACTCAGATTATACGGTGTGTTCCTTCATTGGGAATGGACAGGAATGTTTGAAGCTGTTGAAATAAATTTAATTGTTCTGGATAAATTAGCTAGTTTCATCCGAGTTAAATTTATTCGACCAACTATCCTACAGCTTTCTTGGTTATTTGAAGTTCATTGCTACTGCTCCCCTCCTTAGAGTCGTAGCGTGAAGTTATTTAGCTTTCCTCAATAAATCTGAAATATATAAAATGCAAAAATATTTTTTCAAGTTTGAATGATATTTTCAGGTTTTAGCGCGTACAAAGAAATGAACAAAATAGCAAACAATCTCTTTAGCTTAATATTTGTATAGATACAGATTTGAGAAAAAGGCAGATGGAGGTTGACAGAACACGAAAATGTCCCTAAAAATTTTAGTATTAGTATTAACTTGTGTCAATTTTGATAGAAAACGTCATGCAGTGTCGGCAACCCGTATGTTTTAATATTATATAAAAAATATGCCGTCTTGTGTGTAATTACACAGTAAAAGTTCTTCCTGAAGACAAAAAGGAAGAGGGGAAATCGCTTCATATGTAACAAAGCTTTTTTTGATATTATTTTCCGCGTTATTTGTTACTGATTACAAAACTGCAACAGTGTTGCTAGGTAACAATGAAATATTTTCCTGGAAGTTATAGTAAAATACATGTATGTAGCTTTGGACGATCATTTTATTTACAACCTAATTATCATGAACCTAAAGGTAGGGTAATATTTGTCACGTAATAGTTTATTTGTTTGACAACGACCTACAAACACTGTATAGCGTTATGGTTCCAAAGTAAAAATTATAGTGAACCCTAGACAATTTAGTGTACCAGTCAAAAATCTAAAATCCAAGATGGTCGCCAAAAATTTCAAATGCTTACGACATCGGATCCATTAGGTATAGGTATGGTAAGTTAAAAGAAAAGCAAATAAATAAAGATAACCAATAAATATTCATTGATAAGGAAAAAATCAAGATGGCAGATATAAGTTTAGTTGAATATTTGTATGTAAAGGTCCATGGGACCCTTCATTTCAAGTAAAAAATCGGTTTTTTGATATCGTATAATGGATTAACGACTACACTACTAAAGTGGTAAAAAAACAGTAAAACTTATGTTAACTAATGCAACATTATTCACACGGTCATACGTGTTGTTATCTCGCTGCCAAGGTCACACAGCTAAATGCTTGTCCCACTTTTTTTTTTCGTAAGGCTCCATCTGCCTTTTTCTCAAATATGTGGCTATAGACTTAATTTTTTGGTATAAAAATGACTAAAATAATTACTCTAGGTGTGGCGTAAAATAGAAGTTATATAAAACAATTCCTGAATCAATGACTATTTATCTTTAGGTACATCAAACACGTATTGTCTGGTTGTTACAATGGAGTAATCAAGTTGCTACTAATATTATAGAGAGAGCGAATTTTGTGAGTTTGTTATATGTACACTCTGTAATTAACAGTCATTTAAAAAAAACTTTTGGTATTTATAGACTATTTATTGAGGAAGGTCATATAACTTCACGCTATGACTCTTAAGAAGTGGAGCAGTAATCATGAACACCAAGCTTTAGGTAAGTACGAGAAATGAGAAAAACGCTACACGGGTGATTTGGCGGCGCGGTGAATGGTTATTCGAATACATTTTGTAGTGTTTTTTTTTTCGAACTGACTATACTGTTAGCCTTAGGACCCGTGGAGCCTTTACGGCTTTTATAGCTTTACCGGGCTTGGGGGCGAGCGCTTAAGGCACTCGGCCACGAAAGCTTTGCAACAACATCCGAGGGTGCCAAAGTGGCCGAACCTCGGCTCGGACTGTTGCGCGTATGCAATTAAGTCGCGATCTGACATTTTGTAGTGTGTTGTGAGGTACGTGTATGGGGATTAATAATACTCCTTTTAGACACTGAGTTTATTATACAAAACACCACGATACAAAAATTAGTCACTGAGCGGAGCGAGGGCGACGTCTATACTCGTGAACGGCCGGCAGGTAATAGAACGAAAAAAGGGTTTGCCGATCAACGCTCCGCTTTACTAGACTTCGACTACCTGCGCTCGAACCGCTCAGCGTCGTTAGAAACATGTACAGTTAAAAGCATTACATCAAATCATAAACAATAATCTATACATATTATAAAATAAAGTCCCCCACCGCATCTGTCTATCTGAACGCGATAAACTCAAAAAGTACCGAACGGGTTTTCAGCAATGGACGGAGTGAATCATGAGGAATTTAGGTGTATAAATCATTACGGCTTTGTATAAATTGACTGAAATATTACTATGATTGTTGAAAATGTCGGAAAAAATCATGCCGACTGGAGCTTTACAGGCATTCGCCGCGTTAACATATAGTTATATGTATTACTCTACTACCCGTGCGAAGCCGGGGCGGGTTGCTAGTTTGTCGCTCGACTCTACAAGGAAAATCGTAATAGTTATTATATATCCAAGCCCGGTGAATCTGTAAAAGCCGTAAGGCTCCAAGGCTAACAGTATAGTTGGATCGAAAAGAAGGTATTATAGCTTACGTTATTTCCCGGGCTTCTGGCAAAAATAAATAAATAAATAAATATAAATATATATATAATAAAGTATTTATTTTCACAACCACTGCGACATATTATGTTCCTATTCTTTTAAAACTGTTGTCCCAAGTAATTATTTTTTCGATGATTTTAAATGTAGAAAATACTTTTCGAGATCTATGGATTTTTTTACAATAAATATAATAATGTATTCTAAATATCGAAACGTATTAGCAAAACTGTGCGCGTGCTTTTAATAAACCTTTACGAGTATATGCGCACAACAGTTCTCTATAGCACCTACTAATTAATATTTAATTATTAAATATCGCTTTCTAATAGTAAAAATTTATCAGAATCGCATCAGTAGTTCCAGAGGTTACTTGAAATACATATATTATTTTCATTTGGTGACACAGACGTATTTGCCAGTGTCAATTGCTCATTTCCATGGAATTGATAATGTGTTTATTTTTATACTTTATATCTCTAATTTTATTTATTGAGTCAATGTGTAAATATTTTAGACGTGCTCAAGTGATATTTCAGTAAAGTGAGTAGTTACATCGTTATACTTTCCTGGGACATTTCGATATATGTAGGAAATTTACATATAAATACCATATATATTTAAGGAAGTAAAACCAAATAAAAAGATCAGAATTTAGCCCGTAGTTTTTGCGTGATGCGTGCACAACGGTAAACCTCTATCATTTTATTTATATAGATATATTATTACTTTATTACATTAGCGGCACCCGACACGCTGTGATGGCCATTTTGACACATTACAGTAGTGACGTAAAATGATAATTTAGTTTAGAAAAAAATATAATCAAATGCGAGTCATATCTATAAGTTTTTGGATTTATAACTAGTATTGTAAGTAAGTAGTAGCTGATTAAAGGTTTTAATAAAACGAAATTAAAATATTTTAACATTTTGCTCTTTTCGAAGCAACGTCAGCTAGTTTGCCGGAGGTAGTAGTTGTGCTGGCCAGCGATCATATATGTTATGATCGTATTAGATTTCATTTTTATAAATTTCGAATTTTGAAAAACATAATTGCCGAGTCGTGTGGTACACTAAAAATTATAATCCATTAAGGATTGTGTCAAATGGCCGTTTTTTTGTTAGTAAAAACGTAAAAAAATTTGTTCGCGGGGCCATATTATATAATTAGACAATAATATATATAGTCTAGAAATCAGTATAATAAATTAATTTTGTGTTCTAAAATTATACGAATACATTCGATAAATTTTATGACTAATTGCACGTCACTATTGACAATAAAGAACAGCAATTTGCTCCTTCAAACGTAGTTATTAATTTATACGAAACTTCATGAGCGGACTAACGTCATAACGGCAATCATAGCGTGCCGCTACTTAGTCTTAATCTATATGTAACAAATAATAAAATTGAAGTGTTGGTTTGTAATTTCAAAATAACCGCTTTTTACTAAATGCATATGAAAATATTGACCAACAGTAAACCTCAATCATTTTATTTATATAGATTACAAAAACTCTCAATGAATTTAGTTATTCTATTAATCTACACAGTTATTAGTATGAAAACGGATCAAGTTCCATAATTTAAACAATCTGGTTAAAATAGTCTATACTTATAAAATTTATGGCCACGGGTAGTATTCGTTTAATGTCGTTGGATCGTTTGGGATGGCCGGAGGTCGCGCAGTACTGGTCGTACGGTGCCGCCAGAACAGCCAGGTGGCGCATTTTTTTTTGTTTCGTTAGCGGGCAGATGTTTCACTATCGAGGCCATTTACCTCCACGTCACGGATTCACTATGGTGATCTTTATGGGTTATGAGTTTTACGTCAGGTTTGTTAACATGCAGCGCGTCTATCTTTTGAACGTTTGGAATTTAAAACTTTGCTATTTAATTTTGACAGATAATCTAGTTACATTTAGGCATATTATATTGTATAGGTCCACGACTTCGTGAAAGTTAATCCTACTAATATTATAAATGTGAAAGTTTGTATATGTTTAGATGTTTGAATGTTTGTTCCGAAATCACACAAAAACAGCTCAACGGATTTGGATGACACAATTGGATGGCACACAGATAGTTTATAAATCTGGATTAACATTGGATACTTTTTATCTCGGTAAATAACACGGCTTAACGACCATTATCAATTTATGTATTTTCCGATACCCACGCGAACGAAGTCGCGGGTACAGCTAGTTACAATATAAAACTTAATAGATACAAAATATTGCCTATGTTACTCAGGGAGAACGTAGAACAGAAATTTCAACAGACACCATATTCTAAACGTTCCTGTAATCCTATCTCTCGTAGGCCATCAATATTTAATGCGGACTCTTGCTGTCTCTGTGGCATGTATAATGTAACTAAATACAGTATTAATTATTTCGTTGAAACTGAGCGTACACGAAAATTCTTACTAGAGCCAAATTAAAAATATCGCGTGAATTTTGCACTTAGTGGTAAAGACCTTATTATATCGTCTGGTATATTGTTTCTTTTTTCTTGACATTTTTTCTTTGAGAACTCAGTGGCAGTTTGGTAGGACACTACAATTTTGTTTGCCTGGATTGCGATCATCATATACCATGTGTAACACCCGCCATAGTGGCACGTTTAGGGGTGTCGAATTCCGGGACATCCAGTAATCAAGCGGGGTACTCTGGGTCTATACTTGTGTGAGTACTGGGTCTATAGTGGTGTGAGACGAAAAGACTTGTACGCACGAGTGTTCGATAGTTCGAATTCCGCTGATTTAGGATATTTAAAAATATTTAAAGTTTTTTTTTGTTAAGGTTTTTTTTCTAACACCTGTGAACCGCTGCACGCATATTTTTTTATTTAATCGTTATAGGTTTAGCGTTGTGGCCACAATCTCACCTGATCTTAATCGTCGATGTGGACCAAGATAGTAACACGCTAAGCCTTGTGGAAGAACTGGATCTAAAGTGCAGGAATACACCTATTGGTGCTTGGCGACAGATATTCAACTTGAGGGTGGTAGCTAGCCAGGCGGACATTAGTTAAAGCCCTACCACGATGCGATGGTGTCATCAAGATGTGTTGCTTCATCGAAAGCTCAGGCTCATTGCAGGGATTCGAACTCACGTCGATCGACGATGATTGCTTCAATGCTGTGCTAATATAAAAAAAACGTAGTGGAGTATCTATATTTCTTAGTGATTTTCTTTTGCGTTTTACTTAGTAATAACTATATCTAATATCAAAATCTCATTTAACATCGGTCTAGACGGAGCGAGACACGGTGGAGTGCTTGTTACGTAATCCTATTTCAATTTTTTGCTAGCACCCCAGTATTGGGGGAGGGGTGAAGGTCGATCGTTAGATACAAGTGACCTACATGAGGTCGGAATGAATGTCTTCTGAATTCGACCTTGTTAATTTATAAAACGATCTTTCAGTTAGCAAATAGACGCAGTTAGGTTTTATTTTTCAATACGTTATAGGCCTTTTATCATAATCTTACTTGATCTTAAGGGTCACGATGGGAAATGAGAACACGCTAGCTTAGAAACGGGGACCTCAATGTGCGTGTAGCGTGAAAACATTAGGTGCTTGACGACAGATTTTCAACTTAAAAAAAACCTTACCACCATGTTATGGTTTCATCAAGATGTTTTCCTTCCCCGGTAGTGCTAGCTTCTCGTTAGATCCGAACCCATGAAAATAAACACGAAATCCGAGAACATTAAGTACCACTGAGACGTCTTTCAGTAAAATTATGTGAATATTAAATCGCAAAACTATTGACCAAAAATATTTACACCGGGTGAGATTTCTGCGAAACCAATCAGAGGAAACATTATTGTAATAAAATATCGAAACACAGACCTTATTCTTGATTATAAATGGCGGGTCAACGCTCCCTGTTGACTAATTTGCATTATGTTGTTATGTACTAGACCGCATTAAATTTTAACATACGAAATTAATTCTAACGTAACGAATATTATGAACAACCGAAGGAATCATAAATAAATAAATATGACATAATTTCGAATAAAGCCATTTAATTCTAAAATAAACATAGTTTGTATTATGCTAACGAAACAGTGGATTTACAATACATATATAGATACTAGATGTGCCTCACGGCTTTACCCGTGTTAAGTTTATTCGATAGACTCTTTATCGCGTCGCCGCGAACGTAGCCTATCATTGTTGACTGGAAAAGGTGCAGAGATTAATTAGATCGTTCGAACAAAAACAAAACAAAAAACTCTAGCTTTATATTGTTAGTACAGATTTATCGAGAAATAACTAATCAGGTGCGTTTACGATTTTACTGTTTTGCTCATAATCGTTTGGACAAGAAACACAAGTGTTAGTTTATGAGAACAATACCCTGTTTGATAATGGCAGTATAAACGATCCTTACGAGTACAATACTGTCTTGAACGTTACTTCTTGTTACTATGTAAAGGTAGAGGCAAAAAATAAAATAAAAATTAGCAGTAACATTTTCTACCCAAGGTGACCAGTCAACCGGTTAATTTTATTCAGAAGCTCCTCGCGGGTGCATGAACTCCCTCCGCTCGGTGTTAGGCTCTTGTCATGTATTATTCGCACATATGACAGGAAGCATTTCTGTCGTCAAGCCTAGGGTTGACAACTTTGTAATGAAAAACAATAAAATTTACAACAACAGTTGAAGATTTACAATGGTAAACTTAATGAAGTATTTTATAAGTAATTGGACGATGATGTCCGAGCATTGTTTGAAGCTGTGAGAGCCCAGTGGTAATTCACCCAAGGCTGTCTAGTATCACTTACTGGAGCGTATTTTATAAGTACTGCAGGCAGGTAACCATTAATTATTATTTAAATGTAAATTATACCTAGGTGTCATTTTAATTCTATGGTTTACTATGTTGGTACAACTTCGATTAACAACCGATTAATCGATTGATTTAAAGACTATCGAACTATTGATTTCCAAAACATAATACGGGGTATTTTTGTGATTGTAAGGGAAGATATGCGTGAACAACCCTGTTTTTTTTCTTCAAGTCCTTACGGTTGGTTAAAAACAATCGATTGTCCGAAATACCGATATTTTACCAAAGCTAATGGTTACCGAATTAGATATTACCTTAATATATAGTGTTCAGGTTGGGTTTTTCAATAATAAAATAACTGAGATTTTCTATAATAATGTATTCCTAATAAACAGTTAGAACACAGAATCGTTCACACCATGAAAAAGCGTTCAACCAAAAGCAAAGACAAAAGAGAACAACGTATCAGAGACAATCTAAGTTGCCAGCTCAAAGGGAGAAAGGAACATGCGTAATACAGGCAATCTGTATATAACATTTTCATTCCAATATATAGTTTTAACTAATTTCCACAAGATTATATAATTATAATAAAATAAAAATGGGTCCATATAAATGTAAAAATTGCTTAAGTCTCTGTAATATTATATTTCGATAATCTGTATAAAAAGTCGTACAGCGCCATCTCTTAGCTTTAAAATACAAAACTAAAGATCATCCTCATCACACATCACTCTTCATGTTGCTACCATTCTAAAGTTGAAGATCTGTCTCAAAGCACATGCCAGACAGTCTGTTCCTGTAGACTGCCAGACCACCCTTTTACCACCTTAAAAGCTCTGCTGCACAAAATGACTGCACTGTACCTAATGCAAAGTACTGTGTAGTGCAGAAAGAACTGCTAATGGCAATGACAAATTCCATCAGCAATCGTCTATTCACACCCTGTGTTTGATAATTCTGAAAAAGGAAAAACGTACAACGTGTTAACCGCATTGTAGTTTAATATCTAACGAGAATGTGGACAAACGCTAGCTTTTAACCATTATAACCTCAATAAAAATATAAAACAGTTAAAACAATCGAACGTCAAGTCGAGTAAACGAATTCGGGTCGTTGTTTCTCGACGGGCGATATCGTGCCGTGTTTCACTAGTTACGTAAAGCGAGGCGGTCCGTGCTACAGAATTTCAATACGAGCACGTCTAGCTGTCGAATGTTAATACCAATTATAAAATTAAAATTTATTTTTTAAATAGCTACGCCCTACGTTTTGACCTGGGTAGAATTTATTCGACCAAGTCGCTCACCGCGTTGCCGTTAACGCACCCGTGTAACCTGTACTTGATTGCATTTCCCCTAATTTTCTACAGCTTGCCCGATTACTTCACGTTCATGGTAACTGCTCCGCTTCTTAGGATCTTAGCGTGAAGTTATATAGCTAATAAACGTGAAATCTGTATAGCGGGTCCAGAGGTTTAGCGCGTTAAACAAACAAATTTTTGAGCTACATTAGTATAGATATATATTGCCGTTTCATTTAGTTTTATTTATTGTCGTTTCGGATGTTACCTTATAAATTGTTTCGTTTTACTCGAGTTCACAATAAAAAACTTAAAATAACATTGTTGGTTTTACAATAATACAGGAAGTCGTATACTTATTATTAGATCAATAAAGTCAAGTTCATCGTAGTATATTAGTACAAAGTGCTAGGAACGAAATAGGGCTTCTTGCGAAGTGTATGAGCATGTCAAATGCATATAAGACTATTTTTATTTCGTTTTAATAAATCAATGTATCTAATTTGTGTAAGTTTATTAGGCAAAATAACACCAGTGACAAAATCGAGGAGTAATAGGTTAGCGTGGTATGGACATGTCATGGGGAGGGATGAATATAATTGAGCTACAAGGCAGTCCTTCTTAGGGCGAGGACGGCTGTCAACCTAACGACTCTAGGAATAGAGAACTTTACGCTCCGGGAGACCAAAACGGGAGGCAAGATCATCGAGATCCCTGGCTGTCATGGGCCAGAACAAGCCGACAAGCTGACACGGTGTCTACAGACAGCTTTAGCTGACGTTGCCATTATTAACAGGCCCACCAAGAGGGTGAACGTTCGCGTCGTTGGCCTGTGTCCAGAGACGAGATTGTCGTCGCAACGGCATCTAAGGGAGGATGCCAGCCAGCACAAATAAGGGCTGGTGAAATTCGCACAACGAGGGGAGAAATGGGTGCTATCTATCTGTCTGTGCCCGACACCGTGGTCAGGAATTTGGTTGAGGCTAGACGTCTCCTTGTCGGTTGGAGTGTCGCCCGTTTCCATCTTTTGGAACACAAGCCCATGCGCTGTTCTAGGTTCATGGGTCTGGGCCACACTCGGCCTCTGTACCCGCCGACAGCTGACAGGGGGGTGCTTTGCTTCCGCTGCGGGCAGCCCCGGGGACAGGGCTGTAGATTGCGAGGCTGAGGCGCTGCACTGTGCCTACTGCGATGACTGCGGAAGGCCAGCGGGCCATTATATATGGGGTGCCAGTTGCCGGCGCCTCCTGTAAAAGGGAGGATGGCACTTGTGCCAACACCTCTGCCTCAGCTGGACATCAGCGTAGACGATAGGTAGAAGGGGGCGCTGTCACGCCACTTATCCCTACCATAGCTGAACCAAGGGGAGATGGGTCGGAGGCCCATCTTCCCATTGCACTGGTTCAGCCGTCTGGGAGACAGTTGGGGTTGTACCATACTGAATTGAATTTGATGGTAATTATCAAGAATAATTGAATCTAACTACTTCCGTTTTTTTTAACAATTCCCATATCTTACATCTTTGATCTAATACAAGCCAATGAATGGTGTCTCTGTTTTAATTTTGCAAACAAATATGTCCTTAATTATAATTTCATATTATTACGTCTGAATCGTTGTCTTTTTTTCTCCTACCTTCGCGACGCTTTCCGTTTGCTCGCTATATAATAATATACGAATATAAAAAATCATTTCAATATTGAAAGGAAGCAATTACAGTGTCCATTGACTTGAATGAAATATTGAATAACTAGCCCAATGATCCGGTATAAGCCCTCGCCTAATATATCGGCATCTTGCTTAGGCACTGAATTGGTTTCGTTCGCTTGTTGTTTTCATTTTAAGAAAACCGACGGAATAGCGATTTGATGTCTGCGGGTTCGAACTGGCATGTACCAAAGAATTTTTCGGAATTCGCGTACATTAAATAATTTAACTGTTCTTGTAGTACGTGTAGTACTACGTAGTAGTGTAGTTCTTCTATTAATAGTATGTAGGAAAAATATAAAACTGTCGCTGTATGAAATCGTCAATACGTCGTAGACTGGCGTGGTGACACTTACAGGCTGATATTATTATTATTGTTTAGCAAAATCAGCATCCATCTTATGCTAGTTTATCGCTGCAAAAACCATCATTACAGTTTTTTCTGAGGCAGATTAGCAATAGTTTGGTCCTCCTGGAGTAAAGAGTGGTACAAAAAACCTGTATAAGGTTCGTCTGCCGCAAAGTAGCTTGCTTGTGTCGCTGGATTTTGGTCTGAAGGATAAGTTTACCAACACGAGACTTTCCAAGTCTTGAATGAATTATTACATACCCTTTTCGATCCAGGTCTGTCCTTGAGAAAATTCCTTACCAATAACCGAAATCCCCTTTACCACCAATAAAATTATTGATATTGAAACAATTATGGCTAATTTCTACCGTGTACGGACACCGCATCGATCGACGTGAGTTCGAAGCCCAACAATTAGCTTGAGCTTTCGGTAAAAGAATACATTGTGATGAATCCATAGTACAGTGGCAGGGTATCTTCTAATGCCCGACTGGCTAGCTACCTCCCTCGAGGTTAAAATCGATTGTCAAAAATCTATAGGCGCATGCCGGCACCTGCATTTAAGTGCCCTTTAGGCTTAGCAGGGCCACTTCGTCACTTAACATCAGGTGAGATTGTGGCCGAACGCTAAACCTATGAGAAATAAAAAAAAAAATACATATTGTTAACTGCACGATTATATCCATTGCACTGTCATTGAACGAAGAAGCTTGCACGCTTGAGCTGCTCACGCATAAATGTAATTCTTCATCCATTATTAATATTCCTAATTAACAAATCCGTTCACGTACTGTCAAAAACGCAACGTTTGCCAAGTTTCCCAGTATTGATAGGTACATAGAGAGGATCTGTATAAACTTGGATTTCGAAGACATAATAGACGTGCCAAAGATTATCACCGAGATCAAAGAACATCGCCTTCGCTGACTCGGAATAGAGAATTGCAGAGAATCGAGCGATCAATAATGCGTAATTTGGTCAAAATAACCGGATGAAAACCCGTCGGAGGTCCCTGGTAATGATTGTTTGACGCGGTAGAAAAAGATCTGCGAGAATTGCAAGTGGAAGTGGCGGCTGGCTACGTAATTTAGGAAGAGCTGGCATCTTTTGGTGTCAGAGACCAAGTTACACTTTTAATCCCTGCGTCTTTACAGTTAGTTTTAGTATAAATAAAACGGCATTCTATAGAGAAAATAACGTTTGCACGCGACAGTACCGTACGGCTCGGAAATAGATTTCCCGACCTTGTCCAAATGACATTCCGCGTGCTCGCTCGAAGATAGCCTTTGTTTCGTCGGCGACTGGGCGCTCGTGTTGGCTTGCGGTCATTTATAAAAGCTGTAAAATTGTTTGATATTCATTAATTTTTATATGTTATGTAACTTAATATTGTTACAAAAGTCTATATAAATTATTATTGTATATACTGAAAATCAATTTCAAAAGACAATTTCAACGTTACAAATGTCTTTAGTAATAATTGAGAAATTTGTAGTCTTGCAGTTTCAAGTACAAAATCGGTTTTTTGATGACGGATGATGGATTAACGACTACACTACTGAAGTGGTAAAAAACAGTAAAACTTATGTTAACTAGCCTGGCAACATTATTCACACGGTCGTACGTGTTGTTATCTATCAGATTGTCAAATCTGTGTTAAGAATAAACAATTTACCTGTTGCAAAATATTGTAAATAATTGTAATTGTCGTTTGAAGTTGTAGAAGATGCGTAAGGTACGTCATCATCATCATATCAGCCGAAAGACGTCCTCTGTTGTTCATATACCTCCCCCAATAAATCGCCACAATTACCAGTTCTACGCTGTCTGTGTTCTACTCGAGCCCTTGCAACTCAGTGCTCTGAAGTAGCAATCTAAATATAAGTTGCAAACGAAACAAACTTTTATTCTTGTAATGCATACTATACGGCCGTAAATCCACTTCGTTGTTTTATATTGTACTGTGCTTATTATCAAGCACAGAACAGAAATGAATCTTGTTCCTTAAAAATACAAGAGCACGCGAATCGGTATTTTCCTCGGTCGGGTGCATTCATGTCTTCACTGTGTATTATTTACTTCACCATCGGGATCGTCGACCGGCCTAGGTCCTGTCTTCATTCTCGATGGTTTGTTTCGGTTTTCTCGTTCGATGTCCAATTATTTTACGAAATACATACCGCGTTACGATTATTTGTATAACGTTTTGTAAGTTAATATTTACTGATTTTATACAGTTATCGTTATCGAAATTCGAATGAATCGGAAACTTTGTGATTATGCTACCGCTGAACGGTGTGAATGGATGAAATGGATTTGAAATAATAAAAAAAAAAAAATATTAATGTCGCTGGTTGTTCTTGAATACAGGGATGTTTTCCGAAAATAGTTTTAGTTTGGTCAGCTGCTTATATGAATTTAACTAGTTCTACGCAGTGGTTTTACTCGTGTTTAATATTTTCTCAGTCTCGTCAGGCGGCCAACCCGATACCTCGCGCCGCGCCGTATGGCATCGTTCTCGCTTGGCGTATTTTCTGACCTGCACTTCGTTTGCTGCGATCCTAAGGGTCGAGGCGTGTTGTTATATAGCCTATATAACCTTCCTCTAGAAATAAATAGACTATGAAATGCAAATTTGACTTGTAATTTGAGAAAAAAGCAAACTTGATCAATTTATAATATTAATAAGGATTTGAATCGATCATGGCTCAGTGGTAACGTGATTGAACTTTACGTCTATAGACGTAAGTGTGAGTCCTATAATAATGTTTATAAGCCTAAGCTTTCGACGAATTTAAACATCATAATCTAACCATAATATTAGTGGTAGGATTTTTTCTATTACCCGTCTGGCTAGCTGACATCATCGAAGTTGTAAATCAGTTGCTAAGCACCTATAAGTGCGTTCAGGCGGCTGCACTCGAAAGCCAGCCCATCGAGGATTAGCGTGTTTACCATCTTAGGCCACATCGTCACTTAACATCAGTCGAGATTGTGGTTAAACACAAGTTTGTTTTTTGTTCTCGCGGTTAGTAGGTTTCCCAGAGCTCCTTGAAAGAGGTTTAAGATCGGCAACGCGCTTTTGATACCTCTGGTGTTACAAGCGTTTATAGGCTACGGTTATCGCTCATCATCAAGCGGGCCGTACGCTTGTTTATAACTTTGGTTTTATACTACCTGCGACCGCGGCTCCGCTCGCGTGCACTACAGAATGCAGTCGGTTGAGCACATGCTTGAATCGTGCTACCCCAGCCACACCACACACGGTGGCCACCAGCCGTTATTAAAAAAAAGGTCTTTTATGGTTGATCCTTAGAAGGTAAGTAGTAGGTCTCTTTATGATATACAATTATATAATACACTAGCTGTGCCCGCGGCTCCGCTCACGTGGACTACTAAAAAGGGTTTTTATTTTTTGTGCGGAACCTTTATTATTTTTGTAAAATAAAAGTAGCCTAAAGTTATTCCTTATAACATCAGCAATCTGAGAGTGAAAGTCCCGTCAAAATCGGTCCCACCCTTTTGGAGATTACCTGGAAAAAACAGACAGACACAAAAATTTTAGAAAAGGGTTTTTTGTTATAGGTTTAAAAATAGAACCATGTAAATCGGATAAGTTCGATAAGTTTTCGGGTAAAATAAAACATAAACGAGCAGACGGACAGAGAGACGTCGAATTTATGATATGTACAGAAGTATAGATAACAAAAAAAATATAAAGCATTTTTTTTTTAAATTACACTGTAGATATCGTATATGAACACCATATGTACGGTGAGTTATTCTATAATTTCAAATGACTGTACTGTATCAAAAAGCCCATATAGCCAGTGTAATGTATCACCTGATGTTTACTTATCCCATCTCAATGAGCAGGATGTATCAGGTTGCACTATGCGACCCGCCTGTGTGATCGTCGCGGAGTATCTCGTGGCATTTGTTTTAGATATAAGCGTTAGAGGTCTATGTGGATATGATGCATGGCATTTGGATCACGTTTCGTATAGATACCACAGAACTTTATATTAAAACTATCCGTGTAGCCTACCGTTGATCTTACTTCCCGTACTTGCTTACAGTTTGCTATATACAGTATGCTATATTTTTATTATTTTTATTCATAGCCATGTTACCTGGCCAGATTATAGGATATATTTTGTAAGATAAAGTAACACAAGAAGATAAGCAGTGACGATGATGGTGAATCAATACGGAAAAAAAGATGCATTTGGGGCGCTTAAATAGGTTAATTAGGCTTACACTGAGTAAACCATACGAGATATATCAAATTAATGTTCTATATAAATGTAGATCTTAAAAAGACCCACGAAAAAGCCAGGGATAACATAAGTCTATCTTCTAAGGATCACCCACAATAAGCGGTTTTGTCATCCATCTTTTAAGCGTGGGCAGCACGATTCACGTGTGTGCTCGGCCGATGGCATTCGGAGCCGCGAGCACAGCTAGTATAATATAAACAAAAAACATTTTTGTGTTGTTTGTGTTGGTTTTGTGTACATTTAAAAAAATAGATTCCGTTGTTTAATTTATAATTGTTTATATAAAGAATAAATTTCGAAATAGGTCAGTGTTAAGTATTTCTATTGTTGATGTATGTAGGTGCATTTCGTAAATTCTATTAATAATCAATCATTGGTTCTTCACGTATGTCTGTTATAGGAACGAGCATTTGAGGATAAAGTTTACAAACCTGTATGAAAATTTTCTCCTTTTTATAAACAGATAAGGCAAAGCGCTGTTTACTCGTGGCGAATTTTATATTACCTTGAATACAAGCTAATATATTTAATATTAGAAGAAAAAATATAGACCTCTGTATCATGATTATCAAATTTGGCATACTCACAAGTCTTATCACTTTCCTCTTCACTCTCCTCTATTAATTGTCAAATCAATGTTCACGCTTTTAATACACTTCCTCATACAGTGCATGCTTACCTTCTTCTGTCTTCCTCTTCTCCTATATCCATACACCTTCATGGTTAACATTCCTCTAGTGATAATATTCTTCTGCTGCATTTGCAGTACACAAGATTCGCTAGTTAACAGATATTGCCACAGCAAAGTTCGTCTACTTCGCTTACTTCCACAGCTTCATGTCTTGCGGTGTTTTGCTGTGGAGTTCAGCAGCTGAGGTAGATGCCATATTCGGAAAAACTTTGACAAGCTAGATTTTTGTCAAAGACAGCCACAGTTTTAATAATATAAATATCAAATAGACATAAATTAGCCACACCGTATTTTAGACTTCTTAAAACCAATTAAAGGTTTTTTAGGTAATCGTGTTAGGTTCTATAATAAATTTCCGAAGCACATTTCTGATTTGTCGGAAAATAAGTTAAAGCAAGTCATGCAGGTTTTACTTCATTACGTGAATGATAGTTATATCTAGTAATAAGTCTCTCTTTGTGCTTCCACTAAATTATACTATTATTAATTGTAAATATTACTTGTGCAGTTGAAAAAGAAAAACTAAAATCGATCGTGTTTCTTGCCGCTTCTTCTCGATGACTGGTATGTTTTCCGAACTGGTGGTAGTGTTTTGACGTTCACATGGTGCCCTCTTAGGACGTAGATTGAATAAAGCATTTTTTGAAATGATTTGTCTTTCATCCCTCCTCATGCCTATACCACGCTAATTTATTACTTCTCTGTCACTGATGGTGTCTTAATACTTCCTCTGTTATATACTAAAATTAAGGAATTTAAAATCTATATCACCAAAACGATTAGATTTGAGCCTTCGAATTTCCTTCTGGAAATGCTATATAATCAATCATTGTTTCGCGGTTCTTTTGTTTATAAATCATTCACTTCCCATAACATTGTTCGCGGCCGGAAAAGAAACATTGTTGATTGTGTTTATACATTTTTCACTACTAATGTGGCTTAGATATCTCAAGCGTTTAGAAGATTGCTGACTGCTTGACATGGTTACTGAAATTCTCGCCAATCGATAATGTGCTTAGGAAGATTATTATTAATTTAGGAAACTATTATCCAAACAAACTTTTTATGGTCTTATTAAATCTAAAATATGGGTGAATAATTTGTGTTCATATTTATAATATTAAAATTATGCCGGTCGCTAACAAACTCAAGCATATCAAAGTTTTGCGAAAATACATTGAATTATCAAAAATTTATTAGGAGGGCAAAGTTAAGATATTAAACTCTTGAAACTTGATCTTTTGATTTTCGTATGTAATACTTATTTGATGAATTTTGAAAAATATTTACTATCAAGTGCACTGTATATATTTTGCCATGGCACTGTAACAAGAATCATGTACAATTTATTACAATGCTGTACGTTCTTTGTGTATTATTGATCTAGGAGGAAACCTTGCAAATCACCAAGTTGGTCAGTATTGTCTAACGATGATTGTTTACTGTTGTATCGATATACTAAGGTAACATTGTAGTTACATGAACCTTACTATCAATGTTCATTAGTTAATATAACTCATTGTAATATCGCAGGATAGGGTAATGGTAATTTACCTTATCAGTCTAGAAACCAATGCAGTGCTTTGGCCTTCAAGTCAATATCTACATTATGTTTTGACTGATGTTTTATTATTTGCTTTTACTCGCGACAACAGTGTTTTTTTTTCGGTAATTAGATTGTGTTATATATATAACACATCTATTCGAAACTTCCCATCCAAAAAAAATCCGTTGAATAAGGATATCGTGCTTATTCATCGAGATCTATTAAACGCATATGCATTATATACGTACGTACATCTTCTATATATCTACATACATATTATAAAACTCAACGTCTCTCAGTCTGTCTGTCCGTTTAGGTTGTTTTCACGAGAAGACCACTTATCCGATTTACATTGTTTTTCCTTTAATTCATAGATATGTTATCTGGTCACGTTATAGGATATATTTTGTTTGATAAAGTAACATATGAAATAAGCAGTGATGATAATGGTGAATCTAGTCGGAAAAAATACTCTTTTGGGGTTTACGTCGTGCAAACCATAAGAGATGTATCAAAATAATGTACTACATACATTTAGATTTTAAAAAGACATACAAAAAAGTCAGCGATAGCATATGTCTATCTCCTAAGGATCACTCACAATTAACATTTTTGTATTTAAAATAACTGGCAGCCGATCTCCGTGTTTGGTAGCGGAGGCAGCACTTTCGCGCATGTGCTCAACCGACGGCACTCTGTAGTCCACGCGGGCGGATCCGCGGGCACAGCTAGTAATATTATAAAACTCAACGTCTCTCTGTCCGTTTATGTTCTTTTCACAGGAAAACCACTTGTCCGATTTACATGTTTTATTTTATTTTAATTCATAGCTATGTTCTCTGGCCAGTTTATAGGATACATTTTGTAAGATAAATTGACATACCAAAAAAGTGAAGGTAATGATGAGGCTATTGGGAAAAAGCTGCATTATGCTGAGTAAACCATACGAGATATATCAAATTAGTGTAGTACATCATTTTAGATTTTAACAAAGGCTTAAAAAAAAGTTAGTAATAGCATATGTCGTATCTTCTAAGGATCACCCATTAAAAGCATTTTTGTCTTTAAAATAACAGGCGAGCGACCGCCGCCTAAGTTGTAGCGGAGGCAGCAGGATTCGCGTTTGTATACAGTCCATGCGAGTTATATTATAAATAGCTATCGCTGGAGACTCTTCTCGTGAATTATAACGATAACATTTAATGAGAATAATCTATTTAACTCAGGGATACTAGTATAGCTTCCTATTAATCAAAGAACTTCCAGAATTCCCAGAAAGAAGTCCCAGAGATTACCTCCTCAATTATAGACAAATTCAGAAAGATATACCTCTTTATGATATTGGTATAGATAACACCTAATTAACAAATTCAATATACCTACTAGCTAGCCCGTGCGAATATTTCGCACGTTATAGAATGGTAAACAATCTTAACAGCTGTCGTGTTAATTTAACAGATTTTTAACAGATGGCGCCTCTTAAAAACTTATTATTCATTTATCGTAAGAAGACTTGCACGACACATGTCAAATGTTTATTTTAGAGATGTAGCATAATTTAAATTGGAAGTTGATTTTACGATAATCGATTCTTTTTTAGAACTAAATACAATCGAAAATACGATTATGTTTTAAATCAATACAGGGATGTGTAAGCTGTGTAAATTAAATAAGAAAAAGAAACCATAACAATAATTGAGATCGCAATCGGGTACACTTGAATTATTGAATTCCTGACTCCAAAGAACAAGATTAATTCTTCCAGTCAATATTCTTCGTTGCTAGTTACTGCAGTAAAAATGTATCAATTACGTAAATATATTTGTTTATTCGTAATTAAACAAGAAACTAATAAATTAAATGTACATCGGCAACCGATCTCAACCGCGTTTCGGCGGGCAGTAATACGGGACAATCCCTCGCTCGGGATTTTAACGGCCGCGTCGCTGTATTTTCCGAAGAAAGTATATATAAGCGCGTTTTTTTTTGTATTTCATATAATTCAAATGAAAAAGTTACTGATGCTCTATATTTATCGAAGCGTATCACAAAGAAGTGGTGCCCTATATTATAAAATAAAGGGCGATGCTGATCCATTCTAAAAAAATATATTTGAAGGTCATGTGGTAAATCACGTCGGACCTCTTGAATGGTGGCTGTCGTTAAAAAGCCAAATAAATGCAGCTTCACACTGCTGTTGCTTCAAGTGTTGGAATTGAAAGACTGTTTTCGACGTTTGGGTTTATTCATTCTGACGTACGAAATAGACTTGTACCGAAAAAGCTGCAAAATAAATGTCTGAGTGAACGCCTTAAATTATTTGAAGTTATAAGCCCGAAAAATTAATTAAATATAATTTAGCACATTTAGAATTGTATATGGACTCTGTTTTTTTTAACTCTGTTTTAAAAACTTCATAAAAACATTATTTTTTTGTTAAACTGTTTTAAATATACCTACCCTGGGGGACATAGCTTAAAAATTATGTTTGAATCATTAATTTTGACGAAGAACTAATAGAGATATGGCATTGCCAGGAAAAATCACTTTTCAGAAATAACTATTATGTATGATTTTGGCTCTAGATTAAAAATTATTGTAAACACTTTAATCTTAGGCTAAAAGTTCTATTCTTTGAAGTTCGAGACTTTAATGAACAGTTTCTGCTTTTAAAATATCTGAATTAAAATTTTGATACCGAGAAATAATTCAACGTTCCCATGTCAAGTGTTTTAGCTTCGTACATAAAAATATAACAAAGAACTTTTATAATTAGTCCTTTGTTTGTAACTTGTAACCTATTTACCACGTGGGACCGCGTGTAAACATAACCTTTGTTTATAATGTCAACTTCTTACAAGTGGTTTACAAGATTTGTATCTATGCTTATAAAAACAAACAGCCAAGAAAAATAACTTATACTCGTATGTGATTTTTAAAAAAAAAATCTGTTGATAAACTTGATTAAAGCAGGTTTAAATGCTACTTGATTTGTTTATTAAGTTTTACATTGATTTTATTGCTCCGTCAATTGAGTTAATTAATTATATATTAATAAATATGTAATTCCATAAAATCGTGTTTTTTTATTAATTGTCAAACGGTTTTTATAAAATTTTATATACAGCAAGTATATGCTAATAATTATCAAGAATTGTGAATAATATGAATAAAAATACAATTACGACACAAAAATAATTAATAATAAACGCGTGCGGAGCGGTGCGACACTGCTAGTAAATAAATAAAACTATTTATTTTGTAAGTTTATTTATTGCTTCTACTGATTTCTTTAATGTAAGATAAATGAGATTTCGTATTTGATTAACTCGTTTATAATATAATCATTTTCTAATACATTTAAAAACAAATGAGCTCATGGTGACGCCGTTTATTTTGCCTCAGGTCTACCCTCTCTCGGCGTCAATTCAATTAAGGAACCTGATTTTTAAATCAACAGATATCTTTATTTGAAGAATAATTTTAAAAATTTAATAGTTTCCCATACATATATACACATATATAGATATATATGTATATATAGATATATATATATATACATATATAGGCTAACATGAGACAAAATGAATTATTTGTATATTGTAGTAAAATCATTACCATAACAACATAGTTATGTGTATATAATACTTTGGTCCGAAGCATCTTAGAGTATGCAACATGACTTTAGAATACAGAGTTCACATCACGCGTATAGAACGAGTTCATCGCAGTTTTACAAGATTTTTAGGGTAGTGTAGGGTGTGTCTAATAAAAATAAATAAATAACAACAGGTCGACGATCAAATGTGTCCAATTTGTTCACATTGGTGAAATAATATAATTAAGGATTTTTTTCTCTTTGTTTCAGCCTACGGCAAAGTGTTCTTAGTTAAAAAAAGATGCGGCGTAGACGAAGGGAAGCTGTACGCGATGAAAGTATTAAAAAAAGCCTCTATAGTGCAGAAATTAAAAACAGCTGAGCATACAAGGACAGAAAGACAGGTGAGTGTTGAAATGCTTATGAAGTTTTATAGTACTAGTTGGTTTTGTAGACGTTATTCTGGCCTTCCAGTAGTCGATGAGTCGACTAAAGCGCCACATATCGCATTTAGGGATAACATAAAAATCTCTATGACGTAATCCTTAGATTTATTAACTTTAATGGTGATCGGTCATACGGTGTTGTTATTAATCTCATATAAATATACCAATATCCATTTATATATATATAATTGTACACTAGCACAACTACTTGTGCCCGCAGCTGCGCTCGCGTGGGTGACAAAATAACAAGCCCGGTGAAGCTGTAAAAGCCGCAAAGGCTCCAGAGCCCGTAAGGCTAACAGTATAGTCAGTTCGAAAAAAAAAATAAAGTGACAAAATAACGCGTAGTGCTTTTAAAACTTTTTTGAAACTTTTAAGTGTGTCTTAACACTTTAATAACTTTTTATCGAACGAACATATCGTGTGTTTATTATCTATATATATAACAAAAAAAAAATGTTCAAATCTATCCAGCAGTTATTGCGTGATGCGCACACAAAGCAACCCTCTATCATTTTATTTATATAGATTTGATATTGTTTATTAATTATAAGAATTTAATTAGGTTCAATGCAAAACAAACGCATCTATAATAAACTATTCAAGATATTTTAAAGGCATGACAGAATGGACTATTTCATGTAATGCTTTATATTTATATTAATTTTCAGGTTATCTATTTTGGTCATCTACATAAAATGTTCGTTAAATTTCATTCAATAATAATACAAAATATGAAAATATTACTGTATTATTTGTATATTATATGTTATTATTTTACATTATATAATAACATTTTTTATTTGTAAACTTAATATAAGAAAGACGTTCTGTTGTTAATCTTTGGTAATTTACTCACTCGAAACCAGTTATAGTAAAAATTACGTGTTTATAAAAAAAACGTATGTCTTACCAACAAGGTGTTTTTATTACAAATCGTAAGCATGATTTAAACGGTAATAAGGTACATAATACACGCTCATAATTGTCGATATTGAAATTCAAAATAAATAATAAAATCAATAAAATATTTATGCTTTGTTTAGTTCCATGGCAATGATAATAACAAAAAAATAATTAAACCTGTTTAAAACAATGAAAATCGTTGCCGGAATTTATTTCATAATTAAGGTAGGCAAAGTGATTGTTTTTTTTTTTTATATTAAAATTCGTATATATTGCGGGCTGTATTTTGGATCTCCGCCTACATGGATCTCAAGCCGACTACGCAAAACTAAATTTCTTCCAAAATCAAAAAAACTTTATTTAGTTTTGGGCCTAAGAAGGTACTTATGAACGTTTAAAACACTACTACCGGTTCGGACGAACATCCCAGTTATAGAGAAGAGCCCGGCATGAATCTCGATCGGGCTTATCTTATTCATCCACATCATCTGCTTGTTACATTTTCCCGACTAAACCTCTAAAATGGCCGCAATGAAATTTGGCATACCTAGAGCCAGCCTGGAACCTGAACAAGGTCATAGTACGAAAAACGCGCAGACGATGTCACGGGAAACTCTAGATTTTAAGCAATTTAAAAGCGTTTCGAGTTTAATTTTATAATGATAATCATGTTTAAAGCAAATTGATAAATGTTTCATTGTAAATTGATAAGCATCGTAGTTTTTTTTTTTTTTTGATAAAACATTTCACATTTTATACTTTTATGTCCGTTATCGTTGTCACGATCAGTTGCTTGTTAATCTAATATGTACATAGTACATACATACATAAATCACGCTTCTTCCCCAACAAGGTAGGCAGAGACCACGTTCTTCCACTTGCTACAATCCTGCCATATATCTTCGCTTCTTCAACATTCATCAGTCTTATCATGCATGCTCGTCGCTTTAGAGTAATCTTGGCCTGACCTTTCTTCAGAACGTCCCCGATTTGATTCTGAAACGTTTGTCTAGGCCTTTCTCTTTCAAAGTTCTCATACCCTAGTTTATTAAAAAAAAAAACGATTATACGTTTTAAAATTAACATAACAGCAAATTCAGCTGATTCTTTACAAGAAAATTAAATTTCTTCATTTGTATCGGTTGTACCTCAGGTTTATCTATTTGGAGTACGTCTTTTATATGTTAAAATAAGTCTAATTATACTCTCTCAAGGCTTTACGAACTTTCAGTGGAATTGTTTTTCCTATTTTATCTCGGTCGTACGATTACACAGTCTTTGGTTCTTAATACAACTGAAATGAAGTAAAAATAGACATGGGAAACCACAAAATCAGAATAAGAAACCTACTATGAAAATATTATTAAATTTGTATTATGGTAATATCCAAAACACATTATGATGTATGTCTACTGATTTTTTACAATGTATTCTTTTAAGTGACTGCACTGTGCCTGATAATAAGCACAGTACAATCCAAAAACAACGGTGACAACCAAGAGATCGGCAATCCATCGCAACAGTCGTCGCTGTCATGCAGCAGATAGATATACACTGGAAATGTGACGAACCAAAAGAGATTACGGACGGACGTGACGGATTTATCACTATACGGTCACAATCCAGTTGGGTACAGATCCCGCTGATCCCGGAACGCAACACGCCTAAATGCCGCTTATGCTCCATATTACACCATACAGCTTTAAACTAATTAATATAAGTTATATTAATATAATAATATTTAAGTGTACACAAATCCAACAGGTTCTGGAAGCGGTGAGAGCGTGCCCCTTTCTAGTGACACTTCACTACGCTTTTCAGACTGATGCGAAATTACATCTCATACTTGGTAAGTACAATTGTTTTCTTATCTCTTCAACTACCTATACTCTAACATATTGTATAAAAGAGATTTAACATTGTTTTTTTTTTTAAATCAAAGCACGCCTAAGTTATGGAGTATTGCGCTATACCTGATGGTAAATAGAGTGCAGTCCAACAATATCGACGACCATCGAGGGATCCACAGTCTATCGCCAAATGTCTCTTCACGCTTTCTGTGAAGGACTCCAAGTTGTAGGAAGGAGGGAACATTCGGGAACAGTTCCACAGATTCACAGTACGACAAATATATGAGGTGTCGAACTTTTTTTTGGCGTGTCCTGATGGAGGTTATCTTATCAGATTAGCATTAGTAAATTATACTATTATCATATTTGCGCCTGCTATGTCTCCTGTGTGCAAATGTTACTTCAAAGTAGTATCTAAATATTGATTTGATATTAATAAATCTGTGGTTCTGCCAGACGACGTCTATTATAATACTTTTAGAAATCATAAAAAAGTAATATTAGTGTAGTCATTTCATAAACGGTATTAGAAAATCTTTATGTCTCACGGTAGTATTGTTTCACGTTCGTAAATGATTTTTCATGGCTTGATGCTTATAAATAAGGAGATGTGCTGTATGGTATCGTCCGTTTTAAATTTATTAGACAAATTCTCCACCCGAAGCCGCCAATGCACCCGTGTAGCCTGTGTTCACATTACCCGTACTTGCCTGTAGCTTTCCCGTTTGCTTGACTTTTCATGGTTACTGCTCCACTCCTTAAGGTAGTTCCTGAGATTAGCTGGTTTGAAAAAACAATATCTTGAGCTTTATAATATTAGTCTATAATAAAAAAATTATCAAAATCTCGTTCATTAATGTAAAAATGGCCAAGGTAAAATAATTACTTAAAAATGCCCGTACATTAATTAAATCAATATCTACAATTTGACCTTCAGTTTGTAACCCAGCGAGCACTAAGTCTTGTTGCTTAACTGCCGTGCCTACTCCGTGTCGTAGACCTGAGGTCCACAAAGCGTGTATTTTCTATTTTTTGTATTTTGTTTTATATTAGCAGTTGATTATGGTCTCGTTTGATGTTTAGTTACAATAGGCTCGAAGGAATGCCTTTCCGGTTGGAATACCGAAAGATATCGAGTAAAAGATTCATAATCGAATGGTGGGTGATAGCTTGTTAGGCGGGTATTAGAAAATGCTCTACTGACGTTCTATAGTTATGTTTACTTACAATTGTTTTCCTCGACCCAATAGCTAAGGGTCACTGTATGATTCGGTGTCCATATCATTTGATTTGTCATTGATGCAGTGCAGTATCTCTGTATATTATTTGACGAAGGCGTTTTTGTGGCCACCCAATATCTTCCTTAATTCTTCAAGAAAATTAATGATTGAAACATAATTTCAAAGCTCACATTCCCCACTGTTGACGAAGGATAGACAAACAGTTTAAAATTTATGTTGTCGTTACAAAAATTGATTATAATATATTCAACTAACATGAGATTATTTACATTTCATATATAATGTGAAAAATATTTGCGCGAGCGCCAGCTAGTCAATTATAAGGTATATTCATAATTGTTTCACTGTAAACTTAAGTATATACAGGAAGGTATTCTACACTACAATCTACAAATTAATCGGCTTTAACATGGAATGATTTGAAATCAGTCATTTTAAATTAATCTTCATAATTCAATATAACCTCTTGGTTTTTGCAAACCGGTTTTCTTTATGATAGCTATTCTCAGTACGATACCTAGACGGTACTATAATGTACCATCGTAAATAGTTTCCAAGCGCTCTGTGAAGTGTGAATACAGGGTGTAAGGGTTAAACGCGGGTGAGAGGTAAGGGTCGTCGATCAGCGCTAACCTTTCACGTTTCAGATTGTAATCCGCTGGAATTCATTTAACTACTGAATTAAATAAGAATAACTTAATTATAGTACCCTTTCACTTCCTACAGATTAATAAGTACCTTCATGTAATCTGCGTCAGGCTTTTTATACTTAAATTGTGTAAAAATAATTAAAAGTTGTATGAATAAACGTGATTTTAATTTGATTAGCTTAAATATCTACATAATTTAAAAAAAAGTCAGGAAAATAAATGCATTTACATTATTCTCATAGATGACTTCACTATGTTGTTGGCATTAGGGATAAACTTTTTCGAGTTATGTTTTTTTGTTATGCCAAAGTAGTACATATAAGTATTTTAATTAAATTGAACAGATACAAAAGTCATAAACTATAGAATATTATGATATAGTCGCCGGCCTGGTGTTGGAGTACGTTATATTAATTCAGGAAGTGAAAAAATATGACTGTATGATGTTTATATTATAATAATCAAGCTCTCGGTAGAGAAGGATCACATTTGGTTTTTGGGTCACCAGATGTACGATATAAATATAATTTCAATTCATGGATGAAGTTGTTTAAATTGTAAAAGTATGGTGGACGCTTTTTCGTTTACCTTTAAACGGCCTTAAATCTTGTATATGATACAAGTTTTAATAAATATATTGATATATGGTGTTGAATAACATCTCTTGGTGGTCAGGGTGATGAATATAAATAACGTCGGTGATACTTCAAAACGGGCTATGTCACTATGAACTGATTTTACAGGGGAGAGAACGAGAAAGATTTGCTAGGTTTATGATGTGCATATCCGTAGTACGTGGTGTTATGTCATTAGTAAAACCTATATATAGTGTTATTCAAATCTTGAATTTGAAAATAATAATATATAACATACATAATATAGTACATATTAGCTGTGCCCATGGCTCCGCTCGCGTAGAGAATGCTGTCGGTCGAGCCGGTCGAGGGCACTCGCGAATCTCGCTGCACTCTCTCCAAACCACGACTGTTGCGCGCCTGTTATTTTAAAACAAAAATGCTTATTGTGGGTGATCCTTAGAAAATACACATATCGCCGCTTATATTACAACACCGCTAATATACATTTTATCAACTTTACATATTGGTTGTTCTACAAATAAATAACTGCACAAAATATTTTCAATGATTATTAGTTAAAAAAAGATGTTGTTAAAAATGTTTAATCCAAATAAATAGATTCGTATAGTTTTGGCTGAACTCGTGCAGTCTTCGTTAGAGATGTAGTGCATTATTTTTATATATCTCTTATGGTTTACTCAGAGTAAGTCATGTAAGCGGCCCAAATTCTTTTTCCCGAATTGATGCATAGTTATTGTAATTGCTTATTTATGTATGTTACTTTATCTTACAAAATATGTCCTAGAACCTGGCCAGATAACATATACTATGAACTAAGAAAAAAATACATGTAAATCGCATTTTCGGTTTTGCCTGAAAAGAATAAACGGTCAGACAGACAGAGTAACGTTGAATTTTATAATATGTGTATACCTATATATATAGATGTATGGTATATCAGCTGTGTAGTTCCCATTATACAAGCTTTACTTAGTTTGGAATTAAATGGTCATGTGTGAAATTGTGTCCCATAATTTATTTATTTATATCTCAGCATTATTTAAATCGATACAAACTTACGATATGAAACTTTGACATATTATTATTCAATTCTAATTCATTCGATTCGGGGTTCCGATTTAGAACTTAACGCGAACCAGGTCAAGGGGAGAGTAGTTCTGTATGCAACTTGCGCAAGTGACGCGACGTCCGCCACTCGCGATCCCAGTTGCGTTTTCGACCATTTTTCTGTGCAATTGGGTTGATAGTTGTCTATATTGATTGCGCGGCGCCGCGTTTCAGTAATTTCGAGTTTTAGTATTGTTCGACTACACTAACTTAAACGGGTGGAACATTATTTTGTGAATATTTTTTTGTTTGTTTAGTTTAAGAAAATATAAAATATTCACAGTATTTACCGTCTATTGTGAGGAGAAATATGTCAACCATTGGAAATGCTTTGCAAAAATCTATACTATTATTATACAAAATTTCAAGAAATTGTTTGTTAAAACGCGATAATCTCTTATACTAATAATCATAATGCCTATTTATTCAGGAAGGTTATAAGTTGTATAACTTTACGCTACAACTCTTAACTCCGTGAGTTGGCGGAGGCGCGGCGCGGTGAAGAATTATAAGAAAAATATACAGATTTCGAAAATACTATTATATTTTTTTGTCTAAACTATAAGTACCGGGTGTATAATTTAATGATTAATGACAGCTCGCGACTTCTTGCACGTTATTTACAATATAAAATTTGATAAGATTAAAGCCTTTTTCAAACAAGAATAAATATTTAAATATAGTTTACTATTCACAAAAGAATTTTTAAAATCAGTAGTTCCAGAGATTATGTAGAAACGTACAATGTCGTACGTAAAGCAATGCCCTGCGGCTGCGCTCGCGTGGATTACAAATCTAAAATAAAAGTACCGTAATTTACTCCTAATTGCATCAGCTATCTGCCAGTTAAAATCGGTCCAATCGGTCCAACCTTGTGAACTGCTGCATACATTTTTTTAATGTATAATGTGCCTTATACATCTGCATTTAGTAAAAGATGTTATTTTTGTCATGACAAAAAACAGACACTTAAATTTATCTATCTATCTAACAATTATCTGACGATTAAAAAATCAGCCCTTAATATTTAAAATATATATTATAAGCTCTTGTCATGATGATATTGGTTGCATTCGTTATTACAGGAGTAGGTATGTATTATATCGAGTTTTTTGAAAGTATCGATATGTGTATCGGAAATGGTTCCTAAAATAATCTACGGAACAATCAACAATATCTTTTATTTTATGAAACCCTTCATTAAATGATAAATTAAAGTCAGTCCTATTTCAATTAAGAAGAATTAAAATTGTAACAGTGGAATTATTTAAATGCCAAAATAATTTAACGATCCAGTGGCAAATATAATTGATTCGTGGTACTGTGGTGATTTTTCCGCGTAACCCCCTATGGAAATCGTTGTTCTACATATTCTATAGCAAGGGTGCTCAAACAGTCGATATGTAGAGCTTCCAGAGTCGATCGCTGGAATTCACGAAAAAATATAAAATTTATTTAAAGTTTTGTGAACGCCACATATGCAATATGACGTATTGCAGATAATTTCCGAAATACATTTCAAAACTCCATATGATCGCAAAATTCATAAAGATAATGGTTTTCTTTCGTAAGGGCTATATTGGCGTAATTGTGTAGCTAAACATGATAGCATTATACAAAAAAGAAGTAGTACATAGGTTGGCAGTGGATCACTCGCTAGCTAAATATTCTGGTGTAGATCGCCGATGCTATAAGTTTGAGATCTCCTGTCCTATAGTTTTGTTTACGAGTTCTAAGATCAATAATATGTGGCTAGGTTGACCAATCGCGGATGTTTTTGACCGTCCGAAATACTACGTGCACACTGCAGAGGTGATGTATAAATAGTTTCGACTGCGCTCTATTTAATCTGTATTACAAATATTTTTTTATGTTTACTCCATATCATTAATAACCAGTTAAAATGATATTAAGAAAACGGTCAAATTAACAAAACAAGTCCCGATTAAGTGAAACGAGAAACACTGTAAACAACATTTTTAATAATTGTAAATAAATTAACCTTTAAATGAACAATGTGAGCTTGCTACAATTAAGATAATTCTGAGTAGGTTAATAAATGTATTAGTAAATTAGAAACTATCGATATCTGCATATTTCACTGTTGTTAAGCTGCTGATGTACGTTTTTTTAATTTGCTGATGCTGCTGCCGGAATAAACTGATAGGTTTGGGGATGCATTGTTAATTTTATAGTAGCAATTAACGAATAGAGTACTTACTAGGAAATTGTCAGCTTATTCAAGCATTATAGATTTTATTACATTATAGCCCAAAGTTCTAAAAGCGACCGTAGCCTATGATAATTGTGTTTTTCTTTATATGATCTTAACAAAAATGTGATCCTAACTTACGATCCAATTTTTTTACATATTAGTCGAGCTAGAACCGTTCGCAAAAGTAAGTATATAGACCAAAGTCATAGGTACGATAAAGTATCGGCAGGTCCTTAAGTAGCAGGGCGAGTGCCGAACTGATTTGCGACCATGATACGCTTCTATCCGTATCCAGTTCTAGAGCCTTGTGGTTTGGTAACAAATAGTGTTTATCCAGTCATTTAGTGGCCTATCACTTAGCACTCATTGCGGTTCGTGATACCGATACAGTTTGACAAAACGTAAAAAATAAAATATTCGTTCCAAACACACATTGTACAATCGTTTTGTTTTGCGAAAATAATTCAATTTCAATGACAATTTTTTTTTCCTAATTAACCTATATTCAAATTACAAACAAAAACACTTTCTGTAATCCTTCAAAGTTTTTCTTTTATAACAGCAATCTTCAAGGTTTCGGTTACAAAATCGAAAATAATAGTTCGCATATCGACAAAAATATTCAATGCGTTACAAAAGTATGGCCGTGTCGAACTACGGCAACTATACTAGAGGACATATGATGAATTGCGATTTAGAAAGACCTTTTTGAGGCAAAAAATTATGGCATTTATGTTGTTGCTAAATGAAACTGGCGATGTATCGAGACCTAGTTTTGAGTCGCCTTGACCGAGTCTCGTGGAGGTCGCGCGGAATTACCACCTAACGCCTCATACTTGTCTTCGATTTTAACTGTTTAATATTTCATATTATTTGCAATAGAATTTAATTGTGCCTTAATTATAATGTTGGTTTCTCTACCATTTTTGATGCTATTTGTACTGGTTTGGCAAAATAACTAAACCAAAACAAGAACATCGGAGGTAATCGAGACACGATACTCAAGTAGCCCTCGCTTTACTTGTATATGCCGCGACAAAAACTAAGTGAATTGCGTCACGATATATTGAGTTACTATCACCAAGATTCCACTATATAGCGGTTGCATAGAATAATGAAAGCATTTGAACAATTCATGGATATTTCTCCATAATAGCTAAAAGCTTAGTATGATGAATTATTTATAAATGATTTTTTTACATAACTGTAACGTAACATCGTATACAAATAATAAATCAAAGGTCACTTGATGATTGGCCATAAAATTTGCCTGTAAAGTAATCGACACTAATGGTTCCCGAAATTATTTATTTTTATATCAACCATGTTGTTGATTACAAAACAGTTGAAATATGCAACTGTGTCGCCGTAACATTCCTTCCTATCGATCATCGACGGGTTGGAATTTTGAGCAATATCGTTTTGCTACCCAAATTGTTAAGGTTTCATCTCTCTTTTCAGGTTTGTGTATTCTTTTGCATATGTAATACACAATGACCCCCTTTCTTGGGTATATTAATTACAGCGTTGAAATTTATCAATTTAATTGTTTTTTGGCATCGAGCCTAGCCTAGATTTCTGTGTTTTTACATCTGCATCTGTTATAACTGTATTTGAAATTAAATCGGTTTTAACTAGTATTACAGTAGCTTTCGTATGTGGTTCAGTTTGACTCGAAGCTTTTATATGGAAATTTATATCAGTCTTTAGTAACAAGTTTTAATTTATTTAGTGGTGAATACATTTTACCCCCTGTTACTTTAAGGTTTTTAGAACTTCAAGTGTCGTTATTATATCATTCCATATTGACAATACTTGTTTTATTCTCTATGCTTCACTAATCCTCTGAGATCGCTCTTGGATCTTCTACTGCTGAGATTTTGAAGATCATTTGACGTTGTCATGACATTCTGACAATTTTTACTACGTCAATAAGGATCACGATAAAGACAAGTAATTTTATGTAGTTTAAATAAACTAAGTAATATGCTTAACGAAATATATTTAAAAAGAAAATTTATAAACTGCAAAAGTTTCGCAAGAAGTGATCGCAATGCACCGTTTCCGCGCACGCCTTGACCTGGCGGACGTGCTTGGCGCTTTTTCCCTTTTGCCGCTAATTGTTCTGTCTATTGTTGTTACATGAGCACTGGAAGCTATCGGATCGAGACACGTTCGGTTCTTAGTGGACGTATCTTTTCTTAATTCAGGAATTCTACAGCCAACGGCTTTATTTTGACTTTTTGGCTGTATTTTGTGAAGAAATAAGATCATTTGTTTTACTTATTGAATAAATAACTTCAGTCTATCTGATGCGAAGCACATTCATACTCAGAAATTATGCCGGCTTGCACGTGTCCCGATAGGAGCCTGTATAGGAGGTGTAAGGTAACTTGGCTATTATACAGTTGAATGGGAGACATTATGTTAAAATTTACATTTGATAATTACTTTGCTGTTATTCTATTTTACCTTTATATTCGGAATTTTAATTCGTTTGTTTAGGGTTCCGAACCTCATAATAAAAAAGGGAACCTTTATAGGTTTACTTTGTTGTCCGTCCGTCTGTCTGTCCATGTGTCAATAATATTTTTGTCGATAACGACTTGAGATAAAAAGTTGATATTAATATCATATACTACTAAAATCTATGGCCTAATGCTGCTTTAAAAAAATTAAGGATATAGGTGAACTTATTAAAAAGATGCGGCACTTTATAGTTAAAATACCGCTCACGGAGCGATTATTAAAACCTATAAGGTGCTTCCCGCAGGCTTACAGTCTTGAAATTTGACACAAAGGGAGGTCCTTTAACAAAAGTTAAGGAATAAATCCGCAAAAAAATATATTTCAACCCGTGTGAAGTTATAATGCAAATTAATTTTCATTAAGTTTTATTTTTTTCTGGAAATGAGCTTAAGGTACGCAGTTGTAATTAATAACATACACTGAGGTCTATAGCCTCATGCTGCTGTAAAGTTTCTAAGTTAACGCAATAAAAGGTACATACCTTCATACTAAAATTTTAAAAGTCACACTCGCGCTGACTTTTTGTTTAAACCATATAGGGGACTTCCAAGCTCATATACAGATATAAACCTCTAATACAATCTATGCATATAATGTTATGCACATAAACAATTATCCCTTTTTTAAGTATACAATTCATATATTCTTATTGCACGTATTGCAATTGTAATTGCATAACATAAATAGTTTTCGCATTCTTTTGTATCATTAAATTACTTATTAATTTAAATATTAACTATATAATATGTAATGTACGGAACCCTCAGGGCGCGAGTTCTACTGAGTACTTGTCTGATATTTTTATAGTAAGTAACCTAATTGAGTGCCAAGTGTGTTAGCACGTTTTGCTTTTATCTGTTGCACGTGCATTATTGTTGTGCATCAAGTCGCTATATACATCAACGGATATTCTTGTGGTTAGATTGTTTGAATTTCAAGAGTGGTTCCATGTTCGGTTGCTATTATTTGCGGTATTGTGTACAATGTGTATATTTATTTTGATATTTCAGTATGACACTTTAAATTAAAATCAACATAGGTTCGACAGACGTCCGCGTTACATTTCAGTGATACTTAATTGCATTGATTACTGCTACTAGCAGCTTATTGCAACTAAATTCAATTGATTCTAGATACCTACATTAAAATGTAGGTAAGGTATTAAAAAACCTTAATCTTTAAACGCAGTTGAAGTGAAGTCTCTTTAAATTTAATAGTTAGTATATATTAACAATATAAATTATTAAAACGTAACATCTGAAATTTCATATTGGTAATATAATCTATTTCTATAATCTCATATCAAAAATAAAACCGCGAAAACCCAAAGTACAAACGTTTCAAACTACCGGCGGTCGGCAACAGAGTAGTAGCTTATTGGTTGGTCTTGTCTCTCTCCCGCGGCCCGCAGACCATTAGTAGTGTCGCGCTTACGGCGGTCAAGCTAACTATTACTTGACTGTACTTCCATGCAGCTACACTTGAGATCCAGTGATTTTTATTTTTAGGATGTTATCTTCTCAAACATCATCACTTGTTAACATAAGCATTGCAACCTCAAGTTTTATGGATGAACAAGTCCAAATAGCCTTTTATTTACGGATAGGGTTGCAAAAATATAAAAAAAATATGAAAATATACAAACTATAGGTGAAGTAATAAATACATATGTCACATATAAATTCAACTTTATTAGCTGCAAGTTGTTAACTCTGAAAACTAGAGGTGACCCCGACGCGGCAGTTTAACATAATAAAGACTTGCATATTGTTCCCGAGTGTTATACATTACAGAGTAAACAAATTGTTGAACTTGTACCAGATTCTCAGTGGGGCGTGGCTAGGGTTGCCAATTTTTTTTCTGACCCGGGAAGTCTAGTTCTAAGGTTGCTGGGAAAGTAGCCTCGCAAAACGTATGTGATGAAAACTAATATTCATAAATTATTTAATAAATGTAGTTGTTTATAAGTAACTTAAAAAAATACTAATAAACTTACAACGGGTTCTCCAAATACTTGTATTATTATTATTTTTTGTCACTTCTTATATCAAATGTTTCTTACGTGGCTGCATAATTAGTCCATGATGTTTTATATTAATTGGTGCTTAGTATCAGTTTTTCAACGTGAGGGTAGTAGCTAGCCAGGCAGCCATTAGAAGAAGTCCCTGCAGCACCATGCTATGGTTTCACCACAATGTTTTTTCTTCACCGAAAGCTCAGGCTCATTGTAGGGATTCGAACTCACGTCGATCGACGTGATGTCCGTACACGCTCCCACGGAGCCATTATTGTTTCATATGTATATGTAATAATGTCGTGATGTACGGATCTGAGTACTGGGCAATGAAAGAAGATAAAATGTGGTATAGATGACAATGTTAAGGTGATGTTTGGTGTAACTAGAATGGATAAAATTAGGAATGAGTTTATCAGAGAAAGTATGAAAACTGCACCAGTGACAGATGCGTTGAAGAGTAGCAGGTTAGCGTGATATGAGCATGTCATGAAGAGGGATGAAAGTCTTATATATTAGAACAATGAAGGTGGACAGAAACGTATAGATTTAGAGGAAGAACGAAGAAGGTATGGATGGATTGTGTGAGTAATAATATGTGTATAAGGAATGCAATCCTAGAATACCAGGATCTCGAAGTACTGGGGAGATAATTCCCCTCCCGCAACCGTTGTTTTTTATTAAATTTTGACAGTTACAACTTGTAATTGTGATGTAATTTCATTTAATATTGATTGTTTAGATAAATCCAAAGTAAACTGATCTTTCTAGGTTTTTATATTGTTTAATGAGTGACAGTAATGTCGGAGACAGTATATAAGAACATTTTTGGTATTCCTGTATGGAAGTACTTCAATTTATGTCATAATCTTTATGTATAAAAAAGTATTAATAAACTATTTAAAATGGACCAAAAAGGTTGTTTAATTTGGGTTAAAATTAAAACTATAAAAATGAGGCCTCTATTAAGTCTTTATTACAATTTATTTGAGGTCTAAATCCATCCTGTTGGATCCAGCAAATACCTGGATCCAGCGGGAATAAGATGGTTCAGTCCCGCATATACCTAGATTGAAATTATCTTGCGGGATTGGATTCCCTATATAAAAGATGCGACAGAGGAGAATAGAATAGTAAAACTTTGATAACGCTTAACAACGCGTCGGTCTAACTGGGTAGAATCTTACAACAAGCCTGATTTTACGGTGAAGAAAAACATTGTTATGAAAACATACATGTTGGTAATGTATTTTATAACCTTCCCTAGCTATTTGCCACCTTCAAGTTGTAAATTAGTCGCCAAGTAACTAATGGTGTGCACATAGCTGCACCTGATAACCAGCTCCCAGAAATTTAGAACAAACGCTATAAACTTTCTAATAATATTTTTTATTATTTCTTCAAAGTTCAAATATATCTGAATTGTTGAATGAATTGAATGTATTTTAAATTATCTTTTTATATTTGGCATATTTTCGATTACAACCCTAGGCATGGCGCGTGATTTACTAGATCTAGGTCGAAATATTTCGCTGTAAACCCACATGCAGAGGCGTCTACCTACAATGATAATAATTCGCTTGCAAATACTCACGGTTGATATTTATTTCTTAACTACCTACTACTCGCCACTTCGTGTACGTAAAATTATTGTTACTTTCCTCGATAAATAAGCGTTTTATCTGAATTAATTGTGGGCTATCTTTTATTTTCTTTGTAATGTTTTATTTCTACTTAACCCCTGAAAAGAAACGTAAAGTTGCCTATAGTCTTTCTCGAATTCAGTCTTCTTAATTGCATTCAAAATACCAAAACAAATACACTGATTTCTTGAAACGACTCGCGCGTCATATCTTGTTCGCTGGTGGTACTATACTAGCAACCTTCATGCAAGTGTCAACAACAAATGTACAAAGTTTGAAATCAATCGGATGAACAGATGAGCAGATGAAATGTTTTATCGGGTAGTAAGACTGCACAATACCTGTCATAATTACCCACTCCGTGCTCCGTACTATTCCGCGTATTTATAGCTGGCTATTGGATTTTGCGGTGGCCTGACAGATGTTACTGTCGGTAGATCCTTAATTCAGAACAGTCCTTAACGTTCTTGAACGGTAATTTATTTACCATATAGTATACTTACATAATTGTGTTTTGCTAAGCTGGGATAAAACAAAACCCGTAGTGAAAGTTTTAAAATTTTGTCGTTTTCTTTCGACAGATTACGTAGCCGGTGGCGAACTGTTCACACATCTGTACCAGAGGGAGCATTTCAATGAAAATGAAGTCCGATTATACATCGCTGAAATCATATTGGCTCTGGAGCAGTTGCATAAGGTAATTTTTGCTTTTCACACTATATCCTTGTCAGAGCAAGCACATTACAATCTGCAAACAACGGCCACCATTGGTGAACTTGTATTGGCAGTTATCACCGTGGAGTAGACATGAAAATGCTACAATACAATACAATTTAAATAAATATTGTATGTAATTTAAATGCAAAAATGAATCAATGTGATTGGCTTTCACCTATATCTATGGGCATAGCGTTTCAGTCGGATGTCCTACATCCACCATGACGATATCGATATATTATTTTTTGTTGTTCACTGGCGTGTAATTTATGTTTGCACAGTTTACAATATTTCTACTTAGTTGACTAATATTTTTGGAGTTTACTCCTTAAGAAATGATATAATAAGGCGCACGATATTAACAAATATGAGGATGGACATACCGACCAGATGGAAATTCTGTGGATTATTCAAATGTTTATAGTGATAGCAGTAGTATCGAACAAGAGTAATTTCCGAGCTCGGCGGCCAATTATTTGAACTACTTATGCTTTTAGAGCGATATGAAAAACTAATGAGACTAAATTTTTCACATTTAAAAAATCTGTACTTTGAAGATACTTGCTAAACATTCAGCGTCACATAACACCGAGTGTGATCATTTAAAGAAGTATAACTTCTAACACACAACCGCTTTTTTGTTTCTTCAACTGAGTGTACCGTAAAACTATGAAACGTTGGCTCCTTTACACCTAAAAATCTTTGTCATTAAACCACTTCATCGTTTGTGATACTATTATTTAATTCTGTTCAACGTCTTCATACAGCTCGGTATAATCTACCGTGATATCAAGCTCGAGAACATACTGCTTGACGCCGAGGGCCACATCGTGCTCACAGACTTCGGTTTATCCAAGGAGTTTTGCGGCGCGGAGAGCAGAGCGTACAGCTTCTGCGGCACCATCGAATACATGGCTCCCGAGGTCGTCAGGAGTGGCAGCCAAGGTCACGATATTGTGAGTACTTTTTAAATTGTATAAATTTATTTTTTAAATTAGCGCTATTTCACAAATGATGGTAGAACTACGATCACGCGTTTTAACAAAAAAAAAGTTAATTATTTCAGTGTATTTTTAACTCTGATATCAAAAACACATTAAAGCATGAACGATAGAAACCCTACTATGAAGAAAGCAGTGTGTTAAAGAAGGGATATTTAGCTATCCTATTTAGTAAAACATTTAATAATCTATGCAATTTACAAGGAAAGTAAATAAAACTAATCGAAGTTCAAAAAGCAATGTGTTGGTTATCTGTCAGTGAGGAACTTTATTAAGAATCAATACTTTAAAAAAAATTTAAGTCAAGATCACGCGTATTGTTAAGTAGTGAGATGTACCCAAAAATTATAACACAACTTGGTTGTTGTTATGATTGCTTAGTCGTGTGTAGGGTTGCCAATTTTAATTTTAGAAAATCATTAAATTAAGTGCCAAAAATTGTTAGAGTGGAAAATGTAATTTCGGTCGATCTACCTATTTTACTACTATTTTACCTATATTATAATTCTTGAATCGGAGGTTTTTGAAAATTAAAAATAGATGTAGAACTTATTTATTAATTTAAGTCTAAACGATTTTAAAGCTAGTATGCCCCTTTTTTATTAATCTTTTAGTACCATACGCAGCAGTCCTTCTAGAGTATCTATGCAAAACCTAGAAGAAAACAGTCTGTCAAAATTGGCGCAACAAAGTTCAAATAACAAAATGAATAACATTCACTACACAACTCTACCTACCATATACGAATTACTCTGTGATCCTACTTCTCTTATGAACCAATCTACTCTGTGGACCTTACCTATCAAGAAAAATAAGGACCATAAGCTGTAACAGGCACTGTAATAGTTCAGTCAGACACAGTATTCAGTTCTCTACGTACTCAATTCAAAAGTTGGTACAAAATTGTTTTCCAATATTGTGTCGTGATACTTAACAAATAGGTAGTTTTAAGGGTTATTTTGATAGATAAGTAGACTGGATGAAAAATCGGTAAATCTACCAAATAGTCGGTAGATAAGACAACACTGGTTGTGTCTGTTCTCTAAAAAAGGAACTAACTCTTATGTACTACTGCCGGAACACATTGATAGATTTACAACTTAAGGGCATAAATTAATCAAACTAGATAATTTACTATTCTATTACTATGCCATTGTCAGTATCATGTTGATTTTCTACTAAGACAATGAAAAATTCGAAACGGTATCCTTTGATCGCTTTACCCAATGAATCTGTCTTCATTTTATTTTATAACATTATGATGGTCTGACCATATTCAAACAAATTAAATACGGTGAAGCGTGCTTGCTCAGCAAATCGAGTGAAAATATTATTATCATCGATAATTTATATCCAACAAAATGAACAGTACTGTAAGGCCCGTCTAAAATGAAGGTCCTGTCTCTTAACAAGGAGAGTGCAAAGTACAATCAGCGGGCCGGTAAACACCGGTCACTCACAAATCAGTTGTATTCATCGACTTTATCGTTAATACGGTGCGAGGCATCGCTTGCGCAATGATTTGTCTGCCGGTCTGTTGGGTGATCTTATTATCTATTACAAATATAGTGGATCAAGGTGATGCCTTTATTAAACTTATTCTACAGCTGAAGAAAGTGATCTGAGAACAGTTACATTTGAAGTGACTTAATGATAACATCCGATAAAGATATCTGTGTAACAAACGGTTAAAGTGTGTGAATCGCAGATTATCTCGGTATCATTTGTATGGATCGAGGTTGATCTGTGTTCATTCATGGCTATGCTATGTATTTAGAATGGTTGTCTATTTGATTAAAATCTTCTTAACTCATTTTTACTTGACGATATTACGGTTACAGTAGTCATTCAAATTGTATCTGTTCTCAGTATTTAAAATATAATTATTCCACGTAGGCTATTTCAAATGAATGAAACTGAATCAACAATAGAAAGTTAACTCACACTCTGCCAGTTATGTCATCTGCACATTCAGTTGGACTATTATGTGCTTTGCTGTTAATACTTATAAGATTCATTATTTAGAAAGAGGTGATTGTAGGTTGTAATCGCTGAAGTGTTCGTGTGATTGATTGCTTGCAATTATTTACTATCTCTGTCACGGTTAGCGGATTTTTTTTTAATACTTTATTTCCTTCTATGGATTTTACTGGGCACCGTTTTGTGACCGGTTTTATTTTGCTTTTGCGTTTCCGTGTTTCGACTTTGATATAACCTACATATTTTTAGCGTTTTGTTTTATCTTTTTTATTCTAATTGTAACCAATTATAATTGAACTTTAAATTTTGTCTATTATTTAAATACGTTGCTGACTTATAATTAAATGATAAAATAACCTTAACGCTTGAGTACAGTTTAGTTTGTTCTACTGTAAATGTTGGGTCCGCGTCACTTCCCTCGACTGAGGAGAGGGGGGGTGACGAGTACCCGTGAGGGGGACGGGCGAAATTTATATTTGCCGGATGCCCGTCTCGTGACACCCCTACTAATGTACCGGCGACTCGAAGCCTCGAGGCGGAGATGAAGGGTCTGAGGAGAGGGGGGGGGGTGCAATATTGCACCTCAATATCCACCCGAAGCGACGACTTTTCAATGAAACACCAAAATCTTCTTAGTAGCGGAGCGTTCTTAGGCCGACCAATCTTCGTATTGCTGCTATTGACATCTGTTGGATTGACATCTATCTATAGACGCTAAATCACCTGCCCCAGTACAAAACTCGCGAGCTTAAGTACTCCGAGGCGTTACCTTAAAGAGAGCCCCTATCGCCTAGAGAGCTCGGTTCACTATTGTTATCTATTTTCACTTTGGTCGGCCTATTTCCCGCTCTATAATTCTTTATTTATAATCCTTACATACATGTATTATACATCATTATTTTCCTTATTCTATGCTCTATATAATGCAAATTAAATCTTATTCGTAAAAATTACCATTTTATAATAATTTACAAAAAACCTTAATTTCTATGGGCGAACCCGCCGTCCGGTCTATGTATTTTATATATTACTATTAAACTATTATAAATCTTATTATTATCTTTGTTGCATTATATTCTATATCTATAATTCTATAATATTAAACACAAATTCAATACATATTTCAATAATTAATGGTTACTTAAACCGATGAAACATACATCTCAAGAAAATCGTATTATCTAGTACCAACCCTATACATATTCCATACATTGTAAACAAAATATCAATATTCTATTTCTTAACACATTCTTAACATAATTATATCAAATATATCTATGAAAATAACTTATTTGTATGTCTCTATTCAATAATTACATATTCGTATGTCGCCAACATCCTCCCCCTCGTGCGCAGCACCAACTCCAGTCATGGCGACATTGCTGAAGGCTGTCCGGAACCGGCGTCGCGTTGCTCGTCGCTCGTCGCTGGAACCAGCAGCACCACCTTGGAGCTCGGTCTCTTCAGCGTCCCGCATGCGGTGCGCACTTCCACTATCCGGATGCGGCCGTCTGGTCCAGGGTGCGTTTTGGTTACCACACCCCTGGGCCACGTGTTTCGTGTTAGCGTGGAGTCCACGATCAGCACTGTGTCCCCACACTGCAGGTCCCTGTTGTATGTCCCTCCATTGACCCTCCTGGTGAGTAAGGTGGGTAGGTACTCCTTGAGCCACCTGCTCCAGAAATGGTCAGCCATGCGTTGTGCCACTCTCCAAGTCCGTCGCCCGGCGAGGTCTTCATCAGTGAAGCTCCCAATCCTTGGAGACCCGCAGGATCTCCCGATGAGAAAGTGATTTGGAGTCAGGGCTTCTTCGTTTTTATTTTCTTCCGTCGCGACGAGCGGTCTTGAGTTCACTATGTGTTCTGCTTCTAGCAGAAGCGTATGTAGTGTCTCTTCTTGTGGGCATCTCTCTTTCAGGGTAACGGCCAGGGCCGACTTGACTGACCGGACCAGGCGTTCCCATGCTCCTCCCATGTTTGGTGCTCCAGGTGGTATGAACTTCCACTGGACACCTATCTTTCCCGCAGCTGTAGCGAAATCTTCAGTCCTCAGGTCCTTGGCTGCTTCTTCCAATTCCTTGTTGCTCCCGACGAAGTTGGTACCGTTGTCGCTGTATATCACCTTGGGCATTCCTCGCCTTGCCGCCATGCGCCGGAGAGCTAGTATCATTGAGTCGGTCGATAGCGATGCCGTCAGTTCCAAATGTACGGCTCTTGTTGTGAGGCATGTGAACAACGCTCCCCATCTCTTCTCGTGGCGTCGTCCTACCGTGACCGTCATGGGGCCGAAGTAGTCGACGGCAGTGCACGTAAACGGAGGCTCGCCGAATCTCAACCGCTCCTTCGGAAGGTTTCCAGTAGGTGGCGTATGTGGTGCGCTTCGATATACTTTGCACCACTGACACTGATGCGCCACTGTCCGTACCGTTGACCGCAGCCCGAGAACCCAGTATCGCTGTCTCACCTCACTAATCACGGTGGCGTGGTTTCCGTGGTTGAATGCTGCGTGGTAGTGATGTATGAGCAGCCTCGTGATTTTATGCTTGCCATCCAGGATTACGGGACGACGATATGCTCTTTCCATAAACGTGGCTGCGTCAATCCTTCCTTTTACTCTCAATAATCCGTCCTCCTCTATAATATCGAGTTTCTTCAATCTTCCTTGTCGATCGGAGGTCGTCGAACTTCCAAAACTTTCGTCTTGGCTTCTCTTCAATAATAGCTTCTCTGCCCTCTCTAAGTATGTCTTGTCTATAGGCAGGAACTTCTCTTTTCGTTTCAGCATCGTAGGCTTCATGTTACTCTTGATTTTCCTCTTCTTCGCCCTTCTCCAGGTTGGATCTTGTTTTTCCATCTTCCGGGAGATGCAGGTGAGCTCCTTCCGCTTACGGCACAGGTCGATGAATTGAAGCACTCTAGCTGTCGCCCTCCATAATCTTGTCCAGCTGGAGAACCGATCAGGCTCTGGCGTAGGTAGCTGTTCTCTTGGGGTCCTCGTAGCGCCGACAGTGTGCTTCTCTTTCTCTTCTCCTGTTGGTTCTGCCTTGAACGTTCGAGGTTCAGGCCAGCCGGTCTCTTCTAGACGCAGGAAAGCGGGCCCATTGAACCACCGATGATCTTTCCCGAAGTCTCGAGGCACTCCTCTTGTTGCGTCGTCCGCCGGGTTTTGGCTAGTCGGGACCCAGCGCCATTCTTGTGGTTTCGAGAGGTCTTCTATTTCTGCAAGCCGATGCGCCACGAACGGTTTGAAGGTCCTCGGATCCGACTTGATCCATGAGAGGACCGTGCTTGAGTCAGTCCAATACGTCCGTTTCTTGATCTTCAAGTCCAGTTCTTCTTCCACCGTCCGTGTCATCCGAGTGCCCAACAGCGCTGCCTGCAGTTCTAGCCGTGGGATGGATACCGGCTTCAGGGGAGTTACTCTTGCTTTGGCTGCCAGCAATGCAACATGGTAGCCTCCATCTTCTTTGCGCACTCTATAATATACCGCGCAAGCGTAGGCAGTCTCGCTAGCGTCGGTAAACGTGTGCAGCTCCCCCTCGTCGCTTGAGTGCGTGAAGCATCTTGGAATGCGCAGGGTCTCCAGCACCCGAACATTCGCGAGATACTCTCTCCATGCTTCTTGATCACTTGCGGTGACTTCCTCGTCCCAGTCAACGCCGCTTCTCCATATGTTCTGTATGAGAACCTTCCCTTGTATGAGAACCGGTGATGCCACTCCCATAGGGTCGAAGGTGGCCATCACGGCGCTCGTCACTTCCCTCTTGGTAGGTCCTCTTCTTTGCTGGACATCTTCCTTAAATTTCCCTAGACACGTCCTGAATCCCAATTCGTCGTCCTCCGTGTACCAGCGTAAGCCCAGGGTCTTCTCCTCCTTTGGTCCAAGGTCGATCTCCATCTGCCCGGTTTCCTTGGTGAGGCTTCTTAACACGGAGGGACTATTGGATGCCCATCCTCTCAACTCGAATTTTGCCCTCTTGTGGATGACGTCGACTTCTCTGGCTATCTTGGTTGCTTCGTCCTCTGTATCGAAGCTCTGCAAGTAGTCATCCATGTAATGGTTGTGCTCCACTGCACGAGCGGCCTCCGGGAACTGATCTTGATATTCAGCAGCGTTCTTGTTCTTGACGAAGATCGCAGCACTTGGAGAACAAGCGGCCCCAAATATGACTGATGTCATCCTGTATTCCTTGATGGGTCCACTAGCTTGCTCGCCCTTCCATAGGAACCTCAAGCTATCACGATCCTCTTCTCGTATTCGTATTTGCAGAAACATCTCTTTGATGTCAGCCACCACGGCGATTGGTTTCTGCCGGAACCGTAGCAGGACACCGAAGAGTGATTGCAGCAGGTCTGGCCCAGACAAGAGCAGGTCGTTCAGACTCTTCCCTCCTGTTTTGGCTGCAGCGTCGAACACCAGGCGTTTCTTCTTCTTCGTTGGATGCGTGACAGCAAAATGTGGCAGATACCACTTCCGTCTTGAGGTTGTATCTTGATCGGCTTCCTCTGCATATCCATTATTCACGAGGTTTTCTATTTGATTTTCGTATTCTTTCTTCAGTTCCGGATCTCTGTGCAGCTTCTTCAAAATTCCATGTAATCTCACTTCAGCGGCTTTGAAGTTGTCTGGCAGTTCCTCTTCATCATTCTTCCAGAGGAGTCCAACTTCGAAGCGTCCATCTTCCAAGCGCCGGCTGGTCTTCTCCAGAATGTCCAGTGCTCTCTGGTCCTGGTCTGTGCTTGGCAGCTTCGGCAGGACCCCCAGTGACTCCACCGCGAAGTGATCCTTCATCAACTTCTCCAATGCCTCTTCACGGGCTGACACGTGTGCACATGTCACGAAGTTGACTGGTCGCGACGTGCCTCCATCGAAGCCATGCAGCACCCATCCGAGTTGAGTGAAGGATGCCACTGGCTGGTTCTTCTTTCCTTTGCGCGTCGCTCTCGATATGATGAGTTCCCAGTTGTCCTGTCCTATCAGCAACTTGGGGGAATCCTCTTCATAGTGCAGTTGCTTCATCAGCTTCTTAAGGTGAGCGCAGTTCTCTATGGTGCTCTTCTCCAGTCGCTGAGGCGTCAGGTTCATGTCGTCAATGGTGCGTGCCCCGGTGACTGTTCTCTTCTTTGACTGGTGCAGTCCTCTTATCTGCATGTTGAGCTTCATTGAATCCTTCTTCACCATGGATTGACCACCCACGGTTTCCAAATGAAGCGTCTCCTTGGGTCCCTCGAGGCCGACCTGCTCAGCTACCGTCGAGTCCAATAGGGTGACCGTTGACCCCTCATCCAGCAGAGCTAAGAACCTGGCTTCTCCTGCTGGTCCATAAACCTCGACGGGAATCATCTTCAGGTACGCTCTCGATGACCTGGTGCAGTTCACAGGAAGTCTCACGTTGTTGGCCACTTCTTTTTCTTGCTTCGTTTCTTCTCTTCTTTCTTCATGCAGCAAGCTATGGTGCCAACGTTTGCAGGTTGGGCATGGAGGGTGACGGCAGGTCTCCTTTCGATGTCGTCCGCTCAGGCACTTGTAGCATAACCGCGATTCCTTCGCGATATTCCATCGGTTCTTCACAGGTGCTTGACGGAACTTGGGACATTCATGTAGAAAATGTCCCTCGCGGCAATGTGGACATGCAGTCTTCTCTCTTCCTCCTTGATCAATCCCCTGCTTCTCTATTCCTGGTCTCTCTTCTTTGATGTGATCAGTCGTCGTATGCGCAGCTTGCCTTCCTGGTACCTGCTTCCTCGTAGCAGCCTCTGGTGTGGCGTGTGGTCCGCATCGGTCCGCCATCCTGTTCAGGAACCTTGCCATCAGGTTCAGGTCAGGATCCCCTTCAGCCTTGTCCGCGACGTAGTCATACCATCGGTACTTCAATATGGCTGGCATCTTGTCGGCGATGCTCCTCAGTATTTCTGGTGACTGGAGGTATTGTGGCTTCCGCAGTCCTCGTATCGCTGCCACGGTGTTGTTCACGTTGCTTGCGAGCAGGCACACGTCGTACGGGTTGTCGCTGATCGGTGGCAGCTTCCTTATTCTGTCCAGTTCTGCCAGAACCAGCGCGTCCGCTCTTCCATAACACCGCTTCAAGGCTTCCATCACTTCCCCCGGTGTGCTCTCGGAGTATAGTTGACTGCGGACTCCTTCTCTTGCTTCCCCCTTCAAGGCTCTTCTTAACCTTGCCATATTCTGTACGTCGGAGAAGAGTGGGGCTGTGTCCTCGTAGACGGCTTTGAATGCCATCCACTCCCTTGAGTCACCATCGAAGAATGGCAGCTGATGCATGTAGTCCGGTTGCAGCACTTGACCTTGGATGTGAACGCTCTTCATTTCTTCAGCAATAGCCCTTGCGAGGTTCCTGTGACTCGTGTCCATATCTGCCTTGGTGTCGGGCTTGTCGGCGGAAGGTGGGGGAATCCCTATGCACCCCTCTTTGGATGCCTCCCCCTCGTGTCCCTTCTTGGAGAATCCTTCTGCAGACTGCTGGACCCATTCCCTGACGTGGTCCACCCGGTCCAATGGCTCTTCTATAATTGAGTCTTCATCCTCTTCATTTTCGGCTTGTATGACTTCTAAGCGCAGCCTGGCGGCTACCGTGGCTGCTTGTGCTTCCCGAAGCTCCTTCTCGGCTAACTCGGCGCGGGCCTCCAGTTCCTTGCGTCTTCTTTGTGACTTCACTGATGCAGGGCGGTTCCTCCTCACGGTGGATGCTTCTTTGTCTTCTTGACCCTGGGAAGTCGTCGTCGTGTCACGCGTCGTGCCGGTCATGGTGGTCTCGTATGAAGTGAACTCCGTAGTTCCTGAGCCGCTCTGCTGTGCTTGAGTCCCTGCCGCGATGGCTTCTGTGTTTTCAGGCGCCTGTTCCCTCGATGAACCCTTCTGGCTTCTTGTGACTGGCATCTCGTAGTGGTGTTGAGGATCCGGCTCGAAGGACCAATTGTTGGGTCCGCGTCACTTCCCTCGACTGAGGAGAGGGGGGGTGACGAGTACCCGTGAGGGGGACGGGCGAAATTTATATTTGCCGGATGCCCGTCTCGTGACACCCCTACTAATGTACCGGCGACTCGAAGCCTCGAGGCGGAGATGAAGGGTCTGAGGAGAGGGGGGGGTGCAATATTGCACCTCAATATCCACCCGAAGCGACGACTCTTCAATGAAACACCAAAATCTTCTTAGTAGCGGAGCGTTCTTAGGCCGACCAATCTTCGTATTGCTGCTATTGACATCTGTTGGATTGACATCTATCTATAGACGCTAAATCACCTGCCCCAGTACAAAACTCGCGAGCTTAAGTACTCCGAGGCGTTACCTTAAAGAGAGCCCCTATCGCCTAGAGAGCTCGGTTCACTATTGTTATCTATTTTCACTTTGGTCGGCCTATTTCCCGCTCTATAATTCTTTATTTATAATCCTTACATACATGTATTATACATCATTATTTTCCTTATTCTATGCTCTATATAATGCAAATTAAATCTTATTCGTAAAAATTACCATTTTATAATAATTTACAAAAAACCTTAATTTCTATGGGCGAACCCGCCGTCCGGTCTATGTATTTTATATATTACTATTAAACTATTATAAATCTTATTATTATCTTTGTTGCATTATATTCTATATCTATAATTCTATAATATTAAACACAAATTCAATACATATTTCAATAATTAATGGTTACTTAAACCGATGAAACATACATCTCAAGAAAATCGTATTATCTAGTACCAACCCTATACATATTCCATACATTGTAAACAAAATATCAATATTCTATTTCTTAACACATTCTTAACATAATTATATCAAATATATCTATGAAAATAACTTATTTGTATGTCTCTATTCAATAATTACATATTCGTATGTCGCCAACAGTAAAATAATTTTGAAGTAAAACTTCTTATGCGACTTCCAAGCGTTAAACGTTTAAATCCGAAGTATTTTCAATTTCTTTAGTAATATAATTATGGTATGTATACCTACGATGATATATTCGAAGTATTATTAATTATTTATTAAAAAAAAACAGATTTGCATATATATAGATAGTGTGTTTCGTTTGAAATAAATACAAATCACCCAGGTGTTTCAACTAAACAAAGACAATTGCCACACGAATCATTTTGTAATTTATACTTATGTATTAAATACCTATATTTATTATTCGTATTTATTACTTTTGTGTATATCAATGTTTCCAATGGTTTCTCGCTTATATTGGATTTTAAGCTATAAATTATGTCTTTTTCTAAATTTTCTATAGTTTGTTGTTATTACAGAAATAATTCATATTATTTTTCCTGACGTCACGTCACATTATAACAACTTAAGCAAAAAGCTTTCTGTAATTTTTGGGTGACATTTGAACATACTAAAGATTTTTTTTTTTAATTTATGTATTTTAATGCGTGTTTTGAAATGCCGTGCATTAAAATTTTAATGCGTGATTCTTTGTTAGTGTAGGAAAGTACTTGTTAAATAGATCATTTTATTTCCCACATATAGTGGCACGCTCTAAACCCAGGAGACTTTTATTTCATGTCGTCACCCGTTTCCCACGGGCCATTGCCTATGCCTACATAGGTTGCTAAAATACTGTTATCAGAAGTCCAAGCGACCGCATAACTATCAACTATGAAGCCACAATTTTTTTAATTGTTTTATTCTTTCAATTTAATCAGTTTTGTTATATATATATATAGTACACAATAAAATAAAAAATACATAAAAATAATCAGTCCCCTAATAAACAAACACCGTTTTTGTTATATCAATCGGCTGCCGAAAATTTATTGTGTAAAAGTATTTTTGCCAGTATAAAAGTCTCCTGCAGTTCTTCATAGAAGTCAGTCCAGCTATATTATATCCGTCCTGTTCTGTCGCTTGGGTAACTGTTTATGCGGCGTCTCGTTCTTGCATGCGAACCGTGACCTACATAATTACGACAGTGTTGTACTAATTCGGGTACTATCACAATGTAAACTCTATTAAGATTTGTATTCATTATTACTTTATAGTAATTTTATGTATATTCGTACTTGTATCGCTTAAACATTTAAGACCAGATCGGTCAGACGGCGATGTTTTTCTTTACCACATAATCCATGGTGTGCTAGACTTTAGTATGTATTCCAAATTATAGGTATCAATAACCTGGTACTTTGAGACAGGTAAAAGATGAGATCAAAGCTCAAGATAAAGTTACTGATGTGTGCAAAAGTTCTTCATTATTTAAATTTAGACTTTCGTCAATATTATTAGATTTTATTTTTGTGTCATTAATTTAAATTCCCGTATATAGCGCATGCTAATTTTAGATCTCGAGTAGGTTAAAATTACGAAAGTAATTTTATCATTTAAGTTTTATCATAACAGTATTTTCAATTGTAACCAGTTGTGTGGAAAAAAAACTATTAGAAGGAGAAGAATTTAACAGTAACTATGTTATTATCACACAATTAATACTAACTATATCTCATACACACAACAAAATCATATGTTTACCAATACTTGCAAGCATATATACGCACAAAAACACATACAATACAAAATCTACATTCATAGATGCTTTCTTTATAAACAGCATTCTGTAGTCCACGCGAGCGGAGCCGCGGGCACAGCTAGTATTACATATAATATAAACAGCGTTAAGAGAGAGGCTTTGCGTTGTCGCGGCTGCGTTTGTATATTTTTTGACAACCGAACTTGATATTTTACTTACAAGCTTAGAATGTCAAATGCCCTTATAATATTTCCTTTTTTCTTATAGGAATGTTCAGCGGTCTTCATTATACAAGTGATAGATAGATAGAGTTGATGGATTGATATAAACCCGGTCGAATTTATCGATGACTGGGATGATTTTCCGAACCGATGTTAGTCTTTCTACGTTCATAAGTTTTTCCTCGGGGCCTTAATTGAATAAAGTAATTTTAATTTTGATTTTAGCATACTAAATTTGGGGATCTCTATCCGTACTCACGGTTTACAGTTTTTATTACATGTTGCTTAGCGGAAGTGTGTTTATATACAAACGTTCTATCAATCACTATTATTAAAATCGTAATTTTTTATCACTGATTAAAACAAAACGACTCGGCTTGTTTGTTTCCTTATAGTTACAATACAATATAATATATAATATACTTACAATATATTTTATTATTATGATGTATCATCGTGATATTTGTTAAACAATTGATATTTTTTTACCAAATTCTTGCTAAATCTGGCAAGCTGTAGGCACTATACGGGAAGTGGAACAATGACAGAGCGTTGTTAAGCGGTGCTGACGGCGCACGCGGCGGCGCGGTGGAGAGTTTGTCTAATAAATTTAACACGGGTCAAACCGTGGGATACATCTAGTAGATTTATAATTTGATTTTTAGTAAATCTATACATATAATAATCTGTGTAATGTCAAAATAACAGTATTTTACTAAATGCATATGAAAGTATACACGGTTTCTATAAAAAAGCACCTTTGTCTATCTGCCTGTCTGTTTGTTCCGGGTAATCTCTGAAACGGTTGGACCGAAAGAATAAGAAATAACTTAGGCTACTTTTATTTTAGAAAAATTATTAGGGTTCCGTGTAAAAATGAAAAAAGGGGTTTTAGTAATCCACGCGAGCGGAGCCGCGGTCACAGCTATTTTTAATATAAAAATGCCTATAAAGGTTTCAGTTATGGAGAAATAGTACAATACAGTATGATAGAGTTGTTTGTGATTTATACATATACCAGCTGTGCCCGCGTCTCCGCTCGCGTGGACTACAGAGTAACGTCGTTTAAGCGCATGCGCGATTGTGCTGCCCACGCTCACACATGGAGATCACCCGCTAGTTACTTTAAAGACAAAAATGCTTATTATGGGTGATCCATAGGAGATAGACATATGCTATCGCTGACTTTTTTGTAGGTATTTTTAAGGTAGTACATTATTTTGATACATGTCTTATGGTTTGCAAAGCGTAGGCCCCAAAAGCGACCCTTTTCCTAATTGATTCATAATTAACGTCACTGCTTATTTCGTATGTTACTTTACCTAACAAAATATATCCTATAACCTGACCAGATCACTAATCTATGAATTCCAAATTGAGAAACCATGTAAATCGAATAAGTGATTTTCTCGTGAAAACAACATAAAGGGACAAACAGACAGAGAGACGTTGAGTGTTATAATATGTATAGATAGATGTGTTACACAATATACCATAGCGGTAGGAGTGAATCAGCCTTGGTCGACGGTGTTATTTCCCTGCCACACCGTTGCGACATTGTGTAATAAAGTGGCTGGTCTTCATATTATTGCTGTTATTGTTTTATTCATCCGTCTATATACATGGATGTTCCTATATTTATATGAGATTTATAAACTCCAGCACCGTTTCACCGATCACCACGAAAGTTAGGTTCAAAGTGTTTTTTTTCCATTGAGGTAACTGATATATACTTCATATATATAAGTCCTAACTAACTCATCATTGACCAGCCCAAAGTACAAAAGAAATTTGGAGAACAAACATGTGGGACATTATATTGTATGCATGCAAGAAGGAAATTTTCGAAATACAACCCGTAAGGAGATAAAAATGGAATGCAAAGTTTGTATTTTCAGTATTATTGTAGTCAGATTTTAGGCCTATTCCAGAATAACTTCAACGCCAGTCTGATAATTTTAGTACAAAACAGTGTGTTGGTGGTTTGTTGAATTTGTGGAATGGCAGGTCACGACAACTGTTGTCAGTAAAGTGTCCCCCACACTTGACTCTAACAAAAATTAGCATTTTAAAGCTGAATCGAAAAATGGTTTTCACACACTCGTAATATTTTTAAACGACCCATTCATTCCCACACCATAGGTTACACGAGAAAAATAATAATTCCCACTTTACGTGTAAGGGGTACCCCACAACATTATTTTTCTTTTCATGATTTTATTTTACCACTTTGTCGGTACGATTAATATGTATAGGTAGGTACCCATACTAAATTGCACCTTTCTAGGACTAGGAATATCTAAGCTAAGCCGCGGACACACAGACGAAAAGTCATAGCGAAGCTATAAGGATTCCTTGTTGACTTCCGAAATCTTAAAAGATTTATTTGAAAAAAAAAGTTTCGTTTTCTCTAATTTATTGCGTCGTGATGTTCATATTCCTTATAACATACTTTAAGTCCATTAAACATTACTTCCCGAAACATATAACGGTACTACATAATGATTTTGATACCTATTAATCCTTAGTATAGATATAGCAGAGACCTTTGGCAGAGTTTACTATGCACGTGAAAGCGAATATTAAGTTTTATTATGACTGTGATCGCTCGGTGTTTGCCGAGTGTAGGGTTGCCGCCTGTTATAATTTTAGTATAATCACGGAATATTATACATATTGTAAAATCATCTCTACGGGCGTGATTGAATAAAACGAGCGTATAATTAACTGGTAAATTACCAATATCACATCTTAAATTTTTTGAAGTTGTCCTTCTTTTGAAGTTTTTAGTAGAGGGTAAAATGGAAAGCTGCGTGCGCATCTTGTAATGGATGTGGACATGATGAAGTAGCCATCAATGGTAATAATGTAAATTCATTTTATATAATTTTTTATTGTGTAAAAATAATCAAATATTATTTGAATTCAATTTCATCCTTTTTTACATTAAGTTGTTAAATATAACTACATTTAGAAGTCGTTGTTTACTTTTTTAAATTGAATTATACGTGTTTTAGTCTATAATTTTGTCTCGCTCTCGGAATTTCACTGAACCTAGATGGCACCCTAGCCGAGCGACATTGGCGCAAAGGACGCGGCCGCTCGACCGGCCCGCGCCGCACCGCACTCCTTCCTCATTACTACGTTCTAATTATACATCTAATCATGTGTCTTCACGCTGCTGTATCTAACGGGGCAGTCATTATAATTACCACGTAATAGTGTATAATATGTTAAGTTCACACATGCAATGATCAGCGATGACGAAAGAACAAAACCAATTGTTTTGACTTTTGAGTGTTCAAACATCTCGTAATCAACCTTTTGCTACTTATAGGTTCGTTTCCAGAAGCAATTTTTGGGACTGTACCTTTTTTATTATTTTGGATTTTAGCGTTTGGCCAGAATCTCATCTGATTAAGTAACGATGTGGCCCAAGATAGATTTTTTTTTTTCGAACTGACCATAGTCTTAGCCTTAGGGGCCCTGGAGCCTTTACGGCTTTTACAGCTTCACCGGGCTTGCGGGCGAGTGTTTAAGGCACTCGGCCACGAAAGCTTTGCAGCCAAGATAGTAACACGCTAAGCCTAATGAGAAGGACTGGCTCTAAAGTGCAGCTGCTTATACCAACCTATATAGAAGCTTGCATATAGATATTCAACTTTGTATCTGATAGCTAGTCAGACGGGCGTCAGAACATGGCCTACCACCATCACAGTGGCACCACATCACCGGCTTAGTGGTAGCGTGTACGGACATCGCGTAGATCGACGTGAGTTCGACTCCCTGCAATGAGCCTGAGCTTTCGGTGAAGAAAAAACATCGTGATGAAAAACCGTAGCATGGTGGTACTAATGCCCTTAAGTTAAAAATCTGTGTCCAAGCACCTATATGTGTTCCGGCAGCTGCACTTAGAGCCAGAGCTTCACCTATTACCATCTTAAGCCACTTCGTCACTTAACATCTATTGAGGTTATGGTCAAACACCAAATATTTAAATCAAAGAAATATTTTAATGTTTAAGCGTTAAAACAGACAAAACATATTAAGCATCTGATTGGTAAATCTATGAATACTGAAATGTTTCCTGCTCGAGTCCTGTGCGCCACCTAAAAAGTTCATCATACTAAAAGTTATATTGAAAATAATCGTTCTAGTAGATCATACCTCAGTGATACACAGCGTTGCCATGCCTCTCTTTTTATCTATACTAATATAATATAAATAAAGCGGAAGAGTTTTTTTGTTTGTTTTTAACACGCTAATCTCTGGAACTACCAGTCGGATTCGAAAAATTCTTTTTGTATATGATTGTCAGATTCACGTGGAATATTATACTCGTAGGCTACCTAGAATTAGGCTACACCTCTCAGCTAGCCTTAAACATTGATTTTTGTTAAGTAGAGTAAGTCTGACGAAACCGCGCACCTGAACTGCTTAATCCGCGTGCGCTGGCGTAATGGTTAGTGATAGGTAAATATAATTTTCTACAAATATATTGGTCCTTAGTACGTCTAAAAAAAGTCCGCGATACTATAGCTCATCTCTTATACATAAGTCAAAATAATATATTTTGTATTTTTTTTTAATTGAAAATTGAATAGTGATTTATGAGTATTATTATTATTAGTCTTGGCATATTCATCCTTTCGAACAAAAGTAATTTCATCATCAATACAATTTTATGTAGATAAACTTTGCCCTATATAGCATGTTATTTATAACAATAATAATAAATTCTTTATTGAGTCACTCATAATACATAGCATCAGTGTAGCTCTGGTTCCTAAACTAGGTTAGCCTGTATTTCAGGAGCCATAACCAATTTGGACGAATAGTTTGTGAGATAATGTAAAATTAAAATAAGTCAACACTCTGGTTGGGCTTATGACTATAGATGTAGTGGTGCGATCGAGCCGTGTTAGTTGTAACGCATAACCCTGGCCAGCCGATAAAAATATTGTCTATGCTGAAGTAGGTATTATAAATCATCAATCAGCGATTTCTTTTAAATTATACGCGGGTGAAACCGCCGGCACAGCTGTCACCGTATTTCAGTATAGTATATATTGATGCGTCCCTTTTTGTCCTGTTGTTCATAAAAATCCCAAATTGACATCCTTAATAAAACAAAATCTACGAAAAATATGACTGGAAGCGATTTTGTTTTGTTGTTTATATATTGTTTGTTCTATATTAATAAGCTATTACTGTCCGCTTTATTTAAAGTATATATATATATATATTTTACTTTACAATAAAGCGTCCCTTATTATCACCCAGTTATGACATCCTTACTGATACATGGATCTTTGATTTGATTTGATTGATGAACGGCTTAAGTTGAATGCCATGTTCATAATATATCGATACACTCGATACTTAAATGTTTCTTTGCTTCGGTCCCGAAAAGGTGCACTAGTTATGACAAACGTATGCGGTATGCGTTGTAAACAACTGTGGTGAGTGTAGGGTTGTCAATTTTGTATCAAATATTTTTTTCCACCACGCTAGAATAATTAATTTTAGTTTACAAAATTGATCCTTAAAAATATGTATTTAAAGTCGAAACAAGATTGAAATATTTAATATGATGAGAAGAAATAGAGAGGTAGAGTACAGAGAAATCTCTTTGAAGATTTCTTTCTACTTAGGACAGCCCGATTGGGGAAATACCTCTGCCCTACAGTAATAGATCAAAGCCAAAAAACCGTGTGTTGTGTACCTGTGGGGAGTAGGGTTTCCAGAGCTCCTTGGAGAAGGGGGTTCAAAGTCGGCAACGCACTTATTAATTGTTATACCTTTGGTGTTACAAGCGTTCTGGCTACGGTAACCGCTTAAAACCAAGCGGACAGTACGCTTCTTTGCCAGTTTAGTTGTAAATCAACAACTAATTGACTCGTACTCGTGTATTAAATGTGTATAAAATCTTTAAACATATACTCGTATAAGTTTATTCTTTTATTAGACTTTTAAATCGGTTTCCTTGGCACTAACATAGTTATTATTTTTGCCATTCAGTATGCCATAATTCTTTGCCAATGAGGCCGTTAGGGTTGGTAGTCTACCAAAGAATATATATTTTTTGTTTATTTGGTGACCCAATATCACACAAGGTCATTTAATTCCCAACTAAGCAAAGTTTATATTATGGGAACTAAATAGCTATATACATACAAATACACAACTGCACATACATATAACTGACGATTATTTTGCTTATCACTAAAGTCAGTTATATGCGAGGATCGTACTCGAGACCTCGACCCAATGAAATTGTAACAATGATAGCTATCCTATCAGGAGCCGCGTCGAAGACCGTGGATTCGAGTCCAATGAGCATAAGCTTTCGGTGAAGTGAAATATCTTGGTGAAAATATAAATTAGTCGTGATAGATAACTGTGAAGTTGAAAATTTGTTCTACACCTATAGAGTGTTTTGGCGGCAACACAACTGTTTGAAGCCGTGTTCAATGGAAGGTATACTGTGTTACTATTTCCACTTAACATCAGATGAGATTGTGGCTAAATACAAGTAAAACAGAATTAAAAAAAGAGAATAAATAATAGGTAACATTCTATTTTATTTAGGATTGCGATAGTGGCAACCCTGACGGTTGAGCGTCGATGACCGACATGTCTTCTACATTGCTATTGCAAAAATAGCACACAACACACTTGAAACACATAACTTAGTATATAGAGATATGTGATCATAATATTTATATTTTTATATTTAAACCGGTCTATACTATATTCATTTAATATTATTTTTATTCTTTTAAAATAAACGTATATACGTAACTGTATATACAGTTCATCCCGTTTTGGCTCTATTTGTATATTAAGTTAGTTTGAAAGATTAACATGTAAACGCAGTAGGATTTCCTAAATAAATAAATAAACAGCACTCTTATGTACACTGTACAGTACTTGGTATTCAGCTTTTTACTTCTACGTATATTAGGTTACAATTCTTTTTTAAAGCTGAATATTTATTTTATATTGTCGCTTTTATTTCTTTTTCGTACATTCTTCTCCTTTTTTCCTCTTACAATTAAGGATATAACTAAAATAAAAATCCAAAATGACGCGCGTCAACTTCGAAGCGCGACTTGAGTTTACTTTTTAAGAACGATTGTCCATATATATTATATTCCAGTAGGCAAAGTTAAATTATTTGCGCGAATGGACAAAATAACAACTTCACTTTTTGCTAACACTCGATTAGTACTAAACTATACCATAGACTTGGCGATTCTGTCTATGGTTAATTTGAATAACGGTTTAAATGATACATTCACCTTAATAATTTCATTATAATTTCTAGATATTATGTTGTCTGTCCGCTCGGATTCCGAGCATTACGAGAATGAGACGGCTATTATTAGGACGAGTTTTGTGCGACAGAGATGGGGGATATTATATCGGTCACTTGGGACAAATATGTGACATTAATATAAATATTTCTGTTGTTGTTTTGGAATAATACATTTTAATGTATACACACAGAAGTATTGTAAGGTAGATTAAATAATTATTAATAAGTTTTGCATTGGGGGCTAAACTAGAAGGAATACCTAGTTTGGATTCAACCATAAATTTCGTAGACGTGAGACTAACAAGATGTAGGGCACAGAAAAATGTGTTTTCTCTCTATTTGTGGCAGTCTGACTGGTGTAATACCTCTACACCCTACAGAAGATGGCAGCTAAATAACCTTGTGTGCAAGGGGTGCAACGCCGGCAACGCGCAAATAATACCAATGGTATTACAAGCGTTCATAGGCTACGGTAGCCGCATACGATCAGGCGGGCCGTATATTTGTTTGCCACCTTTGTAGTATATAAAAAAAGCAAAACACAAGCGCGTTGCCAACCTTGAACCCCTCTACCCCAAGGAGCTCTGGAAACCCTACTCACCGCAGAAACACAACACTAGGCCATTTGGCTGCGATCTTCTGAAGGGTAGAGGTATTCCACCAGTCGGGCTGCCCCAAGTAGAGAGAAATTTCCAAAGAAATTTCTCTGTGACCTTACCTCTAATACCTCCACCTTAGAAGCATAGAATAAATAATATACTCGCAAAAACTCGCCAAAGTTTTATTACAATCGAACGAATAGTTTAGGAATGCATAAGGAACAAACACACAAAGAAAAAATAATTGTATATATGTATGTATAATATAGATTATAGCGTAAAGTATGTATTTACAAGCCATTTGTTAAACTTACTTCTTCTACTACCGTGCCTCATTTCCCATGTCTTTTGGGATCGGCCCTCGTAGTTTTAATCCCCTTGGCATAATTTTTTCACTCCCTCATATTTCCCATCCAGGTCGTTAGTGGACTATCTCGAATTATTTTAGGGTCTTCCTATATGTTCATAAAGGTATTAACGGATCTTGACAATATGGTCTACCTCACGACGCATTCGTTGTAGTTAATTTTAATATCCCCCATAATTGATAATAATCTAGATTAATTTTCAAGTTGTTTTCGTATTAATTTATCATCTGTTTATTTGAACTCTAATAAATTAGCTCACTAAAACATGTTTAGTAAAAAATAATCTATTGACGTATTTTGATGGGAAGTTAAAGGTCCCGAGATAAGCAATTCGCAATCAACCACCACAAACATAGCAATTTAATCAAAATTGCTGTATAAAAATATACTCAAATGTGTTTAAAAAAAAGAAACAAAAGATAAGGCCGGTATCATGTGAAATACGGCACCAAAAGCGGCGCGTGCGCACTGAATATCCAACATGGCCGCCCCTTATGTGGGTCACGGCGAGCGCTGGCTTCGCGCCTGAGGATTACAAATTTTTTGGAATGATGTTTAGTTTTGTGTGTTCGTCGAAAGTTTGATTGTATCATAGTTTTATTCCAACAAAATGTAGCTTTCTTTAGTCACTTCTACGGCCCGCTCACACATACATCCGTCATTGTATTAATAGCGATAGACGTACGATACGATTAGACGTATTCGTGATTCGTGCAACGAAATAAATAAAAACAAATAGTCACAAATCACGATCCGGAAAAAATAACGTTTCTTCGATGTGTCAATTAATGAGCCCTTAAATATTTTAAATTTAAAGATTTATCATAATAATGTTTGTCTAGTTATTGTTTACCCATTTTTTTTAATCATTAGTTACCATGTTTTTTAAGTTGTAATTTATAAGAAAAGCTTTCATGAATATCGATTATTACGCATAAACATATTTATAATGCTAAAACAATTAAGTGTGTGGGATGTATTCTTTTATCAACATAAAATATTATAATACCTACAAACACTTGCTGTTAATCGTTCAGTTGAGCAATTGAGTAAATAAGCAAATAATATTTTGTTATCTACACTAGGTATCTACTGTTGTAGAGAGGTAAAGTTTGTATGTTTGTAGTAGTTGAGTCTCTAAAACGACTGATCAGATTATTAGAATTCTATCACTAATAGAAAAATACTTTATTCCTTAGTGATTCTTATAGACTATTTTTGTAAATAAAATTTAAAATAGTAATAAACGCGAACGAATTCGCGCTAGTGTTGTGTACTTGACTATTGTTTAAAACAAATGTTAGTTACAATAATTGTGATAGGATTTTCAGAAAACGATACAAAAAGAGAACATTTACCAGAAAGAAAGAAAGGGCATTTATTAAATGTTGAAAACACAGATTTCATTACAATAGAATTGGAATATTGCTTATATAATTTGTAATACTGCAATGTTGGCAAACAAATGCCGCATTCAACATTGAAAAGTACTTCAGCTCAAACTGTGCTTATGGCTAATTGCCATAGTGCTGGTTTTCAGCTGGGCGCGCACTAATACGCAAGCAAAGGAAACAACATCCCATTTATTACCACGCTTATATTAGCTTCACTTGTAACAAAATAATGTAATAAAATCTTAGAAGTCAATTTTAACCTACTTCTAATTGTCGTATCGAAATGAAACTTTGTGTGTTTATGTAGTTCGAATGACAACACTATAATTGGGGATCTTGGAGCTGATCTGATGATGGCGCCAGGAAGTGGATAGTGGAAACTTCAGTGGCTACCAGTAAACCTAATAGTATGGGCTTGGCCTAATAGTTAGTAATAGTTTGGGCTTGGGCTGTTGCCGATGATGGGAAAAAGTCGCGATCTGACTAAGCGCGAAAGGCTGCGTCAATAAACCTATTGTAGTACTACTTTTCTTTTCGTTGCTTTGATTACAACGTAATGTCTTCTCATACCTCGGTTTTCACAATGACTCGACATTAACATTTTACTTTAAATTTTTTCTCTTACTGTAAAATGATATCGGTATAATTTTTGATAATCAATGAAATTACACATACTACGTTTGATGTATGTCAATCTCCTCAAATTTTTAGCATTATCATCTCGCTCGTGAAAATTTGCATGGGTAGAAAAATTAACACTAATTTGTCATTAGTATACTTCAAGCACTTTTTGTTGGTAAAACTTAAGTTTCTAGGCTAATTTTTTCTATGGTAAGGTTAACGTTTCACCACAGTCTTTTCTGGTTTTCAATGATCATAGATACAAAAAGGTAACCCCAGAAAATGTGCTGGCTGGAATGATTTTCATTTCGTTGGTGATAATTTCCATGCAAACATCACAAAAAGGCTTCATCAAAAGTTTTTGCCCATTATAATGCTAACCAAATGTGGTGGTTTCTAACGCGAAACGAAAGATATAACCTCAAAACGGTTGATTGAATCCGCTCTCTAATTACGAATTTTGTATTAGCAACGTGATAGCAGAAATAACTAAATAACAGTTTAAAATTCGCCCATTTAGTCTATTTTTGTTGTATTATTATGGCTGATGCATGAGAAATGAATATGTCATTTTGAATTTGATTGATATTGTTATCGCTTTGCTATTAAGGAATAGTAAATTAGGGGGCCGATTTGTTTTTTATTTGTATTGTCTTACAAATCCATAAAAAACTATCTATCATAAATAAATCTATATATTTTAGATGTCGTCCTTAACATCGTAAAAATCTTCAAAAGTGTTTATAGACGATCTGTATGCGTATAATATACTCCATGTAAATAACTTAGTTTTGCTAAATATTTATAGCATAATCATATTTTATTTTTTATAATACTAAAGACTCATATAATGCAAAAGATCGTTTCAAAGGCATTTAATACGTTAAACAAGTCTGCGAGCAAATCCAAGAATCCGCGTGATTCATTACTGGCCAATATATAATATTTATTCATAGATATTAAATTTATTTGGCAAGATGTGATCATATTCCTTGAAAAAAAAATGTATATTAACGTCTTTAACCTTTTATTTTCATTATTTACTTGTTTTCTTTCACCGATTTCGGCACCAGACGAAACTGTTTGATCTTAGAATCTAGAAACTTTATTTCCTCTATAATGTAGTTAACAATCATTTGCATCTTGATTTTTATGACTTTTAAAATATAATCGTTAAATAGCGAGAGCTTCTCAAAGTGTCGTGTTTAATTTTTATTAATAATGAATATCTTTGGCTTTTACTTTCAATCATATTGATAGAAAGTTTGTTGAAACTGCTGCCTGTAATGAACCATGGCTTAGCAGTGAGTACCCTTTTCGCCTAACAATGTCAATTTGCAATTTTTTTGCCTTGAAGTGAATTTTGTTATTTAATAAATTAGATGTATGAAATAAACTCCGAATGGACTAATTTTTGAAGAGAAAATTTAGCACCGTTGTGATTTGAAACTCGATGAAATGAAAAAGAGACAACCATATACATTTTTAGAATTTATAGCCAACGAGAGAATGAGGTAGAATACATTTATATTATGCACGGTTAATGGTAATTTCTGATATTCATGATTGTGATCGTCGTCGGATTGGCCTAGTGGTGTGAGACAACCAGACTTCATACGCAGTACGCACGAGTGGTCAATAGTTCGAATCCCGCTGATTTAGGTAATTTGAAAATATTTTTAAAGAACATTTTTTTATCTGGAGGTTTCCCTACTGACACGTGACAACAATATAATTTATATCAAAGTATTTTATTTATTCAAACTTACGAAACGTAAAATTATCTGAAGATTTAGGGCTTAACCTAATACTGTGTATATCCATGCACACCCGCCGCCCCGCGTACCGCATAAATTATGGAGGGTCGTGTGTATTGCGTTCGGGCTCTAGTCTGTAAGTAGAGCTGGTTATCAAATACAATTTCCAGAATACATTGGTAATGCTTATAGGGTTATTAGCAAGCCAGATGAGATAATAGCAGTTGCATGACGATATTTGCCTTTATTGAAAGCACTCACTGAAGGAGTTAAAAGCATGTTTTTCGATGTAACGTCCGAGCCGGTGGCATGTAATTTATCAGTCTTGTTTACGTGTCAATATCTAGTATTCTACTACTAATTCTGGATAATTCAAGGTCGCATTGTCCGACTTCTTTATTGTAATTATTACGATTTGATTTACGATTGTAATGGAAATATTCTAGCACACCTTACAAATTCGGTAAATTTAAGTAATCAAAAGAGTTATATAGTTATAATTACCTAATTTAATATTCATCATAGAAATTTGTATTTTACAATTTTGTTATTGATCGTTTATTGAACTTATAAAACCCGTGTTACTGTTCTTCCTCGCCAGTTTTACCAATCACGTAAAAATATCATATAAAAAATAAATCTCACTTACCTGCACATATATTTTATATGATAAAAATACAAAATCATTCAGGAGAATATATACATAGCTATTGAAAATTCCTTTCCAAATTTTTGCTGTTCCGATTTTTTGTTTGCTAATTTTTAATTGATATATTTTTACTTTCCTATGTAAGGTATGATTGTTGAGGCAATCATAATAGTTACTGTAATCTACCATATTATTGAGATGCGGGCTAACTAAATGTTAGTCATTTTAGTACTCATTTAATAAATTCTTATTTTGTGCTCTTTAAAAATTTGAAAGTGACAATAGTGAAAGTGAATTCGCAAGTGTTTTGTTACGTTTCATTTTTAAGTTTTGCGAAAACTACACTTCATTTAAATTACTCTTGTGCAAAAATGTTGATTTCTTATTCAATATGCCGTTAAATTTTATTATTTGACGACCAACCGTAGTATTACTGTTACAAAACGAGTATATTTGGTCTCGATCAGCCTAACAACGGTTCGCAAATTCCTTTCCATGAGAAGTGAAAGCTCTATAATAAAATTTAACAGAGCGGAACAATTTTTTATGTGTATTAAAAAGAAAATGCATGGTCGAAAAATCGTTTGTTAAACTCGCCTTGTATGAATGAATATTATTTCATTTACAATATCAGCATAAATCTAAATTTGATAATTTATTTTTGTATCATCAGTACAACCGCTCTCGTGCGAAGACGCCTGCGGAATGAGGTCGGCTTGTTCCAATTTTAAATTTCGATTGTAGAGAGGTTTGATACCTAAAACTTTCACTAGCATTTTTATCTGTTAAAATGACTAATGTTTATTGCACGGTTTTATTTCCGTTTGAGCTTTCAAAAGTAAATTAAAACTATAAGTTTGTTGTTTTAATGTGGTCGTCATTAAATTCCGGGATAAAATTCTCGAGGTGGAACAAAAATATGCAAATTAATTTTTGGTTGTTTTTCCATACCTATTACCCAGCATCATCGGTTCATAAATTTCGGAAAACTGTTTTTCCTTGTATTCCTTTTAACTCAATTAAATTATTAAATAATGGGTTTTCCTAAATTCTTGATTAATCAAACACAAAGGATACATACAAGTTTGAGTTTACTTTTAGTTTAGTTCTACTATTAACCTTGAAGCAACTGTGTTCATAAGTAATGTCTTAATAAAACAGGCTTATAAAATCTCAAACTTGTAAGCCATTTTTACCTCGCATCTACCTACTGAACAGCAAATATGAAATGTCGGTAATAGCTAATAGCGTCTCCCAGCTTTCGTCGCTATTTTGGAATACAATTTACTTACCATGCCTTACAATCATTTTGCCGTGCTCATATAAAAAAGGCGTTAGGAAAGTTTGCTATTATGCACACCATTGTTAAATTCTGTGTGCTAAAGTACCATCACGTTCTTTGATTGTTGGTGTTACTTTGCGGACTTCATACTTGGTAGCTTAATGTTCTATAGATAAAAAAATGAATGTTAAATAAGTTACAAAAATAATGGGATTTGATGCCTTAGTATCTGAAATGAAATGTGGAATCTGAAAAAATCTGGAACAGTAATAACCCGTAAAACCGAACTTGCTGAAGATTTAGGTATTAACAAATTCTGCACGTGTAGCAAATATTGTCGTAACTCTTTCAAGAATCAAGGACCTCTACCAGCAATAGCATTTGATTACAGCAAGTAATTACAGGTGCAAATAACTCTTGTTTAAGGGAGAAGTTTTTTAAACCTATTGGTATTTTTTGAACAAGAATATTGAATTTTTACATTGTCAGAAAATCACATGATTTGCATGGACAGAGGGATACCAGCAAAAGTTAATCTTAAGTAATCTCTCGCAATCGTATTTAATTGCAATTTATTACTACATGTCTTGAATAATATATATCGCTCATTTGAAGCGACACAAGTGCAAACTTGTAAATTTTACAGTACGCCAGATTTAAGATTTTTTTATAACACTACTGAAGATTCTTAACATTTCTTACAGTAAATGACTATCTCTATATTTTATTATTGTAAATTGAACCCTGGGCTTGAAAATAGACACATGTATTTTATATTATCCACTCCAAATCTGTGAGAAAAAAAAAACATTTTTTTTGCAGTTGTGTTACTGTCGCTCCAAATGAGCGATATATGAAAATTTATTCTGCTTCACCTTATCGCTCAAGGAACACAAATGAGACAGTCACTGTTATTACGAGTTACAAGGCACGGTATCGCATCGGGCCAATTATAAATATAGACTGATAAGTACCGTTACTCTCGCATTATTACGTCCCTTTCTCGCATACGAGTTGAACACATAAGGCATGAAAGACATACGAATACAAACGAACTTGTCGCGTGCCGTGTCTCGGGTTTCCTAGTACCAAGATACACCACTTTCGACCGATATGCGTTTATGGTAGTACATTCAACTTTATACTGAATCTCTCTTAATTTAAGATTCATGTATATATTGTAAATTGATTTCTTGGATGAATGTTTTTGTTTTATAATGTTGCTAACCGTGGGGGGCAGGATTTTACTCCTTTATGAGTGTGCAATTGTTACGCTATACATACATATATGAAATTATGCTTTAAAATCAATTGGATTGATGAATTATTTTCTCAATATTCGTGGTAATAACGACTCTAGATAATCAAGCAGACAAAGAAAAAATAGCAAGTTTCCTCCGACTGTTTGCCTCTTTGGACACGTATCAAGCGAAGCGCAACAGTTTCTGGCAGTAAGACTACGAAGGTCAATTAAAGTGGAACTGACCGCTGTACAGCTAATGGTATTAGTACATCAATTCGCCGGTTTTTTTTCTGCTGCTCTGTCAATACTATGAGAGAAGTCATGATTTGATACGACATTGCCACCTTGTACAGTGGAAATTACGTAGCTTTACCACCCCAAGGAATTTTAAGATCTCCCGAATTCAATCGTTTAATAAAAAATGTTTAGTGGTAAGATACCAAAATTTTATTCCATGGGTCGCGCAACTTAGGCGTATCGTGTTCCGCAATCAGGCGGAGTATCAAGAGTATCAAGCCCCATGGTGATATATCCGACACAGTGATTATCGTTTGATTTGTCGCATTCTGAGATCAGTTATTGTATATCCAGTTACATAACAACAACGACCGATGATGGATTGCCGTTTTTTTGGTGGTCGCCGATGTTTTTGGATTATACTGTCCTAAACGTAAGGCACAGTGTAGTCTTTATGCTGTACTACTATAAAAAATACAAAAAATTTTTTTCTATCTATCATAAAAGTTCTAATTCCTACTACCTTATACGAGCCGTTTACGTTTTAATTTAAAATATATTTAAAAGAGATAGTGCGTTGATGATCACACAACTATAGCTTTATATATATAGCTTTATAAAGATTTGTTTTATTGAAATTTCGGCCCAATTTCACACGTCGGAATTCACGAATCCGCTACACCGCGCCGCACCGCACAGCGTCGGCTTAACGGAGGCCAGGTTTTCAAATTACTTCCTGGTCATAATTCATCTTTGACATGGTTTCGACATCTCTGACATTTAAGAGAAAGAACAATTTTTACGAAAAATGTATATTAAAGTTTATCGAGGATTTTTATTATCTAATTAGTTACAAATTAAACGAGTGTTAAGATTCCACTGTTTATTTTAGTGATTCCATTAAAATTAAATGTTGCGGTTAATAGAATTTTCTTTAATCTAAAAGTTAACTTTTTGTTATAAAATTAAGTTTCCCTCTTCAAACTAAAACACAATAGTGCCAGGACTGCTGCTTTGAGAAATTATTATGACTAATGTGACCAACTTCAGAACTTCAGAACAGAATTGAAGTTATGATCATGTGGATGATTACGAATAATTGATTTAATTTCTAAGAATTTCCTATTCCGACGATGGATTAAAAAAATATTTGCTTTAACTTTTTTTTGTATTTGAATTATCGAGATTTTTATTTATTCGTGTTTAAGTATATGCCTATTATTTACGTTAACAATTTTGTGGAAATTTCACAGCTCTGCGCTAATTGTAATGTTTACTGAGACAGTGATTTTGATTTTTCTAGTTTAATACTTAATATTGACATTCTTTTAGTAGTGTAATGTTAATATAAAATGACAGAAGCGAGCCTGTAAGAGCCAGTTCGTTATTGTCTATCTTCACAACTCCAGGATCTTGATTTAATTCAGCTCTAGTATAATTTTCGAACTCCCGAATAATAATCTTTGTTATTTATTTTAGTTTTTTTTTTGGGTTCTGAGCAGAGCAATTTTCTACTGTTTCTATCATAGAAAAAATTAATTCATATAATAACTGCTGCACTGGCAAAAATAAACCAACAGTTAACCTCAAACCCGGTAAAGCTGTAAAAGCAGTAAAGGCTCCAGGGCCCCCAAAGGCTAACAGAATAGTCAGATCGAAAAAAAAAACCGACAGTTAAGCAAGCTTAACTTTAAACTAGCAAACACGATTGTTTTATGTACAAATTATTTAATATAATTTACTACTTGCCATCAAAACTATCTTGTTTTGATTAGGATGATCTGAAATCGAAATGATAATAATTTGAAAGCTGTACATAATTTGAAGTATATTGATCGCATTTTAAATTCTAAATAAATACATAACGGTTAAACTGGTTAATTCTTAAATTATATCATAAGATTTACATAAAATACAGCTCACTTTTTCTATCATGTCAAATGTGGCAAAATTGTTGTGATCTTATTGGTCACTTGGAAAGCTATCAACCACTCAAAGTGTGAGAGGATGGTGCTGCTAAATATTATTAACAAGAATGTTCCAGAAGATCCTTTTTACATCGCTAAAACAAAGCTTATGAAAGCTTCAAACAAACTAACATTACTTGCATAACTATTCGTGTCATCTAGATCAGTATCGTATCCGTCATTGACTCATTTGAATTCAATACCATCGTTGACATTAACTTTATTGTTTTAACGGTTAACTTTATTATAATCTTGACCCGTTTGTACAGTTTTGTAATCATTGTTTCCTATATCGCGTTAACTGGTTCGGAAGTTGGAATAACTCAATGGTTGGAACATTCAATATCGTTGTTTAAGCATTTCCTAAATTCGTATACGCCAACAACTGTGAAACCAGTCTGCAAATGAGTAATGGCTCACGACAGCCGTCATCCTCTCTCGGCCGCGTAATATAGCGGTCCGCGAACGTAATAAGAGCTTCACCGTAACGGATGACACAAGCGGTTACGGTACCGAAGCGCCTCGGCCGGCCAGGCATCCATATTTTCAAACTCGACAGCGCAAACTTATCAATATCGCGTTCGACAACACTCCAACTATCATCGGTTGCTAAACCAAGATTTGATTCGATTTTTGCAATGGCAACTTTTCTAGCAAATTATCAAATTACGTATAGCTTTAAACGCGTGCAGCGGATTTTGTCCGTTGATAACGTTACAGTTAGAGTCGGTATCCGCTTGTTATTCAAGCGGGGTACACGCACCGTTAGCCAGTGAAAGTGCTCGGGCAAAAGTGAAACGGATGATTAGGAGTGGTGCAACTCGTTCGAGATTGGCGTAAAAAATTCGAGATCTAGGAAATGTGAGAGGTTATTGTCGGTTGGGTTTTTTTATCCTTATTTGTGTAGTTTTTAACTTTTTTTTTTGTTTTTAGTGTCAGTTTTCTTTGAGCAGTGGTTAAGTACATTCAACAAAAATATCAATATGAAATCGAATTCTCTGATAAAGTTATATACATCTTTATGGTTATGTTTGATGTCCTCGGACGTAATATACTCGCCAAGCGTCTAAAAGCTAGCAACTCATAAGCATAGGATATGCATTTAGTTTTTGCAACATATTGCGAATCGCGCATTAAAAATTTCATGGTATGTTTACCTTTTAGGTTAAATGAAGGTATAATTTGTATAATAATTATATTCAAGGTTTGGTGATATATATCATAGTATGTATAAATTGATATTTATTAATTAATAGGGAAATAAATGAGGTTGTAATATAATCCGTAAACTGGAAATCAGAAGATGACATCCCCCTTCAACAATCATTATAATCAACCAATAAATATGATAACATAATTTTAAATGTGTTAATTGCTGATTGAAAGGAATTATAGTGACCGCAGTAAAACGAGCCAGTAATAGGTTGTCACTGCAGAAGACTGGGTTGAAATGACTTGTGTGTAAATAGGGTACTGCTGAAAACTAGGTTGGAATGACTTGTGTGTAAAGAAGTCGGTATTGCTGAAAACTGGGTTGGAAAGGCTTGTGTGTTAAGAAATTGGTATTGCAGGAAACTGGGCTGGAATGGCTTTTGTGTTAAGAAATTGGTACTGCAGGAAACTGGGTTGAAATATCTTGTGTGTAAAGAAGTTGGTACTGCAGAAAACTGGGTTGAAATGACTTGTGTCTAAATAGGGTACTGCAGAAGACTGGGTTGAAATGGCTTGTTTATAAAGAGGTTGGTACTGCAGAAAACTGGGTTGAAATGTCTTTTGTGTAAATAGATTGGTACTGCAGAAGTCGTGAGTTTAAATGACTTTGTGCGTAAGTGCGGGTTCCCATCACACCCGTCAGACCGGAAAAAAGCGGCGCAGCAGTGATGTTTCAAACAATTATTTATAGAAGATTTTAATATGAAAATATTTTTACTAAGTTTTAAGATGCACAAAATAATTTATAATCTCTTTTATTTAGCTCTTCAGCCTAAACTATATTATATTCAGCTACAAGTAGTTTAGTTAGATCAAAGTCAAACCTGCGAAATCAAATATTAAGCATTTAGGATTTTATTATACGCCTTTGTTTCTCTTTATTAACTGATGGCGTCACGAAGCATTTGCAACTCGCAAGCAATATGTTACCATAGGTAGAATTTAGGGATCATCATAATTTAGTTTAAAATGTGTTTCATGTAACCATCATTCATCATCATTAGATAGGCCTTGTGGCGCAATGGTAGTAAGCCTTACTATTAAGCCGAGAGGTTGGGGTTTCGATCCCTGCACATGACTGATTTTTGTGTGATGAGCATAATTGTCAGCTGTGTATGACTGGGGGTTAAATATATATTACTAGCAACCCGCCTCAGCTTCGCACGGGTAGTAGAGTAATACATATAACTCTATTGGTTTACGCGGCGCAAGCTTGTAAAGCTCCCAGTCGGCATGATTTTTTTCGACATTTTCAACAATCATAGTAATATGTATTTCCTAAACCTTCCTCATGAATCACTCCGTCTATTGATGAAAACCGTATGAAAGTACGTTCGGTAGTTTTTTAGTTTATCGCGTTCAGACCGACAGGCAAACGCGCTTGTATTTTATAATATGTATAGCTAAATAATGATGACGATATTTTGGAATTAATTGTTTGATTTTCAAGCACCAGGCGAATATAAATAATGAACATTGCAACGCTTACCATAGCAAACGTTAACATAACAACGGTTACCATATAGATGAAAAAAATATTAAATATAATGATACTATCTAGATTTAAAAAATCAAGGTTTCTTAGACTACCTATACAATCAAACAACACAAATTTCATCCCTTATTTTAATTTAGGTGAAGAATTAAAAAAAATCTGGATTTTATAATTGAAGAGTATATGTGGTTCATGTATGGTTAATAATTATCAACAAATCTATAAACAAAAAAATCCAATACAAAGTTTCAACCCTTATTTTACAACCTTAAGTGATGAATTTTCATAAATTGAAGAGTATGAGTGCTAAATTTAAGGATAATAGATATAATATGTATGCATAATTATAGAACATTTCTTTTTACTAAACAAACTTTCAACCCTATTTTATATCCTTAACTGATAAATTTTGATAAATGCTGATACTCGTGTTCATTGTTTTTATTAAAGAGTCTAAGTAGGTACAAAACTTCAAGTTAACAGACAATGTTTTTTCACTCACCTATATAACATTTCCGAAAATCCGTTCTTAGTGAGCGTTTACATCGCGAAAGGAGTATAACTATGATAAATTTCAAGTATATATAGATTATATAGAGTTTCGGAGATCTCGTGATGAGTGGTATTTCGTTTATATATATATATATATATATATATATATAGGTATCAACTATTTAGTTACCATGATAAAAGCTATTCTTAGTTTAGAATGAAAAGGCCGCGTGTGAAATTGTGTCTCAATATAAAAAAGCTAATGTAACCCTTTTTAATATACTAGAGGAGATTATTCGTTCCCGATTATATCTTGTGTTAAAAAACCACATTATATAGATGGTATGGCTAGAGTGAACTACTGTACGTAATTTCACTTCATTCAACGGACGCTTATATGACACGGATGTCCAATGCTTACTTATTTCTACTGACCTCAAAACTTCAATGTTTCGATACAATGTGTCGTTTCAATTAAAAAGCTAATAAAAATGGCGGACGATAAAACTAACAGTTATCGTCAATGCCAACGTTATCATCAATCAAAATGTTAGTTCTACTGCTGAAAATATACTTAATTCAGTTTAGACCTCGAGAAAAAGGTCATCAATGATAGAAGAATTCCGGTTCAGAAAATATACCCGTCATCAAGAAGAAACAGCTATAAACTATATCGGCCTTCGTGATCACGTATTCCACAAAAGTAAAGCGATAGCAGAAATGGCTACTTAATTAGGTTTCTCAACATTATTATTGTTCTTGTAACATAATCCCTATTTATCTATACTTATAATAAAACGGAAGAGTTTTTTGTTCGTGTGTTTAAACACGCTAACTGACATTAGATTAACATTAGCTAGCCTTAAATATTGATTTTTGTTAAGTTGGAGGAAACGGCGTACCCGAACTGCTTTATAAGAAATATTGCTCTTAGTAGATCTAAAAAAAGTCCGCGATACTATATGCCTATCTCTATAAGCCACAATAAGATATATTTTTTTATTGAAAATTGAAAAGTCTTTTATGAGCATTATTATTAGGCATGGCATATTAATCCTTTGGAACGAAAGTTACTTCCATCATCAAGACAATTTTATGAAGTTAAACTTTGCCCTTTATAGCATGTTATTTGGATGCATAGTTTGGGAGACAATGGAAAATTAAAATAATTCAACACTCGGCTCGAGTCTATGACTATAAGTGTAGTGGCCCGAACGAGCCGTGTGACGCATAACCCTGGCCGCCCGATAAAAATATTATCTATACTGAAGTATTATAAATGATCAATCAGCGATTTCTTTTAAATTGTATGCGGCGGTGAAACCGTGCTGCACAGTTAGTGTACAATGTAATAAAAACAGAATAAAGCCACTCCTTGTAAATTTGCTTCTTCTGAGGACCGAGTTGGAACTGTGGGTCCCTTCAATCCGGAATACAGCGACGCAAGCACTGCTCCTTGGCGGTAGAAATAGTTGTCGCGGTGATGCTTTCGCAGTCGAACCTTGCTCAGATTTGACTACTTTTAAATTTTAAGATATAATTTAATTATAATATATAAATAGTATATATTATATTATATTTAGTTATGATATATATAACTTTTTATTGAAAACATGCTACATAGTCTTTTGTATATATTTAAGGATATTTATGAAATATGGAGGGTTTTAAGTAGACTGCGGACGATATCGGAGGTGCGGCGGGTGCGGTGGCACGGTTTGTGCTTAAGTAGGTTAGTTGGTCACAATCTCGAGGCCGCGCGCTCCTCGCGGGGCGCCTTCGTTATTCGGTCGGGTTGCGTTAATCTTGATCGTTTTGGAGGTTGTGAGACCGCCCGCGTCCGCGCCAGACCGGCCTTTATTAACTTTTATCTACTTATGATGTTTTACCTATATATATTTTATTTATTCATATAGAATATAATTAGAATTATTAAAGCTAATTTTGTAAATTAAATCTTCATTTGTGATATCAAAAAGTGTAGTTTTATATATCCTAATTGTTAATCTCTTATAAAAAGAATATAATCTATAACATCTTTGTAACTTTGGGATACTGTAGTTTTAGGATTTGAACAATAACATATTTATAATTATTGTTCAGTAACCGACAATCTTAAAAAAATAATATAATAAATTGTATGACAAGGATTCATTCAAATTGTCTTCGAATTGAAATTACGACATACTGAACTGATTATAAAGTTAAAATTGCCCTAGATAGTTTTTGCGGCTCAGTTTTGACGATATAAATGTCTTGCGGCGTTTCAATTCAGAAATACTGTTTTGAAATATAATTTCGACAAAACAAACATCTCAGCCCTATGTGGAGCTTGAAAGTATTATTGACCTATAGAAAAAAGTAATTGTTGGTATGCTTGTCAACAAAATATATAACTTATTTATAATAATATAATTGCAACATCATTACACCGTAATTCGGTCGCATAGTAATAATCTTGATCCTTTTGGAGGTTTAAAGAACGTAATCACTCGTCGCGTAAATTAATACAGGTTTCTTTTAGAGTAGTTTTATTATGTTCTTGATCTAGTCGGGTAATGCCGACCAGTGGAGTGGTTAATTTGCGGCGTAGTTGCGAAATAAACGTATAGTCAAGGTGAAGGTTGCTCGAAGGTAATTTTATATATCTACTATCTACAAAGAAAAATTGTAACCTTTATTCTATGTATTATTAGCATGGGGACTCTCCTGAAAATTTTCGCGTTTATGAGACTACTAAAATCTTATTATAAATTATAGATTTGCCAATTAAAAAGTAATACATATTACTACTACTATAGTCATAGATCCGAGTCGAGTGTTACATTATTTTTATTTTACATTAGCTGCCAAACAATTCGTCCAAATGACATGCTATGAAGGGCAAAGTTTATCTACATAAAATTGTCTTGATGGAGAAGTAACTTTCGTAAAGATTAATATGCCATGCCTAGTAATAATGCTCATAAACCATAAATCACTTTTCAATTAAACTTTGTTAGAAATTATCTTATTGTGGCTTATGTATAAGAGATAGGTATTAGGTATGGCGGACTTTTTTAAATGTACTAAGGAGCAATATTTTTGTAGTACATTGTATTCAAGTATTACTAACCATTACGCCAGCGCACGCGGATAAAGCAGGTAGGGTGCACTATTTCATCCGACTTACTTAACAAAAATCAATATTTAAGGCTAGCTATAAGCCTATACTATTCCTCGTGAATCTGGCTATCTTATACAAAAATAATTTCTAGAATCCGACTGGTAGTTTCAGAGATTAGCGTGTTTAAACAACAAACAAAAAACTTTTACGCTTTCTTATATTATTATATATACTATAGATAGATAAATGATACTCAATTCGAAAATTTAATTTTCATCAAATGTCGACCGAGTTTGATACAATTTTGTAGACGGGAAGCATACGTCATTCCATAATTGATAGGCTATAAGAAGCGTTAATAATAAATACATTTATTTAGAAATTGTAAAAAAAATATGACGTCTCGACCGATTCTTATGAAATTTTGTACGCAGGAATTTTTCATTCAAAGTCTCAATTGATATACTACATGAATTGACAACATTATGAGTAAAAATAAAATTACGGTACGAAAATGCGTAATAAACACGTGCGGAGCTGCGACGCTCGGCTAGTTTTATATAAGGATATACCATGTTAATTAATGTATTTAAAATGATGTGTGTAATAAGTAATTATTTTGTGTGTGTTACCAAGATTCGTTTACGTGGAAGCACATTAATTTCATCGAAATCTATTCAGTCGTTTTTGCGTGATCGAGTAACAAACATCCAGTCTTACAAACTTTCACATTACAATATTAGTAGAATAATATAGATATGATCACTGTCGAGTCGTAAAAAAACAAAAGCGGCAAAGTAGGTCTGACCAATAATTTGGCTAGCAAAAAAGTAATACATTTCAATTGTATCCATAGGCATTTATAGCGAATATTTGGCTATTAAGCTTTGGGTAGCGTGTTCGGACAACGCGTCGATCGACATGGGTTCGAATCCTATAATGAACCCCAGTTTTCAGACTCTTTCTAACGCCCTACTCAAGTTGAATGAAAATCTATCACCAAGTATCTATAGGTGTATTCTGGCAGCTGCACTTGAGAGTCAGCCCTCCCGTTAGCCTTAGTGTGTTATCATCTGCGGTCACATCAGCTGGTGAGATTGTAGTCAAAAGCCCTGTGTGAATCTACTGTATTGTTATTCAAATGTACAAATGAATAGCTTTACGTGTATTTTTTTTTTTTTGTTTGGGAAAGATATTTAGTGGTAAATTATAAGAGATGAACGTTACAAATTTTCCGGTGTAAAAACAGTGGGCGGGTAATGATGTCTCGTAAAATATTATTAACGATTAACTATAATTAGAGTTTTTATTATCGTCTATGTTAAGAGAACAGTATGAAAATACCTTTGTCCTTTTCACACGCGTAAAGATGGAAATAGCAAACGGGACACTCAGTCTAGCTAATGTACTCGGGCCCTGCCACCCGTGACTATGTAAAACTTTTTTATTTATACAACTAAGGTGACAAACGAGCGTACGACCCGCCTGATTGTAAGCGGCTGCTGTACCCTACGAACGCTTGTAACACCATAAGTATCAGTAGCGTTTTGCCGACCTTGAACCCCCCTTTCCCTAAAGAGTTCTCGAAACCTTAATAACCATAGGAACACAACGCAGGGTTATATCTAGGTCTCTTTCTAAGCGTCGATACATGATCCTCCACGTACTCACTTAGATTGTCCAAAAATCTTTCAGAAAGAAGTCTCACATTGAATTAGTCTGAATGCTATCGTCACATCCTATATAATTTTATCCCCATAACAACCGTTTTTTTAGTGGTCTTGCCATTTATAAAGATTAAGGTGCTTTATAGCTATACTGAGGATTCTTGAACTATCTGACTTCGGCACGATTTCAAATACCTGTATGCTGGGATTTTTGAATTAGAACAATCACTTGTCACATATGCTCTTTGCACTTTTATAAAAATACATAAACTTGTAGGCATCAGTATTGTATTAAAGCATATATCTCGTTTCCATACATCATTAGGCAGTGGGCGGGTCTGTATTTTAGAATAGACATATCTTCGTAATGAAGTGTCCGTGACAGCCCTGTTATTTGTTAGTGTGTCTATTCATTTGCGTATTCGGCCAGCCTTGACGTCATAAGGGCAGTGTTGCGTTCATTTGTTTACTTAAAATAGATCTATCTGTCTGTTATAATGCCATGCCTCTACTGGGGCATGCAGAAGGAATGGAGCATTACTTGCCTCTATCAGTGTAAAATGGTTACGCTCTCTATAGATTTATCCCTTCATACATGTGGGCCGGTTTATAATACAGAGAAAAGCCAAGCCCGGTGAAGCTGTAAAAGCTGTCGGATGTTTCAGGACCCTTTTGGCTAACAGTGTCGCCAAATAGAAAAAAAAGACAATAAAATACATAGAAACAAAATCCCGCTACGGGACATATCTATCGTACGCATCAGCTCCATACGTGCAACTGACTTGGGATGGGAGCACCATTGTCAGTTTAAAATACCGTTGTTCAATCTAAGACGTAGCCGTAAAAGAAAGACGAAAAGATGAAAAACAGGCATACAAGAAAAATCTGCAAAAATATTATCAAGCTCAAGTGATTGTTTGTTTGTTTGAACTCGCTAATCTCTGGAACTACCAGCAAGATCTGATTTTTTTGTATTTTATAGACTATTTATTATTGCTATATAACTTATGCTATATGCTATATAACTTCACGCTACGGCCCTAATAAGCGGAGTAGAGATCATGAACTTCAAGCAATCTGGCAAGCTGTAAACAAGTACGGCAATTGAGAATAACGATATAAGGTTACACGGGTACGTTGTGGTGGTGTAGTGTAGAGTTGGTCAAATAAATTTAACACGCGTGAAACCGTGGGATACAACAGTATGAAAAATCAAATTATAAATTTTTATACATGGCATGCAAATAACAAATTTATGTGGACACATGTCATTGTAGCAATATGCAATATCTAGAAGTAAAATAAACTTTTTATAATTCTGTCAAGTATGAAAAGGACCCCTCAAGTTATGATATCTGAGTACGTACCGCCGCCTTATTATATATCTCACAATAGCAGAGCGATAGCAAAAATTGCTAAATATTTGCTAAAAAATGGCGAATTCAAATTATGTAACAGCCATAACAGAGCCATAGCAAATTGTATGACAGTGCTGCCTCTGTAGAACAATCGGTAAACTAAATGTGCACTTTTCTCTATAGACTTGGGAAGGTTTTCGTATTACGTATGAGTTTTGCAAGCAATAGCCGAGCCATCCGAGAGCATTTTGACCTGTCAAATTGCGATAACCCTTGTAGTGATTTTTTGATCGATTGCTGATCGCTTTGCTCAATAATTCTTAGTATTTTATTATTTTTTGTTTGAATTGTTAATCTAAATATCAAGTGTATGCAATTATCCCATAAAAACGTTGTTCTGCTTCGTTTTGAACCTTAATTTATTACAAACATGAGTATCAAATATTAAGTGTGTGAAGTGTATAGCGATAACAAACAACATTGGAGTGTTAGTGCATATACTCGTAAATTTGGTTTTTAAGAAATTCACTTTTCTCACGAACCCTTGTCCTGCTACGATATTGAATTTTACGTCTCCCACCATTCGTTATCCTATATAAACCAATTCCCTTTGTCACAAAGTTTATTTATATAAGCGTATTTTGTGTTGACAAAAGTATTGTGTAGTGAACATTATTAATCAATTGACTGTGCCTTCGACATGGCTCGTGCTATTCTGTTGATGGAAGCTCTAAACATCGAAAATAGAAGGAAACAAAATCGAAACTCAGCACTATTGAGACGTAGCCTCCGAGACCAGGCCAAGGCGTTGGATTTGTCTGGCGCTGAATTCAAGGCACACTACAGACTTTCTAAGAAGTTATTTATAAATTTATGTAGAGAGTCACAACCATACATGGGTCCATTGAAAAGGAGAACAAAAGTGAGCGTACAATGTAAGGTATGAAAATTGGAGTGAGATATTATTGTGCTTGATTGACTTTTATTAGAATTAATTTAATAAAGGTATGATATTACAGGTGCTTACAGCGCTGTCATTTTATGCTACTGGCTCCTATCAAAAGCCAGTGGGCATAAGCTACCTTTATGGCCTCAGTCAAGCCAGTGTGTCTAATGCTGTTAGAGAAGTAACAATGGCTTTAAATAGACACACTGTTTTAAAAAAATACATAAATTTTCCTCAGACACAGCAAGAAAGACAAAGAATTATAAATGGGTAAAAACAAAATAGAACATTTAAAATCTATGTATCTTCAACTTAAGACAAAAAGTTGTAATTATGATAAAATGTTTTAGATTTTCGAATAAATTTGGATTCCCTGGATGCCTGGGATGTATTGATGGTACTCATATAGCTCTAATTAGGCCAATCGAACATGAGGAACGCTTTTATAATAGGAAACTATATCATTCCAGAAATGTTCAAATAGTAAGTAATTTATAAATGAACAGTATTTATATGTTTCTTATGTAACAATTATTTAAAAAGTCATGTTTTTTATTTCAGATATGTGACAGTGATTTAAACATTTTGCATATTGATGCATCATTTGGTGGTGCTACACATGATGCATATATTTGGAGGAATTGTGTAATACATGAATATCTCCAAAATCTTCACAGTACAGGAGAAGCCGTCTGGTTACTTGGTTGGTAAAAATATCTTAACATATTACAGACAAATATATAATTACTATAATTACATAATTGTTTTAACATATTGAATTTATTTTGCAGGTGATTCAGGATACCCACTGAGACCATGGCTTTTAACTCCTATTGTAAATGCTGTGCCTGGTAGTGCAGATGAGCATTACACTAATGTTCACTGTCTAACTAGAAATACAGTGGAACGTTGCATTGGGGTTTTAAAATCTCGTTGGAGATGTTTACTATCTCATCGAGTATTGCACTATGACCACCAAATCGTGGCTAAGATCATAAATGCCTGTGCTGGTTTACACAATATATGTAACAGAAACCAACTGCCAGTACCTCATTTACCAAATTCTGACACACGGAATGATCTACTCTACCAAATTCCTCAGCTACCATCAAATCAAAACGAAGATTCCAGTTTTGAGCAACAACTCCTCATTAGCGGACGACAACAACGAAATCGTGTTGTTCAAAGATTGTGGTTAGCACAAAGATAGTGATTTTTTTTGCCCTGCCTTTAATATTTGATTATTTTTTGTATTGTTGTTCTATGAGTTTTTATTTCATTTAAATGGTGTAAAGTATTTTAAGTGGAAATTTATATTATAGAATTGTATTAATAATGACTCGCTTTATTATTTTAGTAAGGAAAAGCACATTGTTTATAGCTTATAATAAAAAAAATGATTTCATTTAATTTAATTTTATCATTACTACTTAACTGCTGTAGACAAACGCGTAACATTGGGTAACTCTTATTACGACCAAAGTTAAAAACTAACCTGCAATGATAGTTTTATCTCTATTTGCTTTTAATTGGTATTATATCAAAACTGCAGAACCATTATGCCTCAAAATTTCTAAAAATCGCTCTAATTAATCCCTTTAAAATGTCAACATCGTGATTCGTATTACAACTAGCTAGTTCGCTAAGAATTTAACAGATAGCATGCTATAACTACAATTTTATTGTTCATAATTCTTTTTAAATAATTTAGACTTCGAATGTAGACTTTGAATGCTTCAAATTTGAGTATGTAAGTTTTGTTTTTTTAAAATAGTGTAAATAATAATTGTCAACTGATAATTAGGACTGTTGTTCTCGTCATAATAAAAACAAAATACATAAAATTATTTTAATTTAAAAAGTTAATTTTCTTTGTCGGCTGTTCGTATATTTTCCCTTTTTTCTATAATCGCCACAAGCGCGCGCAACGTATTCGCTTGCAAGTGCGATGTCTCCGCCTGCAAGCGCGAAGCCTCTGCCATTATTAAAGCAGCATTGGCGAGATTTGTTGCCTCTACTCTGCGCCGCTCCAAATCCATAACCCACTGCTGGTCGATTCTAGATTGAGCTGAAAACGTAAGATTTTAATTTTAACTATTAATTTAATAGGATTTTTAACATGGCATTTACAGTAATATGTAAGTGAGGCTCATGTGCTCAAATGTGCTCTCTCAACTACAGAACACAGCAAGCGATAATCATGATTTTATAACAGTTAGCATAATGATTTTAAGTTAAAGTATAAGTAAAACATATCAGTAAATTATAAGTTACATAAGAAATGTTTTATTATTTTCTGATTTACTAATATTTGTATTTAAATATAGATAACACTATTTTTTAATATAAAAGCTTATTGATATGGTGTCATATCATTTAATATGTTCAATTGAATAAAGTATGCTCAGGCTAGTAAAAATTTAGTTTTACAAAGTAAATATTTAGTTTTAAAAATAATTAGTAATGTCTCCTAAGTAGATAGTATACTCACTGGTAGTATTAGAGATACTAATTCTACTGCGTCGTAGGAGAGGGCGGTCAACATGAGGTCGGCTCACAGGACTCTGTGTACCTGTAATTTTTAAAATTAATTGTTTCTATTGTGTCTTTTGAATCAATGGTGGTTCAGTGGTAGAGTATACAAACATTGCGTCGATTGAGGTGGGCTCGAATCTCTGAAATGAGCCTGAGATTGTAGTGAAGAAAATTATCGTGATGAAAGCATAGCATGGTGGTAGGGCTTTTTCGACAATCGCATTGCTAGCTACCACCCTCAAGTGAAAAATCTGTCGACAAGCACCTATAGGTCTGTTTTGGTAGTTTCACTTAAAAACCAGTCCTCCACAAGGTTTAAAATGTCACCATCTTGAGCTAGATCGTCTCTTAACATCAGGCAATACACTACCACTAAAATATAAAAAATTAAAAATACTATAATTGTTTTTTGAAATTACCTCTCTGTGGTTCTTCTGATACGTATTGCGGTAGTGTTTCTTGTTCAACTGTAGAGGTGGTCCCAGTTATTGGAAATTCTGAACTGTCTGTAAATAAACAAATGTATACTTATAGCAATATACATGAAACCAATATACATAATATACAAAAAAATTCGTGAATCAGATTTACAACTTCATTTCACCATAATATGCTAAAGTCTGTCACAATAAGAATCACGAATGCCTTTGGAAGTTCAATATCTGCACACAATACATTTATATAATATGTACGAGAGTATAAATTACATAATTGTATTAGGGTTATTCACTTGGAAAAAGCATTTTTACAGACAATTTTAAAATATAGGTATAGCCATCGAAAAAAAAGTAATAAAAACATATTACTGTAAGAGGAACATACATAGAAGGGAAACACTTACACACTTTGCATGTTTGACCTCTTTTTGAAGGTGAACTTTCAACAGTCTTATGAATAGAGTTGTCATCATTTGCCACATTATCTAAAACAAATTTTGACTAATGTTACATAAAAGATAAAGTATAATAGGATATTCATGAAAATACTTGTAATGCTTACCAGATTTTTTTACTTGCTCAGGAACAGTTATTAAATTCATTTTTGGTACTTGTTCTGGATTCGGGTCAGTGTTCTGGAAAATAATTACTAAATATTAGTATTTACAAAATTGAAATAATTTAATGACCATGTACAGATATTACGGAAAATTGAAGAACTTACAAAAACAGGTATTTGGTGCTCTCTGTCACCAAACACAGCTTGCTCACCGACGATAGCCAATATTGTTTGTCTATTTCGGATATATCTTCTTGGCTGGATGGTCCACCACCAGTACCCAAAGCTTCCCTCTTCCGTTTTGCAAGTCTGGCTTTACTTTTGTATTTAATGTCAGCCCAGTACTATAACAAAATATTTTTTTTAACAAACCTACTTCATTATTTATAAGCATTAAATATAATTATTAAACCTATTATAAGTCTTTAAACAAAAGTGGTTTATTAACCCAGTAAAAAATACTCAAAGTGTACAATATGCGATCGCTAAAAATTCTGTCATAAAAATCATGCATATATACTATGGAAAAGTATAACAATCTTTTTAAATTCGGTTTAAGACAAAATTATATAAACAAATAACTCTATTTAACTTTAAAATAAACCAATCATTTCTGAAAAATAAAGCTTACCTTCTTCCAGCGTTCTGCTGATTTAGTTGATCCAGAACCAGAAGAGTTTAGCTTTGAAGCAAGATCATTCCAGTGTTTGTCGACAGTTTCTTTAGACCTTGCCCCAAGGCCCACGCCTTTGGCTAAAGCCGGACACTGGGCGAGGAACTCCAGGAGCTCCTCAAGTTGGTCATTCCACACTCTATTTGCCATTTTTTTTACTGGATCAGACGAGACATTTTTTATATAAAATAAAGGCATTCAAACAATTTACACAGTATTATTACTACACTTTTAACTTACTTTGTTATTTTAAAGCACCAGTTGATCACTTGAGAATCAAACAAACACTGAAAATGAGTAGAGTTTGTTTCAATATGGTTTTAAGTGAACCACTTAAAACCATATTGAAATAAACTCTACTCATTTTTTGTAGAATTTAAGTGGATATTAAAAAAAAAAACAGAGCACTAAACACAACTTGGAAACACGACCAGTAAGGGTTGCCAAATGAACTAGACATTTGGCAAAAATATGAAAACAAGGAAGAAAAGATGAAGAGATTAGTAAAAAAAAAACATAAGCCACAATAAATAAAAAAAAATATTTATCATTACTGTTGCACTCTCTTAGTAAATATTGAAGTGAAATTCACCATATTTGGCTTTAATATTAGAACCAATATTAATATTATTGTTATGTCATCCTTAAACATGTTGATGATTATTATTTTTTTGGTTTGTTCGAAAAGAAAGAACAGGTTCATATGACTAAATACAGTCTTTCTACGTATGCATTTCTCTACGGAAATACCATTATTCAACAGTGCACCAACCACTTGTATCGTAAGTAAAATAATCAGCTAGAGGCTTAAATAAATAAAAAAGCGCGTAACCTACACTGAACGGTTGAAGTGAAACTACTTTGAATTTGACATATTTTAGACCAATATCATGTGTTCATACCGAACACGGATAAAGTGACAAAAAAACCGAGCATTTCTGTTAAAAAGCTAACACCTGGCAACCCTGTACACAATTTAACATAAACATTTGTTCATTGTTTGATAATTCATTAGTTCCATCGATTGCTACAAAATGGTTTCTGGCGCTAGTATTATCGCAAAAGTGCATAGCGAACCATTAGCGAGCGACGAGATAGATGATTCCTGTTAAAGCAGTATATTGCGCACCTCATGCGCGACCGACGCGCAATTTTTGCTTATCGCTAATTCTTATGTAATAGGGCTGCCGATTTCTTTGAGGCAGTCGGTCCAAATATCAATTTTTACTGACTGACCGATTCCTCCACCGTTATATGAGCTATTCTCATTTAAAATTAGTTAACGCCGATGATTTTATACTAGATGACTGATACAATAAACAAAAGAAATTCGGATTTAAAAAAGTGCACATAAAGACATGATTTTTTATAATAGTAAAATCTCAAATCTAGGCCCGTAGAATTGTTATTGTTTTTTGAAGTGATTAATACATGCCAGATGGCAGGACACGACAATCTATATCTATACATATTATAAAACTCAACTTCTCTCTGTCTGTCCATTTATGTTATTTTCACGCGAAAACCACTTAACCGGTTTGCATGTTTTTTTTTTATTTTAATTCCTAGCTATGGTGCTTGGTCAGATTATAGGGATATATTTTGTAAGATCAATTAACATAATAAATAAGCAGTGACGATAACGGTGAATCAATTCAAAAAAAGACGCATTTGGGGCGCCTAAATGGCTTACACTGAGTAAATCATGCGAGATATATATCATATTAATGTTCTATATAATTTTCGATCTTAAAAAGGCCTACAGCATACATCAACCTTCTAACGATCAATCACAATAAGCATTTTTGTCAACCGTCTTTTAAGCGGAGGCAGCGATTCGCTTGTGCGCTTGACCGATAGCATTATGTAGTACACGCGAGCGGCGCCGCTGGCACAGCTAGTAATTGATATATATAATTAATTACACGTAATTACGTACATTAAAATATAATTGAATATCGTCTTTAAGTTACGTGTAAATAGAATATGATATTCAGTGAAAGACATGATACGGTTGAAGCATTATCGTTGGAACCCGAAACGGGGTTAGTAGGCCGTGCGGTGCTAAGCGGTGCTCACAGGCCCGATGCGACCGGTCAGTCAGCCCTGAACTTGATATGGGTTTTGCGATATGTATTATGTCATAACGGTATGTGTTATGCACGGCAACAGTCCAACAGTGCATTTTTTTATTGCAGAAATGTTATCATAAGTCAACACCGCCGTAGCCAGGAATTTCTGGACAGTTTATGACATTTTACTTTAACTATTTATGTATTTAAATAAAAATTATAATTTTTATATACAAAGGTTTTGAAATGCAGTAAAAATAATAAAATAAGGAAAAACATGTGGCACCGTAGGGTATAGGTAAGCCGAGTGCTGGGTGACTTGACTCGCATGCAACAAAATATTCATCCACAACATTGCCTATGTGCTGTAAACTGATCAGAAAAATAGAAGTGTAGATATTTGTAAATAACTAGAAGACACAATTTCTAGAGGAAGTAATACTGTAGTCAGGTATACATAAAACTAGTTTTCCCTTTCCTGCCTTCCCAGAACAAAGTTACGGGCTACAATCCCTGTCATTAGTATGTGTTTTTGACATAGATTTTAGATAACGCTAACTTGACGGTTTCATGCTCCCGACTCGCCCAGTCTGATGAGTGTTCACTTCAGTAGCATCTAATCTAATATTAATAAAGAAAATGCTATTATTAGTCGTCAATTGGCTTCCAGGAAGATTACTAGAAACAACATGGCCGACCTGTTTATGCAGAACAATGCTAATTAAGTTATAATCGAACTCATATAGGTACAAACTGGGTTTGTGTATGCGTTCTAAATACCGGTCGGTTTGTGAGCGTCTAATGCATTCGTGCTGTTTTTCTTTGACACGAGCTGTTCGTCCAGTAATGCAAAAGGCAGGAAAGACGTGGAAATGTACTTCCACATTAAAACTGTATTATCTATTTCACCTGTTGTTAGATGATGATGTGGTTTAACGGAATACACGTATAAAAAAGACACAATAGTTACTTTTAAAAATAGTATTTGTAAGACAAAGTAGTATAGGAAGAGTGGAAGAAGAGTTGTTAAATGAAACGAAAAATCATAAATCAAAAGGTCATAATTATGCGAATATTTGTTTGTGTTACCTGGCCACGACGCCACCGGGGAAAGATTATTTTTATTAATATCCAGCCCGTCGGCGGATGAATGCAATCGACTGCCGATAGAGACTGTGGAGTCAATATTACAGTACTAGATAAACTTTCATATGACATGCAGGGAGTTCTATAAACATGTAAAATCCCAGAAAGAATTCCTTAAAGAAGAGTCTTCAGCAAAATAATATCAGGCTACGTCTAAGACTGCATATACAATAAGTTGTCAAAAAATTAATATTTGTTTTTTTTTCTTTGCGTCCCGACGAGAGCCTAGCCTGTAGCCCTACCAATGAGCCATCATGTTCGGCGAGATTAATTTAGTTTGCTATTAATTCAACTAAAAATCTTATTAATTGAAATAATTATTTTATATTTTAGCGCGAACGAACACTGTTGGTTTTAGCAACTTTTTAAAGTAATTAATTCTTAAGTTATATGCTTTAATAATTTTACCTTTTAATATACAAATGAATTATTATTAAATATTACTCATTTGGGATACTAATTAACTTTATGTAACCTTCAAATGTAACATTGTATTATTATTCATAAATATTGTTTTACGAATAAACTATAAAGGTGTATTTAAACTGTTAATATCAATTTGTTCAAAATAACCTTGTGACAATGAAGATTTACTTTTTTGTTTTATCTAATATTAATATTCCTGTCTGTATATGTAATATTGTTTTCTAAATTTCATGATAGATATATCTATATCTTCTATACATATTGTAAAAGTCAACGTCTCTTTGGCTGTCTGTCCGTTTATGTTCTTTTCATGCGAAAACCGCTAATCCGATTTACGTGTTTTTTATTTTAATTCATAGCTATGTTATCTGGCCAGGTTATAGGATATATTTAGTAATATAAAGTAAAATACGAAATAAGCGGTGACGATAATGGTATATCAATTTGGATAAAAGACGCAAGTGGGGCGCTTACGCTGAGTAAACCATACGAGATATATGAAATTAATGTAAAGATCTACAAAAAAGTCAGCGAAGCACAATAAGCATTTTGGGGCAGTTGTGCTGCGCTCGACCGACAGCATTCTGTAGTCCATCCAAGAGGGAGCCGCGGGCATAGCTAGTTTAAAGGACACTTGATCACGAATATGACATTAAAAAAATATTAACAAAACTCAAAAATGGTTTAGTGAAAATTTTCAAGCCTATAAAAATGATAGGCTATAAATATAAGCATTTACAATAATACTTTTAGAAATAGTCAAAACTAATAATTTCAAAACAGTATTATTTTATTCTTTTGCAACCGGTTTTGGTGAAATTTTGTACACGGGAAGTATAGGTATTTCTTCCATGATAACTTTTAAAAATCATTGAAAATGTATTAATTGTCAAATACTTGACGAATAAAATTACTGTGCAACAAACGCTTTGCGGAGCCGCGGGGCACCCCTAGTATTATATAAAACTTGTTACCAACTGAGACTTGCCAAAAACGCTTCTCTTGATTCGCACGACCTAAATACCCGACTCGGTCCCGTCTAAGCGAACTTGTTTCTTAATTCGTTAACAATAAAGTTTGTTATTAATTTTGATGCTTTTAAATTAAACAAAGATGGCAGATGAATTTAGACTTTACCGCTGTAAATTATAAGATGCGGATTTGCGTATCGTTCGGTCAACGTTTCAAAGACAACCATCCATACTATAACAGTAGCGGTACTGTTAATAAGTAATTCGGTAGCTCGGAGAGTGTATTTATCAATAACCGCGTGTTTGCTGATCGGTTGTCGCTTGACTCGCCTTTGTGCTTGTTTTGATCACTCGCATTCCCGCGCACCTGCTTTTAATTATGTGTGTCTGCAAGTAACGGCCTTGCAATTAGAATCGTCCTTATATACGTCGTAACTCAACGTCAGAGCAAAGCGATAGCTTAAATTGTTAAATATCGGCTTCAAAATAGCAAATTCAGATAATGTACCAGCCACGATGTAACAAACATAAATCTGTATATGCCATTTTGAAACCGATGCTTAGCTATTTCAGCTTTCACTTTACACTTGCGAAATGCGTAATTAATTTCAACAGAATAACAATAATAATCTCTTCAGTATCGTTTTGTTAACCCTTGTGCTAAGTCGTCGAATTTCATTTTAAATCCATATTATTATAATAGGTTTACTATAGGTTTATTATTATATTAGTATACCTATGAAATTGCCGTTCTGCAGTACTGGCCATTTCAAATCAAAATAATTTTTGTTTGGCTAAGAATTCTAATTTCAAATTAATTTTATTTTAAAAACATGGAATTCTTTTTCCAAAAGTAGTCATTTGTTTATTGATTAGTGTTACATTTTCATCGCATTTAAATCTTTTTTGTCATCATGGATACGTTAAAAATTCGAGTAATTATGGAATATGAGTACCGTCGTGGCAGTAACGCGGCTCAAGCGGCACGCCACATCAACGACGTTTACGGAGCAACACTACAAACCAACGCACCACCTGTTATTGGTTTGCTCGCTTCCGTTCTGGGAATTTCGACCTGAAAAATGAACCTCGCGGTCGTCCGAAGACTTTGGTCGACAATGACGAATTAAAGGCGATTGTGGAAGCTGATACACAATCTACGGCTGAATTAGCAGCAGCTTTCGACATTAGCGTCAAAACAATACTGGTCCATTTGCGTCAAATTGGCAAGGTAAAAAAGCTTGACAAATGGGTGCTCCACGAACTCAATGATCGCCAGCGCGAAGTACGCGTCGAGACGTGCCTTGCACTGCTCAACAGACACATAAATGAAGGAATTTTGAACCACATTGTTACTTGCGATGAAAAATTGATTCTGTTTGATAACCGCAAGTGCTCAGCAAGTTGATTGGATTCTGGTTCAACATCTAAACAATGCCCTAAACGAAAACTTACCCTTAAAAAAGGGATGGTCACTGTTTGGTGGTCTAGCGCTGGTGTGATTCATCACAGCTTCTTAACAAACGGGGTGAGCATTACTGCAGATGTGTACTGTGAAGAACTGAACACAATGATGGAGAAGCTGGCACATCTCCAACCAGCATTGGTCAATCGCTCGTCTCCGCTGCTCCTGCACGACAACGCGCGACCTCATACTGCACAACAGACGGTCTCCAAGTTGCAAGAACTGGGGTTGGAAGTTCTCCGTCATCCGCCCTACTCACCAGACCTTGCGCCTACAGACTACTACTTTTCCCGAACTTGGATAACTCCTTGGCGGGAAAAAAATTCAATACCCGAGAGGCAGTACAAAATGCCTTTGAAGAATTTGTTGCCTTTCGTCCAGCTGATTTCTTTAAGACGGGCATCAATAAACTGCCACTGCGCTGGCAAAGATGCATTGATTGCATGGGTGATTACTTCGATTAATACAAATAAAAAATACATGAAAAAACATCGTTTAAATTTTTTCATATAAAACGGCAATTTCATAGGTAAAGACCTAATATATTATATTAAATGGAAGGAGACCGAAATTTTTACATAAAATTCATGTCAAAAATGTATTTGTTACACTAAATAGTCTCTAGAATATCTAGCCAAGCCATCCCAAGTTGATTTTTGAACGCATGTGTAGTGTGCGTTTGATGTTTCTGCCAGGGGAATTCCAGTCGCATCTTGATATTTCAAATGCTGGTGGGATGGGCGCCAGTCAGGTACTTCAATTCGCCAATCTTGAATCCCGGACTGATTAGAATGAGCTTATTGTCAAAAAAAAATACAGTAAACATAGTAGAAACTTAAGACAGTTTATTTTCGGTTGCCTTTCAATTATCGGATACTGTGAATATTTGTTTTAAAAGTTATTCAAGGCAACAAATCATCTAAGTACATATATTAACTAAGTAACAGATATGTTAAAAGTCCATTTTTTATCAACAATGAAAACCAGCTTTAATTATTTTGAAGAAGTTCCCCCGTGTGTCTTTGAAGTCGAAGGTCCAATGCCAATGAAAAAAGAATCGTCTAAATCGGTTCATAAACAAAGAACTTATGGCTGAACATCCATAAAACAAAAACATGAATTCGAACTGAGGACCTCCTCCTTTTTTTTAAGTCGGTTAAAAGTCACCAAACATTTTATGTAAAATTACATTTTATTTCTATAGGTTTTTTCCAACTAGAATTACTATACACTATATAGTAACTTTACTTTTTGACACAAATTCACACGGCCATTTAATTCCGAACTAATCATAGCTTGTATTTTGGTAACTAAACAGCTCATATACTTACGTATACAGGATATTTAACACCCAGAAACAACTGACAATTATGCTCATCACACTAAAGTCAGTCGTGCGCAGGAATGAAACCCGTGACCTTTCGCCTCAATAGCAGGGGCTTATTACCATTGTGCTATGAGACCTGTCAAAATGACTTATGAGTTTTTACCAATGTATGTAATCCTACAATTTCAAGAAATCACAGCATACGAAAATTATAATTACTGAAGAATATATGTAACTAAAGTAATATTTAAGTTAAACTATGAAGTACCTAACATATAAACAGTGAACTATAGTTATATAAAGATTAAATTCAATTATAATTGTATTTATATTTACAAAAAATATATGAGAGTATAAACTTAGTACGAGTAAATGTAAATTATTAAGTTGAAAATAATTACGAAATTAATGTATTAATTTTAAAACTGTAAAATAAGCTATATTTATTTTATATTTGAAAATATTATGAGATGCTATTTCCTTATATTCATAACCTTAGAAGTAATAGGATATTTGCTGAGCTATAAGTGACACAAATGACTTGTCCTCCTTGACGTATCCGTCTATAAATCGTAACCGATACATTTCTAGAATGATGTACGGATGCGTTGTGAACTTGCGATATAAGTACTTACGCGGGAAAATTACACCGGTCGAGCTGACGGCAAAAGTTGTGATTACGTTACTTACCGTTAAGTAACAGTAGTGAACGTTCCAGAATCATTCTATTAACAGGCGGCCTACGAATACCTACCAAGGCCTCTTGGGAATTTGGTCAGATTGACTGATTGATCCCTAAGCTATATTTACAACAAGTTAATGAGACAGCATTTACAACGTGTGTCCGAGTATTTTAGGTGGCTTATCCATATCTGACATCAATATTGTCGTTTGTTTGTAGATGCTAGATAACTGTGAGCGGTTACAGTGACCACTTAAAAATCTCACTTAAAATACACCAGAGGCTCTAGCCAAGTTGCCTTTCCACAACCGTTAACGCTAATAGAAGACGAAAAAAATGTAAGGAATTGACACATCTGATCACGTGATTTAACATTGTGATATGTCCATTCCATACATAGTAGAGAGGCAACTTAGCGAGGACCCCAGGTGGCACGCCATAACACCCGCCATTGTGGCACGCTCAAGGGTGTCGCGTTCCGAAACTTATATCAACCACTTCATTGCATCAAAATCATTGCTTAAAACAACAACATGCAATTGCAACACGAATATTCGTGAGTTCCGCCGAGTTTTTTTTTTTTCTATAAATTTCACACTATTTCTTGTCATTATTTTTCACACATCTGCTAAAGATAAACGATGCGCGTCAGTTATGTGCTGAACCATATTTGAAAACCAAAATATTATAGTGTTTGTTAGAGATGATTTTTGTATGACCAGGATAAAGAAGACTTAAAAAATTGTTTTATTCGAAGGCCATTAAAAATACATTATGTATGTCTGCACATTTTTTAAATTGCATTTCAATTAAATTGTACTACTTTATATATAACTTCTACTGTATAATAGTTTTTCTTTTTAATATCCTTGAAAAATACCGCGCTCTTACAAGGTTATGTCTATTATCAGCGCACAGAAATCACATCGTAGTTAAGAATAGTTCTAATAGATGGCGCTAGGTTTTTTATACTATAAACGCGTCAGACGAACCTTCGAACAACCGTATCTTCTCTTTTTAAATCAATGCTTGTATCAGCGTTATATTATCCTGATAAGAAGATAAAATACATTGCTTTCGAAAAAATTACACATTCGCGCTTTTGAATACCTACCGCTGAGAAAACAAGGTACACAATGTGAGAAATTCGCGAAATACTGTAAACATTTTTATAGTTCACACCGTGGCGATGTGACCTCGCTCTTATCACGTTCAAGGTATGCTTCTTCCTTGGTTTTTATGCAAAATAAACTTTATTGTTATAGACAGTGGAACGTGTTTTCACTTTAATGGATTGCCAGCAGTGAAAACATTGTACACGCCGACGATATTATTTTGTAATGGCATTGCGGGTAATCTTTTTCATAGTATATATTAATAGATTGTATGTACATATTTGTATTGTAAGTAATTATTTGTTCGATTGATTCAATAATACTTAGCTTAGGGATTTGAGAAATGTCGAATTACACGCCAAGACTACAATAACTGACAAGGAAATCTCGATAGCGGGATGTTATTTGCTTGGTCGCGACTACAATATACATAGTGAAAAACCAGTCTGTGTCTGGTTCAAATGTGTCGCGTTCTAGAATCGCTTAGATATAAAAACAATCTATACATATAAATAATAAAAACTACCTAGGGATTATATTCATTGATAGAATTACGTATGGATAGTTTTCTTTCCTACTCAGGATGATTACTCGATAATTTAAATAATAACTCCGAAATAGCAAAGTACAAAAAAAAAATGCAATCCAAAAACAATATCAACCACCGAGAGATCGGCGATCCATCGGCCTACGAGCCTCTCGGCGTCTGAATATACACTGGCTGATCCGGAAACGTAGCAAACCAAAAGAGAGCCACTTCGACGGACTTACCACCACGTGCACGGTGGTCACGACCCAGTCGGTTATAGATCCCTATAACCTCGCTTTATTACTAGATTATGCACCGGCTGGTCCCGGGACGCGACACGTCTGACGGTCGTTTTCAATAACCTATTTATCTGTTGTTTCAGTTACTAAAGATAGACAAATCGATCCTACTTTCAATAATATCGATATATATTATTTCCTATCGAACGTTTCTATCAATCAAATCGGGAGGATGGATAGGTCGCCTATTAGATATAGGAATGTTCATAAAAATTGAACTTACCTGCGTTTTAATATAAGTTTCAGACGAAACTAATTCTTTTTCTTGAAACGCAAACTATATACAGATATTGTATTTGTACTAATCGGGGATAGCATCTATCTATAAGATCAGATATGTTATTAAAAACGGCCGTAAGCGTGCCATGTTTGCGATCCAGTTTAGCGTGTCCTACCACCCATTCCTTGTTTCGTGTACCAGTGCTTCGAGATATAGTTATCACAGCGCTTGCTAATTTTTCATTGCGCGACTGGCTGTAATATGTGAGTAACAGATATTTGAAATAGGACAGCAATTAACGTGTCCGAGGAAAACATTTCCTAGTAGCTCGTAGTTATATTGGAGTGTGTAACAGCGCTTCAAGGTTCTCCGGAAGTGTGTATTCAGCTCGGAGGCGATCGGCAATTGTCGGTGGTTGCCGTGTTCAGTGGAAAATTTTACTTAGTTATTGGATGCTGCTACACAATAATTGAACATAAGGTTACATATCTAAACCGATAATTAATTTATATACCCCTATAGTATTTGCATTCTGTGGAAAGTAAAATCTAAGGACGCCATGTCTTCGTCTCAATTGATTTGCTGTTTAAAGTCAAATACTGTTTGGCTGCGAGGACACGACTGCTGTTTTCGACTGGATCGCTACTACCATATATCAGGTGTTTACACCCGTCATAGTGGCACGCGTTTTCGGATCACCCGGTTTATATCCAGTAATCAAGAGGGGTAGTAGGGATTTGTACCACATGATTCTCTTTTGGTTTGTCCCAGATCGGAATCGGTCAATGCTTGCAGGTCGGCATGGAAGCAGCGAACGTCAATAGAATGCTATGAGTGGTCAGTGGATTGGAAAGAGAGGTAGGGCACAGATAAATTTCTTTGGAGATTTCTCTATACTTGGGGCAGCCCGAGTAGTGGAATACCTCCAACTTACAGATGAACGCAGCCAAATGAACTAGTGTTCTAGTGTGTTCCTGCGACGAGTAGGGCTTCCAGAGCTCCTTGGGATAGGGTAACGCGCTAGGCGTCCATAGGCTACGGCGGCCGCTTACCAACAGGCGGGCCGTATGCTTTGCCACCTTAGTAGTATAAAAATCAGCGTTATTTAGGGATTGTGCTGTGCTTTGCCATCAGACATTGCTGTGTGTGTAAATACAGTAAGTATTTAAAAAAGACTATTCCAAGAGTAATATAAAAAAAGAAAAAATAGATTATAACTTAAGTGAATATGATAGCAGAACGCTAAGTATACATTCATATCTGTTCTCAAGGCAATACGCGCGTTGTTATGTTTAAAATTAGTTAAGTATTCACTTCCCCACGACAACAAAATATCTCACGGCCGAGGACCTTCCGGAGTGCATCAAAACAAATAGGTGTTAATTGTACTCAGAAATATGAATTTAAAATTAAACTATTACAACGGACACTACCCATTTAAATTAACCAATAATATAAATGCATAATATTACTATTTCAAATATATTATGTTAATTAAATAAGAGCAAAAAAAAAAAAAACTAATATTAACGTTCTCGCGATATCGATCATAGCTAAGTTATTTAATGATAAGTTATTTTGATGTGTAAATGCTGATGTAAATAAATAAAAAATAAAAATATCTTCAGTGTAGAAAAACCTTTTTTGTTTTTATGCTGTGAGTATTTGATATACTTATCAAAAATCTATATACTTAGTGAAAAAAATGATAATTTTCAAAAGTTATTTTAAAAAAGTAACCTATATCCAACTCCAAAACATAATCGACTTCTATGTGAAATTTCATTTTCCCAGCCGTTTGAACGTGATTGATGGACTAGCATTCAAACAAATTTACTGTAACATTTATAATATATTAGCAGTGCCCTGCGACTCCGCACGTGTGTACACATTAATTATTTTCAGCTCGTATTTTTATTTATTGAGGAATTAAATTAGTATATTTCCCGTATTCGAAATTTCTTAAAAATCGCTCAAGGCGTTTTTGAGCTACATTCGGGCACACAAAAAGAAAGAAAGACGATATTTTTTTAATATCGTATTCGTAAAATAATTAGATGTAACGACAGAACTACACATTTATTAATATATATATGACCATGAAATCGTTAATTTATACGCAGGCCGTCGACTGGTGGTCGGTTGGAGTCCTCACGTACGAACTCCTGACGGGGGCATCTCCTTTCACGGTTGAAGGCGAGAGGAACACCCAGCAGGAGATCACAAGACGTATCGTGAGATGCAGCTACCCCGTGCCGCCGGACGTCAGTCCGGAGGTCCAGGATTTTATTAGGAAGTGAGTCAATGTGTTAACTTTCTTCTTTAACTATTTTATGTATAAGAATCTTGTGTGCGTCTGTTTTTGTTTTTGTAGTAATCGTGTAACTTTTGATTGACTTGAGACGATGAAAGAAAGATAAATTATTGCCTTTACAATACTATTTTTTTAAAATATATAAGCTATTATTGCCCCACAACGGTCTCTCTTAGTCTGCTAGATGCTGCAGTATTGCTTTGCAGTTAGTCTGATTTCAATAAGAATCCTTAAGACAAACAGACGTTCAGCCGGTAGGGAAAAAAGAGAAAAAATACAACAAAACACGACACAAAATAAAACATTAACAACACCGTATACAATATGTACTATGTATGTATTACTAATGTAGTATGTATCTATGTATATCTATATTCTATACATATAAAACTCAACGTCTCTCTGTCTCTGCGTTTATGTTCTTTTCGCATGAGACTTATCCGATTTACATGGTTTTTCTATTAATTCATAGATATGTTATCTGGCCAGATTATAGGATATATTTTGTTACTTGCATAAAGTAATATTCGAAATGAGTAGTGGCGATAATGGTGAATCGATTCGGAAAAAAGACGCTTTTGGGACGATAATTTGGCTTACGCCGAGTAAACCATAAGAAATATATTAAATTAATGTACTACATAATTGTAGATCTCAAAAAGACCTACAAAAAAAGTCGGCTATAGCATATGTCTATCTTCTAAGGATCACCAACAATGAGCATTTTTGAGGCAAAACAATCCGACTCGACCGTACTCGATTCTGTAGTCAACGCGAGTGGAGCCGCGGGCACAGCTAGTATATTATGAAATGACAGTTTTTGGCTATGTCAGGATCCGATAGGCGGCGCTGTAGTCGAGCTATTAATTAGCGGTAAGAACATATCCGACGTCTGTCGGCCTAGCTAGTGTTTTATATTATTGAATTGTTGTTGTTTTGCGAAATTAGAGTAAAATACAAAGATCAAATTTTATAGTGAATTTTATATCAATTTTAGTGGTAAAAACTTAGGGAGACCTGACGTAAAAGAGAATCTTTGCAAATTTTTTTAATTGTCGAATGGTATTTTAAATTATTTTATTTATCAAGTTGTAATTATTTTTTTTCGATTTCTATCTAAATTAATTAAAACGTTATTTAGGTAATGGTAAATTATAAGTCACAATTAACATTCAAAATATATAAAAATTGAAAGCCTACGTTAAGATAATTTTATCAAATTTGTGATACACGGTTGAACATCTCAGGCACGTAAGTGTTCACACGACGTGTCCCCAGGCACGTGCACGATCACTATATTTTTCTCGATTAAAACGATACGCGGACCTAACACGTGTCCCTAACATATTCAATGTCTAGGATGTGTAGCGAATTATTTTTGTCTAGTTTCTTTGTTTATATGATTATATTTTTTAATGTACTGAATAACTGTGCTCCACGGTATCACACGTGTTAAATTAACTTCACCCCGCCGACCGTATTTACCTATGATTGTTCTTACTTCCCGTACTTGTCTAGAGCTTGCCAGATTGCTTTGAATTGATAAATACGAATTTTCATAGTAATATCTACAAAAATGATGAATTTTCGAACACACTTTCAAACCCATTTTTCACCACCTTAGGTGTTGCATTTCTAAAAATCTATCCTTAATTCTCACCTATAGTGTAAAAGAAACCTACATGCAAATTTTCACGGTTATAGCCCCAGTAGTTTGGGCTATGTGTTGATGAATCAGTCAGTTAGGACAAGTTATTGTAAATGTATAGATAACCTTTCTTAATAAATTGGCTATAAGACAAAAAAATTCAAATCTGCCTTTTTAGTTCCAGAGATTATCGCGTTTAAACAAAAAAAATCTCTTGAGCTTTACATTATTAGTATAGATATCATTAATTACCTTTTTAATTTATTGTTGATTATATTTTACAGATTGTTAGTGAAGGACCCCCGTCGCCGGCTCGGCGGCGGTGATGGCGACGCCGAAGAACTCAAGAGACATCCTTTTTTCCAGGTTAGATCAATGTTCCGAGGTTAGTTCATAATTTGCATTCGAATATATGCATTGTTTACATGAAATAATAACCTTTTAGATGTTCCGAACTAATTAATATGTTTACTATAGCAAAATTATTTTTAAGGGTAGCGATTGGTTTATGTTATAAAATTTAAAGATTAATTTTTAATATGACAACTATATTAACTCCAATTATTGGAAAAAGTTCTATATATTGTATTTAATACGCATCTTGATCATCATAATTTTTCGAAAAAACAAAATGAACACGGATTTTGCCCATAATACTAAATGATTGGTATCCGCGCCGCTTCAATTAAATACAGTCTGCGTACTATAAAAAAGCGGTAATCAAAACTTCGACAAATCGGCGTACTCGAGTCAGTGTGATACTGTCACGCTGACAAGCATCATTTCAAATAAGTCACTACACACTACGATATTAAGTTGGCGTATTCTAGGAGCTATTGTTTGTAGGTAGCGCGGTATGTAGTTGAATTGCAGCGAAGACCGATCATTAATTTATATCTATACCTTTAAATTTATAAAACATTTGGAAACGTCCTTGACAATTTAACGTTTCCAAAAATTTAGATAAGTTTGACAACAACCAGCATATAATGCTAGAAATAAAGATAAATTAGTCCTCTCTTGTTTTAGACTCAGTAAGACCAATAAAAGTTTTTTAGGTAACAGTTTTAGGTTCTATAATAAGGTGCCTGTACGTTACCAATTTGCCAAGCAATGTCAAGCAAGTTTTCTGTCAAAAGTTCATTATAGGGTGGATCGTTATGTGAATGATAGTGATGTCTGGAAGTGACTCCCTATCTATACACACACTAAAATAATATAGTTATTATTTCAAAATAATATAATTAATATACCTTAAAAAATGATAAACCCGACCGAGTTGCTTGCCAGGTCTTCCCGATGGCACTGGGATGATTCTCAACCCTTTGTTAGTTTTTTTTTAACGTTCACAAGTGCCTTCTTTGATCCTAACTTTAATAAAGTATTTTATTTTGATTTTGTTTGGGATCTAATATTGGTAGTAGTCCACTTTCTGAGTTTTAATACAGTTTAATATCAAAACATTAACTCCTATCTGTTGTGAACATATTAAAAATAAACTTCTCTGATAATGTAATACAGTCTACATTTTGTATTTACCAGGAATTAAAAAATAAGCCTATATTCTCAACTATGTATTTTATGGAGTTAATCGACATGGCGAATGAAGCATTCATATTAATGTGCTAGTAGTCGCCCAGTGTTCGAAATTCGACCGTAACGTTATTCAGGTTCTTTTGTCAAAGAATATCCAACATTGAAATCACACAAAAATCACAGCTCGAAACTCATTCCGTAAATCTGTCAGCAATTATTTGTTCGCAACATTTTAAAATTCTTTTACAACGATCTCTATCACACCACAGACTATTATATGTTTGACATTTGCAGTATGAATGTAAACAATGAATGTTTTATTTCATTTAATGTATTTGTAACACGTTATATTATATAAATTTTGGCATTCTGCACTTCTTCTCTATATAAACTTTAAATATGTCTATACTCTCACTCCTCTTTGCGCGGTTTATTCTTATATACATGTTAAGAAAGACGCCAAAATTTTTGTTTTAATGTCGTTCACAGAACTTAGATTGGGAGGCCGTCGCAAACCGCGAGATACCGGCGCCGTTTGTGCCCCAACTGTCCCACGCGACTGACACGTGCAACTTCGCTGACGAGTTCACGAGGATGCCGCCCACCGACTCGCCGGCGCAGGCTCCGAAGCATCATGACAAGCTATTCCTGGGTCAGTGAACTGCATGACTGTACCAAACTTACAAGTGCTGGATGGTAGGAAACAACAATTGTATTCCACTGGATCGCGACCGCCATACGCCAGATTTAACACGCGCTATAGTGGATACGCTTAGAACTGTTGCATTCCGGAATCAGCCGGTCTATATCCAGTAGTCAACTGAAGTGTTAGAGATATGTACCCGACTGGGCCCCGACCACTTACAGTGATATGTAAACTACCTATTTTTTATATAATTTTTATTAAATAATACACACAATAACCTACCCCCTAATTACGTATTTGGCAAGAGCAAAATAACGACATGAAAATGGCAAATTCATGTTGTGTACCAGCCATAATGTACCAAACAATCTGAATTTGCCTTTTAGAATCCGATATTTTTCCATTTCTGATATAACTTAGCTATTAAGAAATACGAAATATAGGCAGGGGTTTGCCTTATTCAGGGCTCTGTAAAATATTTAGTGTTCCGTATCCAAAAAAGGTTAAAGAAACAGCGATTGTAAAGTTATTCTCATCGAGAGGCACGCTTATTGAAACGGTGTTTGTTCTGATGGTTAAGAGAAAATTAAATAAACTTACTCGATATAATGCTTAGAACTTATCAATCTTCAAGGAATCGAAATAGATTCATAAAAAACGAAGAAGATTTGTTTTTCACCCCTTTGTAGAAATTTATCCTTCAGTCACTTCTACATATTTAAAAAAAATGTTTTTATCTTCAGGTTACTCGTATGTGGCGCCTAGTATATTATTTTCTGAAAACATCATATCAGATCAGATATGGATGCAGGCGACCGGGCAGAAGAATGACAAACTGAAGGGCTGGGTGGCTAAGGTAAATATTACACAACAATCCACCAACCAACGGGTATTCAATACACTTAAATAATATACCAACTAATTCGAAATAAAGTTGAAATCAACAAAAACGTGCCATTTTAAATGATTTTATTAGCGGTTTATTTAATATCAAACCTTGGACCTCCGGCTTGCATGCTAAATAGCAAGTTATAACAGTAACTTCACTATCTAGTAACACTCCTCCCCTGGGCTTCCTTCACGTTTTTCAATTTATTTTTTGAGATCAGTAACTAATCACTAATAGAAAAGCTATCTACCACAAATTTTGAAAAAAGAAATGACAGTTTTATTAATTTGCTTTTCTGTCAAAAAGTACCGGCAAATGATCAATAATACACAAAATGTTAGTTATTCATCTAAGTTTATTTTATCGCCTTCAAACTATGCTCCTTCAGAAACGATACATTTACGCCAACGAATACTCCAATCATCAAAACATTTTTTAATTGAGAATTGAGTTTAGTTCTCGTCGCGAATTATTCTTTATGTCTTGTACTGAATGAAAACGGAGGCCACGAAGTGGTAATTTGAGTTAAGGAAAAGAAAGAAGTCGGCTGGAGCCATATCTGGTGGATAAGGTGGTTGTTCGATGATATTAGTTGAGTTTTTGGACAAAAATTCGTTCACAATGATTGCAAAATGCAAGAATTTTTTTTCCACGAATCTGGCCTTTTTCGTCGAATTTGCTCTCTTAAACGCCGCATAATGCTCAAATAGTATACTTTATTTACTGTTGGACCTTCCGGTAAGAATTCAGAGTGCACAACACCGCGATAGTCACTGAAAACAATGACTTTGACTTTGGCGTAGTTTTTTTCGGTTTCGGTTCAGTTGGAAGGCGCCACTCCGGAGCTTATTGACTAGTTTGCATGTGAAACTCGTAAACCCACGTCTCATCACCAGGAACAATGCGTTTCATGAATGTTAGGTCGGAATTGACTCGTTCTACCATTTCCTCAGCGACTCTTATGTGATTGAGTTTTTAGAGAAAATTCAGATCTTTTGGGACCAGCCGAGCGGCAACATGTTTCATACCCAAGTGATTATTTAAAATGATACGAATCGACTCGTGAGACAGAAAGTTCAGCGGCTATCCCTCTCAAACTTGAATGAGGATTTTCAATTGCTATTTCCTTTACTTTTGCGATGTTAACTTCAGTTGAAGTCGTTGATGGCCTACCAGGGCGAGGCAAATCTTCCAGCATATCTTGACCGCTTTTGAACACTTTGTACGTCTCATAAGCACGTATTTTTGATAAAGTCGATTCACTGTAAGCCTTCTGTAACATGTTCAGTGTCTCCGAACACGAAATTCCATTGGCGTTGCAATATTTAATATAAACTCTTTGTTCGATATTTTTAACCATTATGAAATTCGCAATACACACTACATATGATTTAACTATAAACAGCATTGTATTTAATCTAAACGACAGATGCAACTAAAACTCCGCGCTAAAATGAAAAAAGTTGTGCCAATCTAACAAAAAAATAATAATAATTTGGAACCAAAAACAAATTATCCATTCCCGATACTTTTTTGACTAAATGTAGTTTATATCACTATTTGCGAAATGTTGTGCTAACATTTTAAATAATTTCAGGATTCGCCGTTCTTTCAAAAGTACTCGGTGGACCTTAGCACGCCACTGTTGGGCGATGGATCGTATTCTGTTTGCAGAAAATGTATCCACCGGCAGACTGGGAGAGAGTACGCTGTTAAGGTAATTGAATATATGATTAGCTTTGCCCGAATTATTATTTTCGTCTCGTTATTTAATTTCTAGTCATATTTAATGACTTCTTAATGCACATTTAGTAATCAATGTAGTAATTAAATGTACTCCTGTATACACACCTTCATAGTATGGTAAATTAAAAAACTCTCTTCACACAAATAACCTATTTATTGGGCCATTCCAATGTGCCCAAATAATATTTCTCTGCTGTAAGTTGGTTAGGAGTTAGGTATCCTGCAAATTCCAGATGAAATTGCAGCATCAGTTTACAATGTTCGTTCAATTACAATAGTTAAAGTAACAGGCTAACAAATTTCGAATCGATCAGACAAAAGAAAACTAAGTCAAAATTGATTCATCCTTTTGGGAGCTAATATGCAACAGTCAGATAGATACACATATACATATTATATGAAACTTATATTACCCCTGTGTTTGCCTCGGGGGCCTTAAATCGGTTGAGAATAAATAAATATTTTCTACAAAATCTAAAAATATTATTAATATCGCAATCAAAGAGAGATACAGAACACACGATCCCGTAATCATGAATTCCTAGGACTAAAAAATAACGCCCTCTGTAACGTTTGAATTTACTTCAGATTATATCAACTCAGAAAAAAGATATTAAGCAAGAAATCGAGCTTCTGAAAGCCTGTCAGGGTTGCCCCTACATCATAACGCTGCACGAAGTGTTTCACGATTCGGTAAAATTCATATTTCTTGGTAAATCCAAATTGTATTAGAGATATTTGCATGATAAGGTTAGACTATGGTTTTTTTATAGCAGCAAGTCACAGTGATGGCATTATGCCTGATGGTAAGCACAGTAAAATCTAAAGACAACGGCGGCCACCGAAAGTTCGGTTATCCATCGACGGTCACCGCTGTTATGCAAGCCTCTCGATAGCTGATCCCGAAACGTGAGAAACCAAATGACAGTCACTATTAAGTGTCTCAATCCAGTCGGGCATAGATCCTAACCAACCCAATTGTTTAATGGACAATTATACCGGCTAATATGCCACTATGTAGAGTGTCAGTTACACTTGGTGTTTGGTGGTCGCGATCCAGTTGAGACATGTCGTTGTGTCCACCAGCTAAACAGTATTGATTGAACTACTCTTAGATATTTCTTTTAAGTTACAGACAATATTTTTATGATTTTTTTAATAATAGTAAACTATTTTTAAAATTTTATTATAATAGCGGCACGTTATGATAGCCGTTTTGATGTTTGTCTGCAAGTTTCGTGTAAATTGATAACTACGTTCGAAGATGCAAATTGCTGTTACTCTTCGGATCTTTATCGGATATTATACATTTAGAACACAAAATTAATTTATTACACTGATTTCTAAACTTTATATATTATGGTCTAACTATATATAATATGGACCCGCGAATAAATCTTATTACGTTTTTACTAACAAAAAAACGGTGCCATTTGACAGATTCCTTCATTTTTAACAATTCGAAATTTAAAATGACACCAAATACGATCGTCACATATAGGATCGCTGCTCAGCAAAACTACTACCTCCAGCAAACTTGCGTCAACGCTCAATGCTCAAAAACTTATAAATACAACTTGTATAAGATTTTTTTTTCAATATAAATTGTCATATCATTTTACTATTGTATTGTGTCAAAACAGCCATCATAGCGTGCCGCTACATTAATTATATTTTAAGGCTCACTGAGATAATAATTTTTAAATAAGTATAAGTATCTTATAATTTACCTTTTAGTTAGCAACTCTACTCATATCCTCTGAAAGCTGTGACGTCAGTTGTTAGTAATGAAATAAAAGGAAGTATGTATATCGTTATGGTCTGCGCAGGCGTTCACGTATATAGTGACGGAGCTAGCGGCGGGCGGCGAGCTCGGCGCTCAGCTGTCCACGGGGCTGCCCGAGGGCCTGGCGCGCCGACTCCTCGCGCAGCTCGCGTTCGCGGTGCGGCACATGCACGCGCGCAGGACCGTCCACCGAGACCTCAAACCCGAGGTACGATACTAACACACACACACACACAAGGACGCACCTAGACCCCTTCGCACGTGTCTACACCATTTTACTTTTCCCGTCAAATTGTACTAGATGACCCGGGCATATATTTCACACATTATATAGAATGTAATCAGTCTAAACGCTACCATTGTAGTTAAACAGATTTTTAATAGATGGCGCCGCTAATATGTTCGCTGAACACAATTTGATTAAAAATACCATCGGCAGATAATCTTCTATATATATTATAGAGCTCAACGTCTCTCTGTCTGTTTATGTTCTTTTTACGCGAAAACCACTTATCCGATTTACATGTTTTTTATTTTAATTCATAGATTATAGATTCATGTTATCTAGGCAGATTGTAGGATATATTTTGTTAGATAAAGTAACAACGAAATAAACAGAGACGATAATGGTGAATCAATTCGGAAAAAAGACACATTTAGGGCGCTTAAATGGCTTACGCTGAGTAAACCATACAAAATATATTAAATTAATGTTCTACATAATCGCCTATATAGATCTTAAAAAGAACTAATAAAAAGGATAGAATATATGTATTTTCAAAGTTACAATAAGTTTTTTATTCCTTTTTTGAGCATTCACATTGGCATCACGATTTGCGCGTGCGCTCGACTGACGGTTTTCTGTAATGAACGCGGGCAAAACCGCGAGCACAGCAAGTTTTTAATCAAATTTTATAACAATAATATCAAATAGCGGGGAACATAAGTTTTGAAATCGTGTTTGAGTCACTAATTTTGACGGAGAATTAAGGGAAATATGATATTTCTTAATGGAATAACATAACTACGAGTAGAAAACGTGAAAGCAACTTAAACCAACATTAATAAAATAAAATCTGATTTTCCTGGTATTTTTATGTGCATATTTTCCTCAAAAACAACACGGCTCATTTTTACGATTATTTTAATAAGGGGTAGAGACTTTACGACTACATGAAAAAAATAATTTAATGAAAATTTTAATATATACATTTTGAAGTTCCATTCTTGTGTACAGACTCTATACATATGTTTTTATGTTTAAACTTAAACTTAATATGTTGTTATTTTTTCTAATTCATTGACTTACAATACGGCAAAGAACATTGTTAATATTATGTGAAGTCAAATGTATAATTTGTTTTAATTTCGATAACAGAATATATTGTTGACGAGCAGCCGCATTAGCGAGGCGAAAGTGAAAGTGGTCGACTTTGGATTCGCTCGACGCGCACCGGAATGCGAGGAGAGACAGCGGATGATGACGCCTTGCTTCAGGTCTGTAATCAAACTGTTTCTATATCATTCATATGTAGTTTTAATCCTGGACTTTATAATAACATCTCTTTACCAAGCCCAATCTATTGGACTCCTCAAAACAAATCATATGAGCCTAAACTCTAGATGTTTGTTAGTAGCCACTGAAGAGTTCCACTGTCCACCTCCCGGCTCCATCATCAGATAAGCTCCATAATACCAAATTATAGTGTTGTCATCTGAACTACATATATATACATAGTTTCATTTCGATACGACAATTAGAAGTCGGTTAAAATTGACTTCTAAGATTTTATTACATTAATAAAGTTAGTTACAAGTGAAGCTAATTACAGCGTGGTAATAAATAAAATTAAAAATACTTTTCCTTATTAAGCGCATCACTAGAGAACGGCTCGACTGATTTTTTCGAATGTTCATAATAGTGCGAATTAGGTTTTTGTGTCAAGAAAATTGGAACATGTTTCAACTGAAAATTTTTCAAATACGGCAAAAACTAAACGTTCTTTTTTATATCAGATTATTCTATGAACTTGAGACCATAACTCATGACTCAAAGGATGAATATGCGTAATTCATTTTTGTTTTGTATATGGTCATGGAAAAGTTGTCAGGAAATATATAGTAATCCCTGCAATGAGCATGAGCTCTCGGTGTTGGAAAACATCGTGATGAAACCATAAGAGCATTCTCTGATGGCTGCCTGGCTGTCTACCACCCTCAAGTTGAAATCTCTGCCGCTAAGCACCTATAGATGTATTCCCGTAGTTGTAGTTGAGAGCCAGTCCTTCTAGGCTTAGCTTAGCATGCTACCATGTTTGACTACATCGTCACTTGAACTCAGGTGAGATTGTGGCCAAACGCTAAAAATATAAAGAACTTGAAAAAATATATAACATTTATAATTATTAAGTACATTATATAAGTGAAGTCATAAAAGTAGTATTTTGCGTCTCATACAAATGTCCATCTCAGAATATATATGTATGTGTGCGCAGCTTGCCGTACGCCGCGCCGGAGGTGGTGTCGCGCGCGCGCAGCTGCACCGCGCCCGGCTACGGGCCGCAGTGCGACCTCTGGAGTCTCGGGGTCATATTCGTAAGTATCTATAATATATTACATTAAGGTAAAACCACCAATAGTTCACACTTTGACGAAGAAAATTAAATATTAAGAAAAAAAAAGGAAGCCAAAGATCGAGATGGCCAAAATCACTGATTACTGATATATTTGTAAGGTTATAAATACATATAGGTACAGTCAGTTACAAAAGTCGGTAAACAAACTGTAGACTTCAAATCAATTTAGTATTAAAAGAAGTCTTGATACAAAACGCTGGATTAGGTACAGGGAAGAGTGGTGAAGTACTCTTCCCTGTACTTATTCCAGTGATTTGTGTATCTACTTTCATTACACTCTTTTTTTGTGTAATTCTTAATATAAGCATACCTATGTAAAACCTACTGAAAATAAAAATGTCAACTACTAAATATATTTGTTTTCACTAGGTGTCAGCTACTAGCATAGTACCTTTATTTTATTAAAAATGACATAAAAATACACATTAGTTTTATTGCTACAATTCTTGTCACATTCTGGAAGGGGAATAATTTATGCAACTGTTCCGATTTAGAAGTTCCCTCTAAAATGATTTCATACCAAACTATGTCAATAAACATACTAATAAATTATTAAGGTGTCATCTACTGGGTATTTCACCTTACTAATGTTTATAAATACCAAAAGTTTGTTTGTTTGAACGCGCTTATATCTGGAACTACCAGTCAGATCTGAATAAGTATTATTGTATTTTATAGCGGGTTTCTTGAGGTAGGTTATAGACTAACATCACTCTACGGCTCTAAGGAGAGGAGCGATTACCATACAAAGTGTAGGTCAGAATGTACACTCAGCGAGAGCGAAGTAATAGTGTGGGTATCAGGAACGAAGACAGGATGCCGGTCTGACGTAGAAGTTATGAAATCAAACGCGAGTGAAATCACGTGGGCTCAACTAATATAAATAATATTTATGTATAACATAAATAATACGGAACCCTGTAAAGTGTGACTTCTATTCGCTACATGCCCGGTTTTTATTTGGCTAGGAATCTTTATTCTGATTACTATTTTTATTATAATTATTTATTATAATATTGTTATAATTAAAGTTACTATTTTTCGTCAAATGGTCGAAATTTAACCGTAATCCATTAAAATGTTAAGTTTGAACGTTATTGAGTTCATTTTATTAAAGAGTATACCAATAATTAAATTACGTAAAATTCACAGCTCAAAACTCATTTAGTCAACCTGTTCCATATATATCTAATATTTGTTGGCATCTTTTTAAAATTATTTGACGAAAATCTCTACTCTGTGGGACTATTTAACCTTAGACTACTATGTTTTAAAATTTTATCTTACTTAATTTTAACCATGCCAAAATTCACTCCTCCTTGGGCGCAACATTTTTAAAAAGGAGTCCGAAGTTTTCTGTTTAAATTCAAACTCACTTTACTGATATTCACTATACTGTGGTCGTACTTAGAGCATCTCTCTCTGTGCTCTTTTCTTGCAGATTTTTCTTTTTATCGCTTGTTGTTTTCACTTCTATAAACAGAACTATCGTGCTTCGTAGCACGGCTCGCTTGTATAGGAAAATAAAACTATAGTCGAAATCACTAGAAAGGCCTGAACTTTATGTCATCGTTAAAAAGGGGAAGTGTTTTATTTTTATACTATTTTTTGTTAAATTACGCAAACGAAACAATAAACTTTGAAAATGTGAGTGAACTGCAACGTCTTTTCGTACCTACGAATATATTTTCGATGTTCCGAGTAGATTCTAGACGTTTCCAGATCTTTCGGAGACGGTTTTTTTCTATTTCATTTTTACGCAGATTGTAACAACTACTAATCACATAATAAAGCGGAGAAGTTTTTTGGTTGATTTTTTAATCTTGTTCCTGAAACTACAAGTCCATATGCCTATATCTTATACACAAGCCACTGCTTGGCGACAGATATTCAACTTGGAGTGTGGTAGCTATCCAGGCGGGCATTAGAAAAAGCCCTACCATCATGCTATGGTTTCATTACGATGATTTCCTACACCGAAAGCTCAGGCTCATTGCAGGAATTCGAACTCGCATCCATCGACGCGATGTCCGTACACTCTACCACTTAGCAATCATTGCTTCATTGTGAGTTGTGACGTATAACCCTGGTCGCCCGATAAAAATATTGTTTATACTGAAGTATTATAAATCATCGATCAACGGTTACTTTTAAATTATATGCGGGTCAAACCGCGGGGCACAGCTAGTATACTATAAATTAAAGGCGTACATGAGAATACTACATAATTACTTCCTTTTCAAATTATCCATTCATAATTTTACTCTTTCTCCTTTTATTCCAGTACTGCATGTTGAGCGGTAAAGCGCCCTTCCAGCCGATGTCGAAGAAGGAGCCGGTCACCGCTTTCATGGACAGAATAAGAGCCGGTAGCTTTACTATGGACGGTAAATATCATAACGGTTTGTTTACTAGAAAGCACATATACAAACATACATACACCCAACTCATACACACATACAATTATATTGTTACAAGGATCGGCTTTCCCTACAACACGTCTTATAAGAAATCGGAGAATCTTGTCGATGCGATTACGAAATCCGTACTAACGACTTACTATTCGTACTATTTACTTTACTATTGACCGGGCGCGATTGCAACGTGTGTGCTCGGTGACCGCACGCACCTTACAAGCACGCGACTGCCGGCTTGAAGACATTGTCGCTTGAGCCGTGAGATAGTGAAGACCTTAGTTAATAGGACGACTGCAATGGACGTTTTTACTAAGTTCCGTCTCGCTGCCCTTTACAATATAGCAAATACCATATTTTACCAGCGACTTCGTTCTGGTTACCTTTCAAATGAGATGACTCGTGCGCCACCTATTGTAAACGGATTGTACTACGTAATAGAACGTCCGCGAATGTGCCCACAACGACTTACCAAAGTTTTATTGCAATCGGATGAATGGCTTAGATACGAATATGGAACAAATAGACAAACCTTTATGTTGATTTATGAAAAATTAATATGTATGTACAAACACACTCTTTAATTTTTATGAAATGTTTAGAATCATAATTATTTACAAATTTCTAACGAATGCGCTATGATTTATATATCTTGTGTACTTAATTATTATAAAACTCATCGTCTTTTTGTCCGACTGTCCGTTTATGGATATATTTAGTAAGATAATAACACGAAATAAGCAGTGATGATAATGGTGAATCAATTCGGAAAGAAGACGCATTTGGGGCGATTAATTTGGCTTGCGTTGAGTAAATCATACGAGATATATCAAATTAATGTTCTACATAATTGTAGATCTTAAAAAGGCCTACAAAAAAGTCAGCAAAGGCTATCTTCTAAGGATCACCCATAATAAGCATTTTTGCCTTCCCATTTTTGAGCACGCGTGCGCTCGACGATGGCATTCTGTAGTCCTGGTGAGCAGATCTGCGGGCACAGCTAGTATAAAATAAATAAAAGATAAAATAACTTTTATAACAGCAGTGGATTTATTGTATTTTTTTGTCTCTAAAATTATTTTCCGTGCTTGCTGTTATGCGAGCGTTGCTTCTTTACGGCAGAAGTTACGCCGGTGGTTTTGTAGTTAGATCCCACAAGTTCTATCACGTTCAAAGCGAAAATATGCAGTAAAGTCGCCTCAAGGAAACTCGACCAATAGAATATTTACTACCACAAGTTGTAAGCACAAGTTTTGACATGCCTCTTTCTTATTGGTCTACGTCTTCGTATGGTTATTATTTACTCATTCATGTATAAGTTGTTCAAATAAGATTTAGTGTTAATTATAAACGTTGATTAATCGATTGTCATTAGCACTATCTAACAGTCGATAGTACAAATTTGCTATACTATTTTTAACAGGAAGGTACACAATACGAATGATATTTGTTTTTTAGTTTGTCGATTATCAAAATGAGCAAACCAAAGGGGCTTTGCTAAGTCTTCCGCCCGAACGACTTTATTTTTTCAAGTGTAAATTTCACTAACCGTTGAACACGCGAATGACCTCTTGAAGTGAAAACTCCTTAGCACCGTTGTAATTTGAAACTGGATGAAACGAAAAAGCAACAATAAAAATAGGCAAACATATACATCTATATGATTTAGCCTACGAGAGAATGAGATAAAATACATTTACATTATGCACGGTTAATGCAAGTCCTGATTTTCATGATTGTGATTGTCGTCGGATTGGCCTAGTGGTGTAAGACGATCACACTTCATACGCGGTACGCACGAATGGTCGATAGCTAAAATTCCGCCGATTTAGGATATTTAAAAATAATTTTTGAAGAACATTTTTTTTCCGAAGGTTACACTGCTGACACGTGAGAACTGCTCACACATATATATTTTTTAAACACTAAGTGTACCTCGTTTAATCAGATGTTTTAAATACGGTACTAAGAAACAATCGACAATTAATCGATTAATCGTATGTTAATTTACAAACCAATCGATACTATCGTTTTTACAATAATCGATGTTTAATGAACACTACTGAGTTAGTTCACGGTCACGACTCGTGACAGAAATGATACTAATGTTGTTTCACAGGAGCACAGTGGGACAAGGTATCGAGCGACAGCAAGCGCATGGTGGCCAGCTTGCTGTCAGTGGACCCTAACAACCGACCCACCACCAGCGACATACTTGCAGACCTCGGCGTGAACCTTGATGAAAACGTCTACTTCAAGTTAGCCGTAAGTACAAAGGAATTATTATTCGTCCCGTTTTCAATCCTTACAGGTTTCAGGTTTGGTTACAATCTCACCCGGTGTTAAGGGATGATGTGGCCCAAGATGGTAACATAAACCTAGTGGCTCTCATGTCCAGCTGCCGCAACATACCTAAGACAGATTTTCAGCTTGAAGGTGGTAGGTAGACAATCAGCCAAACGAGCGAGCAGAAGACCTGATGGTCAGTGGTCACTACAAACTATGGTTATTCAGCTACTATGATCTACTATGAACTATGATCAGCCTCAAATGAAATTGTAGGTACCTTGAGGAGTATTATAGTCCGTAGTTCGTAGTTACTATGCTATTTCTGTATGGAACTTTTTTTAACACTACTATGATGGCAAACGAGCTTGCGGACCGCCTGATGGTAAGCAGCTACCGTAGCCTATGGACGCTTCTAATACCATAGGTATCGCTAGCGTCTTGCCGACTTTGAACCCCCCTACCCCAAGGAGCTCTGATAACCCTACTCACCGCGGGAACATAACACTAAGTTCACTCACCTGATGATACCTTCGGAAAAGACAACATAGATCTGAAGATGATTTCCTGGAGAGGTGATTGTAAGGAATTAATAGCAGGAGTATTTGGCAAAGTGAAGTATAGTCCAATTGGCTATAATCTTCTAATTAGTTCTATAATAATCATTAAGTTTATATCATATAACTAACACATTTGTAAGATGATGATGTTATCGTAAAACTGAATGTGTACTCAAAATAATTTCCTCTTTCACAGGACATGACAAAAGCAGATTTATACAAACGTAGATATAAGAACAAACAAAGGAAATCAAGCTCTGAACCGAGCACATCCACTGACATGCAGGTGGAGCAGGACGAGCCCAAGGAGATGTCTCTGCTCGAAACAATCAACAATCTCAAAAATAGGATGAACAAAAATTCAATAGACAACGATGTAGAATTAATCAAAGCGAATACACAGGACACGCCGGTCAGTGATGACGTCGAACCGAATTACAACGATATAGACGACGTCCCGTCCGTCAAACCCGTTGAAAAGACGTACGCTAAATCTAGATCTAAACTAGACGATTATATTTACATAGAGAGCAGTCAAGGCCTCGAAGGCACCGAGGTGGCGTTCCCGAAAGGTAGCCGCGCTAAAAACGCCAAAGACGCTAAATCGCCCGTCCCCAGGAAACGTAGAAAAGTCGAAACGAGGCAAAGCAAAAAGGAAACCAACGGCCGAGAGTTACGTAGTAAAATTGAAAAGAACACAGTAAGCCAAACACCACCGGTCGAAGGCAGAGCATTGAGAAGTAAGAGTATAACGGAAAAAACTAGAGTCACTAAAGAGTCGATAGAAAATGAGAAGACTGTAGCAACTAAAGCGACACGCAAGCGAAAGTACGCGGATACCGCTAAACCGGTGTTGCAAGAAAAGGGCCAGAACGTACGATCGTCTAGGAAAAACAGCGCTGTAAATACGACTGAGAGGAAAACCGTCAGAGCTAAGAGAAACAAGACTCAATTGAATTTAAACATAAACGAACCGCAAAACGTCCGTATGACCCGTTCAAGAACGAGACGGCTAGAGATCAGTCTGTCCCCGTCGCAGGTGAAAAGCATCGTGCCCGCGTTCTCCTTTGAATCGGATCGCAGGGTGAACTCGATCGAGAGCAACAGATCGGCGAAGTCCGCGAACGCGAAAACCAGAGCGAAACCGCGCAAGCAACCCGTCACTAAAGCTAAAAAAACTCCAGTGAGGGCGACACGGTCGCGCGCTAACCGGAGGTGAAAACGATCCTCTCGGGCCGTATATCTATAATAAAGCGCCACCTGTTATCATTAATAGACAATCATAGACTGTTACGCCAAATGGCAACTATAGAGTATAAAAATTCCAATATGGCGTTCAGCTAACCTCAAATTCCAAAAACGACAAAATAGTGATGCAATAAATATTTAAAAGAAATATATGGACGCTTTTGCTCATGCTAGGGAAACGAACAGAGGAAATAAATTATTTATTCAAAAATAATAATATTAAAAATAAAGGAGTATCATGTATTTTAGCTTACCTCTGGTCTAGTATGATTAACTCATCAATTTGTTTTTTTTTCTAATCCTTTTATTTAATGTTACTAATAATTTTTAAGACATTTTTTTCTCCTATTATTACCATTAGGATTAATTCGATTTCGCGTTGGTTATTGTGTATTTGAATTAGATAATAATATATATTATTATAATAATATCGTCACGGCGTTTTGAGGTAGTAATGGTATTTTTGACAGCTTATATTTTTGGGTGTGGTAACATTTGAGTAAATTTAAAAAAAGAATCATAATGGTCGCCTAATCGAGAGTGTTGCCAGGGTAAAATATAAATTTTCAAGAATATTAGTAATGTTCGAGCGTTTGTTTGTGTTGAAATCGATAAGTTAGTGTGACTGAGCACTTCCTATATGCATAATTTATTCGGTTATAGCACTGTCTAGATTTGATCCTCCATGGCACCATGATTTCAAGCTAATTTAATTCAGTCCATATTGAAGAGAACGTTACGAACAGATCTCTATCTATTAATAATATCGAAACCTAGGTTGTTTGTGTGTGTGTATATTTGTTTAATTAGATTAATAGGTTAAATTTGTAAATGTTTTCCCTTATAAATGTCATAGAAGCGCTTTAATATATCTGTAAAAGATTATTTAAATTCGTCTTTGCAAAAAAGAAAACTTTAAAAAATGTTATAAATATGTATAAATTATTTATATATATATATATATATATATATATATATATATATACGGTGAAAAGTGCCAAAGCATGCTTAAAATGAACTAAAAAAAAATATATCAAACGAAGATTTTTTTAAATTAATTAAAATTACCTGATTTTTTTTCAATTTCTTTTTGTCATTCTACGTAAGCGCTTAAACCAAATAACAATTTGATGTTTTTGTTTGTAAATAAACTACTGGATAGCATTTAGTACAAAAAAAAAATACGGTGGAAGAGTTGAAAATAATTTATATATAAAAAAATTGTTTTAATAATTATTATTAATGGGAAAAATCTCTTTAAAAACAGGTTTTGTATACCCCATCGAGAATATGATTTTATTCTGAAATTATAAATAATAAAAAAAAAACAAAAGTGATAATTAATTTTGTGGTTTGTTAATATTATTATAAATATATCCATGAAGCTAGCAACATTACGTGATACAATAATCACGTACCTAATTATCCTTATTTTGGCAACTTTTTAAATTCTTGTAGTATCTATTTTTTGTCTTTACAGATAAATCTATGCTTTTTACAAATTTTATTTTCATATATTCAACCGTCATAATCGTATTTAATTGAAATTAATAAATTTATTTTCATTTTAAAATTTTAATAATATCTAATTGATTTTAAATTTTTAATGCTTTCAAATATATTAATTAATTATAGTATTTGTTGTACAACAATAAATATCTTTTAGGAAATCACCTTTTATTACCGAATAAGCAAATAATTTATTTTAGCAATTTTCATTTTATTTTACTAACTCTTTTTCCTATCACCACATTAATCAAATGAGGCTATTTATGTTGTCTTTTTCTCTCTTATAAAGTCCATATACTTTTGAACGGACAAATTATGAATGTTTTTAACGTTGTAGAAGACAACAAAAAAAAACTTCATCAACAACACGTTTGCTTACAATGTATTAAAGAATCTAAATTTATAACTTATTCGATGATAAAAGTTGATATCAATGGAACTGTTTTAAAATTGTCTCGTAAATAATATTGAATTTGTTAGTTCGATTATTGATTCAATAATTAATATGAAACAAAACTTGTTGATGATTTGTATTAGTAAAATTTGTCATCGAAAAATCATCACAGCCCATATTCTAATTCGAATTTAAATTTTTTAACCATTTTAGCAAACAAGCATCGGAATTAAACACTTGTGTAGTCTCAAGTTTTTTTGTTAATGATATTTCCAGTTTTTTTTCTTGTCGATTTTCACAAAGTTTCATATTGTCAGTGCTAAAACATTAAATTAATTCACATTTGTTCCATATTATCATCATACTGTGGATATACCCATGTCATTCACTTGTGACACTTCAAACGTCACTGTTGACAGTACCTCGTCCATTAACTCCAGGATAACTTCACACCAAAGATCTTTATTTTATTCTATACTTTGCACTTGCTTTATAATACCAACTTCATTGTAATTTAATTATATATTTATGAAACAATATTATGTAGGGAAAGTAAATTGAGACTAGACAGGTTAACATTTTGATTGCATGTGATTTTATGAATTTTCTATGTATTTTTTTTTTTTCGTTATTATTTAATTATCTCTTATTCCGAGGGAAAAATGATTGAAGTAACATTTGGACTTATATTCATTCGCTTCTATTTCTTCTAGTTATTACGATAATATTGTCTGAAGAAAAAGATATTGATTTTAAATGATTCAATGACATGCGTCAACGAGGCCATGAGGTTTTTTTAAACAAAATTGAACCAATTTTTATTCCTAATTCAGACCAAATAAACGATATGTAAATGTCGATAAAAAATGTCGCAACACTAAAACCGTATCTATAGTTTTCTAACGTTTATATAATTTCAAAGCAAAGGTAAATAATCTTTTCAGCCTAATTCAAGAGACGTGAAATTAAATTCGGGAATTATGAATTCCCACACAAGTATGCTTATATATGAAGAGTAGCCTTTACGTCACTATGTCGTAACATTTTAAAAAGTGCACTTAAATGGATTGTACCAAAAGATTATATAATTTTATAATAAAATGTTAGAGTTATTGATTAGTCGGCGTTAAAAGATTTTGTATGATGTTAGACCGATGCCGACCGGAGATATTGGATTGTAATAAATATACCATTTTAACATTATTTACATTGTTTTATTCATGTTAACTTTATTTATTACGAGTATATCCTTCTTCTTGGTTCATAGTTCTTATTAACCCTCGACGCAAAAGGAGGGGTGTTATAAGCTTAGTGTGTATATCTAGATGTGTGTCTGTCTGTGGCATCGTAGCTCCCAAACGGCTGAACTTTTTTAATCTAGTTTTTTTTTCGAAACATGTCTTATTCGTTATTTTTTAGCTATGATTCAAGAAATCTGTTCAATCATTTGTAGATTATCAGGTCTTTTCTAGTCGATAAATGAATGTGAGGATCTTCCACAGATCTGATCAAGTCGAAATTTGGTATTCTGTTACTTAAATGATATTAGGAAAACATGGTAACATTGAGCTGATGCTACAGCATTATCTGGAATCTGAAATCTAACTCTTCACCAACTTACAGCAGAGATATCGTGTTTGCGCTCATTGGAATGGTCTTGTGTCGATGGTTTCTTCTATACAATAAAACTCAACGTCTCTCTGTCTGTCTGTCCGTTTATGTTCTTTTCCCGTGAAAACCACTTGTAATGTTCATGATTTTTATTTTTATTCATAGCTATGTTATCTGGACAGGATATATAACATATTTTGTAAGATAAAGTGAAATGCGAAATAAGCAGTGACGATAATGGTGAATCAATGCGGAAAAAAGACGCTTTTGGGGCGCTTAAATGACTAACGCTGAGTAAACCTTAAGATATGTATCAAATTAATGTTCTACATAATTTAAAGATATACAAAAAAGTCAGCGATAGCATTTATCTGTCTTCTAAGGATCACTCGCAATAAGCATGTTTGTCTTCCGTCTTTTGAGCGGAGGCAGCACGATTCGCGCATGCATTCAACCGATGGCATTGTGTAGTCCACTTGAGCGGACCAGCTAGTAAATTTATATAATGGAATTATTAAACGTGGCTCGCAATTCACTATCTGATATCATTGCAACCTGTAGTAGTCTGTTCCATCTCCGAAGAAGACTATATAAACTGCTACTAATGAAGCCTAAGCTACAATGCCACACAAGCCAGTGCGTGTTGCTAGCCAAGTAGCCACACCATATACTTTGATTTTAAAAATAAATGTCTATTAGATATTGAATAAATAAGTACATACTTAATTGATCAATTGAGGCTACGAGAACCAGAGAGTTGCCTATAACATATTCTTAATCTAAAAATGTGATTTAACAAAACCACAGTAGCCTAAACTTATTTACGTGACACAAACATGGTTTCGTAAAAGCATATTTTTACATTATGAATGTGTTGATAGGCCAGTATATCGAAAAAAAAGGTAGGCTACTCTGGTTCTCGTGGCTTCAGTTATAATATATTATTAGTGCTTCTAAGCTGCACAGTAAAACTTTCGTTAAAAGCGTCAAGTCTGAACAAGGTTATTATACAAGAAGTTAGTAATTAGAAGGTATATTAAAAAAATATAAGGAAACCTCTCGTTAAAAGCGTCAAGTCTGAACACGCTTGCAATACAAATTAGTAATTAGAAGGTATAGTAATTAAAGAACATATTTTTAAACTTGTTAAAAAGACTTGATTCATAGTTTTTTTTTCAATTAAATAGCTAAGAGTGTAAAAAAAATAAGGAGCCAGTTTGTATAATACAAGTAACGACATCTATTAGCTAAAGGCAGTATCAACGAACGCTTTCATAACAAATAAATTCAGCATTCTATTCATGGTTATGAAACTTTTTCAGAAAAACGAATGGGATAGTTGGCGCTGTGTTCAGAACGACCGTCGAGCCAGCTAGTTGTGCAGTAAAAGAATACGAAATTTTTTTTAACACATTTCGTAACTTTTAATGTTCGTTTTTTTATCTTTTAGTTTGTCACCGTTGGCAACATTTATTACTACTACGTAGGTTCCTTTTTCTGGTACGGTCGTTACTGTTAGGAAAGTTTGTTCTTACTTTAAAAAGTTCAGCCGACCTGGGTAAAAGTATACACGTGGTAGATAATATATTTTTTTGAATATTTGGTTAACTTCATATACAGCAAAATGAGAGAAATCGTTAACGTTCAGGTCGGACAATGCGGAAACCAGATAGGAGCCAAGGTAAATAAATATTATTTATTATCCCCCTTACATATTATTTAGTATAATTTTGTTTTTATTAAAAGCTTACGCTAAAGCTAAAATTGAAATCACCATGGTCTCAGATTATTAAAACAATTTGCTTTTTGTGTCGTCGTATCTGAGGGTGAAATTTTGTTTTTCCTGAAAAAAAAAAAATACACAATCTACCTACCTACTTCTAGCTGTATTAATAGAGGAAATATTGTATAGTGGATATTAAGATATCCTACAACATATATATAGGTGAAAGATATTCATACCCCAAATGTAACTTATCTGTTGTGTTGTGGGTGATCCTTAGAAGATAGATATATGCTATTGTTGACTTTTTTGCAGGTCATATTAATGACGCCAAGAAAGTAGTATAATAAAACATATATTTTTTATTGTACCTTACCTACTTGTAAAGTTGGGATTAATTTTTATTTCGTCTATTTTATCTCGTGTGGGTTGACGTAAGATAAGTCGTTCAAAAATATTGCAAATGTGTGAAAACCGTATTATCGATTTTGAAAGATCCGTTTGCGAAATATTAAACTTTAAAATGCTAATTTTTCTTAATGTCAACTGTCCCGCTCTGCTACCTAAATGGTTGTTGTTGGGTAAGTGAAAAAAATCACTGCAGTAGTAGAAAAGGGTTAAAATCTAACGGGTGCCAACTTCCGTAGTTGTTTGTTTAATCATAGCTGTAGGAATGTACGTTTTTCAATTAATTTACAAAACAATTAGTTAAATTCTTTGATATGGGATTGCTAACTTGGGAAGTGTTAATCTATACATATAATAAAATTGAAGTGTCTGTTTGTAATGTCAAAATTGGACATACACTGGCTGATCTAGTAACGTGACGGAATTACATCGTGATCAGTTTGTGTTAGTGTTCGACAGTGTAACTAACTGCTCAATTATAGTAACCATTACTGTTATAACGTGAAGGTCAAATTAGATACGACTTATCCTAACACTTTAATTCCATTAAAGTGACTTATAAATTACACGATCGATAAGTTAACAGGTTTTTAGTAAATGTATATGAAAGTATACACGATACCTATAAAAAAAACATTTTTTTAATTATTGTCTGTTTGTTTGTTCCGGGTAATCTCCTAAACGGTTGGACCGATTTTGACGGGACTTTCACTGGCAGATAGCTGATGTTATAGGGCATAAATTGGCTTTAATTTGAAATTGGGGTACGAACAACAAATAAAAAAACTTTTTTAGTAGTACACGCGAGCGGAGCTGCGGGCAACGCTAGTTGTCAATCAATTACGATAAAAAGAAGACTACAAGTCTTTAGAACTTAACTTAATAAATATAATAACTTAATAAATCATAATTTAACAATTACATTTACCTTCTTTATTAATAAATCTGTACTTCTCTCTGTAGGTACATGTATTTTTTTTACAAATATCCCGATTGACATCCTGAATAAAGGACACTGGTCACGATAAGCTCTTTTAAATTTGTTTTTGTCTTTCTTTCTGAGTCTGTATGTCTGGATACTCTGGATTTAACTCAAAAAAGGGTTTGACCGATTCTTATGAAATATTGTACATCGGAAGCTTGTGTCATTGTCCAATTGATAGGCTATAAGAATTTTCAATAATACTTTTAGAAAACGTAAAAGAAATACCCAATTTTTTCTCCTTTTCTACTTTGATGAAAATTTGTTCACGGGTAGTACAAGTCATTTCTCAATTTAGTGGCTATGCTGTGCCTGCGGCTCCGTTCGCGCGAACTACCAAAACGTAGTAGTGACTAAAACCATGGTTCGCTGAATTATATTAATTTCGAACATTTAACGGTTTGCGTAAAGTATTGGAAGGTAACGTAGCTGGTATTCATTTTTTATCGTCTTAATTTACTTTTAGCACCATAACTTATTAAGTTATTATATATATATATTACCTAATGTAACAAAACATAGGTTCAAAATCCTAGCCAAAGAATAAACCTACGATTTAAAAAAGAGTCATGGTAATCGGTTCAATGGTTTTTGAGTTATTAGCACACATACGGACAAACAGACAGAGAGACGTGGCTATTCACAGATACCTTTAGAAATCGCCAGCCAAACAACACTGAGTATTCTTGAAATATAATGAACTAGCTGTGTCTGCCGCTTAGCTCGCGTTGACTACAGAATGCTGTCGGTCGAGCGCACGCCTGATTTGTGCCGTCTCAAAAATGCTTATTGTTAGTGATCCTTAGAAGATAGATATATACTTTTTTGTATCTCTTTTAATGATCCACAATTTTTTTTATGTAGTGTATTAATTTGATATATCTCGTATGGTTTACTCAGCGTAAGCCATGTAATCGCCTCAAAAGCGTGTTTTTTTTTTTAGAATTTTTTCACTATTATCGTCACTCATCACTGCTTATCATGTAATGAAATATATCCTATAATCTGGCCAGATAACATATCTATGAAGTATAGGAAAAACATATAAATTGGATTAGTGGTTTTCGTGTGAAAAGAATATAAACGGACAGATAGACACATTGAGTGTTTTAACATGTATAGAAGATGATGTGAAGAAGACGATGTAATTTACCACGTTAATAATGCTTTTCCGATTTTCCAATGTTACAGTTCTGGGAAACTATATCGGGCGAGCATGGCATCGACCCCACCGGCGCCTACCACGGCACCTCGAACTTGCAGCTAGACCGTATTAATGTTTACTACAAGGAGGCCTCGGAAGGCAAATATGTACCCCGCGCCGTCCTTGTCGATCTCGAACCTGGCACCATGGACTCTGTCCGCTCTGGAGCTTTCGGTCAGATCTTCCGCCCCGACAACTTCATTTTCGGGCAGTCCGGTGCTGGTAACAATTGGGCCAAGGGGCACTACACAGAAGGCGCCGAGCTCGTCGACGCAGTTATGGACGTAGTCCGGAAGGAATCAGAATCATGTGACTGTTTACAAGGATTCCAGCTTGAGCACTCCCTCGGAGGCGGAACCGGCTCCGGTATGGGAACTCTTCTCATCTCCAAAATAAGGGAAGAGTATCCTGATAGAATTATGAATACATACTCTGTCGTACCATCGCCTAAAGTGTCAGATACTGTGGTGGAACCGTATAATGCAACACTCTCAGTCCATCAATTAGTTGAAAACACAGATGAAACTTTTTGTATAGATAACGAAGCGCTGTACGATATCTGCTTCAGGACGCTCAAACTACCCACACCGACTTACAGCGACCTGAACCATCTCGTGGCACTGACAATGTCAGGTGTTACAACTTGCTTAAGGTTCCCCGGTCAGCTGAATGCGGATCTTCGCAAGCTCGCTGTGAATATGGTGCCGTTCCCACGTTTGCACTTCTTTATTTCTGGCTTCGCCCCACTAACGGCCCCCAGTAACATGCAGTACCACGCGCTCACCGTCCCAGAACTCTCACAGCAGATGTTCGACGCTAAGAACATGATGGCAGCCTGCGACCCTCGCCACGGCAAGTACCTCACCGTCGCTTCCATATTCCGCGGTCGTATGTCTATGAAGGAAGTCGACGAGCAGATGCTTAATATACAGAATAAGAATTCATCTTACTTCGTGGAATGGATCCCGAACAACGTGAAGACCGCCGTGTGCGACATTCCACCTTGCGGTCTTACGATGGCGGCTACTTTTATAGGGAATTCGACTGCCATCCAAGAGTTGTTCAAGCGTATCTCTGAACAGTTCTCTGCCATGTTCAGACGCAAAGCATTCTTGCACTGGTACACCGGCGAGGGTATGGACGAGATGGAGTTCACCGAGGCGGAAAGCAATATGAATGATCTCATCTCTGAATACCAACAGTATCAGGAAACCATCCCCGAAGATGACCCGGATTTCGAAGGGGAAGAGGAAGAATTTGTCGTAGAAAACTAAAAATATTCCACATCCCCGCTAGTGTTGATAAAACATATATTGTTTTGAAAAACAAAACAAAAACGATTAATCGATCGAGTACCGATTGTCTCTTAGTACGGAATGTATGTCAACTCAAAAAATTAAAATAAATAAATAATAATAATAAAATTTTTTTAAACGAAAAAAAAAAAATTCGCGCCTATTCCACATTTTGCGCAAATATTTATTGTAATTACATCCCTACATTATATACTTTCCTTCGGAAATGAACAATCGATGTACAGTTAGTTAATTTATGTTTTATCAACACTCGCATATTCGTATTATTTGCTTATGTAATATTTTCTGCATGTAATTTTCTCCACTTATTATTACAGCAGATATACGTAACGTATGTGTATAAGGGAGGGCTTGTGGAGTCTGGACCTCCCTCATCGGTCTAAGCGACTCTAAGCGATACGTTAATTTTCGAAGAGCCGTCTTTTATATACATGCTTAAAAATAGTATACTGTAAAAAATATTTATGATAAGGATAATATGTTGTAATTTTCAATTAAATTGTGATGTTTTGATTTGATCCCTTTTGAAAGTTAAGGTTATAGCTATGCCTGTGGTACCTATACATTGTTGTTTTTAATTTCGTTAACAAGTGAAGGATGCTCTCATAGGCGTTTTTTAACAGTAAATCTGCTTTTTGCTGCAAAATACAAAAATAATTAAAAAGGAAATGAATATATATATGGTAATATATTATAAGACTGAACAACGTTTTTAATATAATCTAAGTTTTATTTTTATTTCGTATTTATTTCAAAAGTGTGATTTTATAGATCTTTTAAGTATAAATAAAATAAATTATTTTATTTCATCCTTTCGTTTTATTATTATAGAATAGAAAATGTGTCCTATTGGTTTTCAGCCTAAAATTAATACTCAAGTTTCAAATCTTCAAACTAAAGGTTAATTAATTATTGCTCTCCGCTGCGCTTCAACTAGATGCCACGCTACCTACAAACAATATATCCTAGAATACGCCAACTTAATATCGTAGTGTGTAGTGACTATTTGAAATGAATCTTTGTGAACGTGATAGTTGTCGGTATGAAACTGACTCGAGTACGTCGATTCGGCGTAGTTTTGATTCCCCCCTCTTTTTTATAGTACGCCGACGGTATCTACCAATAATAATAATAATAAACCAATCATTATTAATCTGTTTCTAACCGTAGAAGCGGAGCAGTGACTAGGGGTATTTATTTAAAAATACATCGATGTTTCTATTTTAGTAATTTTCATTTTATCAATATTAATTCTTGCCTATCACCACATTAGTACTTATCAACGTATTTCGATGGAACCGTTTTAAAATCACTTCATAAATAATATTTCATTTGTTAGTTCGATTATTGATTCAATAATTAAAATGAAACGAAACTTATATATAGTCTCTCAATCGTTTTTTTTTTAATAATCAATGGATTTCGATGATTTGTAATAGTACCTAAATTTAGTCATCGAAAAATCATCACAGCCTATAAATCGTAAAGTTACAGACTTTAATTTTTTTGCCATTTAGCAAACAAGGATGGGAATAAAACCGCGTTGTCTCAATACCGAAATGAGGCTAAACGGTTACGTACTTATGGAAGAAAAATATTCACTGCAGCAGTGGAATGAGAGAGGCATAGCAAAGCGGATACTGGTTTTTTAAATTCGGATAAAACAAATTTCTGTTATTAAGATAATAACATGCTCAAACAACTTGTTGTCAGAAAATTTGTCTAGTTTGTAACCTTTCTTGTTGGATTGTGTTATAGAAAACGTGCACCGTGACTAAATGATGTTATGCTATGATGTTTAATATAAACCGGAATAAGAAAATGTAATCTTTTTGTGATTCGGTTGTCAAAACTGTAGGTAACGGATTTGGTTAGTTTCTTCTATAAAAAATTTAAGACATCGTAGTTTGAATAATTTTACATCAATAGGGCTAGGGATCAAGTTAGTATCAGATAAAGCAACATTTACACTAAGATAAATTTCTCCAATTATTTTATAGTGTCGCGTTGTGTCCTTCATATTGTACAATCCTAAAAATCTATATTATTGTGGATTAAATTATTATTATTATTTGGAGTTACGAAAACGGTTATACGTTACTCTATTTCCATAACGTTCAAGGCAACATAACGTCAAGCGTCGCCTCGTTGCCGTGAAACGAAATAACGTTCGGTAATACTGTTGGTTCGTTGCCATTCAATGCGGAATAGCTGTGCGTTTTGTAAGTTTTGTACTACTCTTACAGGCACGTTGCCCATGTAACGCAACAGTAACGACTAATGAAGACAAACTAGCAGATTGTTGATGTCCTACTATTTACGATACGATTTCAACCATTATAATACTGGAGTTTACTCCTTAAAAAACAATCTAAGGCGCACGGTATGAAAAATATGAGGAAAGTACAACATCACGCAAAATGACGGAACATCGTATATAAATACATTTTATATGAAAACGTGTGTGCAGTGTTAAAATATTATTCGACCGTCGGGATGGTGGTGACCGTCGAGATAGTGGTGACCGTAGGGATGGTGGTTATCTTCGGGATAGTGGTGACAGTCTGGATGTTGAATAAATATATATATATATATATATATATATATAATGGAACATACAATCAAGTGTCTGGTATTATAGGCTGCATCCTTATGTGAATGATAGCGATGTTTGTCTAGATCGTTGTTCAGTTATCGTTGCATGGAAAATAGATAGTTATGGAATGCAGATAGTTATTACAACGTTATTCGTTTTGCCATAACGATAACGCAACGTTATTGGAAAAATTCATAACGACCCACTCCTAATTTGTATCGATACTGATATATCTTTAAATATGGCAAAACTGAAGGATAGAGGTCCTCAAATTCTTGAAGGTGGTCTAGACAGCGTTCCCTTATTGTTGTTTGAACAAAAACGAACGTTATGATCTTGCAATACAGTTTCATTTAAATTTATAATTAATATCAAGTAAGCATTCCAATTTGTTTAATTATTCCATGGCACGACTATTGTCATTTGTTATTGTACAACTATGCATTATTTATTGACTAAGATCTTAATAAGTATCTTCTATATCTTAAGATTAACTAAGATCGATGAGCGTGTTTATATCGTAGGATTGTTACAACTTATATTACTATTTATTAAATGTTTAGATTTAAATTTGCATTTGTAAAAACAATGAATAACAAACATATTTTGATTAACACGCTTTTATAATCTGATTGAGATCGGCATGAATCTTAAATAGATCTGAGAAGAGAAAAGTCTATTATCTGAGAAATCGATATTATTAAATAAAAATTACTTACCTGTTATACTCTGTTATATGCTGTGATATTACCAAATAGTGTTACCATATCTTAATATACTCGGTAATTTCATTAAATAATATTTGATGTTCTAGTAGAATGAATTTATGGATTTGATTTTATATACGAATAAATAATCTAACTCGTATGTAATTACGATATCAAAGCATAGCTAGAAAAGTTTTACATGTTTTAGTAATATTACCGTATTTTTCAATCCACAGGTTACATAATTAATTTCTGGCAGCCCTGACTATGGTATTGTGGCAAACGTCAGACGATGTCGAGTTTTGTATTAGAAAATTAGTTTATTTCACGACTTGTGGCCATAATTATGTGAATAATGAGATGAAAGTGTAGATAAATGTCATATTAGTGTTGTGTAGTGATTATGGCGCATAGTGGTGGTGTATTGAGTTCGGATATATCGCGCAGAAATCCACAAGATGAATACGAACTGGTCCAGAGGATTGGATCAGGTACCTATGGCGATGTATACAAGGTAGGGGGGCTGCTCAAACACTATTTATACATTAAATTTTATTTCAAACCCTGATATATAAAAATACTATGGATAGCAGAAGATTGTTTTGATATTTTTTCGATGCATTGTAGTTGATAAAAGACCAATGATAGTTGCTGTCCGTATTGTGGGTGTTTTATAACACGTTGGGATAATTTGGAGTCGGTGTACTAAATAAAAGATATATACCGAGTGTGCAATGATTGACCTTGAGCCACGAACCATCGTTGTTTACTAATTAACTAGGAACACACCCATAGGTTTAGTGTTATCAAAAACATGCTACTTCTTTGTTATCTAACTGTGTATAATAATCTAGTAATTGACTTAATTCCTAGGTAGGTAACATACAAACATTTTAATAAATCTTAATGTCTTTCAGTATACACTTGACATTGTCATTCATATCTTCTTACAAATGATTTGTAACGTTTGTTTGTAATGACTGTTAATTTTCAATCTTCATCATCAGTTAGTTCATCTAGTTAATTTTACTGCCATCAAATAGTTATAATTCAGTTAAAATGGATGATTTATAGGCTTATATTTGACCAGAAAATTACCTGATGTTTAGTGAAAATGAAGCCAACTGTGGCTGTAGCCAGAAGGGAGGCTGGTTTTCAAGTATTACTGAAATATACTGGTTGGTGTGTGATGACAGATTTTCAATTAGAATGTAGTAGAAAATCAGGTCTCCAACAGAAAATGCCCAGTCAGCATGTTCTTTTTTTCTCATTATTTAAGAGAGCTTCTACATCTTGTGTATGTCAGCCTCATTAAAGAATATGCAAAATCAATTCACTTCAATTTTAGTAATAATAAAAAGATAATTAAATGACAAGTCTACTTAAATCCATAATAATAACAAAGGAAATTTCCACAGCATTCAGTCAAATTGAAGTCAGTTCTGCTAGTAGAGTATAGAACATACCTACATCTGAAGAACATAATCCTAAAATTAAAATTAAACTATTTTCGCTGATTTTATTCTTCACACATTCCACAAACAAGTTTAGAAGATCTTCGGTTTTTCCATACACTTCACACTTAGGTAAATTAACTTTTTCATAACATGCCCAAATTTATTCAGTGTAACATGTCTAAAACAAAATCTCAGAGCAGTTTTCATTTGGCGTAGGGTTTTTACATCCTTCAATATCTTCATCACAATAATTTTTTTCTTGTAAGCTTGAGCTAAATCATATCATTTTAGTGTCACTTCACTTCTTACAAAAGTGGTGACATTTTTGAAGTACTCCATTGGTTAAAGTTTAAAACAAAGAAAATTGACCATTGTGGAGCTCTGGTTTGTTCTTATGAAGTTGACCAAAATAATTTTGCCTCTAAGCTAACTAATTTCAGGATCATCATTATCATTATAGGATTCAAGCCTGTGTGAATTGATGTTGCTTTCATCATTATGTAATATTCATAACAAGCGTGAATATGTTGACAAGTAGATGTGCATTATATTTGAATGTTATTCAAAATTGGCATCTTCATTACCCAATTTATATCTATACTAATATAATAAAGCTCAAGAGATTTTGTTTGTTTAAATGTGCTAATCTCTGGAACTACCAGTCTGATTCCAAAAATATTTTTTGTGTATGATAGCCAGATTCAAGAGGAATAGTGTGGGCTATGTAACATGATGCTATGACCCTATGGAGTGGAGCAGTAACTATGAACATCTAACAATCAGGCAAACTGTACGCAAGTATGAAAAGGGGAACAACAATAGGGATACACGGGAACATTGGCAGCGGTGTCATGGAGTTTTTGAATATATTTTATATGGGTGAAACTGTAGATCACAGCTAGTGGTGAATAAATAAGTAAGTTCATAGCTTACTTATTATTGGCATTGTTGAGAAGTATTAAATCACTTGATGATGATTTACTTAAATTGTTACTTTTACTGCAACCAAAACAGCCAAAAAGTTTCAAGTGACTTCCCCCAACATAAACTACCATGCACATGCAATGCTACCTTTATCTACACAGTTTGGTAAATTATATTGTGTGTTCTTAACAATAAAATACTGACTTCTGACTGACAGTAAAATGATAAAAATCAATAAAAAAAAAATATATTTAAATGAAATAAGTATTTCTGTTTTTTTTATCATTTTTAACAACCTTTATTTTTAGCTCACCACTTGTAAATTTTTTTAGTAGGACTTCTAAGTATGTCATTATTAATAAAATGGCCACCATGATAAGTATGTATTTTCAACTTGCCAACATATTTACGCCTGGCAGGGATATATTTTTTAGGAAAATATTATTTATTTGGTTATTTTCAAAAACTCTTTATGTGTGACACAAATAATTTCATGTGCTATAATGATTGAATAAGTAGGTAAAATTGTTTATATAATGAGGTACTTGTAATATTGTCTTATTAAACTCTCTTCTATATTGCATATGTTACTTTCACATCTAGTAGGTTACAATTCCAAAAATAAAAGTTTCTATGTTCACGTTTTGTCAAAACAAGTTTTTAAATTGAAACCAGTTTTGTGAAGTAAAAAATCCGTAGTCACCAAATAACAGACTTAATTATATTACATCTTAATTTTTATAGTTCATCAGACTAGAGTGTTCAAACATACAAGCTCTCTAACTATAATATTAATATATTGATTGATCTCATAAAAAATTGCTCACATGATTTAAATTTTATTTTAGTCTAGCTGTGCCCTGTGGTTTCACTGGTGTATAATTTGAAGAAATTGCTGATTTATGATTTATAATACTTCAGTATAGACAATATTTTTAAAGGGCTGCCAGGGTTATGCATCAATTGGCTTGTTTGCGCCACTACACCTATAGTCATAGACCTGAGCCGAGTGTTAAATTATTTTAATTTTCCATTATCTCCCAAACTATGCGTCCAAATAACATGCTATAAATGGCAAAGTTTATTTTCATAAAATTTTCTTGATGATGAAGTAACTTTCGTTCGTAAGGATTAATATTTCATGCCTAATAATAATGCTCATAAATCACTTTTCAATTGACTTTTGTCACAAAATACCTTATTGTGTCATGAGGCACAAGAGATAACAGATAGGCATATGTTTTTTTTTTTTCGAACTGACTACACTGTTAGCCTGAGGGGCTCTGGAGCCTTTACGGCTTTTACAGCTTTACCGGGCTTGGGGGCGAGCGCTTAGGGCACTCAGCCACGAAAGCTAAGCAACAACATCCGAGGGTGCCAAAGTGGCCGAACCTCGGCTCGGACTGTTGCGCGTATGCAACTAAGTCGCGATCTGACTAATGAGATAGGCATATGGTATCTCGGACTTTTTTATAGATGTATTAAGAAGCATTATTTTTGTGTAACATTATACTGACGTATCGCTAACGTTTACGCCAGCGCACGGGGATAAAACAGTGTGGGCGCGCTGTTTCTTCCGACTTACTTGACATAAAAGAATATTTATGGATAGCTGAGAGGTGTAGCCTAATGCTAAATAACCTATACTTAGTCCTCATGAGCCTGCCTTACACATAAAAAAGGATTTTTCGAATCCGACTGGTAGTTCCAGAGATTAGCGTGTTTAAACAAACAAACAAAAAAAACTCTTCCGCTTTATTATATTTGTATAGATAACCTATTGTTTGTTGGTGTTTCCTATTTTCTTACAAAGTAACATTGACCGTGGAGAGGCTAATTGACTACGCGCATTCAACAAACTTTACACAATACTCAATTTACCTTCCCACTGTTGATGTTTATCGTAGGTTTCGTAAGAATTTTTACAGTAATAAACTAACTTAACAGCTTGTATATTATAGATATGTAGATATTTTAACACCCAGATACACGACTGACAATGAAGCTCACCAAATACAGTCATGCGCGCGGACCGAATCCACAACCTCTCAGCTCAATAGTAGGGCTTATTATCACTGCGCTACGAGAGGCCTGTCTGCATTTTCATCGTTCAATTATATTCTTGTTTCATTATATCTAGGCGATTTTAGTGTAGAGTAGCAATGAGGTTTTCTATGACTAAGTGGCGAACGCATGAGTCACTCGCAAATTGGAAGTGTCTCGGTTCGCTTGCCGCTTCGTCAGTCGTGACCAGCGTCTATGACAGGTGTTACCGACCTTGTACAATAATGCTCTCGCAATAATCAATTTGATGACACTTATCTGACCTTTTTTTTAATTTCCGCTTCACTTTATAATTTCTTAATACGCCGTGTCTTTTTTAATACAAGTAAGGAAGAAAACAAGCGTAGACAAGTTCACGAACCCTACAATAGAAAACCCTGCTTTGGACACATTGAGAGAGGTCACATCAAGAAATTTCTTTGGGAGATTTTTCTCTATATGGGACAGCCTGAGTAAACTTGTGTTGTGTTCTTGCGGTTAGTAGAGTTTCCAGAGCTCCTTTTAGGGGGGATTCAAGGTCGGCAACGCTCTAGTGACTGATGCTTATTGTGTTACAAGGGTCCATAAGCTACGGAAGCCGCTTAACGTCAGGCTTGTTTGCCACCTTAGTTGTAGAAAAAATCATTGCAAAGGTGAAATTGGAAATCATATAAAAACTCACCAACCGATGTAATATATGTGTGCATGTTTGTTTCTGCGATTAGATCAATTAATATATGCACTATATACAATGTTTCTAGAACATTTTACCAGTATGAATAGACGCGACGGCCTTGTTACGTTTCCTAATTGTTTCATAATTGAAGCACGTGTTTGGATATATATTTTAAACTAGCTATGCCCGCGGCTCCGCTCGCGTGTACTACAGAATGATGACGGTTGACGGACAATTAGTTATGATGTAGAACATTAATTTGATATATCTCGTATGGTTTACACAGCGTAAGCTATTTAAACGGCCAACAAGGTTCTTTTTTCCGATTTGATTCACCATTATCGTCACTACTTATTTCGAATGTTACTTTATCTAACAAATTATATCTTTATAACCTGGCCAAATAACATAGCTATGTATTAAAATAAAAACTACATAATTCAGATAAGCGGATTTCGCATGAAAAGAACATAAACGGACACACAGAGAAGAGACGTTTTTATAAATTATAGCTATGTTATCTGGCCAGATTATAGAATATATTTTGTACGATAAAAGTAACATACGAAATAAACAGTGACAATAATTGTGAATCAATTCGGAAAAAATACGTATTTGGGGCGCTTAAATGGCTTACGCTGAGTAAACCATACGAGATGTATCAAATTAAAGTTCTACATAATTGTAGGTCTTAAAAAGACCTATAAAAAGTCTGTGATTGCATGTATCTATGTTTTAAGGATCATCCACAATAAACCTTTTTGTCGTCCGTCTTTCGAACGTGGGCAGCACGATTCGTGCGTGCGCTCCATCAACGGCATTCTGTAGTCAACGCGAGCGGAGCCGGCTACACAACTTGTTTAAAATAAGCTACAAATATTAGAATGTCCATTGAGCAGACAAAACGACGTGTTTACTGTACGGCGTTAACCCATCGCCATTGTATTGTGGTAAATTGTTTATTTGCACAGCTGTACCGAATAGAAAAAAAAAAGAAATACTTATCACATGCACGCGGGGCAATAAAATTATGCGTTGATACCAAACGAATGCGCGACATCTGTCAAGTATTTCGTAAAGCGTAGTTAGTGGTAGGGTTCTGTTCTCGACTGGGCCACGTCGACCGTGCACATGGTGATAAATCCGTCTCAGTAATCTCTTTTAGTTTGTCGCATTTGAAGATCATCAAATGTACATCTAGCTGCCGATAGGCACAGTTCGGTCACTTTAGCGAGCTACCATATAAAATACGTGTTTACCTATGAAATTGACATTTTATATATAAATTATCAAACTATTTTTTATGAAAGTATATATTTCATTAGTTGTAGTATTGACCATTATTGTCGATGCACTTTTGCGATTTTAATGGAAGGTCACTGATGCCTCTGCTTTAGAATTCCTGGAGATGGGAATTGATAAACTCTTTAAAGGCGTTTTAACCGCCCATCAATTTGAAATTTTTCTACTGCAACTACTTGTCCAAATCGAAAAAAAATGATGAAATCAGTGAAAGCAAGGCATGGTGAGTATGGCGAGTGACGGACAGCTTTCAGTCATAACTCCTGTACTTTTGAGATGAGAGATTTTGTCTCTTATGCGATTGCTGTCGTGAGGAAGGAGTTGACTAGAAGAAATGACAAATCTTTGTTTTTTGACAACGAACCGGTTCATCATCATTTGCAATTCTTCACAGTACACATCTGCCGTAATTGTTGTACCAGGTCTCAAGATGCTGTAATGAACAATACCGGCGCAGGCCCACCATACACTCACAAATAGTCTCTTTTGACTTACTTTGCGTTTAGGAAACGATTTGGCTGCCTTCCCTGTGTCCAACTAGTGCAACGGACATTATCGATTATCATACAGGACCCACTTTTCATAAAAAGTGATAATCCGTTTCAAAATCCCCTCATATGAGTACTTGTTCAAAAAACAGCTATATCAAAGAAAAATTGAAAGGCGGGAAAATAAATGTCGTAGCATTATTATAAAATTAATATGACTTTGCAATATAAAGTAGAATGAAAGGTTTCGATATTCCCACTAGTCAATATAAAAAATCGGTAATTTCAAAGGTAATGACGTAAAGACCTAATACATAAAAAAACCTGAGATTCATTACATTTTTATGTTAATTTAGGTAAACTAAAGCAAGCACTAATATCACTTTTATTAACTATTTTTAGAAGAATTCGCACAATTCTTTGTTCCGGTTTGAAGGGTTTGGCACTCGAGATGTTCCAACTCATGTCATTGGGAAAAGCTCCGGCAAAACCTCGCGTATTTTGTTTTAATTTAGAATATATACATCTGTACTATAATATAATAAAGCTGAAAAGTTTTTTGTTGGATTATTTGTTTAAACGCGCTAATCTCTGAAACTACTAGTCGGATTCGAAAAATTGTTTTTGTATATGATAGTCCCAGATTCATGAGGAATCGTATAGGCTATCTAGTATTAGCCTCTCAGCTGGCCTTAAATATTGATTTTTGTTAATTAAGTCGGATGAAACAGCGCTCCCGAACTTTATGCGTGTGACCTGGTGAAAAATAGTGATATTTTTGGTTGGACCTAAAATATTGGTCCTTAGTACATCTATAAAAAGTCTGCGACACAATATGCCTATATCTTATTACATAAGCCACAATAAGGTTTTTGTGACAATAATATTGAAAATTATGAAGATATACTTTGCCCTTTATAGCATATTATTTGGAAGTATAGTTTGGGAGATAATGGAAAATTAAAATAATTCAACACTCAGCTCGGGTCTATGAATATAGGTGTAGTGGCGCGAACGAGCCGTGCGAGTTGTGACGCATAACCCTGGCCGCACGATAAAAATATTGTCTGTACGGGCCACAGCTAGTTATTATTATATATATTTACACATAATATATTGTATTTGCCTGGGAGCCCCATAGAATTATCAGTATTAACACTTAGATGTTTATTTATACTCGTAGCATGAAGCAAAATACATAGCCGTATTAAATACATTTGATTACTTCAAAACTATAAATCTCATTAAAGAGGAGGAATCGCAATAAAAAAAAATTCTCACGTAATTGATTAATGTCTTCTAACGTCTAATAAGTCCCTAGTTACTTTTTGGTCCAATTTTATATAGGTAGTAGCGATAACTTATATAAATATGTCGGCAAGTCGTCTTACTTTAGGGATTTAATTTAAATTAAAAACATTGACTACGCTAGAGCATCAATTCGATTAAATTATATGACAAACGAAATACGCACAGAAATGATTTCAAATTACATAACTCTCCCAGATATCATATCTTGAAATATTCAAAATTATACTACGACTTCAATAACACTGATTACGTTTACATAGGAAAAAAAAACATAATTAGCGGAGTACAAAGAGTTTAAAATTATTTATTTAAATAAACTTGTATTTTATTAGCATAATTGTTATTTATATGTTACGTAAGATATATAAAAGAAGGTAAGTTACGAGTAATTATCTCTTGAACGCGGAAAACAAGTTTATGGTGTTTCACACGGCAAGGTGCATTTTATCTTCCCTTACTAGCGTACTACAACGCGTTTTCATTGGAGTTTAATTTTTAATACTGTGAATTAAGAGTACTGATAGAAAAAACTTACAGTTCTTCGGCGTAAACAATAATTTTAATACTTCTTAGCTTGTCCTAATAATTTTATGCTTTTATGCAACTCCACGCTTGGACATATTTAAACAAATATTTGAAGGTTGAAGAGATCAATTTGAATTTGACATTTAGTTATGGGATACTTAAATGGAAATAAATTATATGTTATAGGCTATGTATAGAATCCTGTCATTTTATGGAATGTCTGAAGCAAGCAGGCAATGTATGAATGTATGAGCCCCCGAGAGAATGAGATAGAATATACTTAGATAATGCAAATCCTGATTTTCACGACTATATTCGTCATCAAATTGGCCTAGCGGTGTGATGACCAAACTTGTACGAACTGTTGTATTGAGGTATGCTGCACATCATTTATAACATTTCCTACGCATTATATTTTGACCGTGACCCTCGCCGACCGGTGCCTTGGCCGGCTCGCTAGTACTTGTTTGCAAGTCCAACCTAACCTAACCGAGCATAATAGCATGCATAAAAACATAAATTCGATAAAATGCCTAGATAAATACTCTTTATTTCATACACCTTCCCTACAGAACCTCATAGGTTGTCCTGATAATTTTATGCCTATCTTTGACTTTATCAATTTGAAATGTATATAATACGATTGAAGGATATATGTATTAAAATAAATATAAAAGATTTGCACTTGTGCCTTTTAAATATTAAATTAGATAGAATAAAGCTGGAAAAAGACAGATTAATAACTTTAATGTCAACTTCAGAATTGGCACTATATATTAATACCTTCGTCTATCCTACTGGGCGAATATTAATACTATTACTTAATTTAGGCAATCGCATTTCGGCCCTTCTCAGTAATGCTTTGCTCGCCACACAGCCCGCGCGTACTATTTACGGCCTCGATTATCGTACAAACTACTTAATGACCTACACTTTCTATGATAATTGTTCCGCTCTTAAGAGTCGTAGCGTGATGTTAGATAATCTTCCGCAATCAATCTGTAATTCTCTGCACGTGTATTTTTTCATATTTGGACACTGAACACGAATATTTTTTTTTGTCAATCTGCCAGTTTGTATGTACGGATTTAACTCAAAAAGGGCTTGATCGATTTTTACAAAATTTCATGCACGGGAAGCCTATGTCATTTTCTCAATTATTAGGCTATAAGAATTGTCAGAAATTTTGTGTGTGAGTTAAGTCATGAGATGTAAATATGTAATAACGGTTTAATATATGCGCGCGGAACTATAAAATGTAAGATTTTTTTTTCATTCTGATTGGTATTTTCAGAGATTAGCTCGTTTAAACAAACAAACTCTTGATCATCAATATATATGTAGCACATACTAGATTTCGCGATCCGAACACTCGCTCTGTTCTACTGAACTGTACTTCAATCCATCAGGCTTGCCAACTTAGCGCTTTCAGCCCTAAATTTAGGGCGAAAATATGGATTTTGGACTTTTTTAGGGCCTAAAAAAATTTAGGGCTATTTTTAGTGCCATAAATAGTATTTCATGCATAGAATTAAATCACTCAGAACGGCAGTAGTTGCACGCAGAGTGAAGCCATTTTAAGTTAGCCTTTAAAGGCTACCTACGTCTCTTTGCGACAATGCTAAAAATTAAGTCATAGTGCAAACACAGTGACGACGCCATCACAATGAAATTTGCTAGTTGTCGGAAAATATTTCATCACACTTTTTAAAATGAAACTTCTTAGGTGGTGTTTCGATAATTAGACGAGAATTGAAATTTTTAAAGGACTCGTTAGATTTAGACACGTTTCATTACATGAGAGCGAAAAATGATATAACGTAGAGAGAAGGAAAACTAGCTATCTAGGACTAGCTTCTGGGAAGATAGCTATACATTGTATATCTTAGATTGATATTGGTATATGTATGTACTAGCAATAGCTATTAATAATAATTACCATATCATACGGATAGTGATAAACCATCACAGTTTTTTGTTGTAGCGTTACGGGATCAACTTGTGTATATTATGCAGTAATAAAGGGGGGGGGGTGGTAGTGATCGCGACCACCAGATACATAGTTATCACCATTGATTTTCTTCTGGTTTGACAATATGAATAATTAACCATTTCAGTTATTGTAATTGTATTTGTAAACATTTCAATTCCTTGCAATATCATTCGTGCGTTTGTGTTGGCATGTGTAATTACGTGTCACTAACGTACACAAGTATTTAGTTTTGGCTTCAACTTTAAGCGGCACGTTGTATGAAACTATCACTCTTAGCATAATAACTCATTTCATGCATCAGTAAATTGACCAAAACGAGAAAAAAAGCAATAGTACTGTTAGTCTGTGGTCAAGTTAGGAATAGGAGAGTTTCCCTATTACCTTTATACCTACCTACTTATTATCTTTATACCTTTATAATTTTATTACCTTAATAAAACGGGAAACTCATTTAAACAATACTTTTGAGTAGATACACAATACAGGGCTTTCGAATATTGCATTTAGGGTTATTTTATTTTGATCTTAGGGCAAATTTTTTTAGGAGTTGGTAACCCTGCAATCCATACACCTTAAATTAGTGTGGCTTCGACATTCATGCAGTGTGGACGCGTACGAAGCGGCACAAATACTACTATAATTCTGATAATTCGAATCAAAGCGTGAATGTGGATGTCAATATCAATTCAGTAGTCAAGTAAAATTATTTGTTGTTCAAGTGAATAAATAGGTAATAATATCGTAATAACATACATAAATCACAATAAAAAAAATATTTATTCATTTAAATGCCACGCCATCTTGGTATATTTTAATATTTGAATGTTTTAATAGTTTTTTTTTAAATACACTAAGGTGGCGAATAAGCATACGGCCTGCCTGATGGTAAGCGACTACCGTAGTCTATGGACGCTTGTAATACCATAAATATCATTAGCGCGTTGCCGACCTTGAACCCACCTTTCCCAAGGAGCTTTGGAAACCCTACTCACCGCAGGAACACAAGATAATGTTATTTGGCTGCGATTATCTGTAGCTTGGAGGTATTCCACCAGTCTGACTGTCCCAAGTAGAAAGAAATATCAAATGAAATTTATCTGTGCCCTACCTCTCTTTGGGTTAGACGTTTTAATATTTTTGCCCTGCAGCAAATTTTAGTTCTGACTCTTACCAGCATTTGAACAAATTATGTCATGGACGTTCTTATCGTAGAATATAATTTTGTCGAATACTCTTGATTTTTATAATATTATATTAGAATGGATAACGTGGTTGTTGGTCATATCATATGCCACGTGACAAACCATATTAAATCTCAGACAGGTCGCAAAAAACCAGCATTTGAATCTATATTTAAAAAAAAAATAACACATCCGATAGTGAGATATAAAACGAGTCCAGTTAACTGAAACTTCGATTTCTTTATAGTAGCACGTCAAGGTTCTTCGCCTAGCAATAAGCACAGTACATTCCAAAAACAACTCCGACTACTGAGAGATCAATAATCCATCGGCGGTCGTCAGTCGCCTGTCGATAGCTGGGTGTACACTGGTTGATCCCGATACACGACACAACAAAAGAGAGTCACAGTGACGGGTTTATCGCTGTGTGCACGGTGGTTGCGCCTCGGCGTTACAGATTCCCCGTTTGTTTTTTTTTATCGTTTTATAGGTTTAGCGTTATCGTCACAATCTCACCGGATGTTAAGTGACGATGTGGCTCAAGATAGTAAAATGCTAATCAAAACTGGCTCTCAAGTGCAGCTGCCGGAACACTCCTATAGGTGCTTGGCGACATATTTTCAACTTGAGGGTGCTAGCTATGGTTTATTTAAACCAATTCGTTTTAATGAAATAATGGGCTGAATAATAAAAGTGTCGGGAACACAAATAGTGTTGGACCTTGTGGTGAGCTGATCGGTGCGCCTTCTTGACGTGTGACTTGTAAATGTGCTGATTGAGTTATGAAGGTGCCTTCTCACGTTTTTAATTTTTTCGCGACACACATAAAATATGAGTTCTGGATAATCACACTGACCCGGCGCCGGGTGGGTAACCTTAATAATAATATTTCGTATACTGCGTTATAACCTATTTATTAAGTCCCACACGTTGACACGGACACGTTCGACGAAGCACAGATTATTTGTCTATGGTAAGGGTGCGCTCCACCTGCCCATTGAGCCGACTCACGTCACGATATTTTGGCGTGATTATGCTAGCTAGAGGGGTATTTTTAGAAAATACCCTACCAACTTTCTATAGTTTCATCACGATGTTTTCCTTCACCGAAAAGCTCAGGCTCATTGCAGGGATTCGAACTCACGTCGATCGACGCGGAGTCCGTACACGCTACCGCTGAGACATCATTGCTTCATACTGGATATACACCGAATAAACACGAAAGCGACACCTGGTGTGTGTTGGTCGCGATCCAGGCGGGTAAAATTGTTGTTTTCTACCTCCCAGTAGAAAGCAATGTGTTGTTTTGAATATTCATACAGTGAATTCTGAAATAATTGCCAATATAATCAAAGGTGTCAAGTAATAACTCAAGGTGAAGTCTCGAGCGGCACTGTCAATGGCAAGCCGGTTCGATGCACGGGCGAGGCCATCGCGTCTCACATAGTCGCCGAAAGTGAAATTAAGTTGGGGTTTGTTGTGACCGCGTTAACGGTTTTTTAGTACAGCGCTGTACGTGTGGTCACGTTCACGGTATAGCTTCCTTGGCACGTTATAATCAAGATTCACCGATATAGGGAATATAATACAGGGGATTGCACCTGGAGACTGAAGATAACCTACAGTCCAAATAACATCAATCCAGTCGCACATTACATTATGGAATAGTAGGACGCGTCAATAATTGTGTCTACAAGAATTGCGACCGCCATACACCCGCGATAAAGCTGGTTACAATCTCGGAAATCGTGTTTTACTCCCAAACTAAACACAACCTTTATAATGTGGTAATCAAACGGCGGTACACATACATATTATAAACACCCATGGATAAAAATAACAATCATATTAGCGTTATAAAAGGCTGTTTTGTGTGGGAATCCATTTTGATGACCTCTCGGTTCAACAGCAGGGCTTATACTATATTAGCTGTGCCTGCGGCTCTGCTCATGCGGAATATCTTCGCGACAGATTTTAAACTTGAGGGTGGTAGCTAACCAGGTGGGTGTTAGGAAATGATCTACCACCATGCACCACAATTATAATAAAAGTCCCGCAAGCTAACACAATTACGTTTGCTCAAACTGGGAAAGGAACCGGTTCGTTTCTGGGACACAACTAATTAGTACGCAAACCGAGGATTGGGTCATCGACCCGTCGATGCATAACTGTAAGGTCGTATATAATTTTTATTGTTTCTCTTTGTACGGTAGGTCGATGTCGTAGATTGATGTATGCCTCTTTTAAATTTATTCTTTACTAGTTGTGCCCCACGGTTTCTCCCGTGGTAAATTTATTCGACCGGGGGCTCGATTGCGCCGCGCCGCTGCCGCCAACGCACCATTGCAGCGTTGTTCTCCCTTCTACTTGCCTACACTACAGCTTTCTAGATTACCTTCTAGTCATTCATATCCTTACTATTCTGTACTCCGCTCCGCTCCTAACGAGTCATATGGCATATAACTTTCCTCAATAAATAGGCTTATAATATTCAAATAGATGTATTTTAAATCTGACTGGTAGTTCCAGGGACACCCACAAACAATAAATTCGTACTAGAATAATACGATGTGTATTTAGTCGTTTTTAGTTATATTTAAGAAATAGGTATTGTTTATTACGATTTTTTTAGCTAAGACTGAAAAGCTGTGCTACCTGTAAAGTATCGTCAAATAGCCATAGATAATAAGTATATAATTATACTGAGACAGGAATGCACTTATCACAAAATATTTATTAATATTACTTTTAATCGTTAAGTTGTTTATAATTAGCAGTGCCCCGCGGCTCAGCACGCGTTGATTACGCAGTAATTATTAACCTATCAATTGAGGAATGACATATACTTCCCGAGTACAAACTTTCATGAAACTCGGGCAAGCTGTTTTTGAGTTAAATTCTGACATACAAACAAACAGATTATCACCGTTCTGATCGTAGGTCATGACAGAAAATAAATGTTTTTTCACCCACCCCCAACAAAATTTTAAACCCCTAGTTTTATTACCGTTAGAGGTTAAATTTTCCAAAATCTGTTCTTAGTGAGCGTCTACATCGCGAAAGGAGTAACTATTCTAAATTTCAAGTTATCGAATCTATAGTTTCGGAGATCTCGTGATGAAGTAGTATTTCGCTTATATATATAGATAGATAGATTAAATATTGAGTTGCCCTAAGCATTATTAATTTTATATGATTTTTGTGTAAACAGAGCATAAATGTACAAAGCAAAGTATTAATTATGCAATGTTACACATAATGGAATGGAACACCTACGGAAATGTCTATTACGCAACATCAATTATAGTACTTACAAGCAGTGCCCGCGGCTCCACTCGTGTGGACTAGAGAATGTTCTAGGTCGAGCGCACGAATTGTGCTAAATGAATTTTTAATGTTTTTTAATCTTTACAATTATGTAGTGCATTAATTTAATATATGGTTTGCTCAGTGTAAGCCATTTAAGCGCCCTAAAAGCGTATTTTTCCCGAATTGATTCACTATTATCAACACTGCTTATTTCACATGTTAACCATGTTAACCATAAAAAAAACCATGCCATTTGGATAATTAATTTTCGCATTAAAAGAAGATAAACGGACAGACAGACAGAGAGCGTTGAGTTTGATAATATGTTTAGAAGATTAGTTTTAAAATAAAATTCCTACCTAGAAAGCCAAATACAAAAGTTCTTAAAAAAATAAGAAGAAATTTACTATCATATTTGTATCGACGCGTGAACAAATTTTGTATTGTAAGTGGATATTTTCTTTTCGTATCAATAATTTAAAATATAAAATGCAGGGCACAGCTAATATTTAAATAAGTTTTAAACGCAATGCAAGAAACAACATGGAATGTCGAGTTGTTGATGGATTAATTCAGTAACAGCTTCCTGTTGTCGCATACACTTGTGAGATGGAATACAGACGTTTCGAATTAGGTTTTTGTTTTTTATATTATACTTCTTTTATAGCGTTTAGTAGACTGTACAATTGAGAGCTGCGCGCATGTCGTGTGACGTAAGAGCGATATGATTTTGATAATCATCTATGGTATCTTCTATACATAATACAAAACTCAAAGGCACTCCGTCTGTCAGTCCGTTTATGTTCTTTTCACGTGAAAACCAATTATCCCATTTACATTGTCCTTTATTAAATTCATAACTAGATTATCTGGCCAGGTTAATAGGATATATTTTGTTAGATAAAGTAACGTATGAAATAAGCAGTGACGATAATGGTGACTCAATTCGGAAAAAGACGCTTTTGGGGCCGTTCAATGGCTCGTGCTGAGTAAACCATAAGATATATATATATATATATATCAAATTAATGTACTTACTACATAATTGTAGATCTTAAAAAAATCTAAAAAAGTCAGCGATAGCATATTATGTCTATCTTCTAAGGATCTCCTACATTAAGCATTTTTGGGGGCAGCACAATTCGCGCGTGCGCTCGACCGACAGCATTCTGTAGTCCACACAAACACAGCTAGTGTTAAAATAAATTAACGTTGTATAAGTAAATATCATTTGAATTTGAATTTAATACATTATTATCATTGATATACTTACGGGATTAACTTCACGATGCAGTTGGCACGCGCGATAAAAAATTTGCAAGGAATTATTTTTGTTTTGTTACGTCAAAGAAGTACAACTTTATACTTGCATGTACGTAAATAAAAGTACGCACATATTTTATATCATTTTACGTTTTAAGGGCAAGAAACCATAAATATTGTCAATTACGCTTAAACATCATTCGTTCGAGTTTCTTATGATGACGCCGCGCGGGAGTTTTTGGCGAGATCTTGATTTTAACCTGTCATGTGTTGATTTTTATGGACCCGAAGTCAACGGGAACCTTTATAGTTTCGCTAAGTTCGTCTGCCTTGCCGCGGCTTAGCCAGATATTATTAGTATTAGAAAACTGTAATCTGGTATGGACATATTAATCACGCCGACAAAGTAGCAAAATGTTTAGAGTACCTCCCCTACACGTAAAGTGGGCAGGTTTTTTTTTCTTGGCTATCCCATGGTATTGGTTTTCTTTAGATAGGTCGTTCAAAAATATTAGGGGTGTGTTTAAACCATTTTCCGATTCAGGGATCCGTTTGCGAAATATTAAGCTTTAAAGTGCTCATTTTTGTTAAGTGTCACCCCTATCAGCTAAATGGGCGGTAGTAGTATATATAACGAAGTTAAAAGGAAAACTATCACAGCCAAGTAGGCTTTACCAGTTAACGAGTAATAGTCGACCAATATATAAAATGTACTTAGGGAAGTAATTTCATACGAATTGTATTGAAAATTACTCAAAAGCTTCTAAGTTTGCATATGTGACAGGCACGTCACTACTACGGAACCCTACACTGCGCGTGGCCCGACACGCACTTGGCAACTATATAATGTAATTTTGGCGGCAATTTAAGTGATGTAGGTAGTTTGATTATTGTGTAGTAGTTAAGTGGATTTTAAATAATAACTAGAAGAATAAATTTTAAGTTGCCACAAATGGTCCCTGGAGGTTAATTTAACTTCCTTGTTATATCGTTGTTTGAGCTTTTAAAATTAGAAACAAATTATATCCACGTGACATTGGCAGAATTGTGTTTTGTAAACACTTTGGCCATTAAAAATATTCTTTATAGCTTTAGAATGTATTCATAGTACAATAAATAAACTGAAATTTCTTGAACCCAGGAGTGAAAACGTCATTATTATCATTCCGGGATTTTAGAAATTTGTAGTATCCATCCTTCTAGGTAGGTAGATATTTTCTTCCTCTAAGTGAATATTCTCTACCTATTCTGATCTATGGTTATAACGTGAGAATTCATAAGTCGTTTACAGTGATAATAGCTGATGTCATCCGGGGATTACAAATCGAATACCGCTGCGTCACAAGTAGGCTAAAGATTCGAGGACAAAAGAGTAGACGCCGCGCGTCATAGCGATAGGCTCTTCTGAGGCGTTCTTATAAGCGCTATTAATTAAAAAAAAACATGTTAAACACATAAATTAGTGACGTCATTAAAATAGTATTTCGTATCTCATACATTTTTGTACCACACTATGTCATACTTTCTGAAACGACCACCCTCAAGTTGTAGTTTTATCGGCATGAACATGCTTGAGAGCCAGTCCCACTCCACTTCTGAGTTCAGCGTGTTACCACTTGTGGTCATGTGAGGTTCTGATCATATAAAATACTAGCTGTGCCCCAGGGTTTCACCCGTGTCAAATGTATTTGACAAACTCGCCACGAAAGCGCCCGTGTATCTACTGTTATGTATATACTAGTGTATCTTTGTTCCATTTCCCATACTTACCTACAGCTTGCCAGATTGCTTGACGTTCATAGTTACTATAAACCTTACAAATACAGTATAATATGCAAAAGGTTTTTTTTACATCTGACTGGTATTTCCAGTCATTAGCGCGTTCAAACAAACAAACAATCTCTTGAGATTTATAATATTAGTATTAATAACTAGTATGAGCTTGCCTGTACGTCTGTGAACTACGAATCAATAAAACGATGCAGTTTGAATGGAAATGTAGGGGGTCACTTGGCAAGCGGCACCGTCTGTCTGTCTGTCCTGTTTGTCGACATTATGTGTATAAAATAATATACAATATATTGATCGCGAGCATTTTCCAGCGAATTCGTCTGTTTGAATTTGTACCTACTGTGTCTTTCTCCAGGTGTTTGCTGAATTGCGATCGGTTCAGAGGCTTAGTCGTGAAAAGTTAGGAAACAGACAGACAACAGTACATTTGTAATATTAGTCTGAATAATAAAACGGCGTAAAGACAGACAACCTATTAATATTATATAGCTAAAGAGATTGTTTTTTGTTTATTTGAACGCTCTAATCTCTCTCTGGAAGTACCAGTCACGTTAAAAAAATATATAATTTATAGCCGGTATATGGAGAAGGTTATAGTATATAGGCTATATATTCAAGTTACGATTCTAAGGGGCAGAGCAGTAATCATGAAAGTCAAGCAATCTGGAAAGTTGTAAGCATGTACGGGAAGTGAGAACAACGATAGGCTTTGGCGGCATTGCAGCGCGATGAAGATTTGGTCGAATAAAAACACGGTTCCGTGAGGCACGGACTAACAGTTACTACTGTTATGAAGATGTAACGCTTGTAGTAAGGATATAAATGAAACGAATGATCCGATTTAAAGAAAAAAACTCTTTCATTAATAAGAAGCTACATTAGCCCTGAGGCATTACACCTGAGACATTATACCTATAGGCTATATTTTTACGACCGTATAACTATGATCTTGATTGACTTGGTCGATAAATTATACAGAAATATTAAACAAAATGTTTATTGCTTTAACACTTTAGTTATTGATCAAGTGATAATCTGGCAGCATAAAGTCCCAATACAACTCTAGAAGTAGAATGCACCGCACCACTCAGCTCCCCGAGCTTTATAGGAGCATCGCCGCCGTATCGCAGGCGATCGTATGATGTTACATGTCATATAGTGAAATGAGACATTAGAAGACTCTAATGTAATTTAGTAATTAATAGTAAAGTATATAATAGTATAAATAGTAGTAATAAATAGTATAAAGTATAATAGTAAGTAATAGTAAAAGTAATTTTGAAGCAATGATGGCTCAGTGGTAGCGTGTAGGACTTCGCGTCGATTGACGTGAGTTCGAATCCCTACAATGAGCCTGAGCTTTCGGTGAAGGAAAACATCGTGAGGAAACCATAGCATGGTGGTAGGGCTTTTTCTGATGCCCGCCTGGCTAGCTACCACCCTCAAGTTGAAAATCTGTCGGCAAGCACCAATAGGTGTGTTCCGGTAGCTGCACTTGAGAGCCAGTCTTCCACTAGGTTTAGCGTGTTGTGTAGTTCTTTTAAATTATCTTTTTAATTAATTAAGACTTCTTCCAGAGACATTGTTATAGTCTTATTTATATGTTTATTGTAGTTCTTCTTGGTATGTGTTATAATGGGACTAGCATATCCTTTACGAAAAAAGTGTCTAAATAAAATTAAGATTATAAAATAATAATTATAAATATTATACTGTACATACCAACATAGGTCCTTTGCGGTTTTGTGATTCATACATATAATTTCACTTGATGATACACGCTTAGAGCATTAAACGTTGGGAATACGTTGACCTTTAAAGTATAAACGCACTACACGCACCCTTACTCACACACACACACACACAACTGCATATTTTTATTTAAGTATAATAAATAATCTATACATATAATAAAATTGAAATGTCTGTTGGTAACGTCAAAATAACACGTTTTTACTAAATCCATATGAAAGTATACACGATACCTAAGTATAACTAAAACAATTTTTTAAATTTACGTCTGTCTGTTTGTTCCGGGTAATCTCCAAAACGGTTGGACCTATTTTAACGGGACTTTCACTGTCAGATAGCTGATGTTATAAGAAATATCTTAGGCTACTTTTATTTTAGAAAGATAATTACGATTCTGCACAAAAGAAAAAGCATTTTTAGTAATCCATGCGAGAAAAGCCGCGGGCACAGCTAGTTCATAATATAATGTAATGACAAATATTATTACTGAATTAAATATTCAATGTTTTTTATTCATATTAGACTCTATTTACGAGTGGGTTATTTATTCGATTGACGAATCTCTTTACAAAAAATATACATAATTTAAAAAAAAAACGTATAAATTTTGGCAACCCTAAGTATGCATTAAGATAAGTAATTATTTTTTTGTCTATTTCTTTAAACACGCTTCACTGGAAAACGACTGAAACACGCACGTTCTGATCTGAAACATCCACACACAAAGTAAACGTGTTCTTTCCTGGAAATGAAATATCTACGTTAATTCTTTATCGAAATTAATGATTATGTTCCCGCTATTGACGAAATATACTAGACAAATAGTTAAAATGCGTTGAAAAAATAATTAAGTACTTAATTTAAAAAACTTTTTCCGTCAGTTGATGCTAATGAAAATGTATTTCTAGGCCCCATCTATTAACAACCTGTTTAACTAACACGAAAGCTGTTACATATTTTACATTCTATAATATGCGAAATATTCGCACGGGTCAGCTATGTGTTTATAAAACATAATTCTAAATATGTACATTCATACACACGGTATATTAAATGTTATAATATGTATTATTTTTTAGTTGGTAATTTAAAATTATATTCTAATATTTTCTATGATGTTCGTATATTATTAAAAAAAAACAACATGCAGCTTTAAATTTAAGATTCTAACTGGAGGTCCCAGTAGTAGTAACATAATATATTTAACGCTTTTCCTTATAAGGGTCTAACGGTTACTCAAATGCTTCAAATCAAGACCAACCTTTCCTTTATAAAAACTAATAATTGTGTCTCATGTCAACAGGCGAAAAGACTCAACGGGAACGGCGAGTTGGCCGCCATCAAGGTGATCAAACTGGAGCCGGGTGACGACTTCGCTATCATCCAGCAAGAGATTCTGATGATGAAGGACTGCCGGCATCCGAACATCGTCGCCTACTACGGCTCGTATTTGAGGCGGGACAAGCTGTGGATATCAATGGAATACTGCGGCGGTGGAAGTTTGCAGGTATTACTTTATTTTTATTTTATCGTAGCACAGCAAAGTGACGTCACTAGACACGAATGTAAACACATTACAATCGAACGTCATCGACGTCATGGATTTTTTCAAATATTACGTGAAGAGTACTATACTGCACTGTACTCACCAACAGGTACAGGCGTACAGTGCAGGCGCTTTGTAGTGCTACAATATAATATAAACGAGACTATTTTTAACCAAGAAAGAAAACCAACTTCAATTATTTTGAGGAGGTCCCTGGTGTATCTTCGATGTTAGAGGTTCAATGCCAATGAAATTAAAATGGAACCACACTTGAGGTATTCCTTTTCCAAGGAAAAAATAATCATCTAAATCGGTTCATAAACAAAGAAGCTGAACATCCATAAAACAAATAATGTGAAATTTATATCTTCAGTTAAGTAGTGTAATTATTTGATGATGATGTTAAATTATTCACTTCATTACTTAATTATCCCGATACCGAGAATACACTAAACGCCCCACGTATTTTTTTTTTCAAAATCGCTTTATATATTTTGATAAAATTTATATGGGACCACCTCTGAAGTATGGCCTACCAAACAAAAATCATCATAATTAATTCATAAATGGCAGGATAATCGCGTAACAAACATACAAAAAAAATACAGTCGAATTGATAACCTACTCCTTTTTGAAGTCTGTTAAAATTATAGTCGTTTAGGAGTTCATTAGTATCCGGAGATGAGTGCTAAACCTTTTTTCTAGCGTTCATCATAATGTCAATATGTAAATATTATTTATAAAGTTGCAAATAAAAAAAAAGGATAAGTCCGATCGAGTTTTTTGCCGGTTCTTCTCGATGGCTTGATGTTTTCCGAACCGGTAGTAGTGTGTGACGGTCATGAGTGCCTCCTTGGGGCCTAAACTGAATAAAGTATTTTTTGATTTTATTGTTTAGACTTGTAAGTGAAAGTTACCGAAGTTGAAGATAGCAACCTCTATTACTCAAAATAATTATTTATTTCATAAATTCGTCAGCGAGTAGTTTGATTAATTTATTGCTTCCTTTATTGGCGTTTACATAGTAGAAATTTAGTGAGATCAGTTATGATTAAAAAAAAAGTAATTGCACCGTTACACGCACATTCTCTTGCATTTTCAAAAAAAATGGACATTAACATTACTTGTTATTACAGATTTGAAGATTACAGAATAGCGAGCATTTTTTTAGTATACTAATTAAGTCTCGTACCTTCGAACAATTTAAACCCGGTCAATAATGTAGCTAATGTTTTTTTAATTGGCCCCTCCGTTTTCCAGGACATCTATCACGTGACCGGACCGCTGACCGAAGTACAGATAGCGTATATGTGCAGAGAGACGCTCATGGGTCTGTCATATTTGCACAGTATGGGCAAAATGCATCGGTGAGTTAATTTATAATTTATGTTACCTACTTGCATGTTACCGCGATTAGTTAGATCGCGATTTATTTGCATGTGCGATAACAGACCAAGCCATGGTTCGGCCACTTTGGCACCCTTGCGATTGTTAGCGCGCTTTCGCGGCTGAGTGCCTTACACGCTCGTCCCCAAGCTCTGTGAAACTGTCAAAGCCTCTAATGGCTTCGGGGTAATTAGATCTAAAAATGTCAGTTCGAAAAAAAAATGTTCCCGGGTGGTAGGACATGGCAGTTATTGTGTCTGATTGATCGCGACCACTATACACCAGGTGTAACATGCTTAGGCGTGTCGCGTTCGGGACTCTGCTCCTGTATATTCAGTAATCAAGCGGAGTGGTAGGTATTGAAGTTTATGTAAATAAACTGTTATATTATACTAGAATGCGCGCGACTCCTCTCGCGTGGACTACGGAATGCCGTCAGTAAAGCGCACGAGCGAATCGCGCTGCCTCCGCTCAAAAGACGACTGACAAAATGCTTATTGTGGGTGATACTCAGAAAATAGATATAGGTCTTTTTAAGATCTACAATGAACATGAATTTGGTATATCTCATATGATTTACTCAGAGTAAATTAAAATTAAAAACATGTAAATCGGATGAGTAATTTTCGTGTAAAAATGACATAAAAGAACATAAAGACAGAGAGAAGTTGAGTTTTATAATATGTATAGATTTAGAAGATATCAGATCTCAAATAAAACACTTACTTCATTCGGTCCACTTAATGTACAAAGAAGTTACAGATTACATAGACATTGGGTTGACATAAAAACGGGAGTAGAACAATCTAAAATACCTTCCTTTACGACGTTGCAAAACATCCTTATTTATTAAAAGATATTCATGCCATGGTTTTGGAGGTCAATCTTGTCAGGTAACTTATTAAAAGACATTAGGGACGAGCTATAATAGGTAAAATAAGAACCCTATTCCAGAAAAATAACCCTTCCAAAATAACAGCCTGTTACATGATGCTATATCTTTCTATTACTATAATTGAAAAGCTTGTTCCATGTCATATTTCCTTGTATTTCCCTCTCTCTCTCTGACAAAGTAAAGATCCTTAAGCTTTAAAAAGTTTACTTTTGTGTCACACACCAGTCTGTGGAACAGGTACCTAGTATTTAGTAACAGCTTTTTACCTGTTTACCTGTTCTTTTGAACTGTTCCGCTAAATACGCCTCACTCCTAAAAAACATCCGTGTGCGTTTTATGAACGCTCCAGAGAAGTGTTGGCTTATGCCAGTTTAATTCGCTTTAGATTTTTAGAAGCCACCATATGTGTTAAAGCTACAGGACTCATGCCCTTTAAGCCCAACTTTATACTGGGACATCGCTCTAAAAAGTCTGTGGCTTCCTTGTTAGAACTACCCATATAGGTTTTGTGACAACTCGAAATGCAAGAAGCCGTTTTACAAAAACTAGTTTTTCGTGATAAAAAATGTTTCTTCATAAAGTGAAGCAATGATGGCTCAGTGATAGCAGGTACGGACATCGCGTCGATTGACGTGAGTTCGAATCCCTACAATGAGCCTGAGCTTTTCGGTGAAGGAAAACATCGTGATGAAACCATAGCATGGTAGTAGGCTTTTTCTAATAACTGCCTGGCTAGCTACCACCCTCAAGTTGAAAATCTGTCGCCAAGCATCTGTAGGTGTGTTCCGGCAACTGCATTTGATAGCAAGTTTTCCTCACTAGGCTTAGCGTGTCACCATCTTAGGCCACATCATCCCTTAACATCAGGTGAGATTGTGGCCATAACGCCTAAACCTATAAAAGTGGTAAAATTAAAAAATATAAAGCCTATTTTATCTGCAGATGACACCAAGAAATAAGCATGGTTTTTGATTGACTTTTCTCTATTCCAGTGATATAAAAGGCGCGAATATCCTGTTGACCGAATGCGGTGACGTGAAGCTTGCGGATTTCGGCGTGTCGGCTCAGATAACGGCGACAATTAACAAACGTAAATCATTTATTGGCACTCCGTACTGGATGGCGCCTGAGGTTTGTATCATATCTTTTTTATTGATATTTTTTACAGGTGGCTTTGGCTCCAATCTTACTCGATGTCAAAATTAAAATCAAACCCTTCAAGGGCAGTTATCGACAGATTTTCATCTTGAGGATGTTAGCTAGTCAGGCGGGGATTAAAAAATACCCTTTGTGTCCGATGTTTTAATCAAATTTTGCATTGTACTGTGCTTAACACCAGAAATAGAACCGTAACTTTGCAGTGACACAATAAAAAAATTGCGGGTTCTAAATAAATTCGTCGAAACAGAGAATTAAATTTAAACGCGCGCCTTTGCCCATGTGGGCATGGCAAGATAATAATCTTATCTTGTTCCTTCGCGTTTATCTATCTCCTTCGGTTTCTAGGATAGTTTTCTCATTTTCTCTCTCTGGACAAGAATCTGTTTTGTTCCATTTTAGCGTCAGAACTTTTGCGTTGCACTGAAATTTGTTAACAAAAAGTTTAACTTAAAAAACTCAACAAGATTGTGTTTTACAATATGTTTTTATTGTTTATTATTGGTTTCCAGGTCGCAGCTGTGGAGAGGAAAGGCGGTTACAACCAGCTCTGTGACATCTGGGCATGTGGGATAACTGCCATTGGTAAAAATAATCAGGTTTTCTTTACAAAGCTTTGCAAAATGACTGTTTTACTTGGTACTAAACAAAGTCAAATAAAGTGGGTAGTGTCTGCTTTCAGTACATCCATGGTACCTGGTAATCCTCATCTAACCTTACCGGCTACTGGCTTACCGGTCAGTTGTTTGGTTGTATCACTAGTGAACACTAGATCTCCGTCAGTTGTCTGATAATGGGGATCTAGTCCTTCGCCGCGCGAGTGTACTGGACACTTTATTGCTTATTGAATATGTCCCACTTTTGTACCCTTGAAGAGTTCTATACTTACTCCAAATTTAACCCTGATGAAACGACCACTGAGTTTATGTTGCGATCGTATGCAAAATATGTGAAAATCTCATAAGTTTCATTGTATCCTTTTCAGAACTGGCCGAACTTCAACCTCCAATGTTCGAGCTTCACCCGATGAGAGTGCTGTTCCTCATGTCCAAATCGGGGTTCAAACCACCTCAGCTGAGGGAGCGGGAGCGCTGGTCGCAACTCTTCCACGCCTTTCTCAAGTTGGCGCTCACGAAGAACCCTAAAAAGAGGCCCACGGCGCAGAAACTATTGCAGGTGATTGTTGTTTATGATTTTATGTGGCCACTGTAGCCGAGGGTCACCCATTACCGACCTAAAATGTGATTTGAAGTCATTCACTGGATGTTAACAAGGAGGACTATGTTGGAACAGTTAGGTGCCAGTATTAACCACACCCTCGAAATCTGAATACAGCAGTTCAAGCTGTTTGCTTTGTAGTAGAAATTGGTATAGTAGTGATGCTTCTGCAAGAACTTAGACAGAACTGTTTACCAAGTGCGTATCTCCTTTACAGTTAACTTTATATCCAGTAATCAAAGGATCTAATGAAGTCTAAGGGAATAGTGAAATTCCACTTTCCAGATTATCGTCTTGCCATTAACTGAACCTTCCTACAATTGATAATCGATACATACTTACAACTAGCAGTGGGACTGGTGGAATACTTTCACCCTACAGAAAATCGTAGCCAAATAACCCTGTGTTGTGTTACTGTGGTGTGTAGCGTTTCCAGAGCTCCTTGGGTAGTGGGTTCAAGGTCGGCAACGCGCTAGTGATACCTATGGTATTAAAAGCATTTATAGACTACAGTAGCAGCTTACTTACTTGTTTGCCATCATAGTATTATAAAAAAAAACAACATTGGAATTAAATATTAACACACAAGAAACAAAACATATAAAATTATTCCTTGATTTTTCAGCATCCATTCTTCCAGCAAGACATGAACAAGAGGCTAGCCATCGAGTTGCTACAGAAGTATTCCAATCCTCCGACTCACTGCAATCAAGATCCCGATGAGGATGGGGTATGAGACATTATGACCGTCCTTAACCATTTCGTCACTAACTTTATGCTTGATGTACCTTAGTGGTGGTAGCATGATTGGACACCATGTCAATCAACATATATTCTGATACTAAAAAACCCATGTTATTGGTGATTGGTAACTCCACTTGAGAGTCAGTTCTTCCACTAGGCTTAGCATCTTATGATCTTGTCTTATGGAGTAAAATGACATTTTATGAGTTGTTAGTTTGTTGTACGTTTTAAAGAGTGATGTCAGCAACCCGAACTAATCGTAAAATCGTACTAAATATTATTCGTATATGTCGATTATTAGATATGCAAAAAATTTTTTTGATATGTGACTGTCGATTCCAGAGTGTAGTATGTTCAAGCAATCAAAGATATTTTTACGTCCATGGGTAATTAAATGCCGTAGTGTCACACGAAAGTAATTTATTCGTACTCAGAGAATACAAAACAAACGCATAAATAATATTCTCACAGAATAACCCTGTAGGTACTTGCAGAATAAGACTGTTGGTTTCTCTCTTATTTCGCTTCTTGTTGTCACTTCGCTTTCGAATTTATAGCCGCCGCGTCTCGCAACTCAGCTCCCTTATATATCTAAATGATTCGATCCCGAAATATCTGGAAGGTCCCGGAACTCTTAACATGTTGTAAAGAACTTACGTCATCGCTTTTAAAACGAGGGAACGTTTAATTTATAGCCCATTGTTTGTTGTAAGTTTTAGCGATAAGACTTTCTATGTGTGTGTCGTTGAACCTATGACTATACAACACACGACTACACTATGATAAATACACGATCTCTCCGGACGCTCCTTGAAATTTCGAGAACGGAGATTTTTTTCTATATTTTCTTTTTGTTCAAACCGTAGCAATATAAAGATATTTGTTTGTGGTTTATACCCAGCAGGTGTGCGACGTACCGCAACGGATCGCGTCGAAGCAGACTGGGCGGTGCGCGCGCCGCGTGCCCTCGGACCTGCCGCATCAGAACCAGCATCAGCATCACGCGCCTCCGGTCACCACCAACCACGTCCGTCCGAGGAGGTCAGAACCTTTTCTCAAACCTAACACTATTTAAGGCTCGTCTATTTTTGGAGATTGCTGCTCCTTAAGAATAGATTTTCATATATAGTCCACGGTGCGTACATTAGATGGAGAGAAAAAAACATTATTATTGTTGCTATTATTATTTTATACTAACTGTGCCCGCGGCTTATCTCACGTGGACTACTAAAAAACCTTTTTTTTTTTGTTTGAAACCCTAATTAGTTTTCTAAAATGAAAGTAGCTTAGGCTACTCCTTATAACATCAGTTATATGACAATGAAAGTCCCGTCAAAATCGGTTCAACCGTTTCGGAGATTACTCGGAACAAACGGACAGGCAGACAAAAATTTGAAAAATGTTTTTTTCTTTTATATGTATTTAGTAAAAAGCTGTTAACAAAAGCATTAACCGTGCATAATATAAATGTATTCTATCTCATTCTCTCGTAGGCTAAATCCTATACAACCATATAGTTGTCTTTTTACTGTCATCTTTCGTTTCATCGAGTTTCAAATCATAACGGTGCTAAAAAAGTTTTTACTTCCAAAAATTTTTTATCAGTTTGTTCCGGCTAATCTCCGAAACGGTTGGACCGATTTTAACTGGCAGATAGCTGATGCAATAAGGAGTAAATTACGCTACTTTTATTTTAGATTCTGTAATCCACGCGAGCGGAGCCGCGGGCACAGCTAGTAAAGTTTGTACGTTTCTACGTAATCTCTGGAACTACTGATTTTAATAATTCTTTTGTGAATAGTAAACTATATTTAAATATTTATTCTTGTTTGAAAAAGGCTTTAATCTTTTCAAATTTTATATTGTAAATAATGTGCACGCAAAATTTACGTGAAAGCAGTAAAATTTGTCAGAGTATCCGTGTTAGGTTCATGTTAAGTCCCGCTCTGGCATAGAAACCGTTTCGTGTATACAGTTTACTGAGGGACCAGAGCGGAACCGGGTCGCTGGAGCGCGGCCGCCGGCTCTACGACGACTCGCCCATCGTCGATCTTGATGCCGATGACGATCTCACCCTCGCCTCGATACCGACCGTGATCGCGTTCAGCTCCGGGCCGACCAGCTGCGACGGCGACACCGTCAAACGGAACGGTCAGTACTGTTCTACTAATCTTAGTCATGTCAAGCCGTGTGCTTGATACGATTCCCCTTCGGCAACATCTTATCAATACTTCTTTTTGTTTAACCCCTAAGGGATGTTTTTCAAAAATATTATCTTAGTACTCTCCTACTTTATATATACTTAAAGAACGCTGTATAAATGGTAGGGGCATGAGTAAAAAGGGTTGCTATTAAATTAAATATTATTATAATTTTTCTGATGTTCTTTCTGCTTTTTAGTTTTCCAGATAATCAAACTATTTTAAAAAGCCAGCAAGTTTAAGATAACACAAATAGTGCCTATATATGAAAAAAATGTAATATTGATACATATAACTAAAACCTCGAAATCATCGGTTATATAGTGCAAGTTAATAAAATGAAAATAATAATCATCCATAATGAAAAACTTCCAATAATTGGTCATAAGTGCAGATCAGTATTATACAAAATGATAATGGTAAAAACCTAAAACTCCTAATCATGCTTGCTCTACAAGCCAATAAAATAAAAATATTAGCGGTAAATGACCAAAAACTCTTAATCATCAATCCATTAAAAAGTTTAAAAATACGTTTATTAGGTATAAAAAAGTTAAAAAATATTTTATAGGGAGATAGATAATATATTTTCGACTATTTTTTACAGTTTACCATAGACAAACAAGCGAAGAGTGGAGCGTCGCATCCCTAATGAGTTGTCCGAAACACAATCCCATATCTCAGGAGCTCTCGACGGACACGATGTCGACTAGTGAAAAGTAAGTCACTCAAAATGACTTTTTTCTTGTCTACCTCCATAATTTTTTTAACGCTTTTCTTAATTAGTTTTTTTTTATTATTATTTTTTATTTATATTATTATGTTATAGCAAGTGGTGTCGGGTGATCACCGGTGATGATATATTAAGAATGAGTCTAAGGTATTTTTTGGCATTACTCCTGGTTAAAAAATTTAATAAAAACAAAATTACTTTATAACCGTTTTTTTTTCTTGCTCTAACACGAATTCAATTATTTTTTTATGAAAAATCCTTTTTGCTTGTAATCTTTGGGTGAAGGTTGGTTATTTTTCCAAGGATTTTTATTTTAAGGATTATCTGTATTTTGATGTATAGGTGTACCACATATGCACAGAATTTAATTTAGAGTTCACTTTTTTCTTTACGATGCGCATGAGTTTTTTATGTGTCCTTTTGTGTGTATGGCTTTTTGATATATATTTTTATGAATGCAATTTTGCAGTAAAAATATTACACCAAGTACAACAACAGAGGTAAAGAGGTAACGAAGGTATTTTTATATATATATAAATGTTTGTGCATCATCAAATCGTTTTGCGTTGTGATTATATGAATATGAATACAGAATATGGTTTGAAGTTTAATGAAAACAGACAATATTTTTGCAAGTGATTTGCTCAATATAGAAAAATATATTATGTTATTTAAAATTACAGTGAAAAATATGTTCTGACAAGTTGTTATTTATATTTGTTTTGATTTTGTTCACGATTATGCTATGTAAAAAATCTTTATCGAATGTATGTAAAATGGTGGCGAATCCGTTGCTACCCGTGTGAAGAAGACACCCGACGGTAAAAAATACTATAGCTCGACCGCCGTAAGCGCGACCCTCCTAATGGTCTGCGGAACGCGGGAGGGGAACAAGACCGACCAATAAGCTAGTCTGTTGCCGGCCGCCGGCAGCAATAGATGTATGACGTATGGGCTTACTCAGTTTTATTATCGTGACTGCTACATATGAGATTATATTACCAAGATAAATTACTAATGCTACTTTTAAAAAAACTATACAACAATCAAAAGTAATGCTTTAACGCGTTTTTATTAAATTCATAGAAGTATCACACTTCAACTGCACATTCACATTTTTATTTCTCAATATTGTAGTTTTTTGATTATCATTTTAATAAAGACAACAATATTATGTGTGTTAAATGTATTATTAGTCATAATATATCTGACCCAGTTGCAATAACATGCATAAACTATTGATCTTAAGATATAGGGTATCATCTCAATCTTCTCTATCTTCTCAATCTATCTCTCAATCTCATCACGCGTGCACACCCGCCGCCTCGCGTCCCGCAATCCATCAGAAGGGTCACGCTTATAGCGGTCGGCCTATAACACAAACCATTACGAAATTTTAAATTATTACAAGCTTAGGAAATCCTTAATTTTTTGTGCTTATGATAAAACAACAAAGAAAACACTCAAAAAGGTCATATATATGGATGGGTACTATACCCACCCCGAATGCCATCCGCAAAGGCTCCAGGGCCCCTAAGGCTAATGGTATAGTCAGTTCGAAAAAAAAATAAAAAACTTCTATCCAAGTGCATTTGTGATTTATATGGATAATCTGTATATATTATATTATTTATCAAAGGTATTTTTGTGGCATCGCCATATCTGCCTTAATTTATCATGAATATCACAAATTCAAACTACATTTTTAAGCTTATGTTCACGACTATTGATAAAATATAGTAATTCCAAATGTAAATTAATTTAACTGATATATAGGAAGCGCCGTCTATTAACAATCTGTTTAACTAACATGATAGCTATTAGATTACATTATACGATATGCGAAATATTCGCATGAGTCAGTTAGTTGTTATATATTATAATAGCCAGGGATGTTATGGATATGAAATTTCGGATCTGGATATGGATACGGATATATGAATGATATTATATCGGTTTCAGATACGGTTACGGATATGAAATTATTTCGGATTATCCGTTACTTTCGGATAGTTTCGGTTATGGATATTAAATTTTGAAGAAATTGTAAAAGTAAAATACAAATAGATAATTATTGGGCTTTATTTTAAGTTGCCATTTGGTATTCCAATCAGCCATATAAGTAATTATTATAGCTACTCATTTTAAAGCGTTACCTATCGAATGAAAAAGCAAAATAATATTAAAGTTTATTAAATAAACAAAGAACACTGTTTACATTTTGCGAAATTGTATTCACGTGATCAAAGAGTGTCCAAATTAACTAGACTTAGGACGCATTTTGTCCTATTAAAATTAATTCACACAACACGTCTTGTTATGTAAGTAAATCCCACAAGAGTAAATGACTGACTGGCTATGTCTAAGCAATAGATATAAACAATGCACAGAGGTACGCGCGAGGCTCATGTATCAGTTCGCCCGGGCAAAAAACAAAAACATGTCATAACGTGTCTCATTTAGACTCCGCCCCTATCCGAAATTATTCGAAACATATATATCGGATACGGTTACGGTTACGGATATTTTTTTATTTCGGATATCCGATAATTTCGGTTACGGATATGGATATCCATAACATCCCTGATAATAGCATATTTGAATTTATTTTTTGGACTTTAAGAATACTCGCATGCAATAATAATTATTTAAAAAAATATTTTTAATAAACTTTGAGCCATATTTTTTGTATGATAAATATTTTTGTGGCGGCACATGTGTCTGTAAGTTGTCTCTATTGTTTTAGGAGCCTCTTGCAATACATTGACGAAGAGTTAATGCTCAGGTAAATGAAGGAGACCGGTTTTGAAAAATTGCATGTATTTTGTGTAGTTCGTTTTGTATGTTGTGTGTATATTTTTCGTATTTAGTTGAAATGCCTTTAGCGGTAGTTAGTTCACAAATTATTGGACTTTGGGCATGCGGTAGTATATTTGCATCTACTCTTTTTATTAAGGTGTGCTAGCACAGCAGACGCTTCACGAGTCGGGTTAGGCACAGAGGTGTACTAACCTTGCGAGTTGTGAATGTGCTCTGCGGTGTGGTAGTAGCGCTATGGTTATTTAAATTTATCTCTCGCTCGCGTAGTGCCTCAAATGTGATAGCAAAGTGAGTGAGCACGACACACGAATATCCTCGTGGCTCGCGTATTGTCTCAAATGTGTTTGCGAAGTGAGCAAGCACGACACACGAATATCCTCGCGGCTCGCGTATTATCTCAAATGTGATAGCAAAGTGAGCGAGCACGACACACGAATATCCTCGTGGATCGCGTACTGTAGAATGTAATTTTAAGTAGTGTAATTAACAATTAATTTCATAGATTTGAGTATTAAAAATACATTTTTTAACAAAAAAGAAAACCAACTTTAATTATTTTGAGGAGTTCCCTGGTGTATCTTCGAAGTCGAAGCTCCAATGCCAATGAAATAAAAATGGGCCAACCCTTGAGGTATCCCCTTTCCAACGAAAAAAGAATCATCTAAATCTATACATATAATAAAATTGAAGTATCGGTTTGTAATGTAAAAATAACAGCTTTTACTAAATGTATATGAAAGTATACACGGTACCTATAACAAAAAGCCCATTTTTTAAATTTTTGTTTGGTTGTGTGTTTGTTCTGAGTAATATCCGAAACGGTTAGACAGATTTTGACGGGACTATCAGATAGCTGATGTCATAAGGAATAACTTAGAATACTAATCAGAGGTCCGCACAAGAAAAAATTGTTTAGTAGTTTTAGTAGTCCACGCGAGCGAAGCCGCGGGCATAGCTAGTGTGTATGTAAAACAGTTTTTTGAGATTGGTTTTGATAAAAGAAACGTCATACAACACTTACCGAATGAATAAACCGCCAATTTTGGTCAGCTAATACAAACAAAGTTTATCTGACGTTTATCATATGACGGTGTGTTCAGAAACGCAATTTATGAGTTATTGAACTGATAACGCTATGGAACAGATAAACTAAAGTTAAAAGTACCTCAGAAACCGGGAATTAATACTGCGATATTTTTATATTTTATTTTTTTATTATAACCATAGATTTAATATATGATTTTAACATTTAACTATAACATTGCATATTTAAGTGACAATGCTACTAAAAATAATGTCAAGTGTCACTTTAGAGAAATAACTGCTCTTTAGTTCAGTTTTACTACTCGAATTTGGAAGCTAAATAATTGTGTCGTATCAACATGCTAATAACTTAATCTGATTACGGAAAACATCGCGCCCTGACTGATGTATATTTATATATGTATATTTTTGAAGTATGAATATTTGAAGATGTATATTTTTGAAACATGCTGACTAAGCTCTTTCATTTGATACTAAACACATTAATACATATTGATATGCGCCATATTGAATTCAGTGTGACCTCACATAATCTGTAACCAGAGGACGTCCAAGACGCTTCGAACGACGACACCTCATTTGTCAAATTATGATAGATAATATAGAGTATAGAAGATATGTGGCAACAGATATACACAGAATAATTTGTACAACATTTTTGTGCAATGTTGTACAAATTATTCTGTAAACGATATCAATATGCGCTGTTTAAGGTCTTTCCATTTTCCCCGGTATGCAAGAAACCAGTTTCCTTGGCCAAATACTGGGGAGCAAACAGCACGACGCCAATATGAAATGATCATGCCTAAAATAATTTTAAAAGTCCTTTTTATCAGCTAAACTCTCCCTTTGTATCCATTTCCTGTCCTGTATATACCGTTTCATATTGCTATAGTAAGTAATCGTAGCATGTTAGCACTTTTAAAATTTTTAGATAGTGCTTTTCAGATATTTGTTTGTAAGACAGTTTCCTTAATGTAAAAACCCAGGTACGCTATCGTATGCGTTGAAAATAATAAATTCTTAACTATCACATGAACCCTTTTCAAGTCCCACCGAGCACCACTTGTTATCCAATAACATTTATTTAATTAAATAATAGACGATAAACACAAATCTAAACCAACATTTCTGTGTCTAACAGCACTCGATCCTGAGCTTGAAATAACAGCACTGCATACCCGAGCTTACTAAAAACTGGTACAAAGTGCAAAAAAAGCGTATATAGTTATGTTAATTAATTTTCAACAGGGCAACACTACCACTGACGGCGGACACGACGTCGATAACGCAACCTAGCAACTCTGGCTTATCGATTCACGACCAACACCTTTCCCAGTGTATACAATTAAAACAGAACTACCTAAATAACTCAAACACGAATATATATCAGAATTTAGCGTCGAATTTTCAAAGTCCCATGGGAGCGTCGAGGATTTCAATCGACGATCCGCTCTGTAGGAAAATAGGGGACGATATAATGTACGCGGACCAGCAAGAAAGTGAATCGATAATATCAACCCAAGTAAGGAATGCGAACTGTGAATGCGGACTCTGTCCCAAATCCCAAGCGAGGGACGACAACACGCTCAGCGACCTACAGCGGAGCGTTGCCAAGTGCTCCTGCGACGCTTGCAACTCCAACGGAGATATACTCAGCTACTACAGGAACTGCTCCAACCAGAACCCCGACTCCGGCATCGTCTACTGCGAAACCTGTAAAAAGCAAAAGATATCCCTATCCAATTTCAGAGCTCTTCAAATAGCGAACAGTTTGAGAATAGCAGACGACAAGCTCCAAAACGGCGCGACGTCTGACGATGATCTATGCAGGAAGATCGATATCAGTCTAAACATGGACGGAAAGTTTGAACATAGGAAGAAACATAACAGGCATAACTCTGATTCCGTGACGGCCGGCATAGACCTGAGCCAGTTCTGCCAATGCGAGTTCGAAGGGAAGAGGAAGACGTCTTCGGTGGACGAAATTTTCAAGATGGTTGACGAGAACGGCAGGGATGCCAAGGAGTTGGTGGAAGAAGAAACCAGGGTCAGTCAGCGGCAGAGGAGCCTGTCGGACAGTCAGAGAGATAAGGCGAAAGTTGAAAGTAAAGGTGAGTTTCAAGACATAACCCCTATTCCCCCAAAGGATATGTGTAATAGGTACTACGCTATCTCATAAGATTCTATACTAAATAATATTATAAAGCTGGAAGAGCTTTTTGTTTCATTATTTGTTTGTTTAAACGCGCTAATCTCTGGAACTAGGTACCAGCCGGATTCGAAAAATTCCTTTTGTATATATGATAGCCAGATTGACGACGAATATTAGCCTATATAACTTTACGCTACGACCTCAAGGAGCTGAGTAGTATAAACGTCAAGTAATCGGGCTAGCTGCAGGCAAGTACGGGAAGTGGAACAACGATAGGGCGTTGGTGGCGGCGTATTTTTACTGTTATTTCAAATTTCACCGTTTTTCTTTTTCCATTACAATAAGCTTGTGTTTTATATTTGGGCACGTGTGCCCTGCCAATCGTAAACCATGTGTTCATATTATATTGGGTGTACTCTATAGGTGGTGGTACACCACCAGTTCCACCACGTCGGTCGCGCGCCCGCCGGCACACGCCGCCGCGGCCGGCGCCCAACGGCCTCCCGCCCACACCCAAAGTGCACATGGGCGCCTGTTTCTCTAAGGTAGGCTACTTCTCACTACTGTTCTTACTTCTTTAACCGTAGTGGGGTGTAAGAGAGGGTCCTCAAGCCAACCTCACCTGAGTAACGAACGACGAAATGGTGATACCGGGGTGGTAGAACAGTACAGGTCGAATGGTGTTGTAGTGATTCGCGTAGCAGACAGCGGTGACTGCCAATGGATAGTAGATCCCTCGGTGGTAGTCTCTGTTTCTGGAGTGTAATGTGCTTACCGTCAGTGATTGTTAGCTGGATGGATATACATACACTGGCGGATTCCGGAATACGACACGCCTAAGCGTGCTACTATGGCTGATGTATGGTAGTCGCGATCTTTTCGGGCACATTTCTCGTGCCGGTATGCTCGTGCTGGGTGATCCCAGCAAAGAGTTAACGATAAAGGAATAATACCACCAAATATGTTTTGTATACTTTTGTTGCATGCACTAAAAGCCCCACCACTATGTTATGGTTTCATCACGATGTTTTCCTCCACTGAAAGCTCAGGCTCATTGCAGAGATTCGAACTCACGTCCATCGACGCGATGTCCGTACACGTTACCACTGAGCCATCATTGCTCCATTGCTTAACATTCTATCTGGTGGTGGCGAAGAATTAACATATGTATTTTAAATAAAACTCTTTCTCTGTGAAATGTTGTGATGATGCAGGTGTTCAATGGATGTCCGCTCAGGATCAACTGCACTGCGTCCTGGATACATCCCGATACCAGGGATCAACACATACTTATAGGTAATTTGTCTGAAGTTTTTAAAGTTTTATAAAGCTCGAGAGATTGTCAAAGTCAAGCAATCTGGCAAGTACGTTTGCGAGTGCGTTGATTGAATAAATTTAACACGGGCGAAACCGTGGCGCGCCGATAGTCATATTTGATTTGCAAAGTGGTGAAATCTTGCAAAGTTTGATAGCGAAAACACTGAAAACGTGCCTATCTCTACCTACCAAACAGTAGTGCTCGCTCTGCTGTGTTTAAGTGTAAATGAACCCTTACCAATTCAGCCCTCAAATGTTGTTTTAGCGCCGGCTCTAGTTAATTACTAATTAATGTTGTAACTAGCGTCAATACCGGTAAGCATAAGCTTCAAAATGATGTATGATTCATTAATTTTGATGCAGAATTAAGGGAGATATGGCGTTGCCACATAAAACACTGGAGATACTTATAAGATTTAATGCGTGCGCAGGCGCAGAGGAAGGCATATACACGTTGAACCTGAACGAGCTACACGAGACTGCTATGAATCAGTTGTTCCCGAGGCGTACCATCTGGATGCACGTTATCAAGGACGTCCTTATGTCATTATCCGGTAAGCTTTTCAAATAGACTTGCATCGAAAATCATAATTAAATATAATTTTTATTTTATTTCAAAAAACTGGTTACAATTAAAAAATCCTATTACTTATGATAAAACTTAAATGATAAACTTGTTTTTGTAATTGTAACCTAATCGACGTGGAACTAAAATGCGCTAGATACTAAAAAAATATGTATTTCAACATTTAAAAAATAACATAGTTTGTGACTATGACTATCTTCAAGACAATTAAACAAGAAGATTAACAAGCAACTTCATGGAGTAGACTTTTTGTTACAATGTGTAAAAGTTAACAGACATATTTTTTTTAATACCGCTTCTAAAAAATATAACTACAATAATAAAAACCACTACGTGGCGGATTAAAATTATAAGATATTTAATTTAATAGGTAAGACTCCATCATTGTACCGGCACGAGCTGCTCGCGCTGATCGGCAGCGCGCGAGGCGGCCGGTCGCTGCGGGTGCTCCCGCCGAGACTGCTGCCGAGGCGGTTCGCGCTCACCACCAGGGTGCCTGACACCAGGGGTTAGTACTCATCCACACGCACCCATGCATGCACGTATTTGAACTCACATTGCCATGCGCGTACTCGAACACACATTGTCACGCGCCTACTCGAACTCACATTGTCACGCACGTACGCGAACGCACATTGTCACGTACGCACTCGAACGCACATTCGTCACGCACGTACGCGTCACACATTAACATTCAATCGTAAGCGTTCGTAGGCTACGATAGCCGGTTACTATTAGGCGGGCCGTAAGCTTGTAAGCCATCTTATTTGTATAAAAAAAAGTTTCAACTTTTCGAGTAGAATAGCGCTTAAGTCGTCTAGGCTCTACGTCTCTTTAGGAAACATTGGTAACGAAGTTTATGACTATACACTTTACATAGATTGATACACACACAATCTTGCATTTGTGTACACACACAATCAATCCATATCAACGACATACAACAATCAATCAACTTTTGAAAAGTAATTTTAAACGTTACACGCAGCATTATATTCATGTGACCGAGGACATGAGGTTAAAGGTATCATGTGCAAAGTTGAGAAAGCTAGAATTCAGTTGAAACTTATGAAATCTCTTCAGAATCTAGATAATTTTATAGTCAGTATTTATACACTAGATAACCTCATAGGAATAATACTCAATTCTTTGTATAAATATTGTACGATGACGTCACGTTCTAATATTGGCGTTCTCAATCACATTACTCTTAGACAAAAAATCTCAATTTTCTAAGGGTAAAATTAAATAATGAACAATAATTTTTTTACTAGATTTTTATTATTAGGCTTCTTATTAATAAACCAATATGATTAATACATAATGAACTTTAATTTTTAAACTACTAAGTTAAACTACTCCATAAACAGATTTACAACTTGTAACTAAAATCACCTCCTGCTATCGTATAGCCCCAAAAACATACAGATACAAGGAGTTGGCAGTGAACCCCCAGTAGCTGGATATGTTCCATAAGGATAAAAGAAAAAAATGTTTTTCTTATGCTTACTAGTATTGTTATTTTATGGAGTAGTGTCCAGTGCTAGTTGGAATGCTGTTTTTTTCATCGTAGCTTTAACATGTTCGGTGTGTGCAGGTTGTACGCGCTGCGCGGTCGCACGCAGCCCGTATAACGGGTACAAGTACCTGTGCGGCGCGACGCCCGCCGGACTCTTCCTCATGCAGTGGTACGACCCGCTCAGGAAGTTCATGTTGCTCAAAGTGAGTACCCTTCGATACGTTTATCTGTAGCCAGCGGAACGGTTTCATCGTACGCCGAGAAACAAGAATCTGATGATAAACAGCGGCCGGAGCACGTTCGAAAATTATCAGCGCCAAATAATGTTACTTGTCCACTGTTACTGTTACACCATCCATACTGTTTCACCTCCGGGTGAAAATTAACCCTAAGTCTTATTCTAAAATAAAAATAAAAACATATAAAAACCCTGAAATTAAATTCTCCAAAATGGTTGGACTAATATTTTCGGGACTTTCACTGGCAGATAGCTGATATTATAAGGAGTAACTTAAGTCAGTTTTTTATTTTAGATTCTGTAAAACACGCGAGCAGAGCCGCGGGTACAGCTACTATAATGTATATAATTATTACTGAGGGGTCCTAAGCGATCATGGTGGAACTCTTAGGGATGCAATCTTGAAAAATATTGGTAGACTACTTCAGAATTAAAAAAAAAATGTCATATGCGAGATAGTATTTGAAGAAATATCCCCATATATGACAAACAGTGATAAAAAAGAGCGCAAGATGGTAATGCTACGCCATATATCACCAACGAACTCTGTCCAATTGTCAAAATGCGTGTGAATTTTCCTGGCAGTAAATCTTTTATCATTTTGATATACTAGGTTAAGCATTTTTAGAAGGAATTAACACAGTGCCTGATCGAATTAAAAGAATACTTGGCCTGTCTAGAATATAGAATGCACGATTCCATCACCGCTGTCGGTATTCGAGCTGGTGATCACTCCGGAGTTGGAGTACCCGCTGCTGTGCGTCGGCGCCACCAGGAAACCCATTAGGCTCAATCTCATCAACATCAATTCGGGTGAGTATGTTGGTATATGCGTCATCACCCATTAAGATACGTCCATCCTTTTTAATTTCTAACTGAATTGCTAAATACTAATTTTCATAGGTCTTCTATCTTCAAAAATGATGCATTTTCATACAAACTTAAATCCCCTTTTTCATCACCTTAGGGGCTGAATTTCCAATTTTCCTTAGTACTTACCTGCAGTGTAAAAGGAACCCCACATGCAAATTTTCACGATCTTCGCCCTAGTTAGTTTAGGCTGTGCGTTGATATGTCAGTTAGTTATCCTTTATGACCGACTTCAAAAAAAGGAGGAGGTTCTCAATTCGATTTTTTTTTATGGATGTACAGCCGTAACTTCTTTGTTAAGTTGATTCTTTTACGTTAGAAAGGGGATTCCTCAAGCGTCGTCCTATTTTAATTTTATTGGCATTGGAGCTTCATACTAAGAATACACCAGGGAACCCCTCAAAATAATTGAAGTTGGTTTTCTTTTTTGGTATAAATTATCTTGTAGTCATATCGATGTATTGTATTGTTGGTAACAGGCGCGACGTGGTTCAACTCCGACGAGTTGGAGATGTGCGCCGGCGGCTCCAGCACGGTGCTGCCGCGGCCCGAGCGGCTGCACACGCTGCGGGCCGTGCATCAGCTCAACAAGGACTACGTGAGTATATCATGATGCGACAGAGGACACCACCGTCTATATTTATGGGTTTGACTCCATACAATAAGCTCTGATCTTTCGGTGAAGAAATACATCGTGATGAAATCATAGCAACCTATATCATCAGGTAGGGCATTTCCCATTACTTCTCTGGCTGGCTAGCCACCACCCTCAGGTAGAAAATCTGTCTACGAGTACCTAAGCGCCAATTTCCGCACTTGAGAACCAATTTCTCCCACTAGCCTTAGCGTTTTACCATCTTGGACCATATCGTCATTTAACATTAGGGACTTTAGCCAAGTTGCCATTCTACAATCGTTAACGCTAATAGAAAACGAAAAATGTATGAAACTGATATATATCAACGTTAAATCATGTGATCAGATATGTCAAATATGCTAAATGTGGCCGTAAGTCTACACCATCATAGTCTTTGTTAAACATAAACCTCTCCCATTTTGCCGGATTCTCAGCCTTCCGTAACCAATCTCTTCCAACTGCCTTTAAATCGTCTCTCCATCTAGCCAGGAATGTCCCATCTTTTATATATCGATAACCGACAGTTGTTGGTTCTTTGACTGGTCCATTTCAGTGCTATTTTTATTTTGTACAACTAAGGCAAATAGGTGTACGGCTCGCCTGATGATAAGCTATTATCGTAGCTTATGTAAGCTTGTAACACCGAGATATCATTAGCGCGCTGCCGACCTTGAACCCCCCTACCTCAAGGAGGTCTGGAAACCCTATTCACAGCAGGAACACAACACAATTATTTGGCTGCGATCTTTTGTAGGGTGGAGGTATTCCACCATTTGAGCTGCCCAGAAAAATCTCTTTGCCCTACCTTTCGTGATCCCTTTAGCCTAATGGCAGTCCATTGGTGACATCGATTTTTATAATAATGATAATAATGATTGTGACAGGTTCTAGTTTGCCACGAGAACGTGGTCGACATAATTCCGGTGGTGCCGGCCGCAGTAGACCCGTCCCGGTGGCGCGGCGAGGAGGACAAGCGCCGGGGGAAGCTGCTCTCCAGGATCGAGTTCGATTTCAATATCGACAGCATACGTGAGTTTTTATATTCCCATAAACATTTTTGCAGCTTCTCGCGGATGTAGGTAGGAAGAATATGTACAGAATAATAGTAAGTTGGAGGAACACGTAGATAATAATAAAAGTGGTAGGAACATATACAGTATAATAAAAGTGGAAAGAACATGTACAAAATAATAAAAGTGGGAGGGACATGTACAAAATCAAATAAGTTGTAGGAATTTATACAGAATAATATACATGGAAGAAATATATATTTTCGTACATTATAATATGGCGCTATGCTGGTTATTTATAAAAGCAAATAAACGGATGATAATTAGCGAGGTAAACAATAGCTTTATCAGCGCTCTCAAAAAAGATAAGAATTTCAATTTCTTACGAGCATTACAGTTCTGCATCACTGCCTGTTTGGTTTCCTTATTATGTATTATACATATTTCTATTAATTATTACAACCAGAGTATGTATTATATTATCCAAGCCTGCTACCACTGCTCATAATCACCATCGCGGTAGTTATATTGTTGTTACATGAAGGTTGATGTTTTTTATCGTAACAGTTACCCTGTTGCATGACGGCATTGTACCATCAGTACAATCAGTGCATCAGTGCAATCCAACAACAACGGCGATCGCCGTAGGATTTACAATCCATCGACAGTCGCCGCCGTCATGCCGGCCTACTCAGATAAATAAGTTTTTATTTGAGCTCTCAATTTACATATTATACAGACTGAAACTAATACTTAATAATCCAAAAGTTAATAAAATACAATTTAAAAAAAAAATGAGAAGAAATAATTGTGAGGTCTGGAATCCCAAAAAGGTACAATGACCTGAACTACAAATCTCCAGACTCGTTCTCTTAATTAAGTACATATTATACGTTTTATTATATACAAAAAATAAAGACATCAGTAATTCTTATCCTATGCTCAGTTCCCTGTTACAATAATAATATAATAATAAATAAAGATGTATTTAAGGTCTGTGTTTTAATACATTTAATAAAAAAACATATAAAGCCGAAACAAAATGTCTAATAACAATAATAGTTAGAGCATAAATTTGATGGATACGATTAAATTGATTATAAATAAGAAAAAAAAAAGCAGAGAGAAAGTCGAAACCGTGACACATAGTTGGTTGCCGGCAGTGTGCCTCGCGGACTCTGTGCTCGCGTTCCACCGGCACGGCGTGCAGGGCCGCTCGCTCCGCAGCGCCGACGTCACGCAGGAGATCACCGACCACTCGCGCTCCTACCGGCTGCTGCCTCACGACAAGTCAGTACACATTCCCCACTCACATTGTCTCCCCCCCCCACTTTCTATTTTCCCCTCCTTGTCTCCCCTCTCTCACTACTATATGTGGTATCGATACTAAAACTACAAACATCAATGTTTTTAATCAGTCTCTTATGCCTCAATCTCACATGATGTGACGGTTTGGCATAAGATTTTCAACTTAAAAGTGGAGCTACTAAAACCAAACCAAAAGGGCATTAAAAAAAAACAAGAAAAAAAACTTGTATATATCTTTAGATGTTATCTTGCTATTTCATTGAATACCAATAATTGCGACGTAGTATTTGTCCAAAATATATTTTATGTATTTGTGTTCCAGACTGGTTTTTATAGTCCAGAGACATCTCTCCCCCCTCATTCTCTCCAGTATCTCTCTTTCCGTCATTCTCCCTACTATTTCTCTCTTCATCTAAGAGCAGTATCGAAACTTAAAAGCTTTGATATTTTTAATTAGATGGAATTATATTTAAATTAAATAATATCAGATGGTAGAACAGAGACATATTTTATTCCAGAATCGTGGTTCTCGAGTCGCATCAACTCCACAGCAACACGTTGTCAGGTGACGACGGTAATGACCTTTACATATTAGCGGGACACGAGGCTTCGTATTAAACGGACCGTGCGGTAACGTATTAAGCGGATCTCAAACCTAAAGTGGTTTCGTATTAAACAGACCTTTAGGTGCATTTGGTTCCGTACTAAGCGGATCATTGTATTGTGACATATCTGCGATAATCGTGGTGTAATATCGGTGTCGTTTAGAATAGGGATGTGCGAGATGGAATATACCAGTGGTACAATGGTTGTTACCATGGAAGAAATTATGTTGCTTAAACATTATTATACGGATTGCTCTCGCATTGTATTTTCTTTACGCTTTTCTTTAATGATTGGAAAAAGAAAATCGCTGAAAATTCTAGGTATAGCTTCCATTGCAATCGATTTAAAGTCATGTACCAATATATTCGCCCGTTAATACGCATGCCTTTTTATATATAATTCATATATCGATATTTTCTTGCGTATCATTTTCGGTTAAATCTCGTACGTACATGTACTGTGTCCGCATTTGATGAAACCATTTTTATCGATTATTTGACGGCTTACACGTATACGGTATATTTTTTAGTCCCGTAGAGTAAAAGAATATTTCACGCGTTGCTTTAGTTTGACCGCTTTAAGCGCGACCTTCCTAATGGTCTGCGGGACGCGGGAGGGGCAAACTCCGAACAATAAGCTAGTAAGGCAGCAATTGACGTTTGACGTATGGGCTTACGCGGGTTTCTTTTTGTGACTGCTACACATGAGATTATTTTACTGCAAGATGGAATTACGGACGCTACGTTTAAAAAAATATAAAAAGTCAATCAAAATGAATGTTTTAACGCGGTTTTATTCAAATAATGTCAATATATGCGAGATTAAATTCATAGAAATTCCACTCTATTGCGTGTAACACTACATAAATTAATATGTCAACATTATATACAAGTTGACTGTCAATTCGGTGAATATTAAGCGGGATCTTGATCTGTCATCTTGTTTTTTTTTAATTGCAATTCAGAATTTTATGTTGGTTGATCCTATATTATGTAATGTTGGTGGCGTTTTGTGTGATATAGTTTGGTTAATGTTCTCAAGTGAATTATAAATAGTAACTAGAACCATGAATTTTAAGTTGCCACAAAAACTACTTGAACCGTTTTAACAAAAGATCCGACATCTTTTATAGTTTTGCTTTAATTCTGAATTATTTTTTAATTTAACACCGTTCGTAGAGAACAAACTTTTATCAGGTTTTCTCTTACTGTAATTTAATCTTATTGTGTATAAATATATACACGCTGCCATTAAAAAGAAGAAAATTGTCAGTTCGCTTTGCGGGATTAAAAAAAGACTATAGATTTACGATTCGACGATGCTTTCAATAAAGGCTATATTATTCTTAAGTCTGTTACCTTTAGGACTGTATTCGTCTATTTCTCCCATTAAATATGGAATCTTCCTATGATTTGTTATAAATACGTTGAACGTACAAAAAATCGATAAGTATGCTCATTTTTTTCTCAGTACAATGCGTTATTCAAGCGATTGTGACCACTTATGATAAATGAAAATCACTGCCAATTGTTACATCCATTCCAGGATTACCAGAAGCAATAATATTTACTTCGAGGAAGCGTGTAATTGAATCGATATTTTATATCGATGGTCAGTTTTTATCGACATGTCGATGGATAAATGAGTCTTGTTTTTTTTTGGTTCTTTTAAGTAATGATTGATTTTAAATAGAAATATTGTATAAAATATTTTTTTCAATATCGAACGCGTATTCATGTTTTGTTTCACACCGGGAAATGATCGTTTTTTAGAGGACTGGAAAATTCAGAGTAATGGAAATGTATTTTAATATCGACTGCTCTACAATGAAGAAATAATTCTTTTTTTTTCTCCGTCCTAATACACAATATAATATATCAATTTCATTATAAAAACATCTCTGTCTATCGATGTCGATAAAAATGAAAAGTTGATCTTATTCTCTCATTTCCCTAGCCATATTATACGGTACAGTGAAAAAAATGTTTAATAATGATTATAAATAACGTATTGAAATATTATTAACCATCGATAGCTTTATTTAAACTGTCGATAGTATGTTTATATTTTTTTATTATTTTAAAATAGCGAATGTAATAGATATCGAGTAAATTGTAATTTAGATTTTTCGTAAAACTCGATTTTTATGCTCCAACGTTGTCAAAAATAATAGAAATTTGTGTACACAGATAATTGAACAGTGTTACTAATTTTTTTTTTAATACTTCTATTTTTGATGAGTTGTACAGTAAAAATATATTTATTATTTTATTACAACCAAATAAATGTATTATCGAACAGAAAAAATGTTTAACATAAAAAGTAATCTAATAAAATAAAGACATTTTTCGTTAATAATATAGTTTTTAACTTATTAAATAAATTGCGCTCGCTTATTTAAATAACATTTTATTTTTGTAAATAAATTACAAATATTCCAGTTAGTTTTAGTCAATTGTATAATATCATTAGCATAGTTGTAATTTTTAAAATATTTGATTAATGATTTCTTCTTTTTTTTAATATACGATATTCTTGTATTTTTCGGATAGTTAAAGAGTTTTGTGGACTGGCAATACTATTTATTTAAAATCTATGACATTTTAAAGCACTTTTGTTCGAACTAGGTTGTTTAATGAACAGAGTCGCATTTGGATAAAAAAAAGAAATTGTCTTAACCTTTATTTTTTTTAGATTTTTTTTGCAATATTTTTCACCCAGTGTTTTTCACCCATGTAAAAAATAATAGCTTTATTTTTTTTTCTCCGAAGAGCCTCTTTTGGCGACACTACAGTTTGCAATATTTGATGCTCATTTTAACATTCTTTTTTACTTGAATAGTTTTAGAGACGAACTTCGTCAGTGTCTCCAATATAGTCTCCAAATCTGTACATTTTGAATTATATATTCAGATTTGAAAACTAGGATCAGCGATACGTGATAACGAGTAACCAAAATTGAATATTTTTATTGTTCTAAGATTTCGATTTTTTCGATTGACTTTACTCGATTGTTGAAGTTTGTTTGGGAATGCAATTATCATCTGCAATCGGACCTTTACCTAGAATAAGAAAAGTTATTATCGAAAAAAAATTAAAACATCCAATTACCATAATATAACTTTTATTTGGGGAGGGAAGGGGCGGTTCAGATTCGCACAAAGCTAAACTAGTTGTCGCCCGTGACTTCGCGGAATAAGGAAGAGCAGTGGGTGCAAATATAATCAATCAATTGGAAATTACAACAACATATAATCCGTATCACAAGTTTTTTTTTCCGTGTACTATTTTTAAGCGATGTTACGAAAAACGGCTAGATATTCAGCGAGAAATATAACGTGTCACGTAAACTAAGGGGGGAGGGGGGAATATTAATCCTTACGAAGGACAAGTTACTTTATCATCAAGACAATTTTATATAGATAAACTTTGCCCTTTATAACATGTTATTTGGACGAATAGTTTGGGAGATAAAGTAAATTAAAATAATTCAACACTCGGCTCGGGTCTGTGACTATAGGTGTAGTGGAGCGAACGAGCCGTGTGAAATGTTACGCATAACCCTGGCCGCCCCATAAAAATATTGTCTATGTATTATAAATCATCAATCAGCGGTTTCTTTTAAATTATACACGGGTGAAACCGCGGTGCACTGATAGTTAATCTTTTATGTGGGATATTCTAAACTATCTTTGCTTATTCGGAACTCTACTCTTTGTAAACGATATTTTACAAAAAAATTAAAAATAATTGAATATGAAGCATTTTCTGTTGCCACTCTGTCTATATACCACCCTCAAGTTGAAAATCTGTCGTCAAGCCCCTATAGGTGTGTTCCGGCAGCTGCACTTGCTGAGCTTAGCGTGTTATCATATTGGACTACATTATCACTTACACTCAGATGAGATTGTGATTAACCTTATAATGTGTTTAAAAAAGTTTACGTTACGATATAATGTACCAAAGCGTCTTTCGTCTCGTCACTTGCCAACTGCACTAATATTTGTGAACATCGAAAACTTCTCGATTGTTCGTTCTAGAACGAGACAATTGTTCACTCGATTGAGTACACGGTTCTAGCGATTATTGGAACGACTCGTTATCACCCATCGCTACCTAGCACTGAGTAAATTAAAAACGTATGCATGTTAAAAATATAACTTACAAAACTTGAATTAATAATATAATATTAAACGAATAAATACGCTTCTGAAACGTTGTGATTGCAATATAATTAACGAATAATAGATATGGTTTTGTGAGTTATGTTTATATACACTTTTTTTTTTGTTATTTTATATTATGAACATTAATTATAAATAATGTTTCGCTTTAAAATAATCCCCGTTTATTTATACCACCCAATAAACATATTTTGTACAATTATGATTTCGTTTCTTTTTTTTTCTAATTTTGTTCTTCATTGAGTTTGAAGAAAATTTTTTTTTGTTAATATATAAAAAAAAATGTCATATATTGCATTTTATAGTATTCTTTTATATTTCGTATCGAGTGGTTTCGTCATACCTAAAACACTAAAGGAATGTAAAAATTCTACAATACTGTGGTCTCACAGAGGAGTTTCAGACAAAAAAAGTTGATTTCCTATATTTTTTACATTTACTTCACGAAAGCATAATTTATGCACAATCGTCGTAAACTAAGATAATATTTTTATTTCTTTTTTTTATTTATGGCTTCTGTCTATGTAGGCATTTTCGCCACTGTCAAGTGTCAAATACACGTTTTAGAGTTTAGTAGCCAAATGATCGGGGTACTATAGAAAAACCTAAAAACAAAATGCATAAAAAGATATAAGGAGAATATTCAATATTGCTTTTTAATTTTAATTTGACTATTTTAGAGTTTCAAATATCTGTCTTTTGTACTACATTATTATCTTATGATAATACATACAGTGTTATCATTAATTTTCCTTACAACTTTCTATAACTATAATCTATTATTTAAATTTTATTATTTTAATAGTTAGGGTATATTATTGTTTTTATTTATTGTATTATCCGGGCCGGATTTATTAATTGGTTGAGAGGCACTGCAGCTTCGAAAAAATAGAGGCCTCGAATAATTTCAAATAAAAAGTTTTCAGATGTTAAAAAAACTGCTTCTTTAATATGAACTTTTTTGTCAGTATGGGTTTTTTTTTCTATAAAAAATTATGAGAGGCTCTATTCCTGTGGGGGCTTAAGGCCCTTTTGCCCTCCTCTAAATCCGACCCTGTGCAATATTGATATTTTGACTGAGATTGGCTGTTAATATGATTATATCCATGTCCCTGAAGCGAGTTACTGATATAATGTGATAATATTAAATATTGTCAACTAAGACTAGCTTTAAGTCTTCACTCTTGATATTTAATTTGTTTTCAAAAGTTAGCACCACAAGTAATTCCTGAGGAGTTCGCTCGACTGACAACAATATTTTTCTTTTATAATAAAATGATTTATTTAATTGACTTAAAAATATCCGCTGTTCTAATGTTATAACTAACTTAAAAAGCCATAGTAACATGTTCTTAAAGAGACACAGAGAAATTTCTTTTTACTTGGGGTAGTGGAATACTTCCTAAGATCGCAGTCAAATAACCTTGTGTTGTGTTCCTGCGGTGAGTAGGGTTTCCAGAGCTCTTTGGGGTAAGGGGGTTCAAGGTCGCGCTAGTGATACTTATGGCATTACAAAAGTCCATAGGCTACGGGCCATTTTAGTTGTATTTTTAAAAAATACCGTTGTATGGTTATAAGGCTTTTTCTAATAAACCTACCACCAAGCTTCTATAGGTGTGTTCGGGCCTAGGCCCATGTTCCATTGGGCCATATTTTCAGTTAACGTCAGGTGAGATTTTTTATGTGCGTTGATTACTTTTGGTATCATTGAAACAATTTATTTGCAATGCATTTGGGATAAATTATTGGTTTGGAACACGAACCCGACTGAAAACAAGTCGTGAAAACTCGTCATTGTGACTCGCTTTGAGATCTGTCAGTGATAGTCAACTACTGATTTTACCATGTAATTGTCGATAGAATCTCATCTCTATCACCGCTGTATTTGTGTTATGTAATGTATGACATCAGAAGTGGGATTATTTTACAGGATATTGTGTATGTAAAATTGTGTGATGCGCGCACAGTGGCAAACTTCAATAGTTTTATTTATATATATAGAAGATCGATAATAGGCGTTATTATAGTACGCAATACAACTATACCGTGAACCAACCGCGAATAATTGCGAGTGTGGAGCCAAGACGGTTCGTGCCGAGAAACGCCGCGATTAAATCGCATCCAATAATATAATATCCAAAATAAAGATGGGACCATACAGAAATTATTGTTTTGAATAATTGAAATAAATACGTACATTCTGGAATAATTTTACAAATGCACAAACAAAGCCGTCGGCTATTTTTTATAGTTTTGTACACATCTTAATTGTTATTTTCATAATTTTTACACACTATTTACTTAAAAACATCAACTTGGAAATACGAATATATATATTATTTACAGACAAGAAATATTAAAAATTATAAGTAGATATAGTCATTTTGAAACTTGGCAAAAGCTAGTAAATAAAGTTATTTAACCTACCGTGAATAGACGTTTATAATTTCGATATCGGTAACTCGCGTTAGGTAGATACAATTATTAAATTAGTCCTTGTAGATTCGCTTAGCGTTCTAGGTGTATTTCCTAGATGAATATTTATGAATAAATTCTAGATTATAAGATTACTGAACACCAATATTTGAAATGTATTTCAGATTTTCTAGTACCTAGGTAAATAGGTGTAAAATGGAGATAGACACAAAATGAGGGGGTTACATTGCATTTTCCAATTTTTTTTGTAATAGGTAGGTTAATCTTCACTCATCAGGTGAGTTTAAACACGGACGTTAAACGCAAATCAATAGAAAAATCACATTAATATACAACATCTAACTAATCTAACGGTATATCTAAAAGATTCAATTCAGCTTCGAGCTTAAGGTTATATAAATAATATCCGTTAATTGGGGAAAACGTAATACGCAATTTTTATATGGTTCATAGAAATATAAATAATATAGGTAATGTAACCTTTACGTCGTATCAGTCTGCTTGTATCAAAACAAATTATTACACTTTTTAGATTCACTAAGAAAGTGTGTCTCATAATTAAAGTCTGTTATTTAATTATTCTAATTAAAAAAAAAATGTAGTATTTTAAAATTTGCATAAAATGCTCTTACATCAATTTATTTTCTTGTGCACAATAATATTATATGTAATATTAAATTTATTGTAAATATATGTTTACAATTGATTTTATTTTGGTTATTGAAATTTAACTTTCATTACGAAATATATTTCTGAACAACAAAATTGTTCTAAATAGAAGCAGGTTTTTTACTCTATTTTTTTAATCTGTTAAGGATTACAGTACAGATTACAGGGAAACACTGTTTTTCAAATGTTTGCACTATATCATTTGAACAACCTGCATACATGGTCACTGAGAAACATTCAGATAAAAAGGCTTAAGTATGTATGAATATACCTTAAATACATATTTTATGCTGAGTTGAATATATTTATTTGGTAATTAAATGATAACATATTTAAATTGGATAACATTGGACAGTTATGAAATAAATAAGATGATGTTGTTAATTATTTACAATTGTAATTATCAATTATTTACAATGATAATTATCAATTAATTACAATGTTAATTATCAGTGATAATAATGCATGCTGTGATCAGTGATGATAATGTGAATCCTAACATGCCGTTTTTAGCAAAGGTGTGGCAAAACCTCGGACAGTATCAGTCTATATTATACTTAACATGACAATATTATGTTCATGATTTTACGGTGTAATTTTGTTTTGTATATTATTGAACATATGTTTTGTGATTTCTATAATGTCTACGTCTATAAATCATCATATTTCTGAGCAACACAAGAAGTATTGCCATCATAATTTTAGCTTTTCGCTTTTGTAGTTCTATCTATTAATAGTATATAATTTAATTTTAAGTCTTTCGAAACTTTTCAAAAATAAATAAAAAAATAATATTAGTTTATAGAGAATATAACAAATTAGAGTATATTTTCGTTATGGAACAGATGCGTTTACTCGTAGTTAGAACTTGTGAAGGATGACCACAATAATTTGAGATTTATTTCAGAAATATTTATTCCTGAATAAAGTGATAATGAATATTGACTTGTTTTATTCCCTTCAAGAAGTCCATTGATATAAATCAAAACGAATATTATTTTTTTGTCATTTCTGCCTTTTTTACATATACATTGAAATAAAACCTGAGTACTAGTTGATTTGGTACACAAAAATAATTTTGTTATTTAGCTTAGATATGATAAAGCAAGCATAATTGAGTGGATCTACAAAAAGATAGAACTATGATTGACAGCTACTTTACCAAAAAATCCTTAACCATTAAATGATACAATGGTTTAGGAGGAGGTTTACATCAGTTTCAATAGTCACATGTATTGATTGAACTTTCTGATCTATTATTCACAGCTACGTGGATATGATATCTCCGATAGGTTTTTTCTTGTGCTTGCTGACAACAACTAGTGGGGGATGTCGCAGGAGATCCTTCAGTGAAGTCCAAAACCCAATAGTGGACAGATACAGACCACAGATTTCATGTAAAAACCATCATAATACAAGAAACATTAAGTTGAAGTCATTAATACATAATTTAGAGAGTATAAGTAACTTAAAAAATTACTACTTTTACTTACCTTAAACTTATAACTATATTTTAGTTCAAATAATAAATGACTTGTATAAAATCAAAGTCTGACAGATAATTTGCTGATTCAAATAAACCAATAAATTGTATCCTTAGACATTCATGGTGATTACAATTGATTTTTTTAGTTTTATTACAATTACTAAGTTATAGGTTAACCTACTGTGCCGCCTTTGATTTTATACAACTCAAATTTTAAATAAACACATTTAATTAGAGCGTAAAAACTGTCACAGTTCTAAATTTGAATTAATAGAAAATAAAAGAAAAAATACTTTGAAGACAGATAAGCCTTTTTCTTTATCTCTGGCCTAAACCTTGTATTACACTCATGGTCGTTTGTGAAAAAGAAATAGCGAAAGATTTTCAGTCATACATTTTTATTAACAACCCCTTAAAATTACCTAAATACATATATAACAATATTAATCATCTTCTATCACTTCGATATCTTCAGTTTCATCTTTTTTCTTACCAGAACCGGATTTTCGTGCCGAAGCGATTTGTTTATACTGTTCTAAAGATTCGCCTAAAGATTGGATAAATCTATCAAATTCTATATCTTTCATAGCGTCCAGCACGTCTTGGCCAGTCAGTGCTTTCCTTTTCTTACTTTTAACAATGTTTGTAGCCGCTGAAGTAACGTATAACACAAAAACCGAGGCAGCTTTCGCGAGACCGGTTCTCGCTTCTTTCGATATCGAAACACCTTCAGGTAATGCTTCTTTGACGATTCTCGTGACGACTGTCATTGGCAAATTCAGATCTTCTAGTTTTTCAGCCATATTATTTATTTTTTGATAATATATAAACAATTTACGAACTAACCGCCAAACTATATAAAACAGTTCCCTGGGTGACTATGACAGCCTGAGTCGAGGGTCGCCAATACTAAAAAACAAATTCTAGTACAAATTTTAACACTGATTTTTTACCAATATAGTATAAGGAAATAAATATAGTAAGACAGAAAAAGAAATAAAATTAAATGTAAAAAGTGTATAATATCCATATTGATTATATACGAAAAGTATCGACATAAGGAATTTTAACGAAATTAAATCTAATGTCATATTACACATCAGTGCAAATTGCATGCATCACTGCTATTTTTCATATGAAAACAAAAATAATCTTTCACCTGCTGCTATATTGAATCCAAAATACCTGCTATATATGATAAAGTATGTGTTTACTTGACTTAAATAGAATTCGTAGGATAATACAAATTCATTTCGCTAAATTACAAATTGCAAAATTCATACTCCTCGCATATACCGCACGATCATATAAATTCACATCACTAAAATATAAATCTCAAATTTCATACACCTAGCATATATCGCCTAATCATATAAAACCAGTCCACAGAATTACAAATCCCAAAATTCATACGTCTGCAACAAAAGCGCTTTTTTTTAGAAACAGTTGACTTCGTATATTGGTTGACGATTTAATTATCGATATAGTTTTGACTATAGAGATCGTTATTGTAACATTTAATTTTTATACAAAAGATGAAGTATATTTATTTAAGTACTTTACATGAAATGATTACTTCTTATAAAGGAGTAAAGCCGACTTGATTAGACACAAAAAGAAACTTTATTTCAGTAGCTAGTATTTTGAGACCTGTAATAACTGTAACAAATATTTGATTGCTAAATATCCTACCTTCCCATTCCAATTCAAAATTCGCGCATTTTTGGACCACACCGTGGGAGAAGACGCACCTTCTAAAGAAACATGTCAGCGCACAAAACTTGGTTATTTAATAAAGGTATTAGAACTCGTTAAAATTAAACACGAGAAAAACATCAAGTAATGAGAAACTGTTGGGAATATTCCAAACATGCCACACACATATAATTTAACTGTGGAGGAATCTTAGACAATAATATCCTTATGAGGCAAAATTCATAAGAACAAAGCAGCAATTACTCCTTCCTTTGACCACGCCTCTACCATACGAAAAACCTACTGGAGATGTTTTTGAATGAAGAAGTTTTACAGAAGCGATGATGGCTCAGTGGTAGTGTGTACGACTTCGCGTCGAGTGACGTGAGTTCGAATCCCTGCAATGAGCCTGAGCTTTCGGTGAAGGAAAACATCGTTAGGAAACCGTAGGTGATAGGGCCTTTTTTTAATGCCCGCCTGGCTAGCTACCACCCTTAAGTTGAAAATCTGTCACCAAATACCAATAGGTGTGTTCCGGCAGCTGCACTTGAGAGCCAGTCTTCCACTGGGTTTAGCGTGTTATCATCTTGGGCCACATCGTCACTTAACATCAGGTGAGATTGTGGCCACTAAGCCAAAGCCTACAACGTTAAAAAAAAGAGAGATCCTTGTACCTTATCTTGGTGGAAGAGTCATGCGTTCGTATATCCGTCATTTTTATGGAACATTGTCATTTTGTTTTCACATCGGTAGAATGCGAAAGAGTTTTTTCTAGGGCAGGCTACATATTGACAGATAAAAGGGTAAGTACGCTTCAGCAAAAACGCACATCAGAAGTAATATTGATTTATCAGTAGTTCTATTTTAAATATATTAAACAAATAATAACACTATATAAATAAGAAATGAGGAAAAATATTGTTAAAATGATGGCGTTGATGACAGGCAAGCCAAAAAAAGTCATCATTTCTTGCAGATACGAAATTCATTTATCACAGGTGAAATAGCAGTGATAATACAATATAATTTCAATACAATGGCAATTATTTTTTAATAGCAATAATTTCCATGGCTACACATCACAGATACAGAACACAGATCTGTACTATACACAATAGATTTGATATATATGAATTATCAACTGAAAAGAGAAAGAGCGTAGTATACGCTTGTGTTAGAACGAGATAGGGATACGAGACCATTTTCGTATGTGCTATCGACATAGAATTACTATGAATCAGTATGGTGACTCTATTACTCTATGGCTATCCGTAAATCGTGACCAAAACAAATCTCACTTATTTTTGGAAAAAGGAAGCTTTTAAAGTGTAATTTAATGTTTAATAGACGTGTTTAGCTCTTATAACAAAGATAATCAACAAAATAATACGCATACTAGTATACATAGGGAAAAGTATGGTATATTGGACCACTCGTTAAATTGGACCACCCATTTATCTCAACAAGTACTTTTCTGATTTTGTAAATGGCAACACCTAACAATAGGCAACCAACTTCATTGCGATTAGCCATATTCTTTTTCATAACAAGTAGAGTGTGATAGTGTTTGTTTTTCGAAAATCGTTTATGTGATTTTTTGTATAATTTTGAGTGATTGGTGCTAAGGTTGTGGTTTATGTAAAGGTAAGCATACAGAGACTTTGATTATTGGTTTGCAGTCGCAATTTATCAGCTATTTAATTGAAATGAAATGATCTGTAGTTTTTGTAGGTTATGTTTTTGTTACATGTTATTTTCTCTCATAACAAAGAGTTGGCCACAAGCCACAAGCATTTGGTAAAATGGACCGGTCCGATAATTACCTAAGATAATTACCTATTATGCTTGCTTACAGATGGCAGAGAAAAAATATTTTAAATGGTACCCAGAAGACTTAAAACATGCAATAGATCATTACAGAAATGAAAGAATTGGTTTAAACGAATGTGCAAGATTATATAAAACCAAAAGCAACTTTAAAAAGCATTTAGATAAAAAAGTATGTTTGAAGAATTTAAAAAGGAAGACCAACTGTATTTTATAATAATTTTGAAGATATTCTTCTGGATCACGTGCTGAAATTAGAAGAGCACATGTTTGGATTGAGTGCACAAAAGGCTGCGGAATTGACGGCAAGTCCGTATAAAAATTATTTAGAAATTTCTCCACAAAATGAAAGCAGTTGAAAATGAAACTAGATATTAACAATGAAACAAAAAGGCATAAAAGATCAACTAAAATCTCTAGCAAAGATAAAGGAAATAAAAGAAACAAAAGAAATAGAAACACGAGTGAAGAATCTGATTATGAAGAAGAAACTTTAGTTTTTACAGTGCGTGCGTTGTCACAACTAGAACCACGAAACTCTTACAGTAATCCTGACATTTGTGATAACTGTCTTTCTTGAATAATTTAATAGAAAAAATAAACTTAACTGATTTTCCTAGTTTACTAATTATTACTAATTATTTAGTACTTTGTAATTTATAAATATATAATTTGTTGTATATATTACTTTTGATTTTATTGAAGTCCAATTTAGCAACCCCGTGGTCCAATTTACAGAACCAGTTGGCTAAATTGGAACAAAGCTCTGATCTCACATTTTAATTATTTTTAAGGTATATATAATAGTTATGTTAATTAAAACTCAATAAATGTAGAGTCTATTAACTGTTGTTTCATTTCATTCACTAATATTTATTTTAAACCTATAAATAGTACATTTTAATGCATATGCATGTGAAAAAAAATGGTCCAAATTACCCGACTTTCCCTTATTTCGTATCGTTATAGGTTTGGCGTAGTGGCCACAATCTCACCTTATGTTAAGTGACAATATGGCCCAAGATGATAACACGCTGAACCTAGTGGAAGACTGGCTCTCAAGGGCAGCTGCTGGAACACACCTATTGGTGCTTGGCGACAGATTTTCAACTTGAAGGTGGTAGCTAGCCAGGCGGGCATTAGAAAAAGCCCTACCAACATGCTGTGGTTCTCTCACGATGTTTTCCTTCACCGAAAGCTCAGGCTCATTGCAGGGATTCGAACTTACGACAATTGACGCAAAGTCGTACACGCTGCCACTGAGCCATCATTGCTTCAACAACATTAACGAACACAAACAAAATCTTAGACCTCCTAAATTTGAAAACATTTCAAAAATGTTGTGATTGATTGTGTAATGCTGCCATACACGCTACAGTCTCCGTCCGATCCTAACATACAGTTACGTAGTATTCACTCATATAGCGAAATTAAACTATACATCCATAAACATATGGAATTTGCTTCGATCGAATCTTACTTCAAAACTCGCGAAGAACTATTTCGACAAAGCGTCAAACTATCCTAACCCATTAGCGGTTTCCGCCCCAATATACACCCCAGTGCCTGACGCCCCGAAGGCAAAATGTACGCCGCGGAACATTATTACCGATGGCGAAATCACGGTAGCTAAGGCATCATACCCGACCGTATCTTTAAGTCAACCGTGTTTACGCCCACACCCGCGAAACCACCGTTCCCTCCATAGGGGACGGGTGGTTAACTTCGCTCCCGCACGACGATCAACCTCTCGAACCTCGGCAGATTCGGCCACTTTGGCACCCTTTAGCTTGTTGCCTCGCTTTCGCGGCTGAGTGCCTTCCGCGCTCGTCCCCAAGCCCGATGAAACTGTCAAAGCCTCTAATGGCTCCAGGGCCTTTAAGGAATACAGTATAGTCAGTTCGAAAAAAAACTTTAGTCTACCGGAGAACCTAACATGTGCAGGTGTGGTTGCGCATGTCTAACTAAGTACTGAACGTCGTAGCGTGTATGGGCAAGTACACACGAACTGGCTCAAGGAACGATATCACAAAAAAAAAACAGATTTTGGATTTTGCGCGAGTCGTGTGCGTTGGTCCAAAAAACTACACAGGTCTATTCCAATACAAGCTTCGGTCAACCCGCGCAGGCATACTTGCACAGGTATTATAGACAGACTTCTCCGGTAGACAGTATCATTTTCATTTTTCCACGATCGGGTGTACCCCAAAGGGTAGCACACGGGTCAGGCCTCTACCACGTTTTCTATACATAGAAAACGTTAATACAAGAGAAGCAAGCTCGTATATCAAATAAAATTAGAAATGGAATTTCATTAATGCATTAGATATATTGCATTTGATTTTACTAGCTGCAATTCCTATAATTCTACATACATAATAGACATACACAGTAAAACTTAGTTAAATATAGTTTTACATAATAAAACTTCATACTTAACTTTTAAAATACTGGAAGTACGAGCGGCTCCGCGCGTGTTCAATACGCATTAATTTCTTCGTCTCCTATTTTTATTTTAACCCTAATTTTATGATTTAAAAAAAATCATCAAAATTGGTTAACAATAAATAAAAAAGATATTGCTATTTTTTTACTAATTTTAAAGTTTGATTTATAATTCTTATAGCCAGTCAATAGAGGAATGATGTTAACTTCCCTTGTAAAAAATCCTTTTTTTAATTGGAGAAAAATACATGTACAGGTAGAACTACAGATTTTTTAATATAATCATAAACATAGTACTGTAATAATAAAATTATGTTTTATGTACTTAAATAAACATCCCACTAATGGGCAAAAACTTCACGCAGAGGCCGCGAGGGAATGCACGGCTGCCACATATTGGCGATTTTAAAAATCTAGACAAAATGTATAGCTCCTTATTCTTACAACATATTACTAATGTTACGAGAACTTTACTCTATGCGTTCCGGTTTTCGCGCTGTCATATTCTCCTACAGTCCTGACACTTGAATGGCACTGAGGAAAAGTGCATGAATTCACGGGACGAAATTTAATGAACAAAATTTTCAGTTTCAGTGGCTGTTATGTATGGGCATAGAGAAATATGTGAACGTATGGGCTCTGTAAAATCTATGGTTACAACTTACAACCATAGATTTAACATCCAACAGTTAAATCACAACACAGTACACAACTAAGCTACGCTTAACTAAGTATGTGAAATTCTTTTATAAGCATTTCCACTTATCCACCCACCTGATTGTAAGAAAGTGGGAAACGCTACATTTTCCCATGTTGACATAGACATTTTGAGTTTAAAGATCTAGGAGAGAGAAATGGAAAGATATTTCTCGCAATATCGACCACTTCCTGCATCCTTACTGGAAGCGAACTATCACGGTATTCTGGGTGGTGGTAGGAGGATTGTACACTGCTTACCACGTTATTAAACTTAAAAAAAAAACGTAATACTCTCACGTGGCACATGTAAGCCAGATCGACACGTCATTTGCTTTTATCTATCATTCGGCTTTCAAAAGGGTCCCGTTATGCGTTGTACAACCCGGTCACAATATCTGTGCACCTGACCTCGTGACGTCATATCGGCAGTCTGGGTACGGTGTGAAGTTTTTTCGTTTTTTGTTTTTTAAAAGTTTTTTCGAGAAATGTGGAGGTAAAAAAAAATTACTAACCTTTTCAAATCAATTTATTATTGATGAAGGGTTTGTTATTAAAAAACAATAATTTTGATTACAAAAACATTTATTATTAAACTCAGTCACTATAACTATATTAAGCATACTATATTTTTACACTTTTTGAATTTGTAGCCCAATTTGTTAATTAAAATATTTCTTAAATATGTTCTCCCACCTTGAAAATTTAGGTCTCTCTTAACTGCTGCCAGAATTTTCTTCAAAGTTGGGATTTCTTTTTTTACAGCATAAAAACTGTTGATGATATTTCGTATTGCGCAAATGTCAAAATCATCTACTTCGATGCGATTTTTGTACTGTTTACGCTTCTTACCCGGTGTCGATAATTTTGGTTCTGGGTGGGTTTCTAAATTATTACTAGTACTTGGAGTCGGACTAGCGCCCGGCGAAGTAGGTGGTTGTACTTTGGCTTCATTTTTAATTTTCATTAGAGTCCTCTTTGATATCCCAGTTGCAGCACAGGTTCGTTTCACCACTTAGTCTACAGGTCTTGTAGTGATAGTGATTTCATCTAAAACACAATAGTCTTCGGTCCTATATCTCTAATATCCTGATATCAATGAGGTTACAATTTGTCTTCGTATAGTCTTCTAGATGGTTTTTATTATTATCACAATTATTTATTAGAAACAATTATTATAAAATCTTTACTAATATTATAAGGAAAGAGAGCCAATTTTGTGACATTATATGTATGTGGAGGGTAATCGCCGGAGTCAGTGCACCTATTTGATTTATTTTATGAATTTTATAACTTATATATTGAGGAAAATTATACCCTAGAACTCTAAGGAGCGGAGCAATAACCGTGAACGTCAAGCAGTCTGGAAAACTGTAGACAAATACGGGAAGTGAGAACAAGCACAAGGATGAAACGATGGGACACGGTTAGTCAGATTCCAAAATTTTTAATTAATTATAATTAACTTCTATAGGTAGATATGACAAGAACCGGTCTGTAAATAAATAATTAAATAAAATACATGGAGTTAATTAAGACATTGTGCGTAAAATAAGTACCTAAATATTGTTTTCCCATGCCTTCATGGTCGCGGAAAGCAGTATTCACATTGCGCAAACTCGGAATAAGCACGCCATTTTGTTACTTATGATTATTAAGGCAGATTCAGGTTCAGGCTGTCGCCTTAGTGCCTTAATACTTAGTGCGGCACCGGTGTTGTTGGTTGAAGGACGTTTTACGCGCTCGTTCTTATCGATCTCCGCGCTCCAATGACAAGATAGTGTTATTGTAATGTTTTGTAAAAAAAAAAACGTGACAATTAATACGATAAAGTATACAACACAATAGGTTAAAGTTCGTGTTGTCGTGGTTTCGTTTTGTTAAAATTTGTACTATCGTGTGTTACGTGATAATAGTATTGTTTTGTCTCTGAACAGAGCGGTGAGATTTGTATTTATTTTATTATTATCATGTTGTATTGTAGATATTTGATCGATTGAATGCATTAACGTCACATTAGCATCACTAATGATGGAAATAAAAAAAAAGTTTTTTTTAATTATCGTTTGATAATGATCATTAAATTATTCAGTTTTGTGTAACATGTTCGAAGTTATGATTATTAAATCTGTAGTCAATGGTAACATGACCGATAACACAAGGGGTGAAAATGAAATTTCAACAAAATAATTTTACAGTAACGAAATTCATATTTTTAACGGCTATATGACTATTTATATAATTTAATGAAAATATTACAAGAATAATTATTTTTAATGCGAAAATTTTACAATGTAATTATTAAATCATATATAAACTCCAAAACCACCGTAAAAAAGCAGAATACTATTAACGTTGGGTTCTGTTTTATTTAAATTCATCGTTGAAACGTTATGTATACAGAGAAAGTATAATCTAAGCATTATGTATGTATGTATATTTTATCACGAATGCAATCTTTATTTTAAACCATATGTAAATAGTACGTGTGGTGGCCGAATGTCAAGCTCAGCGGAATATTGAATCCATGATGGCGAATACTAAAGAATTTTAGTGTGTTCGCTTATATTTACTAATTTGTATTTATTTAGTAATACTATCGACTAAAGATGAAGGCATCATGTAAACGTTCGAGAATATTATAATTATCTGGCTGTCTTCTTTTTTTCAAGAAGTGGCTTTGTCCAGCAGTGGGGCATCAATATTCAATGTGACCAAGCCAATCAGACCAATGATTGGAATTATTTTCAACACAAAGGTTGACTTATATATTACCTCTTTTTAAATCAATGAGTTTACCAAAGTTTTACGTTCGCCGGTTAACACAGCAATGATTCGTCTCTTTTTTCAGTACATATCGTGACTAACCTAGTATCCGTAGTAGTGGTATCACTATTGGCTGGGTGCGATGGCAACAGGATGTGGAATGAGCTCCCTGCTGAAGTTTTCCCAGACTACAGTATGGGATTCCTTAAAAGGGGAGTTAATAGGTTTTTAAAGGGTCGGCAACGCGTATTTGATGCTTCTGGTGTTGCGAGCGTCCATAGGCTGCGGTGATCTCTTCCGTATGCTTGCTTGCCACCAACGTGGTTTAAAAAAAGGTGTGCTCTGTGACCGCACGCACTTCATAAGCAAGCAACGACCGACTTAAGGGGATTCTTACCTCCGCTTGAAGTATTAATATTCTGTGATTCTTACCTCAGCTGTGGAATAGTAACATTCTCGCTCGAGCTATCGGATCGCGAAAACCTCAGTTATTAAGTCAACAACAATAAACAGTGTTCCTGAGGGACGTCACGCTGCCTGTCTCGGCTACGTACATCATTATACCTTTCTTCTTCTTCTTAATTATGGATCGGCACCATTCGTGCATTGGGCCGTTTATTTTACACAATACAGGATCCAATAAACACAAAATTTATGAATACAAAACAAAAACCACTACTTGTGAGTCTGAGATCCCGCCAAAAACTCCATTATACCTTTTCAAATGCTTTCGAATAATTAAAAACCATAATAAAAAAATATATATTTATTTGGCTTGGGCTTATTATCTTATTTTATTGTTATTTTATAAACTGGTAATATTTAGTTTTACAAAAAAAAACTTAAATATTAATAAAAATCGTACCTATATAGAGGCCAACTTTTTGGAACACATTATGACTATTCGATTTTCTGACAAAAGTTGCTTAAAAAAACTAAAAAAAAAAGCACACTTTCATAGCAATATACACTGAAAAGAGAAAAATATTTTTTAAGTATAAATATTGTATTCAACAGCGATACGTGTCTAAAATTAAGTTTTTGGTAGTTTAGATTAAAATATTATTAATTGACAAAAAATAGACTTTACTGTAAAAACATTGTGTAGTGTTTGACATTACTTTTCTTAATTTTGGTATTATCAACTATACATAAAGGTAGTGTGATTACTGATTACTAAAACTTAAGTAAAAAGCACTTCACGCTTCATACGCGTGTGATACCGCTCGCGCTCGCGAACTGTCGTAAGTCAATTCAGCTCGTCATTAATACTACTAAAATTAAATGAACAGTATATATTTATTATTTAGTTGAACTACTGGCCATTGTTGTCGGTGCACTTTTGCCATTTTAATGGGAATCGATAAACTATTTATACTACTACCCATCGGATTTGAAATCTTCCCCTGTAAAAAGACATCCAAATTCCGAAAAAGATCAGTTGGAGCAAGGTGTTGTGAGTATGGTGGGTGACGGGGAGTTTCCAGTAGTAGCTGCTACAGTTTTGAGAGGGTCCGTTGTCTTGGACTAGAATAATTTGAAAATCTCGGTTGTTTGACAGCGAGTTTGTACTTTATCATTTGCAATTCTTCACAGTACATCTCTGCAGTAATTGTTATGCCAGATCTCAAGAAGCTGTACAATGCGCGGCAAATCGAGCATGGTATTCATAGACTTATAAACAGAGAGTTATTCAAGAGAGGTAGGGCACAGAGAAATTTCTTTGAGAATTCTCTCTTGTTGGAGCAGTCCGACTGGTGGAATACCTCCACCCTACAGAAGATCGCAGCCAAATGACCTAGTGTTGTATTTCTGCGGTGAGTAGGGTTTCCAGAGCTCCCCGGGGTAGGGGGGTTCAAGGTCGGCAACGCGCTTTTGATACCTATGGTATTGTAGGCGTTCATAGGCTACGGCAGCCATTTATCATCAGGCGGGCCGTATCGCTGTTTGCCACCATTGTAGCATAAAAAATAATAATATCAAATGTAAAACACTAAGTACTACCGATTCGGAAAAATCCCAGTCATTGAACAGAGCCCAAGAAACTCGATCGGTTTTCTCTTTTTTTCTTTTTTTCGAACTTGCTTAACATGGGCCTTAAACTTATTTTTCGGCTAATCAGTAATGTGCTTCGGGATCTTATCATAGAACCTAACACAATTATCTAAAAAAGTATTATTAGTCTTAAGAAGTCTAAAACAAAGAGCGACTAATTTATGTGAATATCTAGTATTCAAACTTTGCTGACCTTTGACAAAATCTGGCTTGTTAATTTTTTTATGTATATACATTAATTAATTTTCAGGGATCTATTTATCGTATTTGTCTCGCATAATAAAAGAAAACGAATATATGTTTAACAATCACATTTAGTAAACATAACATTTAACGTTATAAAGCAATTAGACTTATAGCGATAAGAACTCAATCATAGTTTCAACCTTGTTTTGTTTTATTTGTTTATAGCGGTAAAATGAAAGCATGTATAATATCACAAATCCATCAATAATAGTCACACGAAAGGACAGGGCTTTTTTGTATAATTTTCCCATTCTTCGTGAAAGAAAGGGCTTTTCCATGCTCGTGTTTTTTTTAATATTAAGGCCACTGGATGCCTCTCTTTTAAATCTATTTTCGTACTAATTTTCCAATCTTCAAACATCGCTCTAAAAAGTCGGTGATTTCTTTGTGAGAACAGTCAATGTTTTTTTTGTGTCAACTGAAAATCCAAAAAACAACCAATGTATATAACGTATATCGCCACCAACGTTACATAATATAGGGGTAAATCATTTCAGTTCATGAATAAATAAATAAAAACCACATGAAAAACTAAGATCTCGCCAAAACACACTAGCATACATCCATACGCACACATGTTTAATTTTCCTTATTATTATTTATTTGTATTCTTTTTCAAAGCAGCATGTGCCACCTTTTTTGCTATTCAATTCTAAATTGTATGTTAAACCTCCATGTTAGTGGGATATTCTATTGTGAGACCTTACTGAAGGTTAAATTATCTGTAATTATTATTCTTGAGAAAATAAATTTAGTTTTGTATATCGAGCGCCAACAGTAGCAACGAGAACAAAAAAAATGGCGGCCTCCAAAATTATGTTTTTCGTTACTCGTGTCTATTAATATTGTAAACAGGGAACTAGTGTTATATATTAAAAAATACATAACAGATATGGTAATATAATTTTTTTTTATATTGAAGTAATATTATTAAGTATTATGCATACATACTTCGTGCTGCCAACCTTCTTTCAGAATAAATAAACTTGATTCCGGAATATGTGGCATTGCAGATGGTAAATAAAAATACAGTCTAATAAGAGAGGTATGTACAAATCTAAAATTTACTTGTAAAGTGTATTTTTTGTGATTTTATATAAATCAGTAATGATTTTTCGTTTGGACACACTCTGTGGTACAATGTATTATCATTTTATTTATGAAATTAAAATAAATATAACTAATATTATATTTATGAACTATTAAATTATGAAATTTATAAAATGAAAATAAATAATATGTAAGTATTAAAATTATTGGTTGGATCATACCGGCTAAGCTGGGTTGGAGTACGGCTAAGCTTATTTAGTACGTAAATTATACATTAATTCATGTAGTTATTATAATTTCTCTTAGCAGTTCATATAATGCTGAATCATCTCGTACATTCCTTTTTCCAACATAGGGGGTCGCCCAGCGGATCGTGAAAGTAAATAACTATTATAGCGGCACGCTATGATGGCCGTTTTGATGTTTTCCCGCTCATGAAGTTTCGTATAAATTAATAATTACATATGAATGAGCAAATTGCTGTTCTTTATTGTCAATAATGGCGTGCAGTTAGTTATGAAATTTATCGAATGTATAATTTTAGGACACAATATTATTTATTAAATAACTTTTACAGTGATTTCTAAACTATATATATTATGGTCTAACTTTTCACGTTTTTACCAACAAAAAACAGCGCCGTTTGACAGAATCCTTAAACGATTATAATTATTAGTGTACTTATTTACAACAAACATCGGCAGTCATGTTTTTCAAAATGGTTTTTCAAATTTTCAAAATCACATATAGGATCGCTAATCGCTCAACTACTGCTACCTCCAACAAGCTCTCGTCAATCCTCATTGCTCAAAAATTTATAGATAAGACTCGCTTTTGATTTTTTTTTAATAAATTGCCACTTTCCTTCACTATTGTAATGTGTTGAAACGGCCATCATAGCGTGCCGCTACTGTAAGTTTTCTAAAATTATACTTAGTTACGATACTAAATATTTTCTAAATTTAACTTACACAAAATATATGTCCTATTATATTTTCGAACTCGAAACCTTGAGACGGTAAACGAATATAGGCTTATTACACAAGTTATTTATGACAAAAAATCTGAGTACCATCATAATACTTTTGTGTTATACCTAATGTGTCTAGGGTTGTCAAAATAGTTGAATTATTAGGTGACTGGCTGTGCCCGCGGCTCTGCTTGCGTGGACTACAGAATGACGTCGGTCGAGCGTACACGCGTATCGCCCCTGCTCAAAAACGGAAGACCAAAATGTTTATTGTAGGTGATTCTTAGAAGATAGATGTATGCTATCGGGGACTTTTTTGTAGGTATTTTAGGATGGACCATAATGTAGAACATTAATTTGATATATCTAATTATTAATAATACGTATTAACTTAGCGTAAGCCATTTAAGCTCCCCAAATGCGTCTTTTCTCCGAATCAATTCACCATATATCTTACAAAATATGTCCTATAACCTGGCCAGATAACATATCTATTAATTAAAAAAAGAACATGTGAACCGGATTAATGGCTTTTGCGTGAAAAGAACATAAACGTTGAATTTTATAATATTTTTCTAATCTTCAAAGTTCAAAGAACGCTTTAACAAGACGGTGGCTCTCTTGTTAGAAATGTCCAGAGAGTTTTTGTAGAAACTTAAAAATTATGTTTCTTGTTATTATTTATAATTCACTTCACTTGAGCACATTATTCAAACTTTATCACGTAAAATGCCACCAATATTACATAACATGGGGCCAATAAAAACTTTGTAAATTAAAATAAAAAACACAATATGACAGATCAAGATCCCGACATCCCGCCATTTTTTTCACACCTCTTTCTTTCTTAGACAATGGCTCACTGTCAAGAACAGTTGCTGTAATTATATTTCAATTATATTATGTTATAATCTTAAAGGTGTCAGTTGGAGTAAGTCGCTGCAACACTCCACCAAGCACAACCGCATGCGGTAATGTGGAAAAACAACACAATAGCTGCAAATGTCGACCACCATAAATGTGGTAAAAGAACCCGTAGTATTGACTCGTTACAGCAATAATCACATTTTACAATTTCCGTGTTCAAAGGCTTTCGTCATTTTATTTATTAGCTGTGCCCCACGGCTTCACCTATGTTGAATTTAGTACTCAACCAATTCTCGACCGCATCGGCGCGGCGTCAATTCACCCATCTAGCTTATCATTGTTTACTTCCCGTGCTTACCCACAAGGATGCTAGATTGTTTAACATTCATGGTTTCTGCTCCACTCCTTAGGATCATGTCGTGAATTTACGTAGCCTGTAACTTTCCTCAACATATAAAAGGCAATTTGTTTTTCAATCAGACAAATCGGAACATAAATATTAATACAAAAATTTATGAGACAGCCCTACGGTTTATAGTAGGTACTCATGGGTGAACAACCCGCCCGCCATTTTGCGCGCGTCACCGCCGCACGCCATTTTTGCTGGTTATGCCATAATTACATCATCATTTGTAAGGTATAAGTAAGCTTTTATGTGGTCGATAAAAAACATAGCCCTGAAACTTGCTTTGTTAATAGCTAATAGGTACCTGCTCTTTTAATTATAGTAATTCAGGGCAGAATTTATGACTTTAACAGAGACCTAGAGAACAGAGATAACCTATTTCGCACAACAAACGTAATTTTTATCCCTGTACTGGCTTTTATCAGTGTAGTTGCCTGCTTTACGATTAGAATTAATATCCTTACATATATACTAGGCGCGCGACTAGGTGGTAACTGGACGACATTGCAACGGCAGTCCGTTACGGCAATATATGTTTGCAAAGCTTTCGCGGCTAAGCGCCTTAAGCGCTCGCCCCCAAGCCCGGTAAAGCTGTAAAAGCCGTAAAGGCTTCAGGGCCCCTAAGACTAACAGTATAGTCAGTTCGAAAAAAAAAGCAATATATGCAACGGAATTCCGTTACGGCAATATAGCGTCATGTTGAAGTAAAACTTCTTTAAGCGCAACTAGGGGTAACTGGACGACAATGCAACGGAAGTCCGGTGGTCACCGTCGGGGTGGTGGTGACCGTCTGGGTGGTGGTGACTGTCGGGACGATAGTGGCCGTCGGGATAATGGTGACCATTTAAGTTTTACTTCAATGTCGTGTGCCGGTTACACGCTTTTAAATATTTTTTTTGTTAATGTTTTCTTTTTTACTCTTATTAGTTACGATTATAATATCCTAAATAAATACTCATATATCAAAAAATTATACGCTGCTATAACTTTTTCACGATATGGCGTCTGGCTGTCGCCATATTGTTTTTTTTTTTTAAATTATTATCATGTGTTTAGTGAATCTCGCAAAATTAAGACAATTCGACTGACGTAAGAATCATCCGCAGTTGGGTAAAAACGTAAAATGGCAACCTCTCTGTCGGCCCGTGCTTACAACTCGATAACTTTAAGAGGTTCATGCCACACTTAACGGAAAGTCCGTCAGCGATCTTATATGTATATTATTGCGTACTAGTTGTGCTCTTGGCTCCGCTCGCATGGACTACTAAAAAGCCTTTTTTTTGCTCGGAATCCTAATTATTTTTCTAAAATAAAAAACCCAGGTTACTCTTTATAACATCAGCTATTTGGCAGTGAAAGTCCCCTCAGAGCTTGTCCCAACGTTTCGGAGACTAGCCGAAATAAACAGACAGAGAGACAAACAAAAATAAAATACAAAAAAGGTGTGTGCGATTCACACACGATAGAAGTTAATATAAACTTCATTTTAAAATACATTTTCTATTTTATTTAAACAGTGTGCAATATACATACACACCGACATTTACTCTCTCGCTCTGGCTCACACAAAGTGGAGAGACCGATAATATATTGCTCTCTCGCTCTGGCTCACACAAAGAGGAGAGACCGATAATGTGCGTTACACGTTTAACATTTAACGTTTAACGCTTGGAAGTCGCATAAGAAGTTTCACTTCAATAAAAAATGTTTTTTTTGTTATAGGATACGTATACGTATACGGTATACGTTCATATGAATTCAGTAAAAAGGTGTTATTTTGACATTACAAACATACACTTTAATTGTATTGTATGTATATAGATAAATACATAAATAGTAATAATAATAAATTCTTGCTTTTGGCAAGGAATAATATAAAATAATCTTACTAATATTATAAAATGGGAAAGTTGTATGTTTACATGTTTGTCACTCAATCACACATAAAGGACTTGTAAGATATGAGATAAGATGAAGAAGAAGAAGAGATAAGATGTAAGATAAGAGAGGGATTTGTAAGAAATTTGGCACAGAAATCTAATATAATATACTAAAGCGCAAGAGTTTTTTTGTTTGATTGTTTGTTAAAACACACTAACAAATTGAGCATTTGTAGTAGTAGTAGAGTAGCATTAGGCATCTACACTTCTTAGGTACCTTTAAATATTGATTTTTTATATTTAAGTCGGAAGAAATAGTACACTCTTATTGCTTTATCCGCGTGCGTTGGCGTAATGGTTAGTGATACAGTAAATAAAATGTTCTCTAAAAGTATTGCTGCTTAATATATCTAAAAAGAAGTACGCGATACCATATCAAATATACATAAGCCACATAAAGATATTTTGTGACAAAGTTGTATTAAAAATTGATTTATGAACATTATTATTGAACATGGCATATTAATTCTTACTAACGAAAGTTACTTTATCATCAAGAAAATTTTATGTAGATAAACTTTGCCCTTTATAGCATGTTATTATTATTGTTATGTTATTGTTATATATTATTGATACATTAAATTAGGGATGTTACAAATACATTGCAATGTTTTACCAATAACTCAGGCGCATTGTACTATTCGAAACCACGAATTAAATAATCGATTGTATGTATCGACATACGTCGATTTAAATTAAAATAAACTTTATTCGGATATCGATCCAAAACATGAGTCAAAAATAAAAAAAATCGGTCTACGATAACTTTACCACAGTAAATGTAAAACGTTACAAGGACGTTTTCATTAATGATAAATCATGAAATAATACTGTTTAATTGTGTTAAAGCCTTGATGAATCACAGGATTGTATCATACTAACGAACGAGATTGTACTTCATTATGAAATTTGTACTAATTTGTTTACTGCACGTTAACGTTTAGTTATCTATGGTATGCGGTTGAAGCAATCACCTCTAGAATACTACTTAGGTACTACTACTCTTGCATACAAATGAAATGACAGATGAGTTTTTGGCGGGATCTCAAACTGTCATGTAGTAGTTTTTATTTTTTATTTATATTGTAAATTAGTGTTTTTTGATCCTATATTGTATAATACAGGTGGCGTTTTGCATAATAAAGCTTGTTGAAGTGAAACTTCTTATGCGACTTCCAAGCGTTAAATGTTAAACGTTTGACGTTTAACGCACATTATCGGTCTCTCCTCTTTGTGTTAGCCAGAGTGAGAGAGCAATATATTATCGGTCTCTCCTCTTTGTTTTAGCCAGAGCGAGAGAGTAAATGTCGGTGTGTATGTATATTGCACACTGTTTAAATAAAATAGAAAATGTCTTTTAAAATGAAGTTTCACTTCTATCGTGTGTGAATCGCACACACACCTTTTTTTTAATGTGCACAAGTGAAGTGGATTGGAAATAATAACTTGGATCATGAATTCTAAGATGCCACAAAAACTCCCATTTCTAATTTGATGGTAATAAAGAACTGCAGTTTTACGATGTCAACATTGTATTTCAAAGTGATTTTTTTCCGTGTCTGGAGTCTTAACACTATATTATGCTTTAGTGTACTATTATTTATTGTCGACACATGTTCGCATTAAGTAGCATATTTTTGTCACGATTAGCCGCCCTAGGTCTGGGCCTAGTTGGCCTTAAGGAAAATCCGCCACTGAAGGGAAGAGACAAGTGTCAATATGTATTTAGTAATCTGTCAATTTTGATCTACACTAACTAGCCTCAAAAAAAAGGAAAAAAGGTCCCTTACAGACCTTATGTACCTGAGTGTAGTCTAAAATTTATCGCCGGTCGGCTCAAATCTCACGGCAATTAGATAATACACTGACTGATCTCGAAACGCGACAAACCAAACGGTAAACGTAAAACTCCATGTGCAATGTGATCAATAAAATTGCTTCATGACAATTTAAGTTGTCGCAAAAAGTCGATTTATTAACTCAATCGATAACATTAGATAGCATAGACGGTTAATAACTGATGATAGTTTTCTGACAATTCATCTAATAAATAAATCACAGTCACACAACATCGAAATAGTCGACCGTCTGTATCTTGTAAGAAAAGTAGCAGTCAATAACCGAACTTATTTTTATCATTTTTCATTTTATAGGTTACTTCGTAATTACGCCGGTTAATTATATAAATTTTAATGGCCACAATCTTACCTGATATTAAGTGACGATGTGGCCCAAGATGAATGATAACACGTCAATCCTAGTATTAAAATTGAAGTGTCTGTTGGTAATTTCAGGTTCTTACTAAATGCATATATCTACATCTATATACACACGGTATCTATAATAAAAATACATTTTTTTTGACAGACACCATGTCTGTTTTGTTCTGGGTAATCTCCAAAACGGTTGGACCGATTTTGACGGGAATTTCACTGGCAAATAGATATTTTTTAGAAAAAGAATGAGGGTTTAAGGGATTTTAGAAAAGAAAACATAAGTAATATTGATATAGAAACACTTAGTGTATACGTTTTATTTTGCTACAAGCGCCAGTTTTATGTTACAGAATATTTTTCACACAACCACGGTGGCCGGCGGACTGAAGGTCGCGGTACTCGGTCACTCGGTCAAGGACGCGGGGAAGGGGCGCAGATAGATAGATATGCGCCAGAGTCGATGCGCTAGGGTGCGCGTTACAGTATTTATTTTCTTTCAAATAAATTACAATAGGATAGAAAATTACTACTACTACTAAATTCAATAACACAGATATTAAACCCATCTCAAAAAAAAAAACCCATTCTATAGACATTTAGAAAAACAAAGTTTTTTAGTTAATTAAATTAGATTCTATAATAAACTTCCTAAGCACATTACCCATTTGCAGGACAATAAGTACAAGTATCATGCTAAGCACGTTTTATTGTCAAAAGGTGATTACGTGAATGATAACGATTTTTGAAGTGACTCCCTGTCTGTACATGCACTGAAAATGATAATACCATACATACACATTAAAAATATATATTTAAAAAAATGTTGATAAACTAACTTAATCGAATTTCTTGCCGGCTCTTCTCCATAACTGGGATGTTTTCTGAACCGGTGGAAATGTTCTGACTTGGACAAGTGCCTTCTTATTGCCTAAATTGAATATAATATTTTTGATTTTGATTGTATCCTACCAGGTAAAACACGCACAGTGTACGCTTCCGTAGTTACCCGTCACAATATGCAGACTTAGAGAGGAGGCTATAAGTAATTTTCAATGGAATATTTACGAAATTACTTCTCTAAGTACAGTTTATAAATTGATTGACTATTACTCGTTAACATGTAAAGCGTACTTACCTCTGAGAGTTGCCAACCCTACTATATAATATAGTATCCTACTATATTAGGCATCGAACTACAATAAATATTTCTAAAAAATATATATAGTAGGCGAAAATACTGTATTTTATTGATTGAAAAATTAGGCAACATTATTTATTTTAACATGTTTAAGCGTAAAACGGAATGCAGGACGCAATCCGCAGGCGGCAGCCTTTATCTCTTTCTGAATGAGACTTGATTTCACAATATGTATTTAAAAGCCGAATTAATGGTGTTTTGTAACTTAAATCCAGACTGCAGTACAAGCTATGAAATATTTCTCAAAAATAAAAACCTGTTAACAAATACACAGAGCAGCAAAAATTAACTTAAAAAAAATATTTATTTGAAACCTATCATTTTTTTTATCTCCATTTTGCCATTTACTATATTTTTTCAAGTCTCTTGCCTGCGAGTAGGATGATTTTCTGTGCTGGTGATTAAATCTTACTTTCATAAGTGGGTCTAATGATATATTATGCTTTATCGCGGTGTTCTCTAAAAAACTCGGCATAGTAACTGGTGATTTTAAGTTATCTACAACTCTCAATGCACTTGATATAGTGCAAATAAGTTGATAATTTATATTTCTGAAACCAGTCTAACCGTGTGTGTCGGATCGTACGGTTGTGTTCACACCGATATGTGCCGTGCAATGTTTTGTTTTCCTTAAAAAAAACATTTATAAGTGTGAGTGATTTTAAACGTTTATTATCTTTAATATTAATTTTTATTATTGTTTTGTCTGTGTAAATGTTGTTATTATGATAACTGTTATTGTGCTAGGGTGTGACATAAACTACGTTAAATTATTTTAATTATGTTGTCGCTTTATATATGTCACAGATTATTATACTCGGTTAATTCTTCTTAGTGTTGTAAGGACAAGATATCTATGTTTATGTTTATAGTCCATTATTTTAAAGCAGTGATGGATCAGTGGTAGCATTTATGGACGCGGCGTCGATCGACACGAGTTCATAGCAATGCAATGAGCCTGAGCTTTCGGTGAAGGAAAACATCGTGATGAAACCATATCATGTTGGTAAGGCATTTTCTAATGCGATCTGTCGCCAAGCACCTATAGGTGCGTTTCGGTAGCTGAACTTAAAAGCCAGTTCTTCGACTTGGCTTACCGTGTCAGTGATCTTGAGCGACATCGTCACGATAGTCAGGTGGCCAAACGCTAAAACCTACTAAAGAAAAAACATGAATGCAGTGCATATAATATTTTATTTTATATTAGTAACGTCATAAAAGTGGTATTTCGTGTCCCATATCAACTCTTTATCTTACTCTATCATTATTTACGAACCCTTTTCGTTTACCTTAATATTGCCTATCTATATAAATAAAATAACTAAGGTTTGCCATTGTGCTCGCATCACGCAAAAACTACTGAATAAATTTTGATATAAAAAAAAATTGAGTTACTCCTTAGATACTTAGTCATTATAAAAAATATATCACGATACCTTAATAAACAATAATTGTTTAGCTCGCGTGAGCGTAGCTGCGGGTACAGCTAGTTAACTATAAAATATTTATTGGCTACGAATACAATTTTTAATTTGGAATCGAAATGTTTAGTGTTGACCGGAACATCAATTGTATTTTATCAGGATTTGGTTAATTAAATTATGGCTGATAATATTGTAAAATTAAAATATAACCTCATTTATTGACATATAGAATAAGCGGTAAATCAACTTTGAAACTTTTTGGTTTTTTGGCGGCATCCCGATCTGTCATGTTTTGGTTTTTAATTTATAAACTTCAGTTATTTAGCACCATGCTAATATTGGTGGCATTTTGCGTGATATAGTTTGGCTTTTCTGCATATATGAAGTGTATTATAAATAATAACTAGCGACCCGCCCCGGCTTCGCACGGGTGCAATGCTGATACTAAATGTACCTACCTACCACAGAATGTCCTTATAAACAACATTTACAGCTTTTTTGTCATTAGATAATACAAACATGTTTTGTTTAGAGGTTACTCTTGAAAGAGCGACATATAATTGACCATGGTATATAGGGCCGGCACCGCCGCACTTCCCTACATTTTAAATCTGTAATATCTTCGAGAATATTCATTTAAATTACATGCTGTAAAGGGCTATATTGATCTATATTAAATGGACAATGTATTTAAGGTACTTAATTGGATAAGGATTAATGCTGTATTGCTTAAAATCACTTTGTAAATAAGCCATTTTTTTCCCGTAAAATGTAAAGGAAAAAAATGATTATTGTGGGTTATCCTTAAGAGATAGACATATACCATCGCGGACTTTTTTGTTGACCTTTTTAAGGTGTACAATACTGTAGTATATTATTTTGATTTATCTTGTGGGGTTCAGCCAGCGTTTGCAATGTAAGCGCAAAAAATGTGTTTATTTACGACATCACTTAGAAACCTCTAAATTTACCAGTGTTTCTCTACAATATTATGTATGTATTATACATATAAACCTTCCTCTTGAATCACTCTATCTACTACAAAAAACCGCTTCAAAATCCGTTACGTAGTTTTAAAGATTTAAGCATACATAGGGACGGACAGATTATAGCGACTTTGTTTTATACTATGTAATGATAACTAGAAGAAAACCTTGAAAGTTTTAACAAGAGAAACACTGCACCATCTTAAAGTGTTACTTGAACTCTGAAGATAAAAAAAATAGTCTATTCACGTGACATTGGCATAATTGTGTATAAACACACGTTGCCACTCCAAGCCCGGTGAAGCTGTAAAAGCCGCAAAGGCTCCAGGGCCCTAAGGTCCTAAGGCAAACAGTATAGTCAGTTAGAAAAAAAAAAGTTGCCACTTAAATAAGAAAAACTTTGTAACGTTGCTTAATTTTAATATTTACTAGTGAAGTATTTTCCAAATTGTAACTTTTTATGAGAACGGTCATCGATTGACAGTCGTCATTTGGCGTTAACCATTATTAGATTTAACTATATTTACCATTATTAAATGACTTACAGTCCTTAGAAAAAGGTATTCAGTATAAATTTAGTTGTACGAATTCGCGTGATGGTATATTTTTGAATGTTCTGTTTCGCCATACACCTGGGTCAGTTAAAAATAAGTGTTATTTATCGATATAGTCAATTGTTTCTGTGTATATTTTTCATACAACTCTCCACCACATCGCTGGCAACTCACCCGTGTAACGTATCGTTGTTCTATCGTTGCTTGACGTTCACGGTTACTGGTCCGCTCCTTAGAATCGTAGCGTGAAGATAATTATCTATAATATTATAATGCTCCAGAGTTTTTTTTGTTATTTGTTCAAACGCGTTACGCTCCAGGGAATTAAGTTAGAAGAAAAAATCTTTTGGCATTGTATAGCATATTTATTGAGGAAACGTTAAGCCATATTTAAACTACTACTCTAAAGAGCGGAGCAGTAACCATGAACGTCAAGCAATCTGGAAAGCATTAGCAGCAGTAGTAGTTAGTTGAATAAATTGAACACAAGTGAAACCGTGGGGCACAGCTAGTTATATATCATTTTATACCGAAAGTGCATACTAAGAAGATAATCACAAATTTATTCGTTTATTGACAATCGAGGTCACGAGATACCACTGTCCGTGACAGAGATAAATATGTCTATTTTATGTTTATCATAATGTTTACTGCCACCTCTACGGCCTAGCGGTCAATATGTCTATAATAAAGTCGAGGGTTCGATTTTGGTTTAATATTGATATAATTTAGTTCAGCTATCTTTTACTGTATAGTCCAACATCGTCTGTTCTAGCAAATACATCGACACTGACATAAAACATTACCGCTCCATTAGGATATATATAATTATACATATAATATACGTTAAGTGTGCTAGTTAATTTAATAACAAAACCGGGGAGAACAACTAGTTTATCATTCTATATTTATATATAAAGTTAGTATACAATCTTGGTTGTCCCAATATCTTTACATCCTATTGTCCGTTCTGCCCTGACCTATAGGTATTTTGTATTTCCTGAACGATGCATGACGTAACCACCGCCATACTAAACATGCAATTATGTAGGTGTTTATAAAGTTTGACTCACAAAATTCTCAAGTCATATTTAATTATAGTTTTGTTGTTTATTTTCAAGTTGTATCCTTGGTTAAGCTAATATTTTATGTTGAGGGCCCGTCTATAAAATACGTTAAGAAAATTTTATCAAAAGTTCGAACAAAATCAGACTCTAAAAAGTTAAGAAAAAAAACAAGTCTTCGTTGAAGATCAGTGATAAACACAATAAATTTTTATATTGCAAATGTTTACTTAACAACGGTTCCTTAATTTTGTATATACTAAAACCTTCCCATAAATAAAAATATATACAAATAACAATAACGGAAGGCGTACTCAAGGTCCGTGCCGTAGATTTTCCATGAAAACGTTACAATTTCCTTTTCGTTACTGCCGTAGTTCTCGCATTTGCTCGGCACTGTACTTTTTAGGTTTTTTAAATTCCTTTCGGTGCAAGTTTTTCTCTGATTTGCGTTTTCTATAATTACCCACATATTTACGACTCGTATGAAACATTTTTTTTTTCAATTTTCTAGTTAATACCATGTTTTACATATATTTCGGCGAATATTTTTATTGTTTCACTTTGATTCCTAGCAATGCTTCTCAAGCTCTTTACAATGACACTCTAATCGACGTCCTAGGTGAACACGTTCTCACGCTATAATAATTCATAATTTTACGCAACGCTAATTCCCGACAATCACGCGGAGGCGCTTACACTATTCCGATGACGTTACGGGCAAAACAAACGCTGCACGTACGCAAACACGTACAGACATGTTCTATCCATTGTGACGTCAACCATTGCTATAGCATTATTAGGCTCGTAGTTATTAACGATTGAAATGTAACGGTATTTTGTAACACAAGAAAGTTTGACAGGCTATCACTGCACGTACGGAACGTATAGACGTTGTCAAGCCAAAAAATCGGTGGTGTAATTTTTTGAAAAAATCTATTCATATAAAAAACATACTGGAGAAACAGAGTATCTTTCCTTTTTTTAGCATTATGTTAAAAATGGAGTGTGATATTTTAGCCAAAAGAGAATGCTCACGGATATACGCAATCCCGTTTCATATTGCATCTAAGTCAATCTTTGTTTATAATATTTTAGTTTACTGTATTAACACCTGCAAATGTTTTTTTTAACAAACACCGGGTCCCAAATATATTTTATAAAATCCTTTATAACCTAAAAACTAGGGATGTGTCGATATGCAGTTTTACCAATACGGTTATCGATTTAAAAGAGTTAAAAAAATTATTCAGGTTTATTGTGTATGTTTAATAATTAGAAATGGTGTTTGTATGTGGGAACCAACCTAGTTCAAAGTAGTTTAAATAACGTATTTATTAATTAATTTATTACACATATTACGTTAATATACACACGAATACGATAGAAAACATTATTATAGAGCCTAGAAGTTATAAAAATACTGTTATTTATGTTTTTTTATCATTATAGGTTTGACGTAGTGGCCACAATCTCACTTAATCTTAACGGACGATGTCCAAGATGATAACACGTTAAACCTAGTGGAAGTCTGGCTCTCAAGTGCAGCTGCCGGAACGCACCTACTACTGCTTGGCGACAGATTTTCAACTTTAGGGTGGTAGCTAGCCAGGCGGTCTTTAGAAAAAGCCCTACCACCATGCTATGGTTTCCTCTTAATTAAAACTAAAATTAGCAACTACTTTAGTTAAAACTGTGTTGTAGTTGCTATCGCCCACCTCCGGAATATTTTTCAAGCAGATTTACAAGATAATACAACAGTTATATTGTAATATAACACTAAACAGAAACAAAACAAAAATTGTGCTGTGAGCTATTTTGGGGGTGTGTCTGTATGCGTGTGTTATTAATAATGTGTAATGAAATAAGGGTATACGTATACCCATTAACCCATGTATGCCATGTAAGGGTATACGTATACCCATTAACCATTAGTGTAACCCATGTATAACTATGAGCTGTATACAATTATTTCCATATAATACACTACATAAAAGAGAAACCTTGTATATATATACAACACGTAACAGAAATATAGCACACCCCCAAACATTATTAGAACATTTAATTATAATCATAATACAAACAAATTTATTTATATGTAGGTACGTTGATATTGTTTATTTATGAAATTAGTTATACTCACTGTGGGCGAGTAGTATGGTCACATTTACAAATTTACGCACAAAATCTACACGTGCGCGATAAGTTGAGACCCGCGCGGCCGCGTGGAATGCGACTTCCCGCCCAATTCCCTACGCTTCCCCGATGACATCCGCGTTACGCTCAACGCAATTATTTCTATTATTATTATTCCTCTATTACTATTATTATTATCTATTACTATTATTCCTCAGAATGAAATACATAACTTAGTACTTACAGTCTACTGCAGCCTTCGGCCTAAGGATTAATTTGCACTCATACGGCGACCTCTCTTCAAAACATTTTGAAAATGTCCACACCACCTTGTTCAATGCACTTTATTGCCCGTTGACGTAATTGTTGTCTTAGTTTACTTATAATACCAGTGTCACTTTTTACTTTTTTGAAGGCGGCCACTATCCTAATTGTTAGGTCCTCGGCACTTTCAAGTACACTAACGATTTAAAATATCCCCATAACAAAAAATCAAGTCCGCCGCGACCGATGACGAGATGTATGACTTCTAGCAGCGTCGGTAGAATTTCTCGCAAAAACAGTAATTATGACGCTCCTGTTAATCTCTTTAAGGATATGGCACCCAATACGTGTTTACGAGATTCGGTGCTGAAAGGAGTCCACTATGCATGCGTGCATCCACAAATGTCTATTATGTTGGTTGTACATTCCCGCACGTGTAAAAGTACTTTCGTCGGTCCAAATAATATTTCGCTGCCAATGTTCCAATAACCACCGGCTGAACTCCAACCGTGGTACGTAATCACTTGGAGTCAACTCCTGACAGCGTCTCAGGTGAAATCGACTCCAACTCCAGTTTATCTATATTAATAATAATAATTTCTTTATTTGTATAGAATGCAAATATTTATTAAACATCTTTATTAAAAATCTGTAACTCTGTCTGTATGTACATTAATTTTATTTCCGAATTTCCCGATAGACATTTATCATATAATGAAGGATATTGACATTATGCCATTTTTTTTCTCTGCCTGTGTGAAATTTACTCAAAAACGGCTTAATCACTTTCTATGAAATTCTGTACGCTCAATGCGGAGCCCTGGGGGTTAACGCTGGTCTTCCATAGATTCCTTGCAATGCTGATGAATAAATATAAGTTATAACAGTTCCGCTGTGGTATTCCTTTTTAACAAACAGTTTTAATCTGTGGTCAAAGTTAATTAACATAGATAAATAATTCAAGTGTGTAATAACAATGGCTGACTCAAACAATCATATATGCCTTAAGTGAAAAATAACGTAATGGATCGTCAGTTTGTAGACAACTGATTACTCTTTGAAGAATTCGAAATTTCGTCTTTGTGTTACGGTTAGTACATGTCGCATTTTATATTAAAATAGCACGTGTCGTAGTGAAAAGATTGGCCAGTCAGTGAAGTTGTAATCGGAAGTGACTGCCCAGGGTGCGCCGGACGTATTGACAAAGATTGACATATTTTTATTTGCTATAAAAATATTATGCGTCATGACACGCTTGGCAGATGTACTCGTAGAACGTCTAAATTTTATACATAATTGAATAAGATTTATTTTATTTCTACGAAATTATTTTTTTATAGAATTAATATATTTTAATGATGTATTATAAGTTTCAATTTAGTTTTAGAGTAGTAGAAAGAGAAGAGTTCAGTATATTTTTAATAATATTAGCTCAGCAGAATGACTATACCTGATGGTAAGAACGGTACAGTCCACAAATAACAGCAACCGGCGGTGATACATGTATCATAGGCAGTCGTCGATGTCATGCGGACCGGCTGAAATTTTATTCCTCGTTTGAAGTTTGAAGGCATTAATGTTAAGAGAAGAACGCCGAGTCGGAAAGAGCCGACCAGACACGATTTAATAATTAATTATGAAATTATTTATGAAAATAAATATATTTAAATGATGTCATTATTTATAGGTAGGTTAAAATTTTGTTTTAAAGAGTATTTTTAAATTCATTTAAACTCAATGACACTGTGTGTGCTAGAAAGAGAAATTTTCAGTATCAATGATACGTAACAATAGAAGGCTTTTACTCCCGTCCAAACGCGCCATTATATATAGATGTTTTAGATCAAAATAATACAGTTTCACGGAGGTTTTAAAATTTTCTGTCAATACACTTCAATTGTGTCCGACTGGATCGTGACCACCGTACACCAGGTGTAACACCGGCGATAGTGGCATCTTAAGCGTGTCGGTGTCCCCATTTCGTAATTAATTCATGATCCCGTAGGTACCAACAAGAAATATCATGTTATTAAATTAAAAAAAAAACTTAAGCAATCACTTAATGAAACATAATTTAAGTTGTTTAACCTTTTACATGGTTCGTGTGTACAAGCGAGCGGCGTGCGGCGTGACGACCTCGGAATGATGTCATAGTAGCAAGGTCGCTGAACGTATCGATGGTCCATGTACAACATAGCATATGAGTTTTATTACGTATCATGTTAAATATTGAATTTTTAATATTATTATTTACTTTTCACTTTTGTCTGTCAATACTTTTACACTCTTAGAGCAAATCCAAAAAAGGAAGATTATGTTTTAACAGTCTATGCATGTTTGTATTTTCGTATGTTTCATCGAAGCTCCTAAACTACTCATCAGGTGTTTATGAATGAGGTGTCAATCGATTCGTTAATGTGGTCCGGGTGTCATAGATTCATTTTATACCTAAATAATCATTATGACGTTTGTTAAGTACATCATAAAAAGTGTAGGAATTCTGAGCTCATAAATACAGTGCATCTTAAATAAAATGTACTAAGCGATAGAAAAGCAATTTTATACTATATTTCATTTCCGTAGTCAATTTATAGTTTTTATATATTTATTTATATAATTATACATTTAATTTTGTCATTTACGCTTAAGTTTTCTTTTTATCCATTTAATTTCAAGAATCACAGAACTGGTAGGTAAATATAGAATGACATACCCTAATAATATTATGAGGTGTGAAAATTAACTTAATCTTTACGATTGCAGGAGAATAGCTTTGTTTTGCAACTGAAGTAATCGATAAATTAATTACTGCTGATGTTGATTTTATATTTAACCACAGTTTAGTTAGTTTAATTACTACCTATTGTGTCGAGAAATCGCAGAACACCTAGACATATATCTACCTATATATTACGTAAAACAAGATATTATTGTTGCTCTAAAAGTAATTTGACCGAATGAATCGTTTCGTCTATAAACACATCAACTTTTGTTTGTTTGTCCCGTATATGTTAATATACTATACATCCGATTGGTGGGAGACTTTGCTGCATTGTTTTGCGATACACCCGTGAAGGTTTCCAAATTAATACGATCATCGTCCAATAGGTGGCGCGCGTGTTGTTACATTTTGAAGACCACAAAGACGAAGGCGTATACATAGCTTGAAGTAAATTGAATTAATGTGAGAAGCGTTCCTATCCGGAAGTAGGCAGCTATTAAAATATGTTGAAAATAATAAAAAATAACAATACAATATAAAAATAAAAATTTGAAAGTAATATGGAAATCAATTTTAATTTTAAAAAAATGTGCCACAAAAAGCGGCATTATAGTGATACTAGCTGTGTTCCGCGGTTTTACCTGCGTACAATTTAAAAGAAACCGCTGATTGAAGATTTATAATATAATACTTCAGTATAGACAATATTTTTATCGGGCGGCCAGATAAGCCATTTAAGGGCCCCAAAAGCGTCTTTTTTCTGTATTGATTCAGCATTATCGACACTGTTTATTTCATATGTTACTTTATCTTACGAAATATATCCTATAAACTGGCCAGATAACATAGCTATGAATTAAAATAAATAACATGTAAATCGGATATGTGAAAAGAACATAAACGGACAGACAGACAGAGAGACGTTTAGTTTTATAATATGTATAGATGAGCACGCGTGATGTCATCGTCCAATAGATAAAACTAATGTTAAAAATATTATGTGTAAAGTTAATTTTACTTAAATTTCTGTTATTAACGTTTAGAAATTTCTTCAGCGCCCGTATAATTTTAAATGTACTACACTACTACACTTAGTAATAATTTTACTTATCACAAGATAATCTACTAAGAATAACAATGAACTGTGTATGTATATTGAAAGATGACGTCACGTTTTCTGATTTGCATTTCCAATCACGTCACTCACAGACAAAAAAACTTAATTTTGATCCAAAGGAAAATTAAATAAATGAACGATATTTTTTCCAGTTTTGCTACTCTTTTAGACTTCTTATCAATACACCAATGTAATAAACTAATTAAATCAAACTGTCAACAGGCGGATTGTCTATAAAAATGCTAGAGCGTGAATTCAAGCCGTAAATACGTACCAAAAGGCGATAATTCTATAATAATAATACCAATCTGTAAGTGCCCACTGCTGGGCAAAGAGGAGAGGCTCAATCTCCACGCCAGCCCACGACGTCTTGGCGATTGAAACACCTAAAAATCCACAGTTCTATGTTTTCCAACATAAGGTGGTAAAAGAAGAAGTTTAGATGAACATTTCTCAAGAGTTCCGGTTTCCTTACGATGTTTTCGTTCACCTGATAACTTGGTAGGGTTTCTGTGAATATATAACTATATTCGTTGTCGAATTTTCGGTACACATGTTTATTCCTCGTTTAATTTTGTTTCGTTTTACAATAATAATAGGTTAAACCAAATGTTATAACCGACACAAGGTCGACGTCCATAATGCATGCTTATCCAAAACGCACTAGCACATTCGCAAACGTGTGGTTACGGACATTGGGCTTGCCTATTTTATCCAAACGTTTGTAGAGGTTTGAAGTTTCTGGCAAGTGGCTAGCGTGTGGATCGGGCATTAGGCTTAAATGGTGAGTCACCGTACATAGACGTGATATTAAAATTTTTTCAACTATCGCACTGGTCTAGACGATTGACCTGGATCGCTTCGTTGACATTTCAACCTAATACCCACGCGATTAGTGATTCGACTCTAATTAAATCAATTTCGTTGGAATTCAATCGCTATGATCTACGTTTTAAGGTTACAATTCCTGTTACCACTGGAATGTTGTCTATAAGCGATGACAGGTCATGAGTGACGAGTCGATGAATGTGGATTCGAATCTACAATGAACTCAGGAACATTCGATGAAGGAAAACATCTAAAACCATAACGTAATTGTAGGGCATTTTTAAGCAGCCTGGCTAACTACCATCAATTTGAAAATCCGTCACCAAGCACCTATAAAAGTTTATTCAGGCAGCTGCACTCGAGAGCCAGTCCTCTAGGCTTAGTGTGTTACCATCTTACCCCATATCGTCACTTAACATCAGGTGAAATTGTGGTTAAACGTTAAAACTTATAAAGTGGGTATATAATAACCGCATGCAACTTCGTACGCGGTTATTGCAGTATTAAAAGGGGTTCGTACGCGTTAATTAGAGTATTAAATTTAATAATAATAAATGGGATTAAATATGCTTCTGACTGGTGGAATACTGGAGGTATTCTATAGATTTCCTATAGAAGATCGCAGCCAAGTAACCTTGTGTTTTGTTCCTGCGGTAAGTAAGGTTACGAGAGCTCCTTGGGGAACGGGAATTTAAAGTCGGAAAGGTCCATAGGCTACGGTAACCGCTTACAATTAGTTTGTTTGCCACTTTAGTTGTATAAAAAAAGCATTATGCCGTGGTATTTCCAAACAAAAAGGCAGTATTGCCTATCTGTGAATCTGTAGAAACGTCTTCTGGCCACTATAATTCCTTTTACCTATCACATCGGGTCCTTAAAGACCGACAGACAGACAACCATTTTTTTTTCTATATGTACTTTCATATATATTTACTAAAAATCTGTTATTTTCACATTACAAACAGAACCGTCAATTTTATTATATGTATAGAAGTTAATATAATAGTATAGGTAGATATTATTTCTCTAAAGTGTTTTTCTTGGCAAAGACATATCCTTTAATTCTTCATTAAAATTAACCATTTAAACAGCATTTTCCTCGCTAATGACGAACCTTATTATTAAAATAGTTTAAAATTTGTTAAAAAATGATTAACTAAAAAACCTTTTACCATCTGTTGATGCTAATGAAAATATATTTAAGGCGCCATCTATTAACAATCTGTTTAACTAACATGACAGTTGTTAGATTGTCTTCATTCTATAATATACGAAATATTCGCACGGGTCAGCTAGTAAATTAACATAATTGTAATTCTGTCTTTACAGGTATCCCAAACATCGCTAAAGGATGCCACCACGGTAGACGAAACGAAGTATTAAAGAAACTGCGAAGAAACACGAACGAAACGAAAGCGTTCATAATAATTAAACTCAATAAACTGAACAAATAACTCCTGAACGCATCGAAACTTTACTAATATCGGCCGGAAAGAGACAGAGAGCTGCGGCTCGAAATAGTTTCACGAGACGAAAATAGAAAAAAAAATGCCCGGTTCTCAGTTAGTATCGGAGACAGGGGCGTCCGGCGATCACGCTCCCAAATGGTGGACGACACCATGGAAAACTATGGCCGACTTAGCCGAAGCAGTTGACGATCTTATCTGCAGTTTCGATTACATGGACACAGCTATGGACAACTTAGTCATGTTGATATTCATATGGTTGTTATTCTCGATCGTCCTGTTAGGGATCGCTAAGTGGGCATATACGAGATTCACTAAAAAGGTCGCGGAAACCGATAGAAACAAAAGCGCGAACGATGAAAAAACGACTAACGAGGTTGTACAAAATATTGATACGATATCGGGTGTTAATGCTAAATTGAAAAGTGCACCGATTAAGCCGAGCAAACCGACGGGATTCGTGCCAGCGACGCCGCCGAACAAGAAGCGACCGGGCCGCATGTCCCCCGGTCCTGAACAGCTGACTGTGAAGAAACACCTAAGTATCACTATACCAACGTGCATGGGCAGCGACCAACCGAGTGTACAATGGGTTAATGAACTATTAATGTGGTTATATAATGATCTTGTGATTGTGAATGAATTAGTGCAGCAATGGATTGTGTCCATGAACGAGTTTTCGAAGAAGTCCGTTGAGGAGGTGAGCTTGTTTTGAATTTCCTTTTCATTATTTTCTTACAGTCCTCAAAATAATTTAGTGCGAAATATTTATAATTGAAGCTATAATGGTTGAAATCCTACTAGCCTGAGCTTTCGGTGAAGTAAAACATTGCGATGAAACCATAGCATGGTGGTAGGGCGTTTTCTAAATTCCGCCTAGCTAGCTATCACCCTCAAGCTGTCAAGCACCTATAGATATGTTACGGAGAGTGAGTGTTTCCAAAAAGGTGTCTTACCGTCATAGGCCACATCGTCACTTAACATCAAGCTAGAACAGGCTCAAAATAAAAACTTAAAACCCATACTATGTGGGAATGGAACCAGCAATCTGTTGTCTCGGCTCAACATTGCAACCACGGAGTCCTGGAATGTTTTCTAAACAGATGAAAGTTTTGATAATTTTATAGCGCCTTCGCGGTGTATTCTCTGAGACTAAATTCACAGCCGAAAGGAGGTATTCGCTTACAACTAAGAAAAACACACAGGATTTCTTCAGAAAAATGGAAACCTATTAGTTTGTAGAGTCAGAAAAATAACTTATGTTTTATTTAGACCAAAATATGCGTTGACATATCAAATTATATAGCTTGAAAATTTGTTGTTATTGATCTAACTGTATCAATAATTTTAGTTGAACTAGTAATCAAACTACTTTATCTTCTATCTATGTCTATACATATTGTAAAACTCAACGTCTCTCTGTCTGTCCGCCGTTTATGTTCTTATCACACTAAAACCATTAATCCGATTTACATGGTTTTTCTTCCTTTAATTCATAGATATGTTATCTGGCCATGTTATAGGATATGTTTTGTTAGATGAAGTAACATACTAAATAAGCAGTGACGATAATGGTGAATCAGAAAAAAGACGCTTTTGGGTGATTCAATGGCTTACGCGAACATAAGAGATATATCTTAAAAAATGTACAAAAAAGATAGCGTATATTTATCTTGTAAGGATAATAAGCATTCTTGGGGCAGCAAAATTCGCGCGTGCGCTCAACCAACAGCATTCTGTAGTTCACGCGAGCGAAGCCGCGAGCACAGCTAGTAAATTAATATTGTTAATATGATATATTGTAAAATAGTGATTATTGTTTTATGTCACGCAACAGCCTTTACCACACACAAAACGTCTCTAAAACGTATTTCTAGATTCAGTTATACACTACAACTTGAGAGTTACGAGATTTTCAAAAAGGTTAAATGTGAAACTAAACGCGGAAAAGAATAAAAACCAAAAATCAGTGCTGTAAATTTGTGGTCATACTATAAAAAAATGTCGTTCTCACCTTTGCAAGTGGTCTCCGAGCGTAGAATACAATAGAGCGTACAATATTACACATAGGTATTAAAAAAAAAAGTATTCGACGTTACTTACCACTAGGGTTTTTTTTTCTTAGCTTATAGTAGATAGTCTGTATTGACATACGAGATATTAGACAAGATTTCATCAATTATTTTTCGGCCATGGTTTATGCCACAAATATTATATTTATATTAAATATAAATATAATATTATCCGACTGAATTTGTTTTCCTTCTCACGACCTTGAATATTCTCGTAACATTGTTTACAGGAACATGTGTTAGATTGGATTATTTGTATATCTTACTGGACTGAAAATTATTGTATAACATAAAATTAACTCTTCGATAGAAAACGGTTTTGTATTGTAAAAAATGTATTAAAATTGTTCAAAATTAAATACTGAGGTTAGGTTACTTTTTTTTCCAATTACTATTTTAAAAATATCTCTAGTCTAAAGAATACCTAATATTTTAATCTGTTCTTTTTTCAGTCAAACCTAGTTAATTCTGAGTGACAGTGGTTCCAATGTGAAGAATAAGTTTTAAATAAAGTTGGTGACTTTGGTCCAAAAACAAATGAAAAAGTTATGATCGTAGAATTATTAATCTAGTGGAATACTAAACGAAACACATTCAACCAAAACAAAAAAGAATACATAAAAAAAATTGCTTTTAGTCCCAACCAACGGCGACCACGGAGTTTTTTTTGCGCGTAAAAGCTCGTTTTGCTTATACGCTTGCACACGCTTATTCCGGCGTGTTCGCTCGAACCGGTGGGTTCAGTCAGTAGCAATATGGATTCAAACGAAGAAACATTGCTTCTGGCGATTGGGATTTTGTGATTACTAAGATGCGGTCACGCGTCGACGCTCGATGCGCTTGTTCACGTTGACTCGGTGGTCGGATGGTGGCGTGGTCACCAAATATCACATATGGAATAATATAAAAGTGTTCACGTACGATACGCACGTGCGGTCTTAGTAGTTGGCAAGCTCGCGGTAATGCGCGCGGCACGCTCAGAACATTAAAAATTTGCCAAGTTCGTGTTGGAGCACGCAGTCGCCCGTCACAATATGCAGACTTAAGGATGCTTTTGTTACATCGGACTTGAACCGGGCCGGGCACCGGCCGGTACATGGTCAAACATATATAGTATATTTTTGTATAACCCCGGTCGGCCTCGGTCCGATGAAGCATGACTTCATACAAAAGTATACTATAGATATGTTCAACTGGACTTCAGAAAGGGGTCTTTAAGTTGTTTTCAATGGAATATGTACGAAATTACTTCTCCAAACGCATTTTATAAATTGACTAGCTGTTTCACCCGCGTATAATTTATAGAAATCACTGGTTGATGATTTATAATAATTCAGTATAAACAATATTTTTATCGAGCAGCCAAGGTTATGCGTCATAAGTGCCACGATTAGTTCGCGCCACTACATCTAAGAGATAGGCATATGGCATCGCGTACTTTTTTTAATTGTGCTAAAGAACAATATTTTTGTAGAACATTGTATTTACGTATCACTTAACCATTACGCTAGCGCAAGCGGTTAAAGCAGTTCAGGTGCGCTGTTTCTTCCGACTTACTTAACAAAAATAAATATTTAAGGCTAGCTGGGAGGCGTATGCGTAGGCGTATGCTTGATAGCCTATAGGGTTATACAATTCCTCATGAATCTGGCTATCTTATACATTTTTTCTAATCCGACTCATAGTTCCAGAGATTAGTGTGTTTAAAAAACAACACACAAAAAGTTAAGCAAACCTACTTAATCAAATAAAACCTACTTATTATCACTTTACGTGTAGAGGAGGTAATCAAAACTTATCTTTGTTTTCCAATATTTCATTTTTGTCGGCCTGATTAATATGTATACCCATACCAAATTACAGCTTTCTAGTACTATGAATATCTGATCTAAGCCGCAGACAGACAGACGGATATACCGAAACTATAAGGGTTCCTTTTGACTTCGGAAACCTGAAAACGTGTGAAGTCGCCTGTGTGTTCACGTTGAACTAGCAGCGGAGCGCGCGATACACTCGCGGCATCACATAAGTTCAACCAGTTTGAACTTTTCGATGTAAATTTTAGTATGTTTTAATAATGTAAGGTGTTTATCAGTACTGTTAGAGGTTGTAGACTAGTACAACCTCTACAACTACAACCACAATCACAACAAGTAAGTACAACTAGTAGGTTGTGACAGTAGATTGTTGAGGCAATATATATTTATTATATATAATGAAAATCGTGTTTTCTCAATTGTGCACACCAATTCCACATTTTATCATATCCCACTTTAGATAAGAAATTTCCATTTAAAATTAAATATTCATGTTTCAAACTAACACGAACTCGCCAAAACTACCGCGCCCATCGTCGCACCCGCACTCGCGAGTTGTACGTGAACAAGCACTAAGAGTTGCAAAAGGCTCGACTAAGCTCGTGTAGGCAGGCGGGCTTCCAAAAACAAGCTTATGCGCGCCGAAAAACGCTAATATGAAAAACCATTTATCGCCATTTGCATGATAGTCGCGATCCAGTGGCATAATTTTCCTATCAACCCATTCGTTGTCTAATAACTATTATTTTACCTATAATTATAATACTTTATCAATGCCATTTACAAATCATTGCACAAAACTTCTCTGGACAACGATAAAACCGCACTGCATCGCTGTTAATAACAACTGCACCTCGACCGCAGTGTTCCGTTTACATCGTGCTTTGACCCCGTTCTCTTTTCGCATTATAATCCCGTTTTTACGGCATATTTTACTAACGATTTATTATTCTTAGAAACATGCTAGCTTACCTTGTTTTAATGGTAGCCTAGAAATTCGTTAACCAAGCTAACTAGAAAGAGTGAGACATAAATAGCAAGATAGAATATCCGCGAGTTTACAGTATATTTATTAAAATTATTATACTTAGTTATTTAATAACGTTGGTCTATTGATAAAAAAGGTGCGGGTGCGAATCACACACGATAGAAGTAAAACTTCATTTTAAAAGATTTTCTCTATTTTAATTAAAACTGTGTGCAATAGACATAGACACCGACATTTGCTCTCTCGCTCTGGCTCACACAAAGAGGAGAGACCGATAATATATTGTTCTCTCGCTCTGGCTCACACAAAGAGGAGAGACCGATAATGTGCGTTAAACGTTTAACGCGTTTGAAGTCGCATAAGAAGTTTCACTTCAATAATTGTTCATTTATTTAATTTTTCTTTGAAAGATTTTTTGTCTGTGAGTCACGTGTTTGAAAACGGAAATCAGAAAACGACGACTTCATTATTCAACAAATATACTCAGTTGAGAGTTATTCTCATTTGGTTCTGGATCTGCACGTAAATAGGAATACAGTAGTCAAGTAAGTAAAATTATTTGTTATTCAAGCGAATAAATAAGTAATAATATCGTAATAACACAATAGATAAAATATTTCTTTATATAAATCCCACGCCATATACAATCATAAACTAAATCATAAATAAACTAAAATGATATTCCATTACCAAACCGCTTGTAGGGAAAAATATGTGACTGAACACAGACTTGACGTGGTGTGTTTAGAAAGTGTTTCAATTTGTTTAACTGTTTTGTAAACAGTTTGTGTTATTTATTTTAAGTATTAACTAATATTTGTCAAAGTTCAGAAAATATGAAGACGTGCGTATATGAGCTTAAATAAACGCATAACAATTCATTTTCTTTTCTTCGATGTTTTTTTATTTATTTAACTACTAGCTGTGCCCGCCTTTTCATCCGCGTATAATTTAAAAGAAATCGCTGATTGATGATTTATAATACTTCATGTATAGACAATATTTTTGTTGGGCGGCCAGGATTATGCGTCACAACTCACACAGCTTGTTCGCACCACTACATCTACTTATATATGGTATCGTATATCGACGAGCCGAGTGGTGACTTATTTTAATTTTACATTATCTCCCAAACTATTCGTACCAATAACATGCTATAAAGGGCAAAGTTTATCTACACAAAATTGTCTTGATGATAAAGTAATTTTCGTTCGTAAGTATTAATATGCCACGCCGAATAATAATGCTCATAAATTACTTTTCAATTTTCAATAAATCTTGGTCACAAAATACCTTATTGTGGCTTATGTATAAGAGATAGACATATGGTATCGCAGACTTTTTTTTAGATGTACGAAGGAGAAATAATTTTGTAGAACATTGAATTTACATATCACTAACCATTACGCCAGCGCACGCGGATAAAGCAGTTCGGGTACGCGGTTTCGTCCGAGTTACTTAACAAAAATCAATATTTAAGGCTAGCTGATTCTAGATAGATTACTTGAAGATAGATATGAAAATTACTTAAAGGCCTCTTTCTAAGTCTGCATATTGTGACGGGAAACTACGGAACCCTACAATGCGCGTGCGCGTGGGCGTGCACTTCATAATTATATAAAAATAATGTAACGTTGTATAATAAATAAACATTATTTTAGTCCAATTAAATTTCATCATGTCACAATTCCGTTACAAGATGCGCGCGCAGCTCTCGATTTCGCCCCCTACTTAACGCACTAAAAGAATTAGTATGACTTTTTTGAATTATTCATGCAACCCGGAACTGACTTTCAATTAGTATATTTTTGCTAATTAAAAACAGACATTACATTATTTCCATTTCTATTTCTTTAATACATAAACGTTTCCTCCACACTATCACATAATAGATAGATACAGAAAGTTGACTCCGGGCGACCTTGAATTTAGTTATCTACGCTCGACTGTAGCGATAGGGCTGGTATTTACAATATTCTATGAAAATTTGGGAATTTCAATAAAAAGCATTTATTATAAACTAGCTGTGCTCGCGGCTCCGCTCGCGTAACCACAGAATGCCGTCGGTAGAGCGCACACGCGAATCATGCTGCCCCTGTTCCCACCGGTCGTCTGCCGTTTATTATAAAGACAAAAAGGCTTATTGTGAGTGATCCTTAGAAGATACACAAATTCTCTCGCTAACTTTTTTTTGTAGATCCTTTTAATATCTACAATTATCTAAAACATTAATTTGATATGTCTCTTATGGTTTACTCAGCGTAAGCCATTTAAGCCTCGCAAATGCGTCTTTTTTTCTGAATTGATTCGCCATTATCGTCCCTGCTTATTTCTTATGTTACTTTATCTTACAAAATATATCCAATAAATAGCCTTGCCAGATAACATAGCTATGAATTTAAATAATATAAAACATGTAAATCGGATAAATGATTTCGCGTGAAATTAACATACACGGACAGACAGACAGAATTTTATAATATGACATTGAGTTTTTTAATATGTATTTAAGATATAGATTCTATCTACGTGACATTGGCATAATTGTGTACAAGAGCTTTAGCCATTAAAATAAGAACATGATTATAGATTAGTACATTTATCAAAACGAATTGACAGATCTCATTATAAGTAATTGTTATTATTATTAATTAATATCTACTTATGCTGAAGCATTAGTACACATTGTCAAATAGTAAGACACATTCATGAGTCAGATATCACCTCGGCCTGTGTTACCGCTCGTGCTATTTTTGTACTAGTCCGTCACATATTGCCAATGATATTGGTGTTACGTCACCTGTGATGTCATTGGCGACTACATTGATTGACTGCCTTATACTTTGGTGACGCCTTTTAACTAATGAAGTCTTTATTTATTTTCTTTATTATACTCAAATTGATTAATAATATGTTTCATATTTTATTTTTAACCCCCGACGCAAAAACAGGGTTGTTATAAGTTTAACGTGTGTATCTGTGAGTCTGTCTGTGGCATCGTAGCTCCCAAGCGACTGAACCGATTCTGATCTAGTTTTTTGTGTTTGAAAGGTGTCTTCATCGAGAGTGTTCTTAGCTATGATTCAAAAAAATCTGTTTAACCATGTTTTGTATCTACAAAACATAGCTGATAATCTTATCTGCTATGTTTTAGTTGATAAATGGATGTGAGCGTCTTTCAAAGGTATGATCGAGTCGAATTTTGGTATTTTGTTACTTGAATTATGTTAGAATAAAATGGCAACATTGAGTAAATGCTGTAAAATTATCTGGTATCTGCAGGATACCTAACGCTTCACCGACTTACAGCAGAGATAATATCGTGTTTCAGCTCATTGGAATAGTCTAAATCAGGGATGTTATAGATATCCATATCCGTAACCGAAACTATCGGATATCCGAAATAAAAAAATATCCATAACCGTAATCGTATCCTATATATATATGTTTCCGATAATTTCGGATAGGGCAAAGAAGAATGAGCCATTGTCAAAAACCAACACACCCTCAGTTTCGAACGAACATGTTTTTTTTACATATAGTAAAATTATTTGAAAAATGTAATATCCATAATCGAAATTATCCGAATCAATCGGATATTTGTAATAATTTCATATCCGTATCCATAACCGAAACCGATTAAATAGTCTTAAGATATCTGTATCCATATCCATATCCGAACCTCACATTCATAACATCCCTACTCTCAATGAGTAGGTTACTTGTGTCGGGGGTTTCTTCAAATTTCAATTTACCTTGTATTCTCAAAAATCCCGATAGAAATTTTTGTCTGTCTCTTTGTATGTCCGGATTTAAGTCATAAACAACTTTACGGTTTTTTGATATTTTATACACGGGAAGTATAATATGTTTTTCAATAATAACTGATAGACTATAAAAATCGTGAATTATACGCATAGAAATCATTAATAAGTTTAAAAAAAACTTTTATTAATTCTCATCCGATTATGATGAGATTCTGTACACGTTAAGTATCAGTGTCAGTAATCCTCAATTAACAGGCTAATAATTATAATCTATAATATGAGTAAAATTCAAAATTAAGTGACGAAACTAATAATAAACGCGTGCGTATGAAAGATGACCGACGATGACAGCATTCATTTTCTGCGGAACCTTGAAATTACATACCTTTAATTTATAAAGTTGTGTTATTTGATCCTTTATTCTGTAAACTTGGTGAAATTATACAGGAGTTTAAAATTAAAATAAAATATCGGTACGAAAAATAAAAATCGATTTCCCACAAAACTTCCCTATAAATTTTTTGTAAGGTTTATTGTATCTTGAATAAACTTGGAATAAAATACACCAAGGAATCATTGAAGTATATTATATATATATATATATATATATATATATATATACATATATATATATATATATATTATATATTCAACACTTGGCTCGAGTCTATGACTATAGCAACAGTGGCGCGAACGAGCCGTGTAAAGTAAAAATAATTATCAGCGCTTTCTTTTGAATTATACGCGGGTGAAACCGCGGTTCACAGCTAGTTATGTATAAACACACGTTGTTGTTAAATCTTTAAAATTCACTGAATGTGTTATTATTATAAAAGTGACAATTATTCTAAACAGGTTTTTCTATATTGTAAATATTTTTCAAGAAAACAATTGAATTACCTTCTTCTCTATAAAAACTTGAGTATATCTGTTATTCGTCGAACACCGTGAATAATTCCTTATTAATAGATTGTGCAACAATGATAAGCTCGGACTTGGTGCTCGTATACCGATTGATAAGATTAAAGATGCGAAATGTTACTGACAACTGCCTTTTCTATTTGTACTTTATGTAAATTCAAAAATGTGCTGAGAGAATTTTTCACGATCCCAAACTAACGGTATCGAACCTTTAAATCTAAAGTAACAATGGACCATGCACGGCAATGTGGCACGGTCGGTCATCATCGTCCGTCGTCGAAAAGGTGTTCAACTTCACACAGTCGTGCATGGCTTATTGCTGCCTGGTCAAGCACTTAAGATGGAAGTCGAAGTAATCGCGGCTATGGCAATTTATTTATTTACTGCGTACAAGTACAACGATTCCAAAATGTGTATCGCAACAAAGTAATAAAAAACTATCGCGTAAAAGTCTCTTCATTGGTCCACGATAGCGATACTTCGGCGATCACAAAATTAAAAATACCGCGACAGCAAAGAACCGAACAATGGACGATTGTGTGAACACCACCGGCCACGCTTCATCAGGAGTCCTTTGTGTTCCCTGTGTTCTCGTGTCCCCGAAAATCCTGTGTTCCCGAAAAACGTGTTTGAAACGTCAGGAAATGACATTTTTTTTTAATAAACGCGATGAATCTTTTCATATTAATTCAATTTGTAACAATCTCGAAAACTTAAGAAATCATTACCTAATGATTATTTTTTGTGGCCCTCGACACCATTACTTACACGTGTTTGTGGCCCTTATGCTAGAAAGGATGAGTACCACTGATCTAGACCAACCAATTTAAGTTGTACGTTGTCTGTCAGTCAATCTTATAATTTTATTAAGGGCCGATTTTTCAATCATCAGGTAATTTTATACAAGGAATAATTTTGACGTTTTAACAGATACCTAATGTACCGAAAATCAGTCAAAATAAAAAAAAAATATTCCTCAAATAAAGTTTTCTATTGATTAACCCTAAGTGGAAGATAATTACTGGGAATCCGTCTTTTATTGACATCCCGTATGAATTATGACCCCGTTATTTTAAATACAATAAAATACAAGTACACACTAAGCAAATACAGAAAAGCAATCTATATATTTTTGAGTATTACGGACTTATCTCTACTGACTGATAGATAGATTGTTACTTAAATAAAATTATCGTTCCATATATATTTTTAAAGAAGATACTTCATGTATGTATAATATCATCGTTAATTAAATAGTTACAATTTACAAATGTCGTTTCGAAAGTGTTTAAAAAATACGTATACATTTACGTATACGTTACATTTGAATCACGACGCAAAAAAAAAACATGAACTTGATAAAAAACAGCTCTTCCCAGAACCATGACTAAATGAGTTACGATGCTATTCATATTGGGTATCGTTATTATATTTTGGTATTAATTAAATGAAATGGAAAGTTCAAGAGTTCATTGCATCTTTTAATAAGAGCAGCTGTGAAAAGGATGAACGGGGAGAATCTGGGTCGATTGGTGGGAGAATTTAAAAATAGAACGTGGGTCAATTAAATTTGATCTCGATTTCTTAATGTTTAAAATTGTGTTTTTGTCGAGATCTTGATCTCTCTTGTGATGGTTTTTATTTTAATTTATGAATTTATGAACATTTTACACAAGTTTATGAACTTGTGTAATTTTGCCAGCACTTTACGTGATTTAGTTTGGTTATTGTGCACAAGTGAAGTGGATTATAAATAATAACTAGGAACGTGCATTTTAAGTCGTTATCTAGGGATTTTTAGCCGTAGATAGTTTTAACAAGGGAGCCTCCGTCTTGTTAGAGCTATATTTGAAGATTACAATAATAATAGGAAAAAAATTCTAATTCTAATCTGGTGAATTTGGCAAAATTGAGGGTGAACACAGTTGCTATTTAAAAAAAACTAAGATGAAATGTTTAAAATATTTTATTTGTATGTAACTTATTAAATAACTTCTTTTGATGGAGATCAGTTATTAATATTCTATAATTATTCAATAATTATTTATATAACGTGTTGGAATATTGAAATCAGGTTAAATAAATTTAAAGCCGTGATATAAAAACGTTCATCTAGGTCACAACAAGTTTTGAATGACAAGGCTATGTAGGTAATAGTTGATGTTTAAAATTTTATATGGCACATCCGAGTATAACTTTATTGATTTTTTGACGAAACTTTATTTTACCGTGTTTTTATTTTATGTGATAAAATTGCATAAAACTACGAGTATGTAACTTAGGTCGCATTTTATTTTATGCTAGCTGTGCCCACGGCTCCTCGCGTGGACTACAGAATGCCGTCGGACGAGCGATGCGCGAATTGTGCTGCCTGAAAAATTCTTATTGTGGGTGATCCTTAGAAGATAGACATATGCTATCAGTGACTTTTCAGTAGGACTTTTTAAGATCTACAATTATGTTGTAGATTAATTTGATATATCTCTTATGATTTACTCAGCGTAAGTAATTTAATCGCCCCAGCAGCGTATTTTTTACGAATTGATTCATCATTATCGTCACTGCTTATTTAGTGTGTTATTTGTAATAAAATATACCCTATAACCTGGACAGATAAAATATATGAATTAAAGGAAAAACCATATAAATCGGATTAGTGGTTTTCGTGTGAAAAGAATATATACGGACAGACAGACAGAGAGACGTTGAGTTTTATAAGTTTGTGTTTACAAGATAAGTGAATGTGACATAATAGCATGGAGAATATTTCTAGACTTCACAGAATTTCCTTATGAAGTTTCAGTAACATATTTTAATTAAACTAAGAAACTGACTGGCTGATTGATTGATCGATCAACGCACATCCCAGACTACTGGAGCTAGGACCGTGAAAATATGCATGCTGGTAGTTTTTACACTGCAGGTGAGCACTAAGGATGGATTTTTAGAAATTCAACCTCTAAAGTGGATGAACGTTTATATGACAATCCCTTATATTTGAAGATAGATCTATGAAAAAATTGTATTTAGCAATTCCGATAGAATAGGACATGAAAGTATAAAGGGATATAACTATAACGCGAGCGAAGCTGCGGTAAAAGTCAGTAATATATAGCCACAAAGTATAAAACATAATTATTACCTACGTGGTTTAACCATGTTGACTTCATATGAAATTGCTTGGAAATCGAAAAAGTAAGTTCCATAGGATAAGTTTCAATTTAATCTTAATTAGGGGCATACTTTCATAATTATTAAAACATTAACACTGGCTAATGGTATAACTACGTCAATAGAAAAAAAAAACCATTTGAGAGTTGACAGTATGTTTAAAAATTAAAGTTATTAAGTCATATTGGTCTACTGATAAAAAACCTAAAACAATACACATTCTGTAAATACTAAAAGTTCATTTAATTTGTCTTTCCTAAAATTACAATGTTGGTCTGCAAGTCACGTGATTGGAAACGCAATAGAGAAAATGTGACGTCATCGTTTAATGAATATATACAATTAAGTGTTATTTTGTGATAAGTGACTCTAAAAATTATTACTTAGTGATGAAGTAGTGGCTTTAAAATTATATGTGCTGACGAACTTTCAAAACTGAAATTATAGTAAAGTCAACTTTGGACATAATACCTTTTACCTTAGTTTTATTTATCGAATGATGACGTCACGCCGTTGTTTTGCGGCATGATTTTTTATTTAGATTAAAAGATACTTTTATATTACTTTTTAACGTGTAATATTTTGGTAAATATTATAACATTTAAAGTGTTTAAATCAATTTTCAAAAGTTATCTAGTCTCGAATTGTTGCAACTCTTATTTATAGATAATTAACAACCTTTTCCCCTCTTCTGCCTGTCATAACTAGGGTAGCCAAGTTTTTTTACATCAAACATAGATTTTCGAGGCTATTACCTGAGAAAAAAAAGTAAAAAAAGTAGATTTCAAATTAATAATTTATTTTTTAAAGGAATATTTTTTACTCCTTGATTGACACGCATGATGGACCTTTGACATGATGATAATAACAAATAATAAAATTGACGATGACATACGAGGTCTCGTTCAGAAAGAGATAAAGGTTGTGGCCTGCATTCCATTTTACGCTTAAACATTTTAAATAAAATAATGTTACTTATATTTATCCAATAAAAATATAGTAGTTTCGCTTACTTATTATTTTTTTTGAAATATAGTAGGCGGACGCCTAATATAGTAGGATACTATGTTCTATAGTAAGGTCCACTTCAGGATTGTGTGTTTAAATGTAGCATTTGTAAGGAAAAACATGTAGATTTTGCCAATGGAGTTTCAAATATTTCTAGAGAGTGCAATACTATAGTGACATATGCATATATTGGTCTTCCCTCCCCCCCCATGCACAAAATCCTGGTTACATCCTTGAAGGGTATACAATTTCCTTGACCTCTATACAAAAAAAAATGTCTCAACCGCACCCTAAAACTATTGATTCCTATCTCGATAACAAACTTAGATAACTAAGAACAAGCGGCCATGGGACTTGGCAGGATGCCAGGAATATTTTGTGAGTCAAACATTGAGGTTAATTGTAGATGCGGCAAATAAATACACGTTAGATGACCGCCTGTCCCGGGTTGTTCCTTTAAATCATTGTTTTTCAAATTTTTCGAGACCTAGTAAATAGTCAAAAAACTTTGCTATTGGATATTTATCAAAGTTGTATATCGGCCGGTTAATACGGCGATAATTAGTCCCTTTTTATGTGAGTGTGTGTTTTTTAATACAACTAAACTGGCAAACTAACTTATTAATGGTAAGCGGATACCATAGCTTATGGGCGCCTAAAAACCAGAAGTATCACTAACGCGTCGACGACCTTGTATTCCCCTGCCCCAAGAAGCTCTAGGAACCCTACTAGACACAGGAACACAACATAAAATTATTTGGCTGTAATCTTCTGTAGGGTGAATGTATTTCACAAATCAGGCTGTCCCAAGGATAGAGTAATTTCCTTAGAGCTGTTCAACCTAATTCCCTCTACTCCCTTTCATAACAGAACCACACGCACTGGGCTCCGGAGCCATAACGTTACTGTAACCTCCATCTCAGCACGAATAAAAGTGTTCTCTTCTTTATATCTTTGCCGTACTGTGACGCTGTGGAACTATCTCCCGGTTATTTTGTTCTCTCCTTCCTACAACATGTCCTTCAAACATAACGTGAAGAGACATTTGAGCAGGCCGGCATGAAAATATTTTAATATACTTGAAACAAAAAATTTAGTTTTTTTGTACTCTATGGTCCGACCAGGCGTCGCCGCGCCGACTCGCCGCGTTTGCGTATTTATGTTCCGAGTGTCGCCGATATGTCTCCTTGGAAAAACCCTTGCTTTTTCGATTATTTATTTTATTTTCACTAATAAATTTACAATAAGTATAGAGTTAAAGGCCTAAAACTTACTACTTATCGATGTAAGTTCAAATAGAAGGAAAACATCGTGATAAAACCATAGCATGGTGGTAGGGCAATTTCTAATACCCGCCTGGCTAGCTACCACTCTTAAATTGAAAATATATCGCCAAATACCTTTAGGTATGTTCCGGCAGTTGCACTTGAGAGCCAGTCCTCCCACAAGGCTTAGGGTGTTACCATCTTGGACCACATTGTCACTTAACATCAACTTGGGCACAAACGCTAAACCTATAATGAATTAATAAAATATTTACCATCAAATGGATCATCTGCATGTCAGAATGTGTGCACTGTGCTGCCATTTTCACATTAGAAAAGTTTGAATTGTGATTATTGGACAATAACAAATATTTTTAGTAGAATAGTTACTTCACAATTCTTAAAAATGTACTTGGTCGAATGAATATTAAACAAATTATAAACTTATTAAAAAAACTTATTATTCTCACGGCACTCGTTGATTACCATAATTGTGATAATTCCTTAGTAATGAGGTAATCTTTTCTGGGAAATAACATTAAACCGCCCTCTAGCTGTTAAGTCTATGTCACTTATTGACATATTATACGAGTATTCTACTAATAGACAGGATCGTTCATTTTTTCGAACTGACTGTACTGTTAGCCTTAGGGGCCCTGGAGCCTTTGCGGCTTTTACAGCTTCACCGGGCTTGCGGGATCGTTCATGAAAGCCATTTGTTTATATACTGATAAGAGTTAGAACTAAAGTTCGCTGCAGCGCTAAAACATTACAACATCTAAGGCAATAACCCAACGGCCACTTTGGCATCCTTGAGCTTGCTGCCCTGCTTTCGCAACTAAGTGCCTCCAGCGCTCGCCCTCAAGCCCGGTGAAGCCGTAAAAACCATCTGAGGCTTCAGGGCCCTTAAGTCTACAATATAGTAAGATCTAAAAATAAATGTCAATTAAATTTTTTCTTCCACTGTACTAAGAACAAAAAAACATCGAAAAAGCTACATAAATTACTATAAATAATATACGTCTTCTTGGAGTTTACTCTTTTTCATATATAGCCCGTACGTAAATTAGACAGGGAACAAAATCAAAGAGAAGTCGTTATGTTGCCTCTCCGTGGAACGTGTTCGCGCATGTTATACTCAACTTAATTTTAAACGGAAGCTTGTCACTGACGGAAGTAATAATATGTAATACTAGCTCATTCGACAGACGTTGTCTTGCCTGTTATTAGCGGGTAAAGCAAGGGTTTTTTCGATATTCGATTTTTCGATAAAATATTTGAAGGTGCTTGTGGATGGGTGAAATTTTAGGTCTATACGTTCTGATAAGCGAAAAATCTAAATAATAATAAATTTTTTTTTTCGTAAAAAAGTGAATTAATATTTTATAGAACTCTATTGCAGCGCCACCTATCGTATCAAATTGTAAATCTAAACCATCCTCTCAACACACTCAAACACACACAAAAAAAAAACACCGAAATCAATTCTGCCGTTTAGGAGAAGTTCAGTGACATACACACTAAAGGAGAATCATACATATAAATATATTAATAATTTAACTTTGCCTTTGTAAGTAATGTACTATATGAATAATTTATATTTGTTGTTGTATATATTCCAAGACAATCGCTTTTAAAAATATTTAAAAAAAATTAAATACTTTGAACTTGTAAATGACAGGCACAATTTTAATACTAGAACTAATATAAAATAGGCATTCCATCTTTTAGACTTAGTAAGACTAATAAATGTTTTTTAGGTAATTGTGTTAGATTTTACAATAAACTTGCTAAGCACATTACCGATATTCCGGATAATAAGTTAAAGAATCAATTTAAGTAGCTAAGTTTCATTGTCGAAAGGGTATTACAGGGTGGATTATTACGTGAATAACGGTGATGTGTGGAAGTTATTCTCTCTCTGTACATTCATTAGAAATGGTAATAATTGTAAACAACTAAACAAAATGTTGATATACCCGATCGAGTATCTTGTCGGTTCTTCTCGATGACTGGGATCTTTTCCGAATCGGTAATAGCATTGGCATTCATAAGTGCCTTCTTAGGACCCAATTTAAATAAAATATTTTTGATTTTGAGTTTTGAGTATACACAAATCACGCGGCGGAGCTGGCACGCACCATTTTTTTAGCGTTTATTGATCGAAGCGTTTACCGGAATCTTAATCTGTAGTAATGTAGTGGTTATGTTCCTTAAATAAACTTGCGATATTTATCCTTATTTTGTGTAATATTGGTGGGATTTTGCATAATATAATTTGGTTATACCTACACTTGTGAAATGGATAGGAAATAATAACATGGACCATTAATTCTGAAATGCCGTAAATACTGCGAGGAAAATTCCAACAAGGAGTCACTTTTTTTTTTGAACTGACTACACTGTTAGCCTGAGGGGCCCTGGAGCCTTTACGGCTTTTACAGCTTTACCGGGCTTGGGGGCGAGCGCTTAGGGCACTCAGCCACGAAAGCTAAGCAACAACATCCGAGGGTGCCAAAGTGGCCGAACCTCGGCTCGGACTGTTGCGCGTATGCAATTAAATCGCGATCTGACTAATTCCCTATCCGTAATTCGATCTAAACTAACTATACATATATACATGTTTCTGCCCCCTGGGAGGAGGGAAGGAACACGTGTTTGTGTATTTAGTGGTCTGAAATTTTTGTCTACTCTAACTAGGCAAAAAAAGAAAAAAAAGGTCCCTTAGAGAACCTTGTGTGTTGTGCATGTGTGTATAATGCAGTGTCATGTATGGCTGTGAAAGCTAGTGATTGTAGAGTCACTTGTATCGCGCGAGCGGCTGCTTGGCTCAAGGGCTCCATGCCGATGGATCGGACCTAGGCTTGAGTTGCCGCAGAGGAGGGCGGTCGTGGCGGGTGTGCGGGAGCGAAGTTAACCGTACGTCCCCTGCGGAGGGAACGGTGGTTTCGCGGGCGTGGCAAGGAGAATATTATCCACCATATTGTCAGAATACTGAAAGCATCACAAGATACTCAGTAAAATACTGTTAAAATTGCCTCTGAAATACGGTTATAAATTGCCACCGCTTGCAAAAATTCACTAACATCAAGTCAATTGAAATTTTAAAGTGACACTCAGGCAGAATTTTTATTAGTAACCAGTATTTAATTAAACGAAATATAAATTAAAATACAACATACAAGAGCAAAGCGATACCAGAAATCGCTAAATACCGATGGCAAATTTACATTAGTCCTAATGATAATGTATCAATCATGATTCCGGCAGTAGACAATTTTCTGAAAACTTGTTTTAAACACATTATTTAAGTTAAAAGTAATATAAATATGTATTTTAATTTAAATAAAAAATATGCCACAAAAAACGCGGCATTATGGTTACGTGACCACGCGTGATGTCATCGTTCACTAAATTAATTTAAGGTTAAAGGCATGAATTTACTAGAAATTCGCTTACGTCATTTCTTCAGCGCCTATATAATTTGTGTTATACAATTTTAAAGCCACTATTTCCACACTTAGTAATAGTTTTAAAGTCACTTATCACAAGATAACCTTATAAAACTTAACTGTGTATAAAATATTTTGAACGATGACATTACGTCTTGCTTTTCTAATCACGTAACTCACAGATAAATAAACTAAGGAAATATTAATTAAATGTAAAAAATTGTATCGCTTTAGGGTTTTATCAGTAGACCAATGTTATTAAATAATTAACTTTAATTTTGTAAATTTACTTTCAACTCGTGGATTAGGAGGCCGGTCTGCATCCTAAGCACTTCGCAGTCCACCACATTTTCGCTTTTTAAAGATACCGGTTACTCTAATTAAGCAACAATGGCGTCATATCTTGTTCATCAAATACATATCTTGTTTCACAACAAATCGTTTCACACAAAGTGAAAAACCATTACAAACCCGATTCAAACTTAATTACACAATGTACGTCGTTACAAAACTTTAACAGCGTATAGTGTTTGAAAGAAAATTTAATGGCAGTTGCCCCATTTTATTTTATTACGCCGCCATCTTGTTTCTTTGTTATGTAATGGTGGGACATTAAATGGCTACGTATTGTTTTGCTACTTCTTTTTCCTACATTGGCAACCAATCATCGCTATTGAAGTTTATTACTCCTTTATTCAAGAGTCTCGTGACGATTTCAGTATTCTTACAATGGTGGACTCTTGTGAGAACCTTCCAGGGAGTTTTTGTGACTAAGTAGTCAGAATTCATATACCATGTTCTTATTTCTAATTCACTGTATTTATGCACCATAACCAAACTATATCACGCAAAATGCCATCGATATTACATAATATTGGGTGAAATAACGCAAGTTTATAAAAAAACATTACATCTATCTATACATATTATAAAACTCAACGTCTCTCTGTCTGTCTTAACGTTTATGGTCTTTTCACGCGAAAACCACTTATCCGATTTACATATTTTTTATTTTAATTCATAGATGTTTTACCTGGCCACGTTTTAAAATATATTTTGTAAGATAAAGTAACCAATGAAATATGAGGCGACGATAATGGTGAATCAATTCGGAAAAAAGACGCATGTGGAGCGCTTTAATGGCTTACGCTGAGCAAACTGTACGTTACCTATACCATCAAATTAATGTTCTACATAATTGTAAAACGTAAGGAGACCTACTAAAAGTCTAGACTAAAAGTCAGTGATAGCGTATGTCTATCTTAAAAGGCTCACCCACAATAAGCATTTTATGAGGCAGCACAATTCGCAAGTGCGCTCGACCGACAGCGATCTGTAGTCCACGCGAGCGGAGCCGCGGGCACAGCTAGTTAAATACTAAGATCCGACCAAAAACTCCGCCTATTGTTTTTATTTTTTAAAAACTTGTGTAAAAAATAAAAAACAATTAAGAAAATGTTGATAAACCCAATCGAGTTTCTTGCTCATCGAGATGACTGGGAGGTTTTTCGCGCCGATGGTAGAATGTCGACATTCACATCGCCTAAATTAAATAAAATATTTTTTATTTAACTTTGTAATTTCACTGAAGAAACTGAAGTTACTCTGCCAAAAAGTATATTATCATCTTTACGAAGTTTGTGTTCACTATGATCATAATTGATAAAATGAAATATTTTATTGTTCCAGCAAGGTATCGGTGTTGAGATTGTTCGAGCTCTGGACAGCCATCCACCGAACATCTCTAATGTGTTCTGCGAGTGTGACTCTAAAGATGACGTGGTAAGTATAATTATATAGCTTCGATATTGCTGTTTAAAAACTTTTGTAATCTACTACTACTGTTTGGTACGGTACAGCTGTACCGGGAGTGGTGAACCTCCTATATATTTCCCGTTTTTTTTATACCACGACGGTTGTTTGCACAAGCGTGCGGTTTGCCTTATGGTAAGCGTTCACCGAAGCCGCCGCTGGATGCGGGCAGCACAGGACCGGTCGTTGTGGCGAACTTTGGGGGAGGCCTATGTCCAGCAGTGGACGTCTTTCGGCTGAAATGATGAAGCGTTCACCGCTGCCTATGGACGCTTGCAATACCGGAAGCATAACATGCGCGTTGCCGACCCTTTAAAAACCTGTTCACTCCTCTCTTGAAGAACTCCATATTGTAGTCCAATGGAAAAACCTTAGCAGAGAGCTGATTTGACATCCGGAGCGTTCGTGGAAAGTAACTCCTCGGAAACCGGACTGTCGACAATTTAAGCTCCAGGTTCTGAGGATAAACTTTCTGCCGATGGTGAGCGGTGCGAACGGTAACAGCCGAAGGCAAAGCACGGTCATGTCTAGCTGCCATCCAATTCAAACGCAGAGATGTCATATCGACACCCAATATGAATAACATCGTAACTTTAATTAAAAACTTTAAAAATAAAACTATACGCGAAGCAAAAAAATAAACTCTTGCTTACGGCCTTCTTTAGACTTAGGGTCAATTTTTCAATCCTCATATAATGTTATACGAGGATCCATTTTGACGTTTTGACAGATAATGCCTTTGCATATAATGCAATAATGCAGAGAAAACCTTGCAAAATTTAAAAATTATTCCTCAAATAAAGTTAGCTGTTCATTAAAAAATCTGTCTTAAAAGATGTATTTTTTACTTGATTAAAACTACCATTGTAAATAGAAAAAGAATATATTGTTTGTATAATATCATTTTTAATTAATTAGTGACAATACTCAAATATTGAGTCAAATGAGCTTAAAAAAGGAGTCATCCAATTTATATATGAGTCATCATGCCAAAAAAAAGGGTTTGATAATATTTTTTACAACGGCTCTTTTGAAATTTATGGCTAAATGAGTTACGTTGTTATTCATATTGGATGTCGATATGTACATTGAAATGTCTCATTCGGCGATTCTTTGCTGTGACAGATCCTTCAAGGCAAGCATGAAGGGTTGCTTAAGGCAACTGTCAATCAATTCTCCTCTCTTTGTGAACTCGTGCTCTGTGGTAGAACATGATAATTGTGTCCGCTTAGGTGTGCCACGTTCCGGGATTAGCCGATGTAAATCCATTAGTCAAGCGGGGTGGTAGGGATCTATATCCGAGCTTGCTCTGTGGTAGAACATGATAATTGTGTCCGCTTAGGCGTGCCACGTTCCGGGATTAGCCGATGTAAATCCATTAGTCAAGCGGGGTGGTAGGGATCTATATCCGAGCTTGCTCTGTGGTAGAACACGATAATTGTGTCCGCTTAGGCGTGCCACTTTCCGTGATTAGCCGATGTAAATCCATTAGTCAAGCCGTGTGGTAGGGATCTATCTATACCCGAGTGGGTCTCGAACACCATGCTCATGGTGATAAACTCTCACAGTGACACAGTGACTCTCGTTTGGTTTATCGCGTTTCGGTATAAGCCAGTATATATCCAGCTGCTGAAAGGCTTGCAGGGTGGTATGACAACGACGACTGTCGATGGATTGACGATCTCTCGGTGATCGTTGTTGTTTTTGGAATGTATTGTGCTTAGACACATTATCAGACATAGTGTCGTCACTTTACCGAGTTAAGATAAAACTCTGTTGTTTTTGCTAAATATCTACTTATGCTTATCGTGTCCACGATATTAACGCTCGTCTACAGTAAAAAATATATATGTTTGCAGTAGTTCATACGTGTCAGAAGTGAAAACTTCAGAAAAAAATAAAAAAATATGCTGTTTAAAAATTATTTGTAAATAAATATCCTAAAACAGCGGGATTCGAACTAACGACCACTCGTGCGTACTGCGTATGAAGTCTGATCATCTCACACCACTAGGCCAATCTGACGACGGCACAATCTTGAAAATCAGGACTTGCATTAACCGTGCATTATATAAATGTATTCTATTTCAGTCTCTCGTAGGCTAAATCCTATAAATTTATATGTATGTGTCGCCTTTTACTATCGTTTTTCGTTTCATCGAGTTTCAGATCACAACGATGCTAGAGAAGTATTGACTTAAAAAAAATAATCCAACAGCAATAAAAATGTATAGTCAATAATGTCAGTTTTGTTTAGAAACATGTAAAAACTATCTAAAGATTGCATTTTACGTTTCGTTTCACTTAACGTTTAATTTAATTTAAAGCCCATAAAGGATGTTGTGATTACGGTAAACGGAACGTTTGTATGCAGTCAATTGATTGCCCGTAATTGCTTCCTGTTGTTAAAAGTTTTATTTCAATCTTTGTTTTATTTATAACTAGCTGTGTTCGCGGCTCTGCTCGCCGTCAGTAGAGCGCACACGCGAATCGTGTTGCCGCGCTCAAAAGATGGAAGACAAAAATGCTTAATGTGGGTAATCCTGAAAAGACAGATATATGCTATCGCAATCAATGATGGCTCAGTGGTAGCGTGTACGGACATCGCGTCGATCGACGTGAGTTTGAATCCCTGCAATGAGCCTGAACTTTCGATGAAGGAAAGCAACGTGATGAAACCACAGTATGGTGGTAGGGCTTTTTCTAATAACTCCCACTCTCAAGTTGAAATTTTGTCGCCAAGCAATATGTGTGTTCCGGCAGCTGTACTTGAGAGTCAGTCTTCTATGGGCTTAGCGTGCTACCATCTTGGGCCACATCGTCACTCAAGATCAGGTGAGATTGTGGCCACAACGCTAAACCTATAACGATAAAAAAAAACTTTTTTTAGGTCTTTTAAGATCTACAATTATGTAGAACATTAATTTATGGTTGGCACCTATGGTTTACTTAGACAGCGTAAGTCATTTAAGCGACCCAAATGCGTATTTTTCCGAATTGATTCATCATTATCGTATGTGCTTATTTCGTATGTTACTTTATCTTACAACAAAATATACCCTATAACCTGGCCAGATAACATATCTATAGATTACAATAAAAAACATGTAACTCTGAGAAGTGGTTTTCGTGAGAAAATAACATAAACGGACACACAGACAGACATAGAGATGAGTTTTATAATTTGTATAGATATAGAAAATACTAGCTTATTGAGCTATAAAAATAAACAAAAGTCTCTTATGTTCTATTTCACCACATAATCGACTTTTATGTCAAATATTATTACCATTCGTTCAGCTGTTTAAGCGTGACTTATGGACAAACATTCAAATAAATATGCTTATTAGATTGAAGAATACAATGTACCTATTGTTTCTTAAAGTATTATCAGTGGTAAAAAAACCGTGGTGTTCGAATGATTAAACCAATTTAAATGACCGGCATAGTTTTAATATTAAAATAAACATGAATTTATTATTCCGTATTTTAGACTTAATAAGACCAGTAAAAGTTTTAGTAATAGTGTTAGGCGCTATAATAAGATCCCTAAGCAACTTACTGATTTACCGGACAATAACAGTTCAAGGACCACGTCGAGCAGGTTTTACTGTCAAAAGGTTATTGGGTGGATCATTATATGAATGATAGTGTTGTCTGGAAAGAATAAAGAACGTATGCGAATGATATGCGTATAAAGGTCGTGTATACTGAGATGACAGTAATTGATAGAATAGAGTGGAAGAAGAAAACATGTTATACCGACCCTATTTAAGTAGAATATCAGTAAAGGAAAGAAGAATTCCGTAATCAATCACTTCTATTTTTCTAAAATCTATTTATAGTTACAGTCAATTTAATTTAAACAAGCATATAGTGCATTTAATTTAAAGCAATCATATAGTGTATTTAATTTAAAACAAGCATAGATGATTTTAGTGTAGAAAAAATTGTAGCGGTGATGTTGTTGTTTTCGTTCTGAAACTGAGTTGATTTTACCACCTTCAAATTCTTGAGTTTTTTTTTTTTGTGTTTTCAGACGGTCACTTGTGACTGTGAGGCGACGCCAGCATTCCAGCTGAAGGCATTCAGCCAACGCGGAGAGAAAGTAGAAGTGTCACATTACAGAGTTAATGTTAACAGGTAAACAAAATATTTACACAGCATATTCATAAGAGCAGTTATTTAAAACATAAATCTAAGTCACATTTATAGAAAATAAATTATGTAACATTTATTTATTTACTTAATTTATGATTCCCTCAATTCGCACGAAGCATTTCGCCTCGTCATTTTTAATGCGAACGGCTTCAGAGTGGAACTGCGTGGAGTGGCGTTTGTGTTTCCTTCAACATATAATTTGGGAGTTTTTAAAGGAAGAGTGAATTTGTTGGGTAAGCACGAACCATCTTCGGCCTCATCTTCATTTACCATCAGGTGAGGTCAAGCGCGTGTCTGTACCTTATAAAAAAAATTAAGCAAATCGTTACTTTAGTAAAATGGGAGTTAAGGTATAAAATATTAGCAACCGTCCGTAATATTGTTCGCTTTAAATATATATATTTTTAATATAATTTACAAAGAACGTAGCTTCATATTAGTTGAAGAGTTTTTTAGAATCGGATCCGATGTTCCGGAGATAACTCCTACGAACTTTACCTCTTTATAAAATAGTAGCTTGGATAAACTAACGAGTACTGAGGAAATCGTCAAAATGGTGAAAGGAATCTTAAGTTATTAAGAAGTTTTAAAATTCTTCAAAGTGTCGAGAACCTATGAGTAGAAGAACATTATCAACATCTTATTTCTTACTTTTTGTATTACTTCAAAAATATTAAGTGTTGCAATAATGTATATCATAGAGTCTAAAGGTGTTTTACTTCAATAACAAAATTCATGATAATTTTCAGATTCCGCGCCCGCTTGAACGTTGTCTGCGTGACGGACAAGCTGACAGGCGAGTTGAAGTTCGACGGATGGCCCGACGTGAAGGTCGCTCTTGCTTCGGTCGGGCCGCTGAGGCCAAACGTTACTGAAAGTAACCTCCAACAATTGGTCAGGTAATAGAATACTTGAATATTCTTTTTTATATTGCTATATCTACGTTTCTTTGATAAATATATTTGATGTTACTAATGCGACCATTCTTGATTATATTGCAGTTTTAGTGCTCACCTAAACACTTCTCTCTTCTATCACATTTTAGTACGAGTAACCGTTGCAGCTAAATAAATTAAAAAAATAAAGCAATGAATTTTCAATGGTAAGGCGTCGGTAAACATGGGTTCGAATCCCTGCAATGGGCACGAACTTTCGGTGAAGGAAAAAACATCGCCATGAAACCATAGCATGGTTGTAGGGCATTCTCCAATCCTCTACCATCCTCAAGTTGGAAGTCTGTCGCCAGCCACCTAGGGCGTAATCTGGCAGCTGCACTTGAAAGTCACCCCCCCCCCCCTAAGCTTATCGTGTTAGCGTCTTAATCGCATCGTCACTAAAATTTAGGTGTGGTTGAGGCTAAACGCTAAAAACCTATAAAAGTATTAAAAAAAAGTTATGTAGCTTACCTATGACCAAAATCTTAAGTTTTAATAGAAGTGGGATATGGGTAAATAAAAAACGGTTTTGACGTTGCCAATACATCGTGAGCTGCCTTGGTAATTAAGCCGATACCTTCCCTTTTGGAAAACGCCATTGCCCAGTAGTGGGACATTTGAAATATTATTATATTACTATCAATGGTGCGATAAGGTTTCTCTTCAATAACACATTAGGAATTAGCCTATTGCAACTTCGTGTATAAGGGAATGAATTTTCAAAAACTCTTACTTCTATTCTTACTTCTATCTTACAGCTCATCTTTATATATTTTTATTTATATATGGTATAATTTTTCTGTATGTGTGTATGTGACTGAACTCCTCTTAAACGGTTGGACCAATTTTGATGAATTTTTTTGTGTGTGTTTGAGTGGGTCTCTGGATGGTTTAGCTTGACAATTGGACCCGGTAGATGGCGCTGTGTGTAGTCCACGCGATCGAAGCCTCGGGCACAGCTAGTCTACGTTATATAATAAGACTTTAGATTCATTGGTTTAAGCTTTTCGTTGTGTATATCAGTATTATGAATTTTATAAGTAGACTACCTGTGCCCTGCTGTTTCATCCATGTTAAATTTATTTAACACTATCGTTATTCTCCCTCCCGTACGTGCCTACATCTTGCCAGATTGCTTGTCCTTCATGGTTAATACTCCGCCCTTTAGGATCATAGCGTGAAGTTATATAGCATATAATCTACCTAAATACTTTAAAAAGATTTTTTTAAATCTGACTAGTGGCTCCAGAGATTAGCGCGTTCATACAAAAAAAAAAACAATCGCTTGAGATTTATAATATTAGATACCTATAGCTTATTATGTGTAATGTAATATTGTCCCTACAGTGACATAGTGGTGGGTGCGTTTCGGAACACACATCTTCGCTTTAACCTGTCTCAATATCCAACTTGCCCTCGACTAAGAAGATACGTTGATTCAGCGCCTCGACTGCCCCTACATTATGACTCTATGGTGAGTGAAATTTGCTAAAAATGTTCTTATTACCTTCCTAGAAATCTTTCTAGCGGGATTAAGTTACTTAAAAAGGAAATATTTACATTGTTAACAACGACATCTTTTATTTAAATGTTGTAACTTCGCTGTAAACAATCTGCTTCTTCAACTGCAATTGCAAATAAATATTTGAAGAACATCTCTATCGTACAGGGTAATCGGAATCGCTAAAACTGCTTGTCGAGTTTTTGGCGGGATCTTAGGTTTTAATTCATTAACTCAGGTTCTTTGATCCTATATTATGTAATGTTGATGGCATTTTTCGTGACATAGTTCGGTTATTGTACATACGTGAAATGGGATATATAAATATAAACTGGAAACGTGCATTTTGATTTGCCACAAAAACTCCCTAGCCCTAGATCTATCAGTTGAGCCACCATCTTGTTGACAAACCTTTGAAGATTAGAAAATATTACGAAGGCTTAATACATTGACACTGGCAAGTGCTTTTGTGATAAGTGTTCTTGCACAATAAAATGTACCCTATATGAGTTTGTGATCAGACATTTTCAAATAGACTTAAGACATTTATTATCAAATGGTCATTAGTGTTGTAAAACATCGGTTTTTAAGATAATCGATTGCTTTTCAGTACGAAATACATGTCATGTTAGCCAGCCGTAATAACTATGCGACTTTTTTTGTCTCTCTTACTATACTGTTATTCTTAAGGGCCCTGAAGCCTCAGAAGGCTTTCACAACTTCACAGGGCTTGATTTAAAAAAAAAAACAAGGTCATTCGCGCCAATTATTCTTGTTATCACAAAAATACCCCGTATGATGATCAACAAATCAACAATAATTGACCTAATTTCTATTTATTTCATTACAGCACGACAGACATTTCTTTTCTTCTACCCCGAATTCTACTATGGCCAATACCGGTCTTCTCGGAGAAAAACGGCTGCTCGTCAAAGTTGTCGCTGCCAAAGATATTGGAGGTACGGAATCAATGTCCAATTATTTCTACGGTTACTTAATCTCTAATTCGTTTATTTAGATTCGATGGAGTAAATCCTCAATATTATTTTTTCATAGTTGCACAGCATAATGACAATTCTGTGCCTGATAGTAAGAACAGTACCCAGTGACCAGTGACACACGACCTATATTTCACATCACCCTCACATAATATGTATGAAAGTTGTGTAATTTTGACTTACATGATGTAAATGTGATGTCAAACCAAAGTAACGTGTTCATTGTCGTGCAATTCAAAAACAACGACGACCACATAGAGATCGGTAATCCATCGCCGATCGTTGCTGTCATGCCGACCTGTAAAGCTCTCGACAGCTGGATATACACTGGCTGATCCCGAAACGTCATAAACCAAAAGAGAATCACTATGATAGGTTTATAACCATGTGCATGTACATGGAACTTAGTCTGGAATACAATCTTCGTTGTTGATGAGGGTCCAGATCATGTAATAAGATTGGTGCTTTCCGGCAGCTGCACTTGAGAGCCAGTCTCCCAGTAGGTTTAGCGTGTCACACTAAACCAAATTAGATTATGCACTAATGCTAAAAACCTATAAATAAAAAATGTCCACACAAATTTTACTTTTCTTATCTTGGCGCCATCAATAACGTATTTTTTAAAATATTAACGTTCATCATTCAATCGTTTCATTCGTCGTTTCAGTTAAGTGTTATAAGTAACTCTAAATTTATCAAATAGTGTAGAAAACAACTGACATTTTATTAAAAACAACTTTGTACATAATACTTTATTTTTATTTACTGGACGATGATGTCACATGTGGTCATGTGATTTATACCGCTTTTATGTGGCATATTTTAAAATGTGTAATGATTAATATAAATTCACGGGTTCACATATAACTTGTATAAAACAATTTTTCTGTAGTTATCTACTCCCGGATCGTATAATCTATATACAGTATGTAATTTAACATTTTCTAATACAGGTAAATCGGGTTGCATTGCTCCGTACTGCGTCGTGGAAATGGACGAGCCACCTCAGAGGAATCAAACCGCGTTCAAGAGAGACACTACATGTCCTCAGTGGGATGAACATTTCCTCTTGTAAGTCGTACTCAACTTTCCTTAAATCACCTTATTTTTGAAGTGATAACTTCTCTAGTGCCGTTGTGATTTGACACTCGATGAAACGAAAAAGCGACAGTAAAAAGAGACAATCATATACATCTATAGGATTTAGCCTATGAGAGAATGAGATAGAATACATTTACAGTATGCACGGTTAATGCAAGTCCTGATTATCATGATTGCGATCGTCGTCGGATTGGCGTAGTGGTGTGAGTGTGAGTGCAGTACGCACAAGTGGTCGATAGTTCGAATCACAAAAACACTGATAAAAAATACATTCTACTACATAATAATTATTCTACTACATAATAATTCATACTACATCTCTTTGGAAATTTCTGTGGTGAAATACCTCCACCCTACAGGAGATCACATCCACGATCTAATTAACCTTGTCTTGTGTTCCTGCGGTGAGTAGGGTTTCCAGAGCTCCTTAGGGAAGCGGGGTTCAAGGTTGGCAACGCAACCTCTGGTGTTACAAGCGTCCATTAGCTATGGTAACCGCTTAGCATAACCGCTCAGGCGGGCCGTGGGCTTATTAGCCACATTAGTTTTATAAAAATGATTACTATTTGAATATTTTAAATGATTTTTATTTTCCAGTATTCCTTTAAACTCTTTTTTAATTTATTTCATTTGTTATGGATCCTGAATAAGGAAATTTTGTAACACTGCCCATAATAAAAAGCTAAGTAGAAACGTTTTTCTATAAAGAGTAGAATGTTCTAGAACAGGGTTTTGTTTTTGTCAACAGTGAGCTCTCGCCGCAGACAGCTGAGCTTCTGTTCGAAGTTTACGACCGTACGGGACCGCCGTCCCCAGTGACTCAGTCTTCTGGTTCCGCCCAACACAGGCAAGTTATCCCCTAAAGCTCCACGAGTACGGAAGTTTTGAATTAGTGAGTTAAGAATGGCTTCTATCTGATTATATCTAGGGACGATTTTTTACCATGCGATAGGAATGTGCTCGTGTATATTGTGCGTTAGCAGCTAATATCGCCAAAGGCTACATATCCCAATAGACACTTAATAAAATACGAAGGATTTCTTTCATGAAAATGGTACAAGAAAATATCGAGTGAAATAACGATTTGTAAGCAAAGTAGTGAGGAAAATAACATTGTTAATAAGCTAAAATGCTAATATTTATGATCTCATTTTACATATTTTTCAGGGAAGAAACTATCGGCTGAAAATATAACGTAAAAGTTACACATAAATCAGCTTGGAAACGTTTTTGCGTTAGTAGTAGTGTAATACACACAGTGGCTAAAACCGGAATAAACCAGTTTGTGCTAGCTACAATGTACTTCGTACATCTGTCGCTTATAAGTAGTGTTAGAAGTGTCATGCCATATTGTTTGTTATTTTTTTCTTACTAATTACTTCATTGATTTTATTTGCTCATCATTGTTATTCAGTGATATTGATAGTTGTTATTTCATATAAAAATTGTTAATTAAAAACAACTCCGGTGTTAAAACATCTTCGAAATAAGATGAAAGCGAGGAGGAGGATGACTGCGCATTATCTGGAGTTGAATAAATTCATGATTAATAATTACGTTTAATATGTATATGTAATATATTAAGTACCTAATTATAAAAATATAAAAGTATTTTGTTATTTAGTTATTTATCTGCTGACTGTACACTACTACAAACGCAAAAACGTCTTCAAGCTGATTGGCTGTATACTTACAGTTATTTAGTTCTTTATATCGATTAACATTTTAAATCGCTTTCTCCTTACCTAATCAACAAGGTCTATTAACTCCTGAATGAAACTCTGTATTCTGTGGGCTACTACATGCAATAATACTTCTAAGCGTTTTTGGTCAAAACAGGACCAATACAGTGGGTACAAATAAGTGCAACATATCAGGCGATAGGTTACTGTAAGTTGATATGTTGTCGATGGTAGTATCGATTTAAAATTTGTTAACTTAAAAGTTTAGTGTTAGTAATGTATATAATATACAAAAGATCTTTTGTTTGTGTTTTCAAGGCTAATTTAACAGCGGAGAGATCCAACTAGATTGTAAGCTTGCTATTCAAACATATCATAGTAATAGGCTTTTTTAATGGTCTGGTACCATCCTCAAATTGGGAAGCTAACGTTGTGTTCGTACAACTACATCCATCACGACTAGAAGACATGCTGATTAGACGAAATATTCAGGTTCCTTGGTCTTGGGCTAGTCGGCATAGACGAGCTCCTGGCGGCACCCTCGCAACGACAGCAAATCGCCCTTCAAACCCGACCGATGGAGGAACATGACGTCAGCGGCACCCTCACTGTAGAGGTGAATGTTCATTAATTTTTAAGTAAAACTTAATACGCCTTGTACCATTTTTGTATAGTTTTGCGCACAATGGACTGATTTATATATTTAAAAGAACGGCCACTTTATAGTTTCGCACCAGAGACAAATTTTCGCACATTCTAGATAGATAGATATTCTTCCTTTTCTTTGAGAAAGGAAAAGGCAAAGGTATCTAAGACCATGCAGCCAAGTCAGACGTATCATATTATGATTTCAGTATCCTAACAAGATGGCGGCTTCCTTGTTAGAATTTCGTAGGGAGTTTTTGTGGCATATCATAATTCATGGTCTATGTTATTGTTTCTAATCCACTTCACTTGTGCGCAATAACCCAGATTTATTATGCAAAATGCCACCTGTTTTACACAATATAGGGTCAAAAAACAAAGACCACTAAATGACAGTCTGAGATTCCGTCAAAATATTTGTCTGTGTTTCGTCAATAGCGGGGAATATAAGCTTTAAAATGTGTTCCCAGTCGCAGTCGTAATTCAGAGGAATCGTCGTATCCAGTACTCTCTGGTTCACTATAGTCTCTGTTGCCTACACTACTCTATGATTATAGTCTTCTTGCAGATTTCTTCCTTTTACCGCTTCTAGTTTTCGCCTGATTATCCAAAACAGAACTGGCCTATGTCGCATATAACAATTCAGTCACAATTACTTACCACCGTTAATATTCTTTGGTAAAGTTTACGATGGTTTATTCATATGACTCGTTTCAGTTTCTGTTCATCGAGGGTCCAGATATACCAGAATTGGGCTCTCGTCCGGTGAAAATCAAAGAAAGTCTCCGCACTGTCTCCTCTCAAGGGCAGCTCACTACCACTACAAAAACCATCTTCAAACAAAATGGTAAGTATTTGAAGTTATATTTCTTTAGGCGTGTTTTGAAAAACTTATGAGAGTGAATTTTTACGATACGATACGATACGATACACATTGCAATAAAAAGTCTACACTGTCAACTTACTTGTTAAACCTCTTGTTTTATTGCGGCGAAGATAGTAGTACTCGATTTTTGCTGTATCAGCGCCATCTAGTAATAAATTACAAATGTTAAAATCAATCATGATAAATGCTCTTTGGTTTACTGTGTAGTTCATAACTGCGATCATCTTTAGGGCGGAGGAAATATTATACCAGTGGGGCTGCCCCAAGTAGAGAGAAATCTCCAAATAAATTTCTCTGTGCTCCACCTCACTTACATAAGATAATTTTACCAAGATGGAATTACCTACGTTGCGTTTAAAAAATATATAAACAGTCAATTGAAAATAATACTTTTGATGCGTTCTAATTAATTATATTGGTAATATATACCATTAAATTCAAAGAACTTTTGAACCGCATGTAAAGATTACACGTACAATTTTGTATATTGTACAGGTCACGAAAACTCTCAACTAACGGAATCAGCACTTCGAGAACTGCAAACCAGTCCTACCAGTGCCGCAAACAAATCCACTCTTATAATACATTCAGTACAGAGGGTGAGAATACTATACTATATATTTATTACGATCTTTTAAATACGCTTATTTGAGTTTCTCATCGTCCCGCTTTTTATAGGCCATTTGACAGCTGTTATAATATCACATTGACGTTTGAGAGACTATGTTGCCAGCCTATATCAAGGATATATCCCGTGAAATGTATTTTTCTATATACAAAAATAGAAGCACTATATTACTGGTGAAATTATTTCACGATATCTTACGTGATTATTCCATAGTTTTTAGATGTTCTTAATAAAATATTCTTAAATGAATAATGATATTTTAGTTTTTTTTATACATGTCACATATACTAAATTAGTATCGGCGCGATTTCGGCCTCGGGTATAGTTAAGTTAAATCCAAAAGATAATTTGAAATAACAGTTAATAACCGTAACTTTAAATGCTAATAGCATGTATATTGATAGATACGTTTATGATCAATGAAAAAAAAGATTTCTTTCTTTCAGACGTCAATGATTAAATAAAATTACAACAGAGAGATCGATATGTTTCTTTTATTACTCGAAAAAGTAAATGCGACCGCCCATAAAAACAATACTTTAGTGACCTCGAGTGAAATCTTGAGTAATGTTTGTTCACTGTAGAGTTAAATTATTAATTTATTTAGAGAAAAACTTATTCGTTAATACTAAATTGATTAAAAATGCACACTAAATTTTTTCGTCCTAACACATTATTAATAATTTTGTTGTTTCCCTTTTTTTTCCAACTTACTACAATGTTAACTTTAAGGCCCCTGGAGCTATTAGAGGCTTTGACAGGTTTACCGGGCTTGGTTATTATGTTTCTCCGATTTGACGCATCTATTAACAAGAACCAGTATCGGATACACGAAGGAACTAAAATTGGCCGTTACAGAAAACTAAAAATATCCACTGTCGCTTTTTTTATCTGTCTTTAGCCTTTAGTACTTTTATTATAAAGATAACTGGCTAACACCGCAGACGTCGCTCTGCCTTTTTCAGTAATCAATTACTCGACCATAGCGCCATCGTGTTTAGGGATACTATAAAAACCTTCTCCAAGAAAAATAGAAGAGCATGATTTTAAAATTAACAAAACGATTACCTTATTTTTTAGCTAGTTTATAGAATTATATGGAAAGGGACAAAAAAATAAATAGTCGTAAACACGGATCGACATACAGATTAAAATAAATATGTCGATCGCTCTGTTATATTGATATTATTATTTTGTAACAATTTCGATAGAGGTTAAATCATGTAGATGATTTTCCGTAATTAACATTTGTTTTGTTATTTTTTCTTTCATTTCCTGCGCTTGCGGTGAACTTAACATAAACCATGTGTTAGGAGCCGAAAAAATCCATAAAGGTAAGTGAAACGACAAAAAAATCTCTCAGTAATCAGTCAGTCGAATTGTCGAATAGATGTGGTGTAATTTGACAGTTTATTGTCATTTTGATCAGGACTGTCATTAAAGACGGATCATGCGTACGCATATCTTTTTTGGCGGATTTTTTATATTTCGATGAGACAAACGGTATTATTATAAATATTTTCATTTAAATGTTCGATGCATATAATTTATGTTTAGAGTAAATATTTAACGGAAACATTTTCCATTGGTCCATATAACTACTGTTCAAAGTGGGATACGTTAATGTTGCCAGCTTTTATAAAGAAAAACAATTAAATCTATAAGTTATTTTTATTATGTTAGCCTGCACACGACGCGACATAAGCATCACCGTAATCATGAAAGACTGTCGTGTGCCGATCGAATGATTGAGTAAAGAAAATGTAATTTTAAAGAAAATAGTTGGGCTATTTTGAGTACAATTATTTATAGAGATATAAACATTGCTGAAAAATTATTTTAAATCCTTAGATTAATTATTAGTGTCCGCTGCGCTTCAACTAGATACCGCTCAAACTACAAACATAGAACTCCTAAAATACGACAGCTAAATATCGTAGTGTGCAGTGACTATTTGAAATGATGCTTGTTTGCGTAACTAAATAATGTTGTAGACTTCTAAACTTTACCCGATTAATAGGAAAAATATTTTATACAAACTAATAATTAAATAAATATTATAAAGTAGGATTTCCGTTTCTATATATTTAACCTCATTTAACATGTTTTTTTCTAAATAGCAAGTCTGGCCAAGAGCGAGCCTTGTATAAGCTATATGGTTCCGCAGCATTTTGGTACTGTAGCAGTCCAACGTTCAAAGTAACAGGATCCACAGGAAACTTAAAACAATAATACTAATAATCACGACAACTATAATGTTTAAACTTTAATTAATAAGCTAACGGAAAATTATTAAAACAAAATATTTTTGAAACTTTAAGCCATCCAATTTTTAATACAAAAAGCGCTAACAATAGTAAAGCCAAATATGTTATAAATAGTTTCATAATAATTGTTCTAGTAGTTCCCAAGATATACGTTGTTAAATAATATTTATATTTAATAGAACAATACACATAAATAAATATTACATAATTTACATACATAATACAGAACCTCCTTTTGTTCTTAAGTTGGTTAAAAACTATACTAGTCAAGTCACATATAAAAATATTTATTGAAAGAATAATAAAAATCGTAAACATGAGGAATATGATTTTTATATACGCGGTAACACTGAATGCCGTTATTTAATATTTTGTGGTTCTTGCTGTTTTTCGTTGAAATGAATACACTATTCTATATTTGCTTATGGTTTGTGTCTTTCTTATTTATTGTAGTATTGTTTTTACATAGTTTCACTATGCATGACGGAATTTTCTTTGGATTATTCAATAAAAGGGCTTGTCAACGTGACAGAGTTGTTGGAAGGAAACTGACTCGAGTACACTGATTTCGGCGGTGTTTTGGTTTCCATATTTCGTATAGTATGCCAGGTGGTACGAGTATCTAGTTGGAGTGCAGCGGAGACTAATTATTAAACTAAGTATAAATGAATTAAAAAGAACGGTTTTAAACAACAGTCGAATTTTCTTGCAGTGAAAACAACTAAGCCAATGACTTTGATAACGATTATTATTATAAAATATTTATTTCAAATTGAACGTTTTCTGTTTAAAACCTTAGGACACCTGATGAGCGATCTGTGACCATATATTGTGCAAATTGTCGCCATAATACTTGTTATATAACAAGCATATAAAAAATTTTAAGGTGTAGCCGGGTATACGCTTTAAAAAAATACTAGTTTGTGATGTCACTAGGCATAACTGTCATCGCAGATCGACTTCCAGGCTGTTTTTTAAATATATTGCATCAATTGCCAACATTAGTGATCTTGTTTGTTTTTTTTTTTTTTGTTTCCCGATGTACATATACATTCATATCTCGTTAGTTAAGTTATTGAAGCATGTCATAAAATCCCAAAAAAGCTGAAGTTATGTGGTGTCTTTGAGTAGAAAAATTAAATTATTGGTTTGGTAATTAAGTTTTTAATAACAAAATTAGTTGTAAAGTGTTCTGTTACTTTTATCAAAATTATTTATTAATTATCAAACACACCACAACTGTTACGCATTGTTAGTAAATAATTGTTTTTTGCTAATTGCAACTAAATTAGAGCCTATTAACTTCCTTCGACTAAACGAAGGTTTTCCTGTGTGCAATGTTGCCATACTAACAATAAAATATCACCAAAAAGGTTGAACTAACAGACTCCGGGAAGTTCATCGAAATTGAACGCGGAGACGCCATAGATAAGCAACCGGAACCTGAAGACAAAGCCATAGACAAAGTAGATGAAGGCATCCATGAGAAAATAACAGTCAGCCCTAATCAATCACCAGGAAAAACCGTCAGAATTAAAGAAAATGGCGCCAAAGTAAATGGAGAGAGTGAGATGGTAATGTGATTTAAATGATTTTATGAACTAAAATTCTAATATAATTAACTATTGTGGTGTGATGTATGTTCGCATGTGTTTTGATACAGTTATTATTTTACCAGTGCAGTAATGATACGATTTATGTCAACGCATAAATTGCATAATCTATGATATGTAAATGTGCATAGTTTTATAATATATATAAGAGTAAGACAGCATGATTGTTGATGCTGCATTTAAAATCGTTTTTTCCTTGCACGAGTTATGCACTCTCATATACAAACTACGAGCATAGGTATTATAGCTTTTGCACTAAAATGCACAAAGATAAATTAGGTTTTGCCCGTGAATTTACACCATACAAAAACCAAGCTCTAAACTCGAATAAAATCTATCAATTGAAATTTACAGTATATCGTAAACTTTTGGCAGGAAATAGATAAGGTAGTATTAGCAATATCATAAGGTAATATCAGCAATGCAGCGTTGACTAAAGGTCGGTGGAAGGGAGCTTTCTGGGCCTCCTAAACACTTCCTTATAAACGTTCATGGGAGAGACTGAAGTATATTGCAAGATTCTGCTACGTATTAAGTCATAATATTTTGTATTAATTACAAAATTATAGTAAAATATACCTACATGCAATTTATTATAGAATACAATAGATATCGTCGTATTAATCTTATTAAATAATAGGACAGAAACCAGTCCGTTCGTGGCTTTTCATTTTTGCCTAATATCTTTTAAACCTGTGACGGATATTTTTCGCACTATTCAGGTCTTCAAAAGGATAAATTCCGTTTTTGATCTAAGAATATATGGGATGGTCGAATTCCAAGCAACTGATAAAGTAGGTTACACAAGTTTCCATCCACTCAGCAAGACGTCCAGTGCTGAACATAGGCCTCCCCCAAAGATCACCACAACGACCGGTCCTACCTTACTCGCAACCAATGAGTTTCCGCAACCTTCACTAGGTCGTCGGTCCACATTGTAGCTATTCTCACCTTAGAATTGCTAAATTAAATAGCAGTGGGCGGACACATTGCTCCTAGTATGGATGGCCGATGGGGCCGAAGAGCTCTTGATTGGCGATCACGAATCGGAAGACGCAACGTGGGCAGACTCGCTACATAAATTTATTGATTCCAAAATAGTATTTAGGCAGACAGTTTTCAAAGATGATCTTCGCAATGCAATAGTGACTAAATGTGATGTTTCGAGGATCGAGTCGAGTTAGTTTCAGTCGCGTCTCTTGGCCTATTTTAAATAATGCAATGCTACAGACTCATAAAGACTCCACTCCCTTTAAATGAACTTGTATGCATTTATGATTTAACGGTTTAAATTTCAAGCACAAGAGATACTGTAAAAATATGCAACATAATAAAATAAATTATTAAAACTGACATCATTACTTATAGTTAGTAAAGGAAATACTGATTACTTATCAGGCAATACTAGTTTTGTTTATTACACTCAACATTATTAATTTCAACCGCATTTTCAAACATTAAGTATTTGCTTGGTCGAAGACTGTGTCAAGCTACCTATTCAATATTAAAACATTATTTATTTAAAAATGATAATTAAATTATTTATGCCGATACGGATTATAAATAACGATGTATATAATGTTGCCAGTATTTTTCTTTATTTCGCAATGTTTTTATTGCAGCAGGGCGACTTCGTAAACAATCAAAATGAAAACGTACCGCCGGAACCTGTTCCCAGGAAACGAAGACGTGACTTTTTCGGTACCATTAAACGGAGGTAAATGTATTTATATTATATACCAACGGATTTATAGGCCGACCGTTGTAAGCGCGACCCTCCAGATGGTTTGCGGGGTGCGAGGCGGCGAGTGTGCACGAATATAGACGGTATTGAGATGATACCCTGTATCTTAAGATCAATAGTTTATGCATGCTATTGCAACTGAGCTACATAATATTATTGTTTTTATTAAAATGCTAATCAAAAAACTACTATACTGAAAGAAAATTCTTCCTGAAACCTTAAGGTTCACGCAGTTGAAGTGAAACTTATATTAATTTAATAGTAGGTATATATTGACAATATAATTGAAAACTTGTTATAATTTTACTTTGGATCTATAGCATCTATACTATAGCGTCCGTTATTCCTTCTTGGTAAAATAATCTCATGTGTAGCAGTCACAAAACTAAAACCGCGTAGGCCCATACGTTAAACGCGTATTGCTGTCGGCGGCCGGCAACAGACTAGTTTATTTGTCGATCTTGTTCCCCTCCCGTGTCCCGCAGACCATTACGAGAGTCGCGCTTACGGCGGTCGAGCTATAGTGTTCCACAAGTCAGATCATATTCAAAAATATTTTATTTCTTTAGGTCCTAAGAAGGCATTTATGTTTATGAACACACTACTGAGGTAGATATTTGGGAATATTGGAGTATGTACTCCAATAATAGTAGTATGTACTCGGTATACCTACAGTTTTTGCAAGATATTTAAGTTTTTTTTTTACCTATTTGGTATTAAACTTTTTTTTCTATCATGAATTTAAAGGGTTGCCAGAAAATATGGATATAATAAAATATATTTTAAGATTAAGTAATTACGCTGTTTTATGTTTTTTGTATTGCTTTAAGACTTGGCCGGTCCCGCACTCGTGGCCAATCCTTGGACATGACTGACTCGGAGATTGATAACCAGAGCCGTTTACGTAGCATTAGCGCTGAGAGAAATACTCACGGTAAGTTAAATATACTCTTTTTCTTCTTGTTTTGGCGCTCCAGAAGTATTTGCCAGTGTCACTGTTTAAATAAATACACTTTATTATATGAATTCTGTTATACACCCTAACGTGGACTACAGAATGCTGTCGGTTGAGCGCAAGCGCGAATCGTGCTGCCCCTGCTCAAAAAACGGAAGACAAAAATGCTTATTGTGGGTGATCCTTAGAAGATAGATATATGATACCGCTGACTTTTTTGCAGGACTTTTTAAAGCCTACCTTTTTAAACCTATATTTATGTAGGACATTAATTTTGATATATCTCGTACGGTTTACTCAGCGTAAGCCATGTAATGTAAAACATGTAAGTTGGTTAAGTGGTTTTCGCGTGAAAATAATATAAACGGACGGAGAGACATTGAGCTTTATAATATGTATAGAAGTATGTTTGAATGCTTTATTACTGTTTTATAGGCTATGGCTATCGGCTATCGGCTTCTCGGGGTAATGAATCGATACGTTCAAAACGCAGTTCAAAAACTCGATAGAGCTAAAGCAAATACAATGTACTCACGCACCTTGGACTGCTCCAACACTTACGAGGATCCACTGACGCGAATTTAAGTTATCACCAGAAGATATTAGGATAGCGTTATGCACAGCAGAATAATATGCGTGCTTCGTCGATCAGAGCTCCAATACTTGACGACTACGTAAAGCATGACAGTTGTCAGCTATATTTTTCCAGTTCTATCAAGTATTGAGCAAGGAGTATTTATGTGGTTATGAAACACCATATCATAGTCTTTCGTATCAATCTATATATTTTTTATTTGTTTTAGATAAAGCATTGGCCATCCCTAACAGAAATGTTTACTCAGCCGGTGCTTCACCCGCACAATCTGGTGACGAGTCTAGGACTTCCAGAAGGTATGTTTCGTTTCATTCATCTTCATATCGCTCATTATTGTAGTGACAATGAATAACATTAGAGTTATTTTCTTGTATCATATATATTTTTAATAAAACACTCAATTTAAAAAATGTGCAATCGATTTCAAAAAAATTTAATATTTTTAATTTTGTCCAACGTGTTCCATCGGCATCATCTCAGGATTCACATTTTTAATACCTTTGGGGGATGAATTTTCCGCAAATTCCCTTCTTGCGTTCACATTTACGTTACATAAAGAGGTCTTATGCAAATTTTCATGTTTCTAAATTCATCGGTTTAAGCTGTGCGCTGTAATTAATACAGATTAATTAGGTAGCTATTTAACTTGATCGTTTGTAATAAGGCTTAAGCCAGAAAGAATGCAAATGCTTTAGTTTATACTTTATTTAGTTATTTAACTTACCAAACCTATATTATTTATTTCCTAACTACAAACCGCTGATCATAATCACCGCTTCTTTAACGGAACGGTAGGGAACAATTGCAGTAAAGAAATGAATAGGTAGTTAATTTTTTTTTTGTCCGGTAACATTTGAACTAATCGTAAGTTTTTTTCTTCTTTTTCATCTGTCAACACTCATGCTGGGGGTAATGGCACTCTGCAAACTGGTAACACTGGTTTTTCTTATACTAATCTTTATTATATTATATATTTTACTTATTATTATTATCATTTTCCTTTCTGCATGCAATAAATATATTTCCGACTGCTTCTGTTTTCATTTATGATATGTATTACATTCATAAACTTTAACATTTATTGTTTAAACTTTTCTTATTTCCATTTTTTTATACTTTTAATTCCTTCTTTTTTACAAAAATCGTTTTTATTTTCACTTTCATATTATGATGTTTTTAAAACAACCTCATAAATTCATTTTACGACTTTGACACCGAATAAACAAATATTAATCCCAACTATCACGATCGTTAAATTTTAATTAACACAAAAGGTCCTCTCTTAGCGAAGCGTCAGGCTTCAGTACCGCATCGGCTAGAACGTTCATCCACGAGGCGTCCACTCTGGTCCTTGAAACCATTGAAGCTGGTATCAAGAAGCATTACCTGGTACCACTCGCTATCGCGCAAAGGTCACGATGGCGGCGGAAGGGAATCAAACTGCATATATTTAACGAGCATACGTTCATTGCTAAGCATATTAGTGGGTAAGTCACTAAAATATACTTTTACCTTTAGATGTGATGTGATGTTTAGATGTGTGTGTGTTAATTACTTTTTCTTTTGTATTTATTAACTAGCTGTGCCCGCGGCTTCACTCACGTGGAAGACAGAAGAAATAGTAATTTCTTAAAACTTTAAAAATTTTTTACTGAATAATGATATCGTGATATATATTTTTATAAGGACGAACTATTTAAGGAGGATAACAAAAAATATATCAAAATCTATCCATTTGTATTTGCGTGATGCGCGCACAACGGCAAACCTCAATCAATTTATTTATATATATATTTCAGTGTAAAAATATGATTACATTTAGATGTTTCACCAGGCGTTATTTTTAAGTGTTGCTAAAAATTGGCCCTTTAGAATTAAGAGCCATGCGAAGGATAAACTAATGATGGCTTAGTGGTAGCGTGTATGGAAATCGTGTCAGTGTACGTGAGTTTGAATTCTTAAAATGAGTGGCAAATTCTAATGCCCGCCTGGCTAACTACCACCTTCGGTCGAAAATCTGTTGCCAAGCACCTATGGGTGTGTTCTGGCAACTGCACTTGAAGTCAGTTCCTCTAGGCTTAGCATGTTACCACATCATCGTTTAACATCAGGTGAGATTTTGTTTAAACATAAAACTAATAAAATGAAAAATAAAAACAATGTTTTTAGTTATTTCGACATTTTATTCTATCTGACATTATTTGTTTTACTTTGAGCGACCAAACATCCCACTTCTGAGTTCTAATCGGCACTTTAAGAATCGGTTTTTCCTCAGCGGCACTGTATGTGAAGTATGCGGTAAGACAGTTGCACGACGGCTCGGCAAGCAAGGCTACGAGTGCCGCGACTGCTCGCTGCGCTGCCACAAGCATTGCCACGTGCGCGTCAACACAACCTGCCCCAAGTCAACCGTCCATAATATGGAGCTGTGAGTAATTATTTACATTTTTAAAATTAAAATCAATTAATCAAACTGTTCCATCCCATTAATTGATAACGAATTCAATTGAATCAAATGTATTTTAATTAGTTTTCATTCGAAATTCTTAGCAGCAACTTCGTATTAAATCGTATTAAAATAAACTGAAACAATGAATTAAATTGATGTACAGTTTTATAGTATGTTAATTCACATTGAACAGTATTGGAAGATTTCGCATCGTAAAAAATTAAGTCGCATTAGGTTAGGAGGCATAATAGAAACGAATACATTCGAATTAAACATATTAAAAAGAAAACGAATTAAAACTAACTGATACTAAAAAAACGAGTAGAATGTACCGAATAGATGGAATTGAATCCTTGAACAAAACAGACGATTAAGACCAACCAGGATGGAATGGATGAATAAAAAAAATAGAACCAATACGGAATTATCACTTTTCGAATATAATTCTTTCTATACTTAAGTTTCAATACGTTTTCAATTAGTCGGATATTAAATTAGTTATAAAGAAATACATATAAGAAAGAAATATATAAAATTTGAAATTTATGGCAACATTTATTGTTCTTAGATAAATATAAAATTCTGTGTATCTATTTTAATATAATATTATAGTCAAATTATTTGGTATCACTGCTATTTCACAGGTGATAAGTGATAATCGTGTTATATGTTTAAATGAAGGTGCACAATATGGCTGTATTAATTTTGTATGCTAAGTATCAACTGTTGTCGCGAATGACATATTTTTAATGTCTTCTGCTTAAGAAATACTAGCAATGCGACCCTTTTTTAACTTTTCAACCTTATTTATAAAAGGTCAAACAATGTTTTAATCTACCAGATTTATGTCATATGAGAAATAACACACATACAGGTACATGTTATGATTACTAATTGTTCATACTATATGAAATATAACAGTTCATTTATAGTCATCAAATTATAACAAATTATTTTTTATGTTATAGGAAAATTAGCAGTCACACAATTTCATAATTATCATATAACATATTATTTATCATTTTATATGAAAAATAATTGGAATACCATTTATGTACCTGATATGCATGCGTACAACCAAGTCAATTTGGAGGCATTTTACGTTAGTAGGTAGATAAATAAATAAACAAATACTTTTTAGGTAGGTACTTAATATTACATATATTAAACGTAATGTTTTAATCATGAATTTCTATTACTTCAGACATTTCGTAAGCATCCTTAGCATCGCTTTCATCCGATAATTTATTAATGTACCTAATGACAAGTTGTTCTAATATACTAAATAGTAAGAAAATAATTTACAAACAAAATGACATGACACTTCTAACGCTATTCATAAGCGAATGATGCAAGATTTCAAGACTCGTGGTTGCAAGCGCAAATTGGTTTATTCTGGTTTTAGCCACAGTGTGTATTATACTAATACAAACGCAAAAACGTCTCCAAACTGATTTATATATACTAAGGTCGGGCTAGGCCGCTAGTAGTATCATTAGCCGCACGATGGAAAAAGAATATTACGCCGGTTAAGTTTATAATAACTTTCGCATAAACTTTATACCTACATCTATAAAAAGCATCACATTTACTTATTTATAAAGTATCAAATGAATGTATTTTATTGATAATAGATATTTATCAATTTATTAAAAAAAATACATCGTAAACTTACATGAACTTTTTGATCGAAACATTCCCTACTTTAAAGTTTTGTCTACAAACGTCAAGCAATTATGTTTCGACTCATTTTCCATAGTTCAAATCGCGTTGATTCTCTTATTTGAAATGATCTAGTTTCAACTGTTTAAATTGGGTAAGTATTAAATTGACAGTAAAATAAGTAACTGATTCTGGGAACTTAAATTAACCTTTAATTCTATAATTACCACATGACATTGTCTTAAAAAAATCTATTATCACAAAATGATAGGTACAAGAAGGCCTCCGTCGACCTTGAATTTAGTTATCTACGCTCGACTGTAGTGATAGGGCTGCCATCTACAATATTCTATCAAAATTTCCGTTGGGAATTTCATTAAAAACTTTTTTTATAAATTATTTAAGCGCATTTATTACTAATAAATAAAAGTCTATAAATTCAAGACCTATTGTCACACACAAAACAATAATTATGTATATCATGTGTGTCCCTGCGCAGCCGCGCCGTTATTTATCGTTATATAGGGCTGGCTTTCTATACCTATGTATTTTGTGCTAAATATAAATTTCACGCAACCTCAGCCTGGAGTTTCACAATCCTCAAAAAATCTTCGAACATTTTATGAAGGCATTTTTTATTTTACTGTCATTAACTAAAAATATTTAAACTTATCAATTGAGTCCTTAAGTTTTTTATTGTATTTTATTTGTAAAATCTTAAATTCCGAATTTCCTAAGATAATTTTATGCATGAGTCTTCGAAACCATCAATAAGCTTAACATACACAGTATTATAAGTAGTTCTTATTAATAATTTATATGCTATATTCATTACCTTCGGCTAAATTATAATTAATAAAATCAGTTTTTTTAATTCCGTGGAGTAAAATGACATTTCATGTGTTCCTAGTTAATTGGATTTAAAAAAATAGAGATGCCCAGTGTTACCAATACGAATTCATCGTAAAACCGTTCTAGATATTACCTATTCTTATTGTTAAGTTTTTCTGAAAAAGCATTGAACGTAGACAATATTGAAGGTAGACAAAATCACAACTACCATAGCCCAAGGTCGAAGAAAAAGTTTCAGTAGTTTATACTTTCCTACATTATGTAATGATCATAGTAAATTATCGGGTATGTGAATAATACAAAAGAATTCAATTAATAAATAAAAACCATCAATTCAGTATTTAAAAGCTTACGATTCAAATAATTAACACTGGAAAAATTACTCTGGCAACATTATTTCCAAGTTTGACATTAGTGATTGTCAGTTTACTTAGTGGAATTGAAAACTGAGTGTATTAAGTGTATCTGTCTTTTTGTAATAAAATCTAATAAATTATTGTAAAATTACTTAAATTTAGTCTTAGAACAATCCTTTTTTTTTCACAAAATTAGTTTTACTCCGACCTATTTAATATTTATTGCAAAATTCCAAGATTATATCTAAAAATATATAAATATACCAGCCGTGATTGTTAAGCACTTTTCAAGGGTTCAATTAGTTTGTTTTTCTTTAGACTTTTTAATGTAATTATATAAAATTATAAACCATAATACATATGGGACGGAAATTTATTATTTGCACAAAATAAAGTTGCAATATTTTTTTCAAGTAATAATAATACATTCCGGAGCTGGACCAAAGCTCGAGGGATGACACGAGATTAGTCACTTGGCTACTAATGGCACATTCACGCATCGACGAATCCTTATTTTTGCCGAATCCGTGACCTGTGACGTATTCACACACTCACTAATCGTGAAAAATCACGAATACGTCCTAAAAATACGAATCCGTCATGACTAATCGTCTGAAGGATTATTCGTTTTTGACGGATCGTTAACTTCGCTCCCGCATACCCGCCACGACCGCCCTCCTCTGCGGCAACTCAAGCCTAGGTCCGATCCATCGGCATGGAGCCCTTGAGCCAAGCAGCCGCTCGCGCGATACAAGTGACTCTACAATCACTAGCTTTCACAGCCATACATGACACTGCATTATACACACATGCACAACACACATAGGTACATAGGTTCTGTAAGGGACCTTTTTTTTTCTTTTTTTGCCTAGTTAGAGTAGACAAAAATTTCAGACCACTAAATACACATACACATGTTCCTTCCCTCCTCCCAGGGGGCAGAAACATGTATATATGTATAGTTAGTTTAGATCGAATTACGGATAGGGAATTAGTCAGATCGCGACTTAATTGCATACGCGCAACAGTCCGAGCCGAGGTTCGGCCACTTTGGCACCCTCGGATGTTGTTGCTTAGCTTTCGTGGCTGAGTGCCCTAAGCGCTCGCCCCCAAGCCCGGTAAAGCTGTAAAAGCCGTAAAGGCTCCAGGGCCCTTCAGGCTAACAGTGTAGTCAGTTCGAAAAAAAAAAAAAAAGACGGATCGTTTTTTTTTTCGGATCGTTTTAATGATTTGACTTTCTTAAAGAAATGATTTGGTTTACAAATGACGACTCGTCATGACCGATGTACGTGTGAACGAGCCGTAACTAGAGCTTCCCATTAATGTTATGTTGTAATTTTATTTAAAATATTAAAAAGTAATAAATTGCACTTGCCAGACCTTAAGTGATTATAAAAAGACAGATAAATAAACAGTTCATGAGATAAGAAACGATGTTCTCAAAATATTCACACATCTCATAAACTTCTTTTATACGATATAGTTTCATTTGGGCTGTATTGCTTATATTATTATGTATTTTAATTTTCAACGCTGCCAAGGTCCCATTCCCATAGCTTTGGAAATGGAAGGTACATGATTAGTTTAATATCATTTTATATAACCACTATTAAGTTATGCTAAATTTAAAACAATCGTTATAAAAAATTGAAAGATCTTTTTTTAATAAATCTCGATAGATGTTTTTATAAGACTTTTAGAACGTTATCGACGTTAGAAGGCAAATTCAGCTACTTGTTTACCAATATAAGCTTAAGAGTTTTTTTTTTGTTTTAACACGCTAATCTCTACTTTAAAGATTATTTTTGGATTATTTAGCCTATTTATTTAGAAATTTAATACAAGGCTTGTTCTCGCCACAACACCTATAGTCATAGGCCAAAGCTGAGTGTTGAATTATTTTAATTTAACATTATCTCCCAAACTATGCGTCCCATTACATGCTATAAAAGACAAAGCTTATCTACATAAAATTGTCTTGATGATGAAGTAACATTCGTTCGTAAGGATTAATATGCTATGCCTAATAATAATGCTCATAAATCACTTTTCAATAAAACTTTGTCACAAATTACCTTATTTTGGGTTATGTATAAGAGATAGACATATAGTATCGCGAAATTCTTTTTTATATGTTTTTTTATATGAGCAATAGTTTTTTAATATTGTATTTACGTATCACTAGCCATTACGCCAGCGCACGCGGATAAAGCAGTTAGGGTGGTTATTTCTTACTTATATATTGCTTACTGAAGAAAAATCAATATTTAAGGCTAGGTGAGAGCTACTTTATGCTAGGTAACCATACTATTCCTCGTGAATCTGGCTATCATATACAAAAATATTTTTTCAGAGATTTGCGTGTTTAAACAATCAAACAAAAAACTCTTTTGCTTTATTAAATTAGGTATAGATGTAAAGATATGGATAATCAACCCTTAAAAAGAGAGCCACCATCTTGGTGGATCAACTTTGTGTATAAAAATACATTGACACTGGCAAGTGCTTTATGCGGCGCCAAAACAAGAAGAAGAGCGAAATGTTGCCATTTAAAAATATTTCAATATATACAATTTAATTTATGTTTTATTCTGTTAAGTTGCCAGTTTAACGTCAATAACTGTTTAGTGTTTAATTTTCACATTTAATAAACATTTAATTTTCTTTTTATATTACTATTTTTTAAACATTTTACCCTTTGCTATTGCACCTATTTTGGTAGTCCCTTCGTTGTCACATTTCATGCCTTTTGCTTTATGTATAAAATCAAAATTATTTTATAATATATATCAGTGCCTGGCGTGAAAATTATAATATGTCGACATACAATTTTCTTACCATTTATCAGTGTCGAAAATGCTTTTTTTAACACAGAGAAATTCTCACTGTTAGAAACCAAAATTTAACTTATGTGGAGTTTTTGGCGGGATCTTGAGCTGCCATGTTGCTATATTATGTTACATTGGTGGCAGTTTGCGTGATGTTGATGTTTGCGACGACGATAAAGATGAAAGTGATGTTGTAGACATATCGCAAAAGTAACACAAAACACAACGAAAAATGGTTTTTGCTTCCCTAATGGATGGCTAATGGACTAATAAACCGCCATTAAAATTTAATAAATGAAATGTCAAAATAAAGTACGTTTAAAGTTTCTTGCAACGAAAAACTGAGCTAATGACACCTTTGACAGATTGAAAATTAACTTTTAAAGGGTCATTATACTAGTCTTGCTAATGGACGTTCTTGCAATACACATTAGTGTTTAATGGAGGATTAAACTTTTAATGACAGCATAAAGACTTAATGAAAGTTTCTTGCAACTGACTGATAGTTTGGTTATTGTACATTCGTGAAGTGGATTACAAATATAATCTGGAAACATGCTTTTGAGATGTTACATAAACTCCCTAGATAGTTCTAAGAAGGAAACCACCAACTTTGAATGTAAAAAAATACTATGAAGACTTAAACATATTGACACTGGCAAATGTTTTTTTTTTCGACGCCAAATCAAGAATATCAATCTTCTCTTTATCATCATTGATAATACATTTTTGTTAAGATCGATTAGTTTATCCATGTTTTTACGTCAAGCACGGAAATATGTTATTACAATTGTTTTAGAAGTGTAAAATTATGTCTACAAATATCAAGTATGATTAAGTTAACAGTATAAGAGGATATAGGCAAGCTTAGATTAAATTATATATTAATATTTTATCTTTTGAAATTTTAATGGTAAATAAACTAGGATAGTGTCGATATAATAAGTATTTTTATTAATTTAATAATTAAAATATAATAAATTTTGCATAAGAGTTTGTATAATGTTTTAAAATACGAGTACTTAGGCTACTTTCACTGTGATTTTTGTCTTGGTGACTTTTTGTTATTTTCACCCGCAACGTGCTCACTATAACTGTCATTATTCATTGGGCGACAAAACGCGCTAATTCTCTGAATGCATTTCAACGAGAGTGCAGTCATTAATATTCTTGAAATACGAAAAAATAAATTAAACGAAAGAAATGTTAATGGGTACATTCTATATACTTACACAGAAGCGGAGCGTTACATAAATGATGTTGGAGTAAATGCGTTTCGCGCGAATTAGACATCACGAAGAACTCAGCTTACCCCCTGTCTCTTGCCCTTACCTGGCTACGCTGTTGGGTCCTTAGGCCAGGTGGTGCCGTCCGAGTGACAAAAGTCACTAAAGTGTTGCCGGCCTGGAACTATTCTAACTACTCTCATAATATATCTTCATAGCACGCAACGTGACAAAACCCACCGTGACAAAATATCAGTCAGTGATAATAAAGATTTTTTTAATAGTGCATTTCTTTATATTTTTATTAAATTAAGGCAAATTAAAAATAATTAAGGGCTAGACTCGCAAAGCTTAGTAAATTAAGTATATTCTATACTGCAGGTGCTACTTCAGTGCATTATATTTCTGTTTCGCCAGAAATTTTTAGAAGGATATGTACATAAGTCATTCGAACTTGAAGATAATCAATGTCTAGTCAATATTTTATAACTTTGTTTAATAACTTAGTTGTGTTATTTTTCTAGATCCATGCTCCCAGTGTTAACTGAATAGTCAAGCTAAGCAAGAAGACTGCAAGAAATAAAAAAAAATAAAAAAAATGTTGACAAGCAAGTTCCGCGCACAGGTTCTTTGAAAATGTTAAAGTTTGTAGTCGATGTGTAGATTTTTTTTAGCTAGCTTGTGTTTGAGCATGTTTTTTTTAACTTGTTATAGACTGGTCTTATCTAAGCGCGTTTAACTTTTTTTTATACAAATTTATATGAAATGATTTATGTTATCTGTATAAATTACGGTTAACATTCTCATTTGTATTTTTCTTAACTGGGTACACACACATAAATGGCCTCACTCGTTTACAGTGTTGTTTAGGCATGTGTACATATAGGAAGCTTTAAAATGTTTGCATTTTACTTTTATTATTTATGAATTTAAACTTTCAACTACATTGAAAATCTTTTATTTTATAGTCGCAATAGTAAAGTTATAATTATTTGCTTATTTTACTTGTAACTAATCAAAACATTTTAGTTGGATAAATTATTGTAGTGGTATGCTTTTTTTGTTACTGGCAACATTTTTTCACAGCGACTTTAGTACTTTTTCCAAATACCGCTAAACGCTTGTTTTGTTGAGTGATTTTTATTAATGAAATAAAAAATCAAATTATAATTACAACATTCGTTTTTAAGGGATGTTATTTATTCTCCTTAGGAGATATGATATCGACGACGATACGACTTTACTTCGAATAAAACGTTGCATTTTAAAATATTTCTTTCTATTCCAAAAAGAAGTAGAAATGATCAGTTGGACGTATTCATGATTTTTCACGATTAGTGATCGTCCACTGAAAAAACCACAAAAAAATAAAAACGAATCGTATCAAATCACGTTCTGGAAAAAATAACGATTCATCAATATGCTATTAAGCCCTTGGGTTCCATTTTTATTCATTCAACTATAAGGTAACAAAGCAGGAGAAGAAAAAAATATATTTTGTATCTTCCTTTCATTGTGTATTTTATAAAAAAAAAAGTATTATTATAAAAAAACTAAAAAACCCTCTAGAGATGTTTGACTATAATTTTGTAGAAAGTGATAATATGAATTTTTTATAATTATTTTTGTCTTTCTTTTTCAGGACCTACATCTCGTCTCCATTCACAGACAAGAATATAAGGATGCTGTAGTTTATTAAAATAAATTTGAAAATATAAACGCTTAAATGTGCACAAAACATCGTCATAAAAGTTTTAAAATGATTATACATAACAATGTTATCGAGTACAATAACTATTTAATCTGCAGAAAAATACACTTATATTATCTCTAAGCTTTTTACATATTTATAAAATGTAGTTTTAAGAAATAAAGTAGAGGTTCTTAAACTAAAACCTTTTTCTAAAATCTCCCGCTTTCTCTCACATAATGGCGCGAAAAATGTTAGCATTAGTCTTATTATAGGTATCGCTAGAAGAGTCCACCCGAGACGCTACCATCGCTATCCCGCTCTTGAATTAATATCACAACTTTTTTTTGAAGTATAGGCAAAGAAAATAGTTTTTTTTATAAAAAAAATTAGGAAAAAAATTCTATCTCATATCTCTAAATTTTACTAAAAAATGTAGTTACCAGATATTTACTTTGTTTTTATTAATGATGTACCATTTTTGTTTTCTAAGCGCATGGCGCTCTACATGTGATTCGATTTTCGTCGTTATGTGCAATCGAAATGTAATTTATTATAAACGCGCTTGAAGCTTTCAAATTATCTATAATTCTTAAGAATTAAATATCGGCCATAATATTCAGTGACCACCTATTTTTTGTTTTGTAATTCTAACATGGGAGATATGATTCTTTCCGTCTTGTTTTTTTATTTTATCTTAACAGCATAGGGGAGATTTCTTTTACTTTTACTTTCTAAATACATTTATGGTGCTAATGTTTACATTGAAAGTTGTACTTACAAGAAAAAGGACGATCTCCCATGTTACGTTTCAAAATATATTATATTATTATATAGGTATGTGAGTTGTTAATTTTTATTTATTAACGAGTGACTGACAAAAACTTAGGATCGTAAAATACGCTGCGAATATTTTGCTCGCTATATTCATTTTTTTTTTTAGTTTTAATTGCTTTAAACGTTATTATAGAATAAATTGTGAGCTGCGCGCGCATCATGTGACCGGAGCGCAACATGATGATGTTGAATATATCAATAACTGATGTATGAACAATGATAATAATGAGAATTCATTTTACTTTTTCTTTTTGATTGTGAACAAATAATTCATAACGTATCAATTAATTTTAGACAATCATAATAAAAAGTTAAAATGAGTTCATTTATACGTTATAAATTATTTTTACACAATTCAAAATATAATAATGAATTCACATTATACATAACATTTTTGGAGTTTTTGTTTTGTTTTTATAATGCCAAAGAACTATTACTACTTACATGCGTACATTTGCGTACACAATTTTTTTAGTCCTTGATTTTAGTCCTTGAGTTTTTCGTATTTTGTAATGAAGATATTACAAAATAAATATAGTAGTATATTGCGTTTTATTATCTAATTGATATCATATAGTTATGAACCTATCAAGTATCACTGTTGAGCTAGGTCCCATGAAAACAAACTGTTTGATTAACAGAATACAGTTAGGTACACAGTTTGCGAGGTCATTACCCGTATTTTCGTTTGCAAAATAAAATTGGGCATTTCTAGGCTGTCACCTGGTTTCGTGACTTCTTGTCCCGTTCTTGTAGTTACAAAGATATATATTTTTGACGATAGTGCATTATTTTTCAAATGAAATAAGGCGTAAAATAATATATTTTGTTATTATTAAATTTCCTTTGTTATTTTGAGCGAAATATTCGCAGGAAAATTACTGTTTTGTTTATAATTTAAAAGATTATTTATACGTCGTCAGGTGATAGGGAAAACTCATCAAATACCTACCCTTTTCCTGGGGAATGTTTGAACAAAAAAGAAACTGTAAAGATACTGCCTCTGTCCAGTGTCCAAAAATGACTGAGTTTTTCTTCCCACCCGACTTATTTTATACCAATAACATGACATAATGTGTAGTGTAAGAGTATGTACCCTTTTGATATATTAAGATTGTTAACGCATAATATATTTATGTGATTCCGTGTATTAAACAAAAAAAAAAGAAGTATAAGTTATTTATATAATTGTTGCGTAATTGTGTTCAGTGTAAAAATATGTTAACACATCTTTTTTTTAAATAAAATGCCTTTTTTTTCATTGTATTCTTTTATTTATTACTTATTAATCACAAATAAATTAAATAAACCGTCAGAAAGTATCGATATTTTGTATTTGTTATGACTTTTTTGATCTTTGGGGAACATCGCAGTGAAATGATTTGAGTGTGTGTGCTATATTATGATTGTATGAGTGAGTGTACATCGGTCGCCTCCTAGTAAAATTTATACTACATCATCCCAACTCGACTTAAGCAAGTTAAGCGAATTAGAAAAATATGAATTGAAAACACTACATAATAAAAGAAAAAAACCAGAGTTGGACATCGAATATAAACAAGAATTATCGAACTTTCGAATGGAAATGATGACCTTTTTACAAGTCTTTGGAAAAACAATAAATGATAATGTGCAACAAATTCGTACTGATATAAATGATTTAAAAAAAAATATGTTGAAGGATAGGCAGAACTATGATAAAGAAGAAATTTTAAAATGTTTATCATTTACCTGTAGTGAAAACTATCCTCAATGCACAAAATCGATGTGGCTGAGAAAATAAAAACCGTCCTATAAATTATTTTTTCGAGTTTGCTTCAATTTTCAAATATATTCTAAGCAATAAATCTAAACTGCAACATAATATAAAATAATACTAAGATCAAACATTAGGTAAAAACAAAAAAATTACTGGAATACAAGAAGAATTAAACACTCGTTTAAGAAATGGAGAAAAAGACGACAATAAAATATAACAAACGTGTACCAAAAAAAAGTAAAATTAATCCCAAAAAACTGAAATACTCATATAATATAGAACCTTCCAGAGAATTGGATAATCATGAAAAAAATAATGTTTCGTATCAAATAATAAGTACTTAATTATAAAAATATGATTAGTACTTCAAATGCACTTAAATTCTATTATGCAAATATGAGAAGCTTAGTATCGCCAGGGAAGCTAGATGAATTGAATGCATATCATTAGATCATTTCATGGTGAAATACACATCATTTTGATAACAGAAACTTTGATAAAATCTGACAATGAAGCACAAATATTATAACAATTATTATAACTTTCGCACCGACTGCCGAGGCGGAGGTGTTTCAATTTATGTTCATAATGACCTTAAATATTATTTAATTAAGGAAAATTATACTGGTGGTAACAATTATTTATGGATTCACTTAGAAAATTACGCACTTGATATTGGAGTTGTATATAAATCTGGTGACACAAATGTTCAAGAGTTCGTGCAATTTTATGCGTGGCAGGTACAAAAGGGACACAAGTCTTTGGTGACTTCAACCTGGATTTACTGCGCAAGAATCGCTACACTACCAAATATGTAGATATGCTTAAAGACAATGTTTTTACCATACTAAACAAAATGCATGTAAAATATAGTACACGTCTACAAAAAATACAAAAATACGTCTACAATAAAAATACATTTAAATTGGTTATTATTGAATCTGCGTTATCTGATCATAATCACATTTACTATAAATTAACAAAACATGTACCTTCGCCAAAAGAAAAAGTACAGTACACATGTATCAATTTGGAATGACGTATGCTTCCCGTCTACAAATTTGATCGGAATCGGTTAAGAACTGATCAAAATTGAATTTTATACGATTTTAATCTCACCTGATGTTAGGTAATGATGTGACCCAAGATGATAACACGCTAAACCTAGTGGAAGACTGGCTCTCAAGTGCAGCTGCTCCTTTTACACTGTAGGTAATGCACTAAAACAGGATTTTTTTGAAATTCAACCCTTAAGGTGGTGAAAAAGGGGATGAAACTTTGTATGAAAATCCTTCATTTTTAAAGATAGATAATGAAAATTGGTATTTAGCCATTCAGTTAGAAAGTAAAAAAGATGGGGCATAGCTCAATTATGACGCGAGCGAAGACGCGGGAAAAGCGCTAATTTAACACATTTCAGTGCAAAAATCGAGCAGTTGGTGTCTACCTGGACGAGGGTAGAAGACTTCATTAAATCAAGGATCAAAAAGGAAAAAGAAACAAAACATACGATCACAAAAAAAAATATAATTCGTTACCAAAATCGTATTTACAATAAATGACTGCGAACAAATCATTACAATTTTTTTTTGTTACATTAATTAGTACATCATATTATTTGTTACACATAATAATTATATAGTTATGTATAGCACATGGTAACCTTATATACTAGCGGCGCGCGCCGGCGTTACTTCGTTTCGAGTTACAAAATAAATACTGCACAAAAGATATCACCTAAAACTTTATCGACAACAGAAAAGCGAGGGAAACTGCACACGCCATTTTGTAATGACAAGTTTTTTGACATTCATTTGACGTCAGAATAGAGATATTGAATAATACATATATTATATTTGAAATACGCAATGAACTCGCTTTTTATTTCGGATACTTAACAAAAATGTTCTTAGGCATTCTAGATAATACACAAAAAGTTACACACTTATAGCGTTAATATGCTCCGAATGGGGACGTTCAAGTATCACGTAAGAAATCTTACAGTTCTTTAAAACTAAACTAAGAAAATCCTGAACCTTCCAAATGAAGACGTAAGATATAATAACATATATTTATAAGCAATGTTCAAACTTCATATTCAAGTTTATTTTATGAACAATTGGTAAATAAATAAATTATTAATATTATTTAATAGATTGTTTTTAGTATTTTGGGTTCATTCCCTTTCCAGGAAAAGATAGAAAACATTGAATCCCTTTGCCGTTCTTAGGCCTGCTTAAGTAATACTTGAATAGCCCCAAAATCAACTAGAAACGAATATTTATTCTACAAATGTATAATAATAATAATAAAAATCCTACAAATTCAGTTTTATACAAATAAATAACGACCCGCGCACAGGTTTTTCTCTTAGGAAATCAATCTAGATAGAAATATACAAAAAAATCCACGTACACAACCTACGGCCGATATATTAATAAGCGAAAAATCATAATAAAAATAGGACATTGTCGAGTCGCTTCAATAAATTCTTCTACAAAAGATTATTATTTAAACAATACAATAAAAAGAATTAGGCAATTTTTTTTTGTCTCGCCGATTATTATTTTTTTGACGACAAGAAAATTCTTTGACATAATTGAGACCAATATAATTAGCAACTCAACTAGAATTTGGTTAGTTAAGTTTGTTTCGATCTTAATATAATAATAATTAAATATAATTTTAATACTAGTATTTCTTCTTATATTAATATTCATATAAATATCACTAAATATTAATCACTTTTCTAATGTAGATGATGCTTTTGTTTATTATTTCTAATTATTGTAATGGCAATGAACAGGTTACATATTAAGAAAAGAAAAACGAATCAATGTAATAAATGCAAATACGTATTCAGTCAAAAACTAAAATTGTAATAAATACATGTATATAAGAATAAAAAAATGCGTATATATAAAAATATATGTAAAAACTGCTTTTATGCTAATTGTAAATGAAAAAAAATACTGTTACGTTTTTATTCTACACAAACAAAAATTATTCAATAGCGACCGAAACTTACCAAAAATGGAATGATATATATAAAATACTTATTTAATTTTTATAGATTAAAAAAAACGCGGGTTTTGCATCTCCCTTGGAAATTGAATTACCACATAATTCTCGAGGAAGACAAAATAGTTTTACAAATGCATTATTATACTGTATTGCGTTTTTCTTTCTCGACAATCATTGTTATAAAAATTCTATAAATATATACATTTTACGTATATCAGTTAAGCCAGACTGGATTTAAAATAAATCCAGTAAATTGTTTAAAAAATCCACAACTTAAGTCAAGTTAAAGAATCCTAAATACATACAAATCAAAAGCTTTAAGAAGCACAATATGGTTCGTTGATAACATAAATTTATGTACTAGTCAACATATCTTTTATATAATTCGACTTTCATATATCAAAAATAAAACAAAAATTATATGATAGTGTAGTTTATTTTGATTTAATTTTTAATAGTAAACTGGTTACTTTCTGCCGGGTGGTTATTTGAGATCTGTTAGTTGATTATTTAAGCGATCATATTACCTCAAAAAGAAAAACAAATTTAAACTCATATGAAGATGTATTTTGGATAATAAATCAGATTGTACTCGTAAACTCCAATATCGTTTGACCGGTCATTATGCAAGTGTCTTTTCACGAAGGTTTTTATGCCAGCCCTGAACGAGATAGAAGATTAACCGTTCTAGTTCAGTCCTCAGAACACTGTCCTTTTGAAGTTTTTATTTATAAAAAAATGTTGCAACTCATATTATTAAAAAACAACACATGCTCGCTATATAACGACAAAGAGCTTAATCTAATTTGGCGTATTACTGTTTCTTTGCACTATTACTCAGGGACACCCTACTAAATGCAAATACAAAATGGAAGCGTTTTAATGAAATCTTAACTAATCATTACTTTACAAAGATGATTAATGATATAATGTTAAAAATAATAAAACGTTCATAGACCATGTCGATTACAAGAGTAAGAATAATCTCTTATTTAATTATTGCCACAGTTAATGACACTGGCAAATGTGTAAACCGTGCCTTGTCAATGAAACAAAAAAATTAAATTGATATCTATTCTAACCGGAAAATAAGTCATAAAATGGAAATAACTTCTTTTATTATGGAAGACCTCTGTGTATTTAAATAAGGGTGCCCATGGTTATTATAAAGTATATAATTTGTCACCCGGCAAAAGTATATATAATCATATATTTATAATTTACTGACTTATACACTAAAAATACAGTGCGTAGTCTACACGTGTAAGTCGGTGGGTCAAACAACTTTTTTTTGTTTATGCCAATTCCAGAACTTTTGTGCGAAATTTTCACGAAAAGTGCGTTTTTTACGAAAATAAATGTTAATAATAATTATAATAATGCAATAAATTCCTAAAGGGCTTTGTAAAGATACATCAAGAGATTACTTGAATTTTGCCGGATGAGCGATAATTTCGCGGAGAATTTTATGGGGTCAAACATAATCTTTTTTAATTGGGGAAGGGAGCTATAAAAATCTCACATTAACTTTTCAACTTAGAAAAATAATTTATTACATACAGTATAGACAACATTCGTACTTAATATTTAATAAACTCGGAACTTCTATAGAAGTTGACAATATTAACGTTTAGGTATTTAGAAGCATGGAGAAATAATATGAACTCTTCAGATGTGTTTATTAATTAAATAATTATAAGGTAAATCTCACGTGAGAGAGAAAGGGAATCCCATGACATCTACCAAGAGTATCGGGGTTTCAAATAAAAAGAGTACATTTATATACGCACAAGAAGTTAAGCATGTTTCTTTACGTAACAAAACAAAAATAAATAAATAAATATCCCGCGTGCTTACAACATCATTAAAGCTAGCCAAATTTATTTAAATTAATTAATTTTCATTTTTACAACGTTACATTACAATATTGTTACATAGTTAAAATAAAAGTCAGTAAAATGAATCTACATTATTATCATTGACGGCTTCCGGCATCGACGCTTCCGTCACATGCGCGCGCAGCTCCACTGAACGCAACAACTTTTAACTTCAATAACCCTCAACTAATTAACCCTAATTATTGCATTATTATAACACTAGCTGAACCCGAGGCTCCGATCGCGTGATGTACTAAAAAAGTTTTTTATATTTTTTGAACTCAAATTATTTTTATAAAATAAAATTAGCTTAAGTTATACCTTATAACATCAGCTATCTGCCAGTGAAAGTCTCGTCAAAATCGGTCCAACTGTTCCGGAGATTACCCGGAACAAAGAGACAGACAGACAAAAACTTAAAAAATGGGTTTTTTGTTATAGGTGTCGTGTATACTTTCATATACATTTAGTAAAAACCGGTTATTTTGACATTACAGACAGACACTATTATTTTATAATGTGTATAGATTAATTGTTTAATAAATACTTTTAATTCGGAAATACAATGTCAGCTTTTAGAGAAAAAAGATAAAAAAAAGTTGTATAACCCAGTTCCTTTCATATCGATATTCCGGTAAGTTAACCAGCCTTTGTATGTCAATAAATATTGAATAATACTAATTTTATATTTATATACCTCGAGAAACTACATTACATTTAGTTTTTCAAGTTTTCTTATCTATGATCATAGCCTTTTACACGCCGGCATTAAAAAAAATTGCAAAGTGCGAGTCGGGCCACACGCAGTGTAGGGTTCCGTGGATGCCCGTCACCATTTGCAGACTTAGAAGAGGGCTTTAAATAATTTTCAATGGGTTTTTTTGAACGCCTAACTAACCTACGTACATAATGGAATGACGTAAAAATATTTTATTTTACCACTTTGTCGGCGTGATTAATATGTATACCCATGCCAAATTACAGCTTTCTTCTACTAAGAATCTCTGAGCTAAGAAGCCGCGAACAGACAAACGGACATAGCGAAACTATAAGGGTTCCTTGTTGACTTCGGAACCCTAAAAATTAAAGATGGTTACGCATTAGGTAAGTTATAATTCTAGTAACGACAACAAACAAACAGACAGACTTGGTATCTTATTACTATCGACAATTTATTTTAATGTCGTGTAAAAGACAATAATCATAATTATCACCGCATACAAAACAACTTAGCGCCTACGTACTTAATACGTATCCGATTAAATATGTATTTTAGTATAAATTAAAAAAAACTGCTTCGATTCTAGTGGGTTCAAATAAATCAATTCTACATACATACATCGATTTCACATAATGGATTCTATATAGATTAATTACAGGGCAACATTAACCGGTGTTGCCAGGGTATCGCTGTTTTTAAGCGATCACACAGAAATATCAAAAGTAGTAATTAATGAGCTTAGGTATTATTTGACCACGCCCGTTCATTTACAAACATTTATACGATTTACAGAGAGACAGACTGGCAGTGATTGAGAAATAAACAAGCTCTCGAAATCGTTTGATAACATATCAAATTAAAAATTATTATTATAATGGTTTTATCGAAATAGCAATTATCACGACTAAAGCAATCATGTTTTTATAGACGTCGAAACTTCAATAAGGTTATATAAGGTTTTTAAACAACCCTTAATATGTTAAAATTGGGCATAAAGGAACTTAGTCTGTTCATGTAGTGGTTTTAAATTATAAACTTGCGTGTTCTGTGTAATATGGTTTATTTTATTGTTGGAAATAGATAAAAAAATTGAACGTGAATTCTGAGATGTCACAAAAACATTTTGTTAAAACACGATGATTAGAAAATAGTAAGTTAGGCCTAAAGGGCGTGTATCCAGTGACCTTAATAAATATAAAAAATCGAATCGATTCATCGATAATAAATATACATATCCACTTTTTCATTGATAGACTGAATTGAAAAGTCGATAGCTATTATGTAACCACTACGAAAATTTTATTAAGGTTTTATTCGTCAGTTACAAAAAATTAAAATAACTATGAGTTCGTTATTGATTATCGGAAAAGTGAACTATTCGAATTGGTTTTGCGAGTCAATATAAGTAAAATTTAATTTGCGCATTATTAAGTATGAATCTTAATTGTTTATAAGACATGTTTTTTATTTAAATCGTCTAATCGTTAGAACTACTACCAAACATAATGGTAATAGTAATTGACGTACAAAAATTATCGATTTTTACAAAACGTACTAAAAAAACAGTAAGGTCAAATTTTCCATTACACAAACGAAATAAATAAGGCTTGTAGAGTTCGATAAATCGATAAAAAAATTGTCGACAATCGCAACTGAAATAATCAAATCGTTATTCGATATCGATGAACATTAAATACACGAATAGACACGAAGTTAGTTAAACTACATTATCTCTTTTGTATAATATGGCATGATAACTTTAAAACGCGACAACAATCACGGTCTATATTTAGTTGTATAGTTTGCCGTCGTGAAAGACACGCGGATGACGTCACGGGCGTTACGTGCGCACACGCAACTCCGATCGCAGTTCTCACGCACGGGGTTACCAGTATAAACGTATAAAAATCGTTCGCGTCGTTCTGCTGCTGGGGACTAGTTATTGTACACTCGGCAACGGCCGGGACCTTACCTGCGCGAGAATTCAGACTTCATCGCTGTAACAATAAAAGACAAATTTGAATGTACGACAAATAAATCAAATCATACAATACAACAGTTGTCTATTGAATGAGATATGGCGTTGCCACACAAAAAAACCCTTTTATTTATTGAAGGCATTGATAGCATACTCGCATAAACAACTGACTGTCTAACGTATCAACCCAACTGTAAAAGTTTATGAAAATGACTGCCAATCATAGTGGCATCTCTTTTTTACACATGTGCAACAGAGTAAGCTATAGCCGTTTACAGAAAAAATAAAAATTCAAAAAAAAAAAACTAATGATCTCCGGCACCATTCACATTTGAACAGATATCTCGGAATGACCTACATTAGACTGGCAACATTGAACTGTCATCGTGACAGTGACAGCTAGAAATCGCGTTTTGTTCTTCCATTACATGCGAGCTAGTTCATTACACTTAGCGTGTCAGATGAGACTGCGGCCAATAGATAACATAGAAAAGAAATTTAACAAAAAAATTACCGTCCAGTATCTCCCATTTCATCTGGTTGATCTGGTGTCGGATCTCGCGGATCATGTCCTGCTTGAACGCGTCCCACTCAGCGGCGGAGACGCAGCCCCCCTCGGCTGTACCCCCTCCGCCGCCGGAGAGCGCTCCACCCCCGTTCACTTGCTATAACGAATAAATGAATTTTCTATGGTCAAGCGGTAACGATTGGAAATCGAGATCACTTCGTTTAAGTGTATTAGGAACCAAACAATTAATAAAAAACCTCGCCTCTAACGGAGAGGCATTGAAGCAAAGATGGCTCAGTGGTAGCGTGTACGGACTTCGCATCTATGAACGAGAACGTTTTTTTAATTATTGGATCCATTGCATACCTTTAGGATTGTTTCCTCGCTTGCGGAGCCGAACCTCTTGCGCACAGAACGAGGAGACTGTGGCTGCTGCTGCGCCGGCGAGTCTGAATTCGCTGAAACGTTAATACTGCATTAGCATATAATGGTGCTCATATAAAACGATTACACTCCAATTTTAACGCATTTCCGCCACTATTAAACGAAATTTTTGCAAAACCCTCCAAATTTTAGAGGGTTTTCTGGGAGCAAGTTTCATTGGAGGGATTTCTTGAGGGATATTTATAATATGTTACGTTGAATAACGTAGGTAGGTACTAATTCTAAAAAGAATATCGTGGTGAAACCATAGGATGACGGTTCAACATTTATTGTTACCATCTTAGCTGACAACTTTCAAGTGAGAAATATATCAGTATATATTGTATCCAGTCTCCGTTCCAGACCTAAGCAGCATATTCATTGTTTTAAAATCAAGTAGCTAATGATTTTGGTCAAATATCTATTATGAATTTAAATAAGTGAACACTCACAGGAGTTGCCATTGCAAGTGGCCGGCAACCGGTGAGGCAGGGTGGCAGACCGCTCCCATGACTTCATGGGTGTCGAAGAAGCCGAACTCTCGACTGAAGACTCCTGGAAATATAAAATAATGGACATAACTTGACATCGAGAAGAACTATAATATCCGGGAGATGCTTTGACTGTGACTTAATATTGTTAGGGAATTCACTTCGGGGTATAACGAATCAGACGTAATGTTTTATTCAACATAATATACAGTTTAATGGCTTGTCCCATTGTCTTTGAAATGAAATGACTCGCGCACCACCTATTGATTACCTATTAATTGTTTGTATTATAAAATTTCAAGGCAATTGGATGAATAGTTTATGAACGCATAGCGCTGCGTTCCTCCCAATTTCTCTTATTCCTTCGATGTAAATCTGTCACGTGATTGTTCGTCAAAACGAGAAGAGTGTAATGGCCGCCGCGAAACTGCAGTGATTAACGCGCTGCGAATAATTTGTTGTAATTTGTTTCGTTGTAAACTGCATAACAGTATCGGAAACCTAGTGAAATACATTTTTCTAGTGCTGTTGAACTGTTAAGACTGTTCAAGAAGTATGAGGTAGTTCAGGGTGCACCCTCAGATCGCCTTTCTATGTCTTTCCAGTCGTCGCATCCTCTTGGTTGTGATTTGCTTGAATTCTAGCATCCTACAAACGGATGACTAAAATAGCTAGCTTGCTCTGAGAATACAAGGCCAGTAGTACCATCCACATAGGGGACAAACAGATACACAAAGAAACATTAATTTTTATATATAGATTATTACAAAATTAGTAATAATAAAAATAAGCAAATCTTTCAATGTCAATAATTGAAAATGATTAATTTCATACACTTAGAAAGTCAAAAATACGGTTTTCTAAGATGAAAACGGACCTCTGCTCGGTCGAGATGCGCTCTTCTACGGGCCAGCGTGCGCGCCATCTCGTTCATCATGCAGTGCAGTGTGCCGCGCGCCCCGCTCCCGCCCGCCTCGCCCCCGCTCCCGCCGCCGCCGCCGGGGGGCGACGCCGCCTCCGATGTCGCTGTCGCCGTGGCTTGCTGTAACAAATCATTCAATATTTAAAAAAATCAATTTAGACACTTGTAAACGGCAAAATACTACTACCGTTTCGGAAAACATCCCAGTCATCGAGAAAAGCTGAAAAACTCTCTTGAGTCGAACCCCCCCCCCTTCTCCAAGGAGTTCTGGAAATACTACTCACGTAACACAAGGCTTGCGATCTTCAATACTTCACCCGTCGGACTGCCCCAAGCATATTTTTGGTAAAAAAAATGGCAACCCCTAACGGCGTGATGGGCCGCCATTTTGTGACGCTAAAACAATCGTCCGTTGTGACAAACGTCAGGAACGCATTCTCACAACGGCAGAACTGTAGTGTGATATTTGTAAAGTAGTCGGTCGCTCATGCTTGTGTAGTGCATGAAGCAATGATGGCAAAGTGATAGCGTGTACGGACATCACGTCGATTGACGTGAGTTCGAATCCCTGCAATGATCGTGAGCTTTCGGTAAATGAAATCATAGCATGGTCTTAGGGCAATTTCTAATGCCTAGTTACCATCCTCAAGTTGCAAATCCGCCTATAGATGTATTCCGGCAGCTGTACTTGAGGGCCAGTCCTCCCACTAGGTCTAGCGTGTATTTTCCATCTTGGGCCACATCGTCACTTAACATCAGGTGAGATTGTGGCCAAATGCTAAACCTAAAAAAACATGTAAACATTAAACTTCTGTAACATATGTTTCAATTTTGTATCCTTTTTATATTAAGATCGTCAACACTATAACTAGCACCCAAAATATTAAAAAAGGCGCTAATGTTAGAGGAAGCAGTAAAAAGAAATTCGGTCACTTCTGTAGGAGCAAAAATTGATGTTTTTCTGATGTCGCTCATCCCTACCTTGTAATTTTACTCACATCTCGACCAAAAAAATTAACTTCGAAAATCCTCTTCAATACTTCACGCTATTTTATTAGCGGTCCGATATAAATAGAAATAGGTCGTGTAAGTCACCTTGGCCTGTCGTTTGAGTCTAGCCTGCTGTAACTGAGCTGCGAGGCCGGTCGGGTCCTGCTGTGGGGGCGCGGGAGGCGGTGGGGGCGGTGGAGGCGAGCAGACTGCTGCAGCCGGTGGGGGCGGTGCTTGCGCGGGGGCGGAGGGCGGTGGCGGAGGCGGCGGGGGACCGGCCGCCGGAGTCTGTAGCGGCGCGGCCGGCTGTTGAGGCGGCAGCTGTTGTTGCTGCTGCTGTTGCAACTAGAAACATTCGAAACATTATTTATATAAACAATTACGTGATTGGTATATACAGGTCTATATAATATAACAAATATTAACATTGTAGTGTCTGTTTCTAATGCACAATAACAGCTTGTTACTAAATGCACATGATAGTAGTATATACGATAGGTACTTACAAGAAAAAAATACAATTTTTGTCTGACTGTCTATCTGTTTCTTTATTTGTTCCGATTAATCTCCTAAACCATTGGACCTATTTTGACGGGACTTTCACTGGCAGATAGTTGATGTTATAAGGAGTAACTTAGGCTACTTTCATTTTAGAAAAACGACTTAGGGTTAAATTCTACGTGGACGAAGTCTCGGGTAACAGCTAGTCATCATAAAAAACTCACTTGTTTGGTTACTAACTATGCATATTTTGTTATTGAATGCCCATTGGTAATGCGTGAGATTGTCTTATTTTTATATCAAAATGTGATAGTCGTTAGCGTATCTGATCAGTAAGCAGAGAACAATGAAATAACAACAGCGACTACAGACGTAATCCATCGACGGTCGACGCTGTCATGCCGGCTTGCAGCCTCTCGGCAGCAGGATATACACTGGCTAATCCCGAAACGTGGCAAACCAAAACAGAGTCACTGACAGGTGTAGGACAAAAAATTGTTTGTTACAAAAAATATAAGTAAAAGCTTACCACTGGTGGCGGTTGAGGAGCGGCCGGAGGAGTCGGCGGGGCCAGTCCACCCTGAAAAAAAAATACCGCTAAGTAACGCCTAACATCCAGTATGGCCATCTTCACCACAATAGTTGTAGACTATTAGTTACAATGTGCAAAAATTCACTCACAACATTTTTTTCATAACGCGCTTAAAAAAGTACCTAGGTTGTTTCGAAAATTGTTAACCACAGAAATCAACAATGGACGTCGTGCGGGAAGTTTTTCGTCCTGATTTTTTACTTGTCGCTTTACTTCATCTGAGTTGAATAACAAGAAAAGACTCATCCAACGTCATAGGATTTAACATTTATTGAATTTTTATCACAAAAGTTGCCCAATAACACAATGTGGTTTTCTGAAAATTATAACAACCTACGCGGTAGATATATTTCAATTATTGAAACATACTAAAGTGATGTTAATATGTTATTTATTTATATCTAATATGGATTTTTTATGTTTATCCGGAATATGAGAAATTACCACAACAAATTAGATTTCTTGAAAGCTTAAAAGGTATTATGGAGAAATAGGTACCTTCTAAAAATGGCGATAGTAAAATAATATTTAAAGGATTGGATGTGACTGATACTATAACATTTTTTTTACAAATTAATAATAATTTGAAAAAATGTAAAGTTATTGATTGATTAATTTTAATTGTAACTATACAATTAACGGGTAATGGTATAAATATCATGTGACAATTATCAGCTATCCTTAAGCGATGGGCAGCGTGACGTCACACAGGAACTGTGTTAAATGTAGTCGACTTATTAACTGAGGTCTTCACGATCCCATAAATCGAGAGTCGGTCAAGCCGGTCGTTACCTGCTAGTAAGATGCGTGCTGTCACCGAGCACACCTGTAGCTATCGCGCCCAGTCAATAGTGAAGCTCAATAGTACGAATTCTAAGTCATTAGTACGGATTCCATAAACAAATCGACACATGTTCAAACTTATATCAAGAACTTGACTCCCATGGCCATTCATGATGAATGCCAATTTTTCGCATATTTTGCGTCACATTGAGAGTCAAAGGGTTAAATTAAATTAGTATCTTATTTAATATAACGTGTTGGTGGGGGAAACCGGTCCTTATAACATAATATCTATGTTATAAATATATACTAACGTTGGTAGCAGGAGTGAGGTTCTGATGCGGCGGCACGGGCGGGGGCGCGGGGGGCGCAGCGCCACTGGCGCCCGCAGTTACTGCAGACAGCGACATGTTCGGTGGCATCGGAGCGCTGCGGAGACAATAATTTTTAATATAAAGGTATCTAACGATATATGGTTTATAAAAGGTAGCCACCGATCACTGACTGACTTAGGATAGATGGAGATGTGTTGCAGAGGCCATTTAACATCACTGAATTAACAGAATTTTGTCTTGAAACTTTCAACTTTGAAATTATTTTTTTGACTAGCAACGTAAGTTTATAAACCAAATTAAAATTACCAAGATCCTGCCGAAAACGTGTATTATGTGTCTTTATAAATGGTATGTCTCCTTACCTGTTGGTGCGATGATGTCCAGGCGTCGGCTGGCTGGGCTGATGGGGCAGAGTGTGATGGACGCCGTGCGGCGGCGGCGCCGGGGGAGTCGGCTGCTGTGGCTAGAACATAAGGATCCATTATTTTTACATAGACCCCAGTTAATGTCGATTGCTCTCCTCAAATTGTAAAATTTTGCACTCACATTAACAACAACCTGGTGGTGGGGATGCGGCGCGTGGTACTGCGCCGGCTGCGCGTGGTACTGCTGGTGGGGCTGGTGCTGTGGTGCGTGGTACTGCGGTTGCTGCAGTATGGCTGCGTCTTCTCTGGTCATCGTCCTTCGAAATTGACATGAGCACCACATTAAAAAACCTACAAGATTACTACGCATCTCTGCATAAGCACGAGGAAAAGATCGCGGAGAAAAAGAGAGCGACTGTTTTTTTCATCAGGTAATTAGGTTTACACGGGCTTTGTTTCCACGTCTATTTGCGCCTATTTTGAGGAAGTCCACCAGTCACCTGATGTTATTAAAGACCTCCGGAAGAATCCTCGGTGTACCAAGATCTTTACCACCTCTTTGAACTCTATCAACATGTGTCTGGCTGTCTTTTCTTTTCCATGCATACTCAGCACAAGGGGCTTTTCTATAACACCTAGATTAAAGAATTTGTGCTTGTCGCTTGACCATTCAAGCGTAAAACTGGTTTAAATATATTTGTTAATATTTAGAGATTATTTCTATTATTCAAACTATGCCGGTCATTTACAAAATCTAGCTTAGCTAAGTTTTTGTATTAGTGAAACCAGTTTACAACAGATGACGTGAAGTCGATTCAATTTCAAAACAACGAGAATTAAATCCCGGAAATAGCTACTTCAAATATAATACGTCTGTTTGTTTACAAATTACGTAAACCTTATAAGTTTAATTTGCTCACCTGTAACCCATGTCTTCATCGGTGTGCGTGTTGTTGTATCCGTTGTACGGGACAGGCGGGTTAGGGGGCTGGAGGGGCGGGGGCGCAGAGTTACCGCTTGGTTTGTTCGCTAAAATCTGTAACAGTGCATATGTGTTAAGAACGATTAAAATACATTATTCTGTTGTATTTTCATTAATAAACATGTGGTGATAAATAAAAAAAAGTGCTTCGAAAATTGAGTAGCATTAGACGGGCCAATCAACGATTTTAGTCTCACTTTGTGCTGTCCCTGACATATTATCATATATATGTACTAATTTATAATAGTCAAAGAAAAAGTAATATCACAACTGTGTGTGTAAGTTTATTAGACAACGATTACATAAATCGGAATACGAAATATCCGTTCCATACAAAATATTTGCGAAGACTACATTAACTTGTGAACTTTCATTATAAATGAGCTTTTCCTTGTCACTTGCGGTTAAATTTTATTATAGAACGAAACGGCATGATATAGTTTATCGTTTACAAAATGCGTATACTGAGTTAGCTTCAGAAATTTTGTCAGTAAACACAGATGGATTTTGTTCGCCGTAAGTGGATTCCATTATTTTTGCCTTCACTCGTACAGGAGCTACGATGCCCTTTGATGTTCACAAAATTCGATCAAATAAACGAAAAGAAAAATTTACTTTTTTGAAAAAAACTTTATCTAACCTCTCCAAAGTGTCCAAAGTGAGGTGGCTTTTATTATATTAGTAAGTATAGATTTACTAGGCAAGGTTATAGGCTATATAAGTTTATAAATCTAACATGAGTGAAACCGTTATGTACAACTAGTCCGATATAAAATAAAATACGGTCTCACCTCGAGCGTATGCATCATGGCCCGAGCGAAGCTGTCAGCATCCTCCCTGCATGAGAAGTTTAGGCCGTAGACGTGACGAGCGTCTCGCCACTGGTGGAACGTCGAAGTGGCCTGGTTGTATTTCAGCCCGCGTACTATTCCGCAGTTTATCACCACCTGAAAACACGTATATTATCCTCATCATCATCAAGTTTATTTATTTTATTCTAAAATGAAAACAAACAGCTAAATACAAAAAAAAATAAAAAAAATCAGAAAGCCAGTTAAAATTTATCACAAATATAAGAAGAGGCATTGTAAAGAGTTAGATAGGACGCACATAATTAATAAAAAAGTACTTAAAATTAACAGTTACAAAAAAATTTACAGTTATAAATTTTATAAAAATGAGATGGAGAAGTATTAAACAAATCAAGATCAATGCCTTTCGCAGTATAGTTGAAGCACCTGCATGCCCTAAATAGGTAACTGTTTTGCCTAAATAGGAGGTCTTTGCAAAGGGTTCGTGCAAGAGTTTCGGTACTCTTATCAAGACTATGGAAGCACGTAACCCACGGACAGTCGATCGTACCGTTCGCTATTTTGAGGAGGAAGGTTATGTCAGCTACATGTCTCCTCTCATGCAGTGGAAGTAAATGAAATTGTTTGCACCGAGAAGAGTAGTTATGCAAAACTAGCTTAGCACGGTATTGCAAGAAACGAAGAAAGCGTTTTTGAATAACTTCACAGTGAACAGTAATCTGGATTTATTTATAGTTATTCATAGGTTTAGCGTTATTTAATCTAAGATGTTGATACGCTAAGCCTAGTGGAGAAACTTGCCCTGCTGTTGAACACTATGTTCTCTCTACTTGGGGCTGCCCGACTGGTGGAATACCTCCACCCTACAGAAGGATCGCAGCCAAATAACCTTGTTTTATGTTCCTGCGGTGAGTAGGATTTCCAGAGCTCCTTGGGGTAGAGGGTTTCAACTTTGGCAATGCGCTAGTTGACACCTATGGTTTTATAAGCGTTCATAGGCTACAGTAGCCGCTTGCCATCAGGCGTGCCGTATGCTGGTTTTCACCTTAGTAGTATAAAAAATATATTATAAAAACATGATATTAAAAAAAAACTTCTTTTGTCGCGTTTAGTATAGGGTAAAATTGAGAGCTGCGCGCGCATCGTTTGAGGAAAGTACGATATGATGAAGTTAGCAAACAATAATAATAATGTGAATTCATTTATCATGAAGATCAAATAAATAAGGAAATTGATTAAAAACTAATTCTAGACAAGAAGAAAACTTCAGAAATTTGTTTGATGTTTGGACCAACAACAAAAAAGGTCTTAAAGAAGAAATCGAGCTCCACAATCTCTCTCTACTCTAATCATTATGTTAGCATGAATATAAATTTATTAAAACTTCACTATTTAGAAAGCACCAAAGAGGATCGGCAATATAAAGTTTAATTGAATGCAGTCATTAACTCCATTCTTCGGACGACAGGTTTGTGTGACAGGTGACACCTGTCATTAGTGACAGGTGTGTCAGTTCACTAACAAAAAGCTGGTTGGAATTTTAACGATAGCTAAAGAGCTGTTAACTAAGGGATTTTAGACAAAGTAATTTTACAGTAGTATAATAAGATTTCTACTCTAGATGAAAAGAGATGCAAATATGCCTGAAAACGCATCATTTTATAAATATTATTCACAAGACATATTTGAAAAAACAAACCATCCTTTTTTTTCATGGTGCATAAACAATCACTAAAAAAAAACAGAAATGCGGCGCTATTTCGGAAGGCTAAGTAATAGTAGCCCCGTTGTTAATTCAAATGTGTCGCAGGTTCGATTTCCGTAAGGGACAGACCGTTGCCTAGATTGTTTCTTGATTGCGTTGTCGACAGTGTCATAGCGCCTGGCAATTATCTTGTTGTATACGTTGAATGATAATGAAAAATGGAACTGTGGTAATCATCTATTATTTGATGCCCAGTAATTCAGTGCAGAAAAACGTGTGTGATATTACTTAGAAGCCATTGTATTTTAAGTCCCTTTTACTTTTAATATCTTGACTTTTCCCTCCCAATAGATTCTTGTTAATTTAATGTATCTTTGTAAAATCTTTGACAAGCTTGATTTTTTCAAAGACCAGCACAGTTTTAATAGTAGAAATAGACATACATTAGTCGTACCGTGTTTTAGACTTAATAAGACATAAATGTTTTTTAGGTAATAGTCTTAGGTTCTTATAAGATCCCGACGTCACAATACTGATTTGGCAGACAATGAGTTCAAGGACCATGTCAACAAGCCAGTTTTACTGTGTAAATGTTATTATTTGGTGGTTATTATCAATGTGAATGATATTGATGTCAGTAAATGACTTCCTCTATGTGCTTTCATAAAATTATTTATCAAAATAGTGAAGATTATGAAAAAAAATGATTAAAATTAATTTAATTAAAAATAACCATGATCACTTTTCGATAGGCAAGCTATTATAGGCGTGTTAATAGATCAATAAAATTTGATAAAAAAATATGTCTCATCTGGTTATCAGAAGGTCGATCTTCAGCGTCTCCCATACTAAAAATAAATGAGAAGAAACACAATGACATAAAGAGACGCACTAACCTCGTGATCGTTTAGCTTTCTTCCCACCACTCGGAACGTATTGTGCTGCGTGTGGTGGTAGATGTGGACCTTGGATAGTCCAGAACTGGAACCCGATGGGATCCATTTCTTGAGCCCGTCGTCGTACACCATGACGGACGCTCGTGCACTGCTTATCGATTGTTCACTGGAAAATATATTTTTTTTATTAGTTTTCTATTATTGTCGCAGTAGCATCTGCCACTGTCAGTTCGTTATATCATCTCTTGTCGTTCGTTACTATCGGAAAGAGTTGTGATTATGCTATGCTTTGCTAAAAAAGTCTGCTTTTAGTCTACAGCGCAGAACTGTTCAGTCACTTTGCCGTGCTGCTAAAATAAAAACATCGAGTACATTCAATTCGAAAACCTGGCCAACTAATAACGAGAAAGTTCTAGAATAGATCCAGACCGACACGATTTGATTTGTGTATGTGTGTGACTTGTGTATTTTTAAAACGGACCCAACGTAGGTGTTTCAACTACATTAAAACGTGAATAAGCTGTATAAGGTATTGCGTATAGTTACCAACGTGGGCGGATTAAACTAACCTCAAATGCACCATCAGTATATATATATATATATATATATATATATATATATATATATATATATATATATATAAATAAAAATGAAATGCTGTTTGTTGGTAAGCACATCACTTAAGAACGGCTGAAACGATTTGGCTATTGTTTGTTTTAAAATGTTCGTAATTGTCCGAATTAGGTTATTATGGCAAGATACATTGAAAAAATATCACGGAAAATTTTCGAATTTGGGAAAACTGAACGCTCTTTTTTCTATCAGATTTTTGTATAAACTATACAAATACACGGTTCCACCCGTGTTAAATTTATTCGACAAACTCTGCACGGCGTCATGCAAACGCGCCCGTGTAGAACCTTATCGTTGGTCCACTTCCCATACTTCTCTACAGCTTGCCAGATTGCTTGACATTCATAGTTACTGCTCCGCTCCTTAGGTTCGTAGCGTGAAATTATATAGCCTACTAATATACAAAAAGAGTTCTTCGAATCCGACAGGTAATTCTAGAGATTAGCGCGTTTAAACAAACAAAGAAAATAACAATAAAAAGAAAACTCTCCTTTATTGTATTAGTATAGATAACTAGAAATGCATATTTTGAGTAGCCACATAACCTCCCTAGGTAGTTCTAACAAGGGAGCCACCATCTTGTTAAAGCCAACTGTGAAGATTAAAAAAGACTAGGGAAAACATTGATACTGGCTAGTGACATTAACCCAAAAAATATTAAATACTAAAACAATTAAAGTTGTAATAACATGTGGTTATTTCATTTATTCAAAACCTCATATACATATTCGGTTGAATAACGGACCTCGATCGAAACTGGTATATTATGTTCTTGGAGGTGTATGCAATGACGTCTCTTTACGTAATACCACGTAGAGAGGGGACTCGCAGACCGTGGGCAATCGCGTCGGTTGTTCCAAGGTCATGCCACGCTGCGCTGCACAACACCGATACACTTGTGGTGGAACTGGTCCAGTGGGTGGCTTTACGTGTAACCCAAATTCATCATTACTGTGGGCCGAATGATGTATCAACAATCCACTATATTTTGTTTCATATGAATTTAATAAAAAAAATGTGTGTATTTATTGTAAGCAATACTTTTTTGTCGTAAACAAAACAAAAATTATTCCAAAATTTTTATCACGCGCGCCAAAAACATGATCAAATTAACAATCAAATATAATAACTTAAACTCATGTTATCTATACGAATAAATAAAATTCAAGTCTCCGTAATGTCAAAATAACAGCTTTTTACTAAATGCATGTCAAAGTATATACAGTAAGTTTTTTAATTCTTTTTGGTATCCCGCTGTCTCTTTGTTCCGGCTAATCTCGAAAACCGTTGGACCGATTTTTACGGGTATTTCACTGGCAGATAGCTCATTTTATAAGGACAAACTTAGGCTACTTTTATTTTAGAGAAAGAAATAGGGTTCCGGAAATATAAAATAATAAGCATATTTATCTTTAAAATATCGGCGGGTGACGGTCACCACAATACAGACGGCATTCTGTTGGCAACGCGAGCGGAGCCGTGGGAGCAGTAGTATTTTTAAAATAAAATAAAAACTAGGGAGTACATAATTAATACAATGTTTAATTACTTTAACACAATAAAAATAAAATTTCTTCTTCTAAAAAATAAATTTACCCTCTATTAAACACGACAAAATAATTATCTTTAAAAATAAGTAAACAAACACATGAATAACGTAAATGTATGTAAGTAGGTACTTACTTCCCCGTGTAAATATGTGAAATATAGTGTTTTGAAATCTAATTTATTCTAAAACTATGTGTAGATTAAGTAATACCTAGTAACTTATTAACAGATATCTTTGTCTAAAATGTACCATAAAGTTTATTTAAGTAAATATAGAAATAATCGACCACGTTATATATATATATATTTATAATTCACTAGCATTGCTCGCGACTCCGCTCGCGTTCATCACAAGAATGCCATCGTCGAGCGCACGCGCGTATCGTGCTGCCCCCGCTGAAAAAACCGAAGGCAAAAATGCTTATTGTTGGTGATCCTTCAAGACAGATATATGCTATCGCTGATTTTTTGTAGGTCTTTTTAAGATCTACAATCATGTAATACATTAATTTGATATATCTCGTTTTGTTTACTCAGCGTAAGCCATTTAAGCACCCCAAAGGCATCTTTTCTAAAATTTATTCACCATTATTGTCACTGCTTATTTCGTATGTTACTTTATCTTACAAAATATATCCTATAAACTGGCTAGATAACATAGCTGTGAATTAAAATATACAACTTGTAAATCGGATAAGTGGTCTTCGCGTGAAAAAAACAAACATACCGAGAGACGTTGAGTTTTTCAATATGTATAAATATAATTGACGCATAAAAAGGCAAACACTATTGTGAAAAAAATAATATCAGTCATTTTGACAGCTTAAATGTGTTGTACATCAACATCTAGCCTTGCACAGTCTGCGAGTATCGCAAGAGAAGATTTAAATTGGCAAAACAAGTCTCTGATTGTGAAATATATTTGCGACTCAGTCATTACGTGCTATCCTAATAAAGACTGTACACAAGTACCGTACTAAGCTTTCTCGATTTTATGAATAACAGTTGGCTTATTGCTTAATACGATTCGGGTTGTGGGATATCACTAGTGTGTCCGACTGGATCGCGACAACTATACACTATAGGCCTACCGCTGAAGACCCTCCTGGTGGTTTGCGGGACGCGGGGTAGCAGGTGTACACCGATATACACGGTATTGAGATGCTATTGAGATCGTAAGATCAATCGTTTATGCATGTTACTGCAACTGGTACAGATATCTAATGATAAATAATATATCTAATACATATAATATTGTTGTCTTTATTAAAATGCTAATCAAAAAACTACTATATTGATTACACACACTCGACATAAACTTAATTAATTGTATATTATTCAAAATCTTTAGTTTGGTAATGGTGTAATACATATATACATGTTTCTGCCCCCTGGGAGGAGGGAAGGAACATGTGTATGTGTATTTAGTGGTCTGAAATTTTTTGTCTAATCTAACTAGGCAAAAAAAGAAAAAAAAAGGTCCCTTACAGAACCTATGTACCTATGTGTGTTGTGCATGTGTGTATAATTCAGTGTCATGTATGGCTGTGAAAGCTAGTGAATGTAGAGTCACTGTATCGCGCGAACGGCTGCTTGACTCAAGGGCTCCATGCCGATGGATCGGACCTAGGCTTGAGTTGCCGCAGAGGACGGCGGTCGTGGCGGGTAATTTCATCTTGATAAAATAATCTCACATGGAGCATTCACTAAAATAAAACCGCGTATGCCCATACGTCAAACGTCTGTTGCTGCTCGCAGCCGGCAGGTGTAACACTCACAATTTGTGCCACACTTAAGCGTCTCGCTTTCCAGGATCAGGCGATGTATATTCAATAATCAAGTAGGGTAGGGTATGTGTACCTGACTGCGTCGCGACTATCATATACATGGTGATGGAACCCGTTATATTCGGTTGCCGATGCCTGATCTGTCGATGGTCACCGTTGTTATTAGATTATACTGGGCTTCAAACACATCTTTAACACTTTGGCGTTTCTACTATAAAAAAGGCAGATATAGTGCAAGGAACACTGAATGGTCGCCAACTATAACTCGTGTTAATTTTGAAAGCATTTTCAGCACTCTGTATATTTTATCATATTTTTTTCTATTATCCTGTCTTATGATTTATATTTACATCATACAAATAAATAAAATTCAAGTGTCTGTTTATAATGTCAAAATAACAGCTTTTTAATAAATGCATATGAAAGTATGAAACAATATTAATTATCTGTTTGACTGGCTGTCTGTTTCGGATAATCTCCGTAAGGGTTGGACCGATTTTGACGGGATTTTGTATGGAGTAACTTAGGCTACTTTTATTTTAGTGTTCCGCAGAAATAAAAGTAATCCGGAAAAAGCCACGTTTTGGAGCGCTTAAGTGGCTTACGCTGTTTAAATCATAAAAGATATATCAAATTAATGTTGTAAATAATTGTAGATCTTAAAGAGCATATCTATCTCCTAAAGATATACCACAACAAGCAATTATGTCTTTAAAATAACCGGGAGCGAGGGTAGCACGATTCGAACGTGTGCCCGATCGACGGCATTCTGTAATCTATGCGAGCGTAGCCGCGGGCACAGCTAATACACAATACAAAATTGTTCCCGAAGATAAAAAAAGGAAGACACGAGTATCATTTTATTGAAAACAATACATATTATGATATTATTTTCCGTGTTATTTGTTACAAATAGCAAAACTTCAACAATAGTGCTAAGTTCCAGTGAAATATTTTCCTTAAGGTAAAACATTAATGTATGTAGCGTTGGAAGATCACTTTATTTGCAAACTAACTACCTTCACATGAAAAGGAGGGTAATATTTGTTACGTAATAGTAAGTTTGTTCGACAACGATCTGCATATACTGAACAAGCTGTGCCCGCGGCTCCGCTTGCGTGATCTACAGAATACCGTTGACCGAGCGCACACGCGAATCATGCTGCCCCGCTCAAAAGATGGAAGACAAAAAGGCTTATTGTGGGTTATCCTTAGAAGATAGATATATACTAAACTAACTTTTGTTGTAGGTCTTTTTAAGATCAACAATTATGTACCACATTAATTTGATATATCTCTTATGGTTTACTCAGCGTAAGCCATTTATTTATGCGAATTTTTCGAATCGATTAAACATTATCGTCACTGCTTATTTAGCATGTTACTTTATCTTACAAAATATATCCCATAAGCTGGCCAAATAATATAGAATTATAATAAAAAACATTATAATTGGTTATAATTGGTAAAACTAAAATTATGTTTTTTTTAAATTTGATATATCTCTTATGGTTTACTCAACGTAAGTCATTTAAGCGTCCCAAAAGAGTATTTTTTCCGGTTTTACTCATAATTATAGTCACTGCTTATTACTTTATCGTTACTTCATCTAACATAATATTTCCTATAACCTGGCCAGACAACATAGCTGTGAATTAAAAAAAATGTATATCGGATTAGTGGATTCCGCGTGAAAAGAACATAAACGGACAGATAGACTGAGAGACATTAAGTTTTATAATATGTATAGATAACGCGTTTCACTTCACTGACCTTTTATGACCTATATTTATAATGTTACCTACTCACTAAGTTTGCTCTTTCCTCATTGTAAAAAAAAACTCGAGGTTATTTTTGCCATATAAGTCTCGATTATGAAGAGGAATAGAAAGGACTTTTTATTTGCCAAGCAGATGCACCATCTCGTAATATAATAAAAAAGTATAGAAAACGGCGTACCTAAATTTTTTCTCTCTTAGTATTGTAACAAAATTATCTCTTGTTTATAATTTAGGTTAAGGTACGACATATTTATTAAAACAATTAAAACCTTAAAAGACATAAAAAATCTTGGTTTATATATTAATATTTAAATGATATAGACTATTAAAACGTACGGCAATATTATTGTTTACTGCTCACTAAGTATTTTTTTCTACTTTACCTGTATTTTTCAGTAAAATAAATCATACACTAAAAAAAAACGCCGCAATCCAATTGACAATGGCAAAACTTTATACAAGGACAAAACCCTTTGTTACATAGGTAATATAACAAAAAAAAAAACAGTTCAAAAAGTTTAATGAGCTTGGTAAAAGTTTTTTCAACAAAAAGGATATAATTCCCGCTTTGAAAACTTTTTCGAACACCGGCAATCCGTATAATAACGGATATTAATTATTACTCCAATATCTTTGCCAGTTGGGACAGAAAACTGGCCATACAAATTGTTTGTGCCGAGCTCGCACTAACGCACAGCCACAATATATATAGGCACAGAAAGACTACTCCAGCCGACCTTGAATTTAATTACCTACGCTCAACTGTAGCGCTAGGATTATTAGTATTTACAACCCTAATAATCTATCTATACTAATATAATAAAGAGAAAAAGCTTTTTGTTTAAACACGCAGTTGTCTGAAACTACCAGACAGATTCGAAAAATTATTTTTGAATATGATAGCCAGATTCACGAGGACTAGTGTTAAATATTGATTTTTGTTAAGTCGGAAGAAATAGCGCACCCCAAGTGCTTTATCCGCGTGCGCTGGCGTAATGGTTAGTGATACGTAAATAAAACGTTCTACAAAAATATTGCTCCTTAATTCATCTAAATAAAGTCCGCGATACCATATGCCTATCTCTTTATACATAAGCCAGAATAAGGTATTTTGGGAAAAAGTTTTATTTAAAATTGCATATTTAACATTAAACATGGCATATTAATCCTTACGAACGAAAGAAATTTATGAATATTAACTTAGCCCTTTATAGCATGTTATTTGGACCAATTGTTTGGGAGATAATGGGTTGTAGTGGTAGTGGTTGTAGGGTTGTAATGGCGCGAACAAGTCGTGTGCGTTGTGACGCATAACCCTGGCCGCCCGATAACAATATTGTCTATACTGAAGTATTATTTCTTCACTAGTAAGTACTAAAAATTACACGTGGGTGAAACCGCGACGCACTACTAGTAATATCATAAATGTGAATAGTTAGGATGTTTGTTACTCAATCACGCAAAAACGGATCAAGACGGTTTTCAATTAAATTTGGCACACAGATAGTTTATAACCTAAAATAACACAGACTTTCGACCGAATTGATCCGACATACTCGTACGTGCGTGTTTATGTATGCGCACGCTGTTACCGCTCCTTGTATGAAGCTGACATTCTGTAAGCATATATTTTGTGGCACAGCTGTACATCAAGTGAAAGTAAGTATTATGAATGTAATCCGAGTGACCGTTATTGAAACAAAATCATCCGTTCGCTTTGCTATTATTAATACCCCACCTGTGCGGTTTGAGAAAGTTTACAGATTAAATAAATCTCATTGTTCCATTCCAGGAAACAACTAACATTGTACTTCATTCTCGGTAAAGAATTCAACGGGAAACATTACCGAGATTCGGTCGAGAGGAACTTTATTAATCAGCTTAGTAATAATTTTCTAATAATCGTCAAAGCTATCATCCTGTCGTGCCAGGGTGCTAGAGATGCGGCAACGCACTAGTTGGGACAAATAAAATAAAATATTTTTCTGTACTTTGTATATACTTCTTTGGCGTAAGCAAACAAAAATAACCTTCCAGCTTCCTAACATGCCAGCGACATGTAATTCTTTGATTTTGCACCACGATAATGCAACCAAGAATTCAACAAATACCATCGTGCAACCACCTCATTCACCATATATGGCTCCAGCCGACTTCCTTCTTTTTCCTACACTCAAATTAACACCTCGTGGCACCCTTTGTCATTCGGTAGAAGACATAAAGGAGAATTCGCGACGAGTACTAAACTCAATTCCGAAAAAAGCGTTTAAAATATGTTTTAATGATTGGATTATTCATTGGCTTAAGTGTTTCGTTTCTGAAGGATTCCTACTTTGAAGGCGATAAAATAAATTTTGATGAATAACATTTTGTGTATTATTGATCTTTTCCTGGTACTTTTTTGACAGAGTAGTATCATACTACACTATACATATGTATACCAATATTAAAGGAAATAGTGCGAATTTTGTGACTTGGTGTGTATGTGGAGGGTAATCTCTGGAACCAGTGCACCTATTTGAAAAATTCGCACTACGAAATTGACGCTACGACTGTATAAAGCGGAGCAGTAAACGTGAACGTCAAATAATCTGGCAAGCTATAGTCAAGAACGGAAAGTGAGAACAACGATAGGCTACACTAGTCCGTTCAAGTGTTGATTGGTTGAAACCGTGGACCACATCTGTTAATTTTATAGTGTCCGAATTTTTACCATAGTTACCAGTTAGTGTCTACCATATTTTACGTAATCCTTCGAAGATAACGATTACTTACCATACAAGACATAAAATACCAAACATTAAACAAAAAAGTTACATACAACTCGACGCAAATGGCGCGGAAAAATATTTAGATTGTTTGTGTCCTCCAAGTACTGGATACGATTATCTCTGATTCACGTACGTCAGTCCGCGTTCACATGTCGCAACATAACATAATGACGTCGCCGAACGGGGCCAACAGGAAACTTTGAAATCGACACCTACACGAATTAGTGAATAACAAATTTATCTATTTAATAAAGAGACGTAGGGCACAGATAAATCTTTTTCTCTCTACTTGCGGCAGCCCGATTGGTGAAATACCTCCACTCTACAGAAGCTCGCAACCAAATAAAGTGTTTTGTATTCCTGTGCTGAGTTATCAGAACTCCTTGAGGAAGAGGGGGTTCAAGGTTGTGATAGTAGACCCATCAGGCGGGTCTTAAGTTTGTTTGCCACCTTAGTTGTATAAAAAAGCGTCAACAGCTCACATATTGCACATTAGTTCTTTTGTATCAAATAATTCATATATGCGAACCTATTACGGGCGTTCACTACATTTACAATGATATAAATAATAATTGAAATCTAGCAACACAACATCGTAGCGAAAATATTATTAACTAACTATGCCCGCGGCTCTGCTCGCGTGAACTACAGAATGCCGTCGCGGTCGAGGCAAATGTGCTAATCGTGTTGCTTCCGCTCCAACCGAAGGCGATCGCTCGCCAGTTATTTTAAAGACAAAAATGCTTATTATGATTGACCTTTAGATGAAACGCAAATGCTATCGGTGACTTTTTTTAGGTCTTTTTAATATCTAAAATTATCTAGTAAATTAAATTGCTATATCTGTTAGGATTTATTTACTCGGCGTAAGCCATTTAAGCCCCATTTTTTCGGAATTGATTCACCATTATCGTCACTGCTTATTTCGTATGTTGCTTTATCTAACAAAATATGTCCTATAAACTGACCAGATAACATAGCTATGAATTAATAAAACATGAAAATCAAATAAGTTGTTTTCGCGTGAAAAGAACATGAACGAAAAGAGAGACGTTAAGTTTTATATGTGTAGATAATCAGCGCCGGTTCCAGTCTTTTAATGAAGGCTTTTTTTTTTTTTTTTTCGAACTGACTATACTGTTAGCCTTAGGGGCTCTGGAGCCTTTGCGGCTTTTACAGCTTCACCGGGCTTGGGGGCGAGCGCGGAAGGCACTCAGCCGCGAAAGCTAGGCAACAAGCTCCAAGGGTGCCAAAGTGGCCGAACCTCGGCTTGGGCTGTTGCCGATTATGCGAAAAAGTCGCGATCTGACTAAATCCCTATCCATAGAAATTCGAGCTAACTAACTGTACAAATATACATGTTCCTGCCTTCTGGGAGGAAGGAAGGAACATGTGTATATGTATTTAGTGATTTGGTTTTTAATGAAGGTAGAGAGAGATTGTCATTCGGCATCGTTTGGTCGACGCTTTCACACCCCAAATTGTATATTTTTCGCTCAGAATTGTTTTTCGCATTTGGCATTTTGGCGTCCCTTGCCACCTGGCGCCTAGAGCGACCGCACCTCTCACTCTGCCCTAGGGCCCCTGCAGTTAATAATAATAAAATAATAAGAAGTACATATTACTATATTTTATGAAATAGGTATCATCTATATCTTCTATACATAATATAACAACGTCTCACTGTCTGTCTGTCTGTTTATTTTCTTTTCACGCGAATATCACTTATCCGATTTACATGATTCTTATTTTAATTCATAGCTATGTTATCTGGCCAAGTTATAGGATATATTTTGTAAGATAAAGTAACATATGAAATAAGCAATGACGATAATGATGTATCAATTCAAAAAAAAGACGTATTTGGGGCGCGTAAATGTCTTACGCTGAGTAAACAATACGAGATATGTTATACATAATTGTAGATCTAAAAAGACCTACAAAAAAGTCAGCGATATCATAGATTTTTTTTTTTCTAAAAATCACCCACAATAAGCATTTTCTCTTCAGTTTTTGAGCGGGGGCAAAACTATTCGCGCGTGCGCTCGACTGACGGCGTTCTGTAAACCACACGAGCGGGGCCGCGGGCACAGCTAGTAATGTATCAGTATATGTAATTTGAATAACAGAAATTAAACCAAATTAATAAAAATTGTAAGATTAAAGTAATATTTTATTAAAGATTGGGAGTTTTTATTGATGATTAAGAAAAACAACAAGAGAGAGAGAGAGACTAGCGATTCTGAATTTAATAAACTATAATTATTGAGGAATGTTATAGACTATATAACTTCACGCTACGTACCTAAGGAGCGGAGCAGTGTCCATGAACGTCATGTAACCTGTTAAGCTTTAGGCAAGTATAGGAAGTTAGAACAACGGTATAAATTTTAGTTAGTTAAAGTTGCGTCCAATAGATTTAAGATGTTTTTTTTTAATAGTAACTAGGCGTACTGGTTACACTGTCCCTAATGGTAAGCACAATACAATCCAAACACAACGGCGACTACGGAGAGATCGGAAATTCATCAGCGGTCGCCGCTGTCCAGCGGCCTGCATATAGATCGTGATATCTCTACACGTTACGCTTGAAGGACCCGATGTCGTAAGGAGGGAATACATTGACCAGGAACTGATTCCATTGTTTCACGGTACGACAAAAAAAATACATAGAGAACTTTTTAGTTTGTGCCGAGATGGAGGTTACTGTAAAACTAACTTCGAAGCCCAGCACGTGTAATTCTGTTGTGGAAAGGAGAGAAAGGAATTAAGGTGGAACCAAAGGGCACAGCTAGCGTTTAAATAAAATAAAAAAAATCAACTCACTGTGACCAATATTCTTCCCAGTTTTTCTCCTTGGTTGAACCGTGACCTCTAGGCAATGTCGCGTTCTTATTCCTTCCGTTCAGAGAGGCCGTTGAACCTCTCTTATCCCCCATGCTCAACATGGTCATGGTGTGCCTCTGACCAGGCTCCGAACGGAACGATTGGAACGACCCTTGCGATCCCATCTCGTCAGATTTTAAGCTCGACTGTGATCCTCGGTTTTGACTGTTAACAGTCGGCTGGCTGTACTCGACGGTACGATAGTCGTCGCTTGAATAATTCATAGTATTCGTATAATCGCTGTTATATCTAGTAACAGGCGGTTTCGGTGGATACCCTCGGCGGTATTCCATATCTACGTAGTTGAAAGAAGATGTCCGCTTCATTTTCGGCGACTCCTGAACGTTCGTCAGCGAGGGCATCTTGGATTCCTTCTCGAGATCGATCTCGTGTTCGATTTGTGTCTGGACGTTCGCTAACATCTCCTCCAGGTCGCCCAAATCCGGAGATATGTTTATCATTTTCATTCGACGCATTTTTTTACACACTTAATGGAATGTTTTGTTATGTATCACATAAAAATCACAGATTCACTAAATTGTTTTAAAGGTCCGACGTGTACCAAATAATACCTTCGTGCTGATGATTATGTAAAAATGAACACTGAAAATAGTTAAATATGAGTGACGTCGAAAGAAGGCTTAAAGTTTATAAAAAAAAAGTGAAGCAACGGCAACATGCGCAAGCGCCGATGGTCCGCGCGCGACTGACTCGGTGACACACATTATCAGGGCCGGAGAGGGATGTTCGTTCGGGTGACCAGTCTGCTCGGATAAACGTGGGACGCTTCATTAAGTATTTACTGTGCTTTTTTAAAGTGTCATGTATTTTTTAATTATTTGGGGTTGCACCACTTTTGAGCCGTTTAGTAGAGAGTAAAATTGAGGGAGCTGTGCGTGCATCATGTGACGCAAGTGCGACATGACTAATTTATTCATCAATTATAAATTCAATTTTATTTTCACTTATTTATAATATACACATTTATATATTCGTTTTTTTTTAATTATGTAAAAGTCAGTAAAATGAATTTACATTATAATAATTAATGGATAACTTTATCATGTTGTTGGCACGCAGGTTAAAAAGTTTCAAATTATTTTTGTATTGTTAATATAACTATCTACATACAACTTTTTTTTAAATTCATTATGGGTTAACGTAAGCTACCCTTGATCTTAAGAGATTGGAGAAGAACACACCTATAGGAATTCTACACTTCTCTAAACGAATATTTGATAATATTGTACACTAGCTAACTCACTGTACGATTTGAAATCAAGTTAATACATTTTTATATAAATTCGAATCTATATCCCGCTGGTCTAAACCATTCGACTACAATAAGGACATGGATTTCCCGGAACAATAACAACTAAGTTAAGATTTGCTTTGAATATAAAAAGATTAAAATGCTTTATGGCAAAGAAAATAAGGTAATATAATAATAATAATAAAAACAATAAAAGACAATCTTAAAGGTATTGTAAGAATATATTTAATAATGAAACCGGTATTTTAATATAATTGTTTCGTACTATTTCATTGGAAGTAATCAATTAGTCGTAACAAGACGTATGACCTTTTTGTTAATTAGTTAGAAACTAGAAATAATGATTTCTTGTTAACGCAAACATCACTTGCAATGTTTGGAAATTAATTAAATTTTATGATAATTATAGTTGAGTCAAAATAGAACGTAATCCATTATGTTTAATAGGTACGATGTGCATTGCCATTACGTTTAAAATATAATTTGCATTTAAGGTTAGAATGTTAGAATTCGAAGGTTTTCTAAATTGAAAGCAAACGGGCTCCCGGGAATTATGAACGAAATACTAGAAATAACATGCGCCAACCATTTGCCAGGTGCGGCCATCATACACCAACTGTAACACCTGCCATAGAGCTACACTTATAGTCGTATTTCGTTCCAGAATGTATGTATGTATCTATGCATATGCAGGAATCACGAAAGGCAGTGGGAATTTGTACCCGATTGAATCACGACCACTATGCACGTGTATATAACCAGTTGCCGAAAGGCCGGCGATGGAAAGGTAACCTTACGATGGACGTCGTTGTTCTTGAATTATACGGTGTATACCATCACGCCATTACATTGCCTTTTTACTATAAGTTTACAACTAAAAACACGCTTTAATTACGCACTAAAAAATATAAAAGTTTTCAGTCTCTAACTTTTTACCAAGCCCAATTTATTATTTAACTTGTCAAAACAAATCATATGAACCTAAACTGGAGGGATTTGGTAGTAACCACTGAAGAATTCCACTATCCACTTCCTGGTTCCATCACCAGACCCTCGTTACCAAGCCCAATCTATTGGACTTTTCAAACAAATCGTATGAACCGAAACTCGAGGGGTTTACTAGTAGCCACTTATGTGTTCCACTATCCAGACTCCATGAACAGATCAGCTCCAAGATACCAAATTATAGTACATAACTACATATATATTAGTATACAAAGTTTCATTTCGATACAATAATTAGAACTAAGTTAAAATTGACTTCCAAGATTTCATTACATTGTTCTTTGTTCCTCAAAAAATCTGTGTTATTCCCAGTAAAGACGCATATCCGAAGAAACTGACTGTCACACGATTCATCCGTTATCTATCTCATGACAAACGATAACGGATACAAGGCAGATAAATTTATCTAAAAACTGAAACGATTTTAAACTTTACAGACTTTGAAATAAGGAGTATATTATTTTCGAGAGCACGTGACGAACGTGTTTGATTTCGCTTTGCAGACGTAGTAGTTATATGGTTCGATTAAATAATAACTTCAATTTGAACTATTATATACTACCCACATTAAAAGTTACTGAGTACACCTAATAATATACTGTCACGTCAAAACCGGGGAATGAATAAACTCTTGATAAGTAGTAGTACGTAATACATCAACGAAATAAGAGTATTAAATTGAACACGGAGCAAACGTTTGTATGTGTGTTAATTGGCAAAGATTTGTTTTAACGTGTCACTTTAATTGTGCCCAATGAAGAAAACATTATGCGGCCCGCATATGCGAAACGTTTTAATAATAATTGTATGTGATTTTATAGTACTATTCCTTGTCTCATACTTTTTAATTTTACTTTTGGAACTTTTTTTTTTGTTTATAGTAGTAGAAGAAAGTGACGTCACTATGACTGATTGTGAGTCGCCACTGTCGTGCCGGCCTGCGTAAGTAGAAACTGGATATGCACCGGCTGATTCCGAAACGAGTCGCGCATATGCGAATCACTATGATGGACTTTCCACAATATGCATGGTTTTCGCGACCAAGGCTGCTTGTAGAAGTATAATTAATATGAAGCGAGGGTAAAAAAAGTTTTGACAGATAAAGTTTTCATAGTAATACTTATGAATCGACTTGTTTGTAGAAATACTGTATCAAGATTATCAAGAAGTTTTTGAGGAAGCTTAAGACGGAAAACGATAAAATGCCCTAAATATCAGTTTGGTAGGTATATATGATACAGAATTCCATATATATAGTCAAGTCAATCAATGACGTCATCGAATATTAATCATCATCATCGACATCTATGACAGAACTGTCATTAAATTTCAAATGAAGGGATTCCATTCTAAAAACCTATGACTCAAAACGATGACTATCTATTCCGCTAGATAAGCAATTTGGAACTAAAACTTGACTAGAGTGCAGGTCGCTGGTGACTTCGATTTTAAAAACATAATTCTACTGAAGTGTAGCGAGATAGATACAATGAGATGTCTGTATTACAAAATAATAGCTATGCCCGTGGCTCCGCTCGTATGGACTTCAGAATGCTGTCGGCCGAACGTACACGCGAATTGTGCGGCCTCAAAACTGCTTATTATGGGTGATCCTTAAAAGATAGACGTATACTATCAATGATTTTTTGTAGGACATTTTAAGAGCTACAGTTATATAGTTCATTAAATTGATAAATCTCTTATGGTTTACTCAGCATAAGCCGTTTAATCGCTCCAAAAACGTATTTTTTCCGAATTGATTCACCATTATAGTCACTGCTTAAATAATATATTACTTTATGTAAAAAATAAAAATCCTATGACCGGACCAGATAACATATCTGGACTGGTAGTTCTAGAAATTAGCGCGTTCATACAAACAACAAACTCTTGAGCTTTATAATAATAGTACATATACTGCGGATTTTCGTTGTAACGACGATGAAGGGACCACTATTATTTCGTTGCTATATCCAGCAATATTCTTTTCCTTTAAAAATATACGTTAAATTCAAGGGACTAAATGTTACGTCGCAAGTAATAGATAAGTAATAATCGACTAAAATTAATATTCATATTTAATTAGGTGAATAATATTCGTATACATATGCGGTACAATTATTTATTTTCATGAAATACATAATATATCAATGACGGAAATGTGGCAACTGGCGATAAGAGGCACCAAGCGGCCATACAATGCGTTTTTCATGCGAACAATGATCTCTATATAAAAATAATTTACTAAATTATAATAATTTTGCGACTGATATAAAAAAAAACAAATTAAACCCTACAACTGCGTAATACGTCGTATATTTAATTTATATTTAAAATTAGCTGGCCCGGCAGACGTTCTGCCCTTTGCGATAGTCAATAACTCGATCAAAGCGCCACCTATATCGACGTTTTATACCTTTTTCTAGGACCGTAACAAACAAAAAAAAACACATCCATCGTTCAAATCGTGAGCTATAGTTTTGAGTTCATAAAAACCTTACACAAAAAAGGAATTTTAGTTTTTACAATTTTTTTTAATTTTCCAGGTAACTTTTCTTTTCCTAATACTTTATTCGAACTATTACTAACATTTAAAAAAAGATATATCCAAATCGGTCCAGACGTTTTCTAGAGATGCGAATATCAACGAACAACATTTTATTATATAATAGCTGTGCCCGCGGTTCCGCTCGTGTGTATTACAGAATGCTATCTATTCTTATTATAGGTGACCCTTACAAGATAGATATATGCTATCGCAGAATTTATTGTAGGTCTTTTTAAGATCTACAAATATATAGTACATTACTTTGATATATCTCTTATGGTTTACTTAGCGTTAGCCATTTAATCGCCCCAAAAACGCTTTATCTACGAATTGATTCACCATTATCGTCACTGCTTATTTCATATGTTACTTTATGTAACAAAATATATCCTATAACCTGACGAGGTAAGATTGCTATAAATTAACATAAAAACCATATAAATCGGATAAGTGGTTTTCGCGTGAAAAGAACAGACTGACAGACAGAGAGACGTTGAGTTTAGAATATTTTCTTTTTCAAATATCTACTCGAAATTGTAAAATTTATACTAATATATAATATAATCATATAATAAAGCGGAAGAAATTTTTGTTTGTTCAAACACGCTAATCTCTCAAATTACCAGTCGGATTCGAAAAAATTCTCCTTATATATGATAGACAGTATTCACGAGGAATAATATAGGCAATCTAGCATTAGGCTACACCTCTCAGCTAGCCTTAAATATTGATTTTTGTTAGGTAACTCATAATTAACAAAGCACCCTAACTGCTTTATCCGCGTGCGCTGGCGTAATGGTTAGTGATACGTTAATACAATGTTCTACAAAAATATTGTTCCTTAACACATCTAAAAAAAGTTCGCGATATATGCCTGTCTCTTATAAGGATTTCGTGACAGTTTTATTGAAAATTAAAAAGTGTTTTATGAGCATTATTATTAGGTATGGCATATTAATCCTTACGAACAAAAGTTTCTTTATCATCAAGACAATTTTATGTAGTTAAACTTTGTCCTTTATAGCATGTTATTTGAATGAATAGTTTGACAGATAATGTAAAATTAAAATAATTCAACACTCGGTTCGGGTATATGACTATAGGTGGTAGTAGCGCGAACGAGCCGTGTGAGTAGAGACGCATAACCCTGACCGCCTGTTAAAAATATTGTACTATGTAAAACAACCAATAATATCGTAACATTGTATGTCTATACTGAAGTATTATAAATCATCAATCAGCGATATCTTTTAAAATACACGCGGGTGAAACCACGGGTCACAGCTAGTTATTACATAATTAGAAAAAAAAAAGAGTTTTCTACTTAAGTATAACATTTCACTTGCCAAAGTTTTAGGATTCATTGATTAGATACTTCTAAAAGTATTAGTAAAATGGAATTTTTTGTTTGTTTGAACGCGTTAAACTCTGGAACCACCAGTCAGATCTGAAAAATTAATTAATATTTTATTATAACCTATTTTTGAGGCTACATAACTTCACGCTACGACCATAAGGAGCTGAGCAGTACCCATGACCGTTAAGTAATGTGGCAACCTGGCGGTGCGGTGGAGATTTAGTGGGATGAATTTAACACGGGTAAAACCGTGAACTTATATTTGCGAGTCAAACTTTCGCGCCATATTGATAGTTTAAACCGATCGTTATTTTATATTAATGCAACCAACTCACTCACACCCAAGTAACAATCTTCTGTATAATCGTCTCAGTGATACGTTAGACTTCCGAGAGATTCCAATTACTTTTCCAAACATTTAATTGGACAAACGAGAATTTTAAACTCTTCCTGGATTAATCAATTTCTTAAGAAATGGACAAATAACACCTGCTTATAGTTTTGTTGTAAAATAGCCTCTATCACGGTGGGTCATTGGTCAGAGAGGATCGAAAGATATTACGTAACATCTGTAGCGTAACCGACTGCTTTGTAATGCATTGGAGCGAAACCCTTCTGGTGGTACAAGTTATAAAAACAGCACAGCAAGTCGGTTCATATTCCCGCCACGAATAACTTCTTTTAAAGTTTTTCTGGTCTAATCAAAGCTCGGCACTTTTATCTGGCTAATGCCCGTATGGCTAGCTACCACCTTGAAGTTGAAAATCTTTCGGCAAGCAATTATAGGTTTGTTTCGACATAAATTTAAATATATGTGTTTTGGCAGCTGCATTTGAGAGCCAATGCTCCAACTATTAATAAGTTTACCGTGTTACCATCTTAGGTCATATCGTCACTTAACATCAGTTGTGGTATCCAATATACAAAAAATTAAAGACAATTTCCAAGTGTCAATAAGAGATAAACACTAAAAGGTGGGGCACAGAGAAATTTCTTTTGAGATTTCCCTCGACTTGGGGCAGTCCGTCTGGTGGAATACCTCCACTGTAGATAAGATCGCAGCCAAATAATCTGGTGTTGTGTTCATGCGACGAGTAGGGTTTCCAGAGCTCTTTGGCGTGAGGAGTTCAAGGTCAGTAACGCGATAGTGATACACGCGTCCATAGGCTACGGTAGCCGCTTATCATCAGGCGGGCCGAATGCTTGTTTACCATCTTTATTGTATAAAAAAACGAATATGATGATCAAATATACTTCTATTCAATTAGTTTGCGTTAATTACAAATGAAAAATTAATTAAAACGAAGCCATATGAAATAATTTTTAATATCGGATCAATAATTCCAGGGTTTACCGCTGACACCTTTAAACCTTGATAAAATTAGTATATCTATATAGATAAGGATATTAGGCGCTTATGACTTGAATAACAGCCTAAGCTATGTAGTTTTTCTCACAGTACAACCACAGCCGAACGAATGGTCACGGTATGCATCTCCGATTGCTACGACGCGCCGCGAGCTATCACGTCGCGGGAACAAGGACCTAATAAATGCTACGAACGAAACAATAGTTATGACAAAGAAATCATATAGAAATATATATTTAGAATGAAGACTAGCTAACCGGTGCAAATATTTCGCAAAATGTAAACAATGTAAAACTCTCATGTTAGTTAAACAGATTGTTAATAGAGGGCGACTCCTTGAATATATTTTCATTAGAATCAACAGATGGCATTCCCAACGTAAAAGTTTTTGAATCATTTTTTAACGAAAACATTAATTTATAAACTATATCTCTTTGTTTGAATTATTAAATTTGATGAAGAATTAACGAAGATATGACGTTCCCAAAAAATACCTTTGAGCAATAATATGAAATATGATAAATCGAATATTAATAATACATTAAAATGTTTTAATTTAATTGAAATCTAAAGAAGAACCTTTTTTTCTGTCTAACTACACTGTTAGCCATAAGGGCCCTGAAGCCAGAAGGCTTTTACAGCTTCACCGAGCTTGGGGGCGAGCGCTGAAGGCAATCAACCGCGAAAGCATGGCAATAAGCTCCAAGTGTGCCATCGGCTCGGACTGTTGCCGTAGTTGCAAATAAGTCGCGAACTGGCTAATTCTCTATTCATAATTCAATCTAAATCAACTATATACGTGCAACAAGGAGAAGGGCTCCCTGACGTTTCGCCTGGTGCAGGTGCTATCCGGCCACGGGTGTTTTGGCTGGTACCTGCACCGGATTGCCTGCAGGGAGCCGATCACCGCGTGCTATGAATGAGGTGCTGTCGAAGACACGGCGCAGCTAGGGTTATACCGAACTGTCTCGAATTAACGCCGGGGCGACGCGGTAGATGCTACCAGCATCGCGTGTCACCCCACTACGGCGGCGGATGGTACACCGTGGAGTTTTAATGAGTAGGAGTTTCACATAACCACTTGCTCTCCTGAGCGGGTGTGTATCCATGAAGGGTTTCTTCACGTCAAAACAATAAATAAAAAGAAACGTTGGCTGCCTTGATATCGTCATTGGGGTTGGTGATATTCCGCGGTCGGCGTTTTGCCTTCGGGGCGTTTAAGACTGAGGTGTAATTTGCGGCGGCTACCACCACTATCGGGTTCGGGTGATTAGATGTTGTGTCGAAATAGGTTCGCAAGAGGAATTTAACATTTGATCCGATCTAATAAAAACAATTGAATCCTTCAGAGCAACGTTTAAAAACTTTTGTTACAGAAACAGATTTGTAGCTCAGCGTGACCATTAAAGCGAGAAAATATTTTCATTACCCTCTTCAATTACAGTTTTTCCTTGTTCGTGTTCTCCTTAGTATGTATTGTAAATATTATTTTATCTATTAACTATTTATTTATTTTTATTGGTATCCGTGACATCGGTTTAGTGAGCCCAGAATACCAGCGCTACACTGAACTGTACATTGTAACCCAGTTGCTTAGGTAAGGAATTTTCTTCTGTCAGTTATTATTTTCGCAAATCATAACATTAATATAACAACCATAAATTTTACAGGATGTCATTAAAAATATGTTTTTTTAAAACCAAAAATGAAATTTAATTAAAATAAACAAACATATTATCACTAAAATTACTCGTAGATTAACAGTAAAAATCCATAATTGGCAATGGACCGTAAAAACGAGAAGTTAAGTAAGATTAACGCAATCCATAAATATTGTTTAATTTCCCTATCGCACCGAATACGGACGTCCGATCATTACCACCGCCAACGCGTGACTGCACTGACGCAATACGCAATCGATTTCAAAAGGAAAATTTGATCTACCCACATTGAGTAAATAAAATTTAAGAGCGATTTAGCACTTTGCGTGTTTATTTATTAGTCATGATTTTTTTATTGTTGTGTTTAGCTTTTTGAGCACGTCGAATTTGATTATTTACCGTATAAGGGCTGACCTTTATTTTTCATATATTGATATTTAACAAACTATTGTAGCCCTCTTCAAGCCCTCGGCTTATACGGCAACAATTATACAAGAATATTTTTGTACGTAGTATTTTTTTTATTGAAATTCTGAAAATGTCTCCGTCTTAAATTTCCATACATATGTTTTTCATATTAAGAACAGTATAAACTGGAGTAAATTATGTTATTATGGATAGTAAATTTCAATTTTGGCTACGATTTTCCACGTTATTGTTTTCATTACGAAATAACTAGCCCTATAATATATAGTGAAAACAATCTGAATTTATGTACCGCTTTCTTATAAAGTAAAACTTCAAATTTCAAGGAATACTACTACAGTTGCTCATACTCTTTTATAATGTAACTAGCCGTGCCCCACGGTTTCACCCATGTTAAATTAATTCGACAAACTCTTCATCACGCCGCTGCCAACACACCCGTGTAGCCTTAACGCTGTTCCACTTCCCATACTTGCCTACAGCTTGCTAAATTGCTTGATGTTAGCTTACGCTTGACGCTTTGTTTAGGGCCGTAGCGTGAAGTTATATAGCCTTATACTATTCCTCATGAATCTCGCTATCATATACAAAAAGAAATTCGACTAGTAGTTCTAGAGATTAGCGCGTTTAAACAATCAAATAAATCTTCAGCATTATTATATTAGTATAGAAGATTTTAAACGTGATTTAACTTGTTATTGGCTAACATGTTCATTTGCTGTTTATATACACATAGTAAATTAAGCTGCTAGTCATATTTATTTCAAACTTTCGTGTCTATGCTGTTGAACGTTGACGAGTTCTCTCGACGAAAGCCAACCCTGGATGCAGCAGCCAGGATATGGTGCAATTTAAAACTGGCAATCAATATTAAATATGTTTCCAAATTTCGTGTCGTACCTGTTGACTGTTAAGGAATTCTTATGTCTGGAGCCATTACTGAATGTGTAATCAGGTCACGCTTACAATCGAAATCTATTATCATCGGAACTGAAGCAGACACTGGGACAGGTGAAACTAAATAAAAGCGTGTAATAAACAGGCTTTATCAATCTATGGACGTTTATGTACAAATGGCAATTGTAAGTTGAATATTTCTATATGGCTGCGGTTTGCAACCGTACACCTTGGCGCTCTTGCCTTTGATAAAGACCTAGAAATTCGATCATGTCGTGCGGACAACTCGATTTCTAATGATTATATATTAAGCAAGATTATATACTAGCTGTGCCGCTTCGCTCGCGTGGTCTATAGAATGCTGTCGGTCGAGCGCACGTGCGAATTGTGCTGCCCCAAAAATGCTCATTGTGGGTGGTCCTTACAAGATAGACATATGTTATCGCTAACTTTTCTGTAGGTCTTGTGGTGTAACCTGGCCAGATAACATAGCTATAAATTAAAGGAAAAACCATGTAAATCGGATAAGTGGTTTTCGCCTGAAAAGAACATTAACGGACAAAGAGACAGACATTGAGTTTTATAATATGTATAGAAGATTACGAACTAAACAGTTTTGACTTATTACAGTTTACAAAGCTTCATTACCTTCGAGAAACCTCTCTATTTGTACATCTATATGGGCCATCTTCACAATTACCTAATTTGTACAAATTACAAACAGCTGGGGCCCTTTAATTCCTAATGGAAATTTCCTCGCAAACTTATGCAAAGGACAGCAAGAACCTTGCATGATAAGTACGAAAGAGACACACGCGACATAGACGTGCGTTTCAAATCGTAAATTTACGAAAATAGGAAAGTTTCGCATAATTCGGTCAGTGCGTTATTAATTGTTTTTTTTTCCTTTTTCCTAAGGGTAACTGTCATTTTTATGGAGATTTAGATATCCCTTTTCCACTTCTTTGATTTTTTTAAACTAAAATAAAGATCATCAAAGATCAAACAAATAATTATTATTATTAAATTAGAGAATTTTTACCTATATAAATGTAATCTCTAAAAAAGGTTAAATTTCACCATAAAACCTAAACTGGGTTTAAAAACTTCTCCGTCAATTTTTCGTCACAATTTTATATAGTATATTTATACATTTCACAGTAATTAGTGTACCGTGGGAACATGTCCTCCGGCTGGGTACCGTTAAGACCCCACAGTACACGCGTACGCTCTCTACTATTTTAGCTTCACGCATTAAATGATCGCGGCGAGGCAGAGTCGGTGATAAGAAAAGATTGTGTTTACTTATGTACATGCAAGTATGCAGTTATATTTATTTGTCGTTACAAAACAAAAATAACTCTTTTTTTTTGTTTTTTTGATGTATTGTTGTGTGTAATGGTTTGGCGTTGTGGCCACAATCTCACCTGACCTTAAGTGACGACGTGAACCAAGAATGGTAGCAAGCTAAGCCTAGTGGTATACTGACTCTCAAGTGCAGCTGCCGGAACACACCTATAGGTGCTTGGAGACAGATTTTCAACTTGAGGTGGTAGCTTACCAGGCGGGCATTAGATAATGCCCTACAACCATGCTATGGTTTCATTACGATGTTTTCCTTCATCGGAAGGTGAGGCTCGTTTTAGGCATTATAATAATGAAAATTAATTATACAATTTACTTTTTTCCCTTAGTCGCCTTTTACGACACTCAAGGAATGAGATGAAGTATTCTAAACCGGCACATAAACTGCATCTTACATTTTTCAAATTGTTTAATAATTCTTATCATTATTATCATCATGTACCACTTTGCATCACACGATGCCCGTGAAGTAAGTCGGACGAAACCGCACACCCGAACTGCTTTATCCGCGTGCGCTGGCGCATTGGTTAGTGGCATATTAATCCTTACGAACGAAAGTTACTTCATAATCAAGACAATTTTATGTAGATAAACTTTGCCGTCACTTTGGTAAGCTATAAAAAAATATGTAAGCGAGTTCAAATATAGGGGACAACGGTTCAATCACTGTTCTAACCATTCGAACAACCTCATTCATGCCCATGGAAAAAACACTTATAGGAATATTAAAATCAATTGAAGGAATTTATATCACAAATCAATCAGAACGAACAATTGGAATAAATTATACACTGTTGCATTCGTTATCTACCTATATTAATAAAAGAAATGAGATGAATGATGAGTACTTTCAGATACATCATCAAGACTTCGGAACCGTAAGAATGTTTTTTTCCTACTAACTATACTGTAAGCCTTAAGGGCCCAGGAGCTATTAGAGGCTTTGACAGCTTCACCGAGATTAGGCCCTAAAAATGAATATTTGTTTGTTTATATGCATTCCTAAACCACTAATCCCAATGGCAATGAAACTGTACTGAGATATGCGAACACTCGCGAAGGTTCTGTATTAGTACAACCAGTTGGCGCGCGAGTCGTTTCACTTCAGGTCTCATTTTTTGTGGGATGGAATTTTCTAGAACATTCACTTTGATACCAGTGGAACGTAGATATTAACTACACAGGTATAATCGAAGCGACAAAAATCTAAACCACGTTCAGTTACCAATCGTCAACTATTCGAACAGTGTATAAATCGTGTCCGAGTGAAAAGTAGGTTAGGTAGGTAGGGCACACAGAAATTTCTTTGGAGATTTCTCTCTACTTGGGGCAGCTCGAGTGGTGGAATACCTCCAACCTACAGAAGATAGCAGCCAAATAACCGTGTGTTGTGTTCCTGCGGTGAGTAGGGTTTCCAGAGCTCCTTAGGAAAGGGGGTTCAAGTTCGGCAACGCGCTAATGTACCTATGGTATTAAAAGCGTCTATAGGCTACGGTAGCCGCTTAACATCAGGCGGGTACGCTTGTTAGCCACATTAGTTGTATAAAAATAATTCCTTTTGATTATTTTAAATGATTTTTATTTTTTGTACATTATATTTTTAATCACGTTTCAATATTTAGAATTCAATGGAACATTCCAGATTTGAATGACAGGAAAATTTCTACATAATTCATGATGAATAGACGTGTCTATATAATATGTACTTTATTCTTTTTGAATATGTAGGAATAACACAAACATCCCACCTAGCAGGTTGGGGAGATATTGTGAAATTAATTAATAATTCCGACTATAACCAGTCGACTACTTTTCATCCTAATCGACTGTCGACTCTATCTATAAACTTCCTATGTAACTTCAACGTACGACCCTAAGGAGTGGAGCAGCAAACATGAACGTCAAATAATCTGGCAAGCTGTAGGCAATAACGGGAAGTAAGAACCACGATAAGCTACACGGGTGCATGCATTAGCGGCAGTACAGTGAAGAGTTAATCGAAAAAAATTGCCACCGGTGAAACCGCGGGACACAGCTAGTATGATATTTTTTTTTATCTATATAATAATATTTGATTGTTAGTCCCCTATGCGTTCAATCAAAACATACATAACAATATGTTGATAAAACTCCCTATTTAGATTATACAAACAAAATTAATTATTCCAATCCAAAACAAACACAAATAACGACAAATTACTATTTAACTATTTAATGAATCGTTACTATAATAACAACTAACAACGCGTGTATTATAATTTAATTCTTATGCCACATACACACGAGCGCAAATAGCGCGCGTTAAAATCTAATTTTAAAAGAAAAAATCGCAAGAAACATCTAGTGTTAGCGTGTACGGACACGCGTCGATCGACGTCACTTAGAATCCCTGCAATGAGCTTGAGCTTTCGGTGAAAGAAAACGTGATAAAACCATAAGCGTGGTGGTAGGCTATTTTATCATGCCCGCCTGGTTAGCTACCAACCTCAATTTGAAAATCTTTCGTCAAGCAGTTATAAGTATGTTCCGGCAGCTGCACTTGAGAACAAACTACCCCACTAGGCTCAAAACGATCTTGGAACACATCGTCACATAATATCACGTAAGATTGTAGCCATAACCTAAACGCTAACCCTAAAATTACGTGTCCATGCTTCTTCTATACATATTATAAAACTCATTCTCGTCTGTGCTCTTTTCACGCAAAAACCACTTATTCGATTTACATGTTTTATTCATAGCTATGTTATCTGGCCATGTTATAGGATATACGATGTAAAATAAAGTAATATACGAAATAAGCAGCGACGATAATGGTGAATCAATTCGGAAAAAATACGCATTTGGGGCGCTCAAATGGCTTACGCTAAGGAAACCATACGAGGTATATCAAATTATGTCTACCATCTAAGGACCACCATAAATAAGCATTTTTTCTTTAAAATAACTAGCGGGCGATCGCCATGTGTGGTAGCGGGGGCAGCACGATTCGTGCTTGTGCTCAACTGACGGCATTCTGTAGTCCACGCGCTCGGAGCCGCGGGAGCAGTCATAAATATAATTTCATTATAAACATCGCTAAGTATTGAAGTTATGTTGTGTTTACAAAAGATAGCGTGCAAATAGTTTCATTTTCAAGACAACAAGAACGATGTTACGGGCGGTTTCTTGTCTATTATAAAATTCAAATGTATTGAGTATACCTACTGTTTGTATACTTTTGATTTAAATAAAGTTATCTAGCCGACGGCAAAGTTTATGACGTTGGTACAGGGTAATTAGCTTTTACTTGAAACTGTCTCTCGGGCGGGGCTATGCTGGCCGACCCACTTGTCGAAACAGGGTACCGTCATTCCATTTTTAAAAAAACCTAACATACAAAGCTTTTATTTTTTTTAGTGTTAAGCATCTTGAGACGTCTGGCAGAAGTATCTAAATTTAACAATATTTTTATATTGAAATATTTATAAAATAAAAAATATATTCAGATAATCCATAAATATTATAAAACTTTCAAAGTCTCTCTATCTGTCTGTCCGTTTATTTTCTTTTCACGCGAAAACCACTAATCCGACTTACATGGTTCTTCCTTTAATTCTTAGATATGTTATTTGGCCAGGTTATAGGATATATTTTGTTTCATAAAGTAACATACGGTGAACAATAATGAATCAATACGGAAAAAAGACGCATTTGGGGCGATTAAATGGCTTACGCTGAGTAAACCATAAGAGATATATCAAATTAATATACTACATAATTGTAGATCTTAAAAATACCTATAACATATGCCTATAAAAAATAGCATATGTCTATCTTGTAAGGATTACCCACAATAAGCATATTTGTCCTTAAAATAACCAGTTGGCGCCGCGCCGACGGCATTCTGTAGTCTACGCGAGTGGAGCTGCGGGAATAGCTAGTTATTTATAAAACCTAATAAAATCAAATGTTATTTAACTATTTTACTGTTATGAAATTGTTTAGAGAAACAATATATTTTAATTATGTATTTATTATAAGTTTAAATTTACTGATATTGACGAATAACCTATAAAGCGCTCTCTCTACACACGAAACCCGCCGGCCCGCCGGCACATGTTGGCGGGTTAATCGGCGGCTTCACATCGCTGCAACTTGGAAAAGTTTATCGGCAACATTTTGGTGCCACGATATGAGCAACTTTATCTCCAGTCTTAGTCACATACCAGTGTGGAGATGCCTTGTGTCTTTTGAATCATTTAGTAATTAATGTTCAATATTTAATATTTATTATCGCTTTGTCCGTTCCGAGGACACGAAACTGTTGGGTTAGACCCTTTAGACCAAGTTTATTGAGTCGCCGTTGTTATACTAATAGTAAAAGATTTGAAAGCAGGCGATTGTACAAATATCTATACAATTTGAAACATGGATTTATGGATTTAACCATTAATATTTTTTAAACCTTTACTGCTGAGTGTCTAGCAAGCAAGCCCCCGATACGTCACCGGATAGCCCGCGTCGGTACTAGTCTATAATGGGAGTACAACTTTGTCAGAACGCCGTCTGAAGATTAGGAAACAAAAATGTACAATTAGTGTAAAAAATAACAATTTAATTACAATCTTCCAATATAAGTAAAAGTGTGGAATATTTCACTTAACTCATGCCTTTTGATATTATTTATGAAAAATCATTTAAAAAAAAGAAATTCACTTAAATTCCTAATCGCTAATAGGTATTATGTTCTAGCCATAATGTACCAAACATAATCTCTGATTTTGCCATTTTGAATCCGATATTTAGCTATTTCGTTTATTGCTTTTAGCAATACGTTACTAGAGGGAGAGGAAACGTTAAAAAGGTTTGTCAACAATCGACGATGCGACGTTCACTGCATAAATAAAGCTACAAAACTCGCAACTAATCATAAACTCACACTTAGCCGTTACGTTGGCAATTCATTGTACCTTCTGCAATGCAGAAACTCTGTTATTGGATGTTTTTATAATGCCTATATTTTCAAGCATGAATAATTCATTGTTTTTCTGTTTTAAGAGTGATAGACTTGTTTAAGTTTCGACTACGGAAATACCACTATTCCAGTTCGAAGGGTGTAGTTAACGACACGTTCTGGTATACGAGTCCTTAGAAGCAGCGACTTATTAAGGACTGGCCTCAGAACTGCGATCCTTCTCTAAGGTTGGATAAATAGTTACAAGGGACCGGCTTCCCCTACCAACACGTCATATTAAAGAACTATTTAATATCTTGTGTCGGAGAATCGTATCACTGTGATTATGGAATTCGTGGTAATGACTTAGTAGTCGCACTATTGACTTTACTATTGACCCGCACTATTAGTTAGGCTCGATAGCAACAGACTCTGTGACCGAAAGCACCTTACAAGCAGGCTCGAGCTCACTCGAGCTTTGGGATCGTGCACTGTTCCTGAGTGACGTCGTGCTGGCCATCTCGCTGCATATTACAAAAAGCATCCCTGAGCTATAAGCTATATTGACCAATTGATAGTTAAAACCTGACAATCTTCTAAATTTATCATCTTTCGGATTTGTATGTTCATTTCGTTTTCAAACACAAATCTTTTGGGCATAAGGTATTTTAATGGCTCAGATAGTGGTTACGAATCCCACAAGGACCGTGAGCTTACGGAAAAGGAAAACACATTGTATCAACATCAGACCGTTGTTATGTGTTATTCATTATAGTAATAGGATTTTTTCTAAATCAAGAAAAATCACCAGTTGCTGTCTACTTCTGTTTTTATAGAATATTTGTTTTTAAAACGAATTAATTCCCTAATACTCTCTTCTCCCTTTCATAACAGAACCACACGCGCTGTGCTCCGAAGCCACAGCTTTACGGTAACCTCCATCTCGGCACGAACAAAGAAATTTGCTACGTCTTATCATTGCCGTACTGTGAAGTTTTGAAACTGTCTCCCGGCCAGTGTGTTCCCTCCTTGCTACAACATGGAGACCCTTCAAGCACAACGTGAAGATACACTTAAAAGTAGGCCGACATGACCGCGACGACTGACGATGGATTGTAAATCCCACGGTGGTCGACGATGTTATTGGATTGCACTGCGCTCGCCTGTACAATGACGTCACTTTGAAGGCTACGATAGAAAAAAAAACAGCGAGTAAAACAGGGTGAATTTCTAGTTAATGTAACAATAAACAAGAGCGATCACATTAAAAGAGCTTTACAAAATAACCCTTCTAATTTCCATTATTTTACTTTTTTGTGTAATAAAGTTTTTACTGACGACATAACAATAACCGTCCGAGAATGTCGTACGGGTCTGCGATATGTCCGCCTGTAGAGTTAGTGAAGTACACCCGTTTATAGCAAACAAGGTTAATACGACAGATAAGGTTTTTTATAGTTTTTGGCGAGTTTTAGTCCCTTTTTTAACATAGTATCATTGCAAAGTGACGACATTGTTCTTCTTTTGTATCGTTGTTAAACCTTTGATTTAAAGCCACTTTTACCAGTAGGTTGGCTACTTCTACGGCGTTGTCCGAGCTGGTCATCAGATCACTCGTGCATTTGGAGGGGCGTGACGGACATGTGAGCAAGTGTCACGTGTCGCGTGTCTCTCAGCGATTATGCCCTAACGGCTAAGGTTACTCTTGCAGACGTCGAATTGGGCCTGCAGGACTTTTCCAGTTCATGCCAAGAGGTAGTTCTTCAGCTGCAGCAACGTATTTTGGAGGTGACGCGTGCTTAGTAATCCATAATACAAGGCGATCTTCACTTTCATTACCACTGGATGTTGAGGTGAAAAACAAGAAACTCATTAGGTTTTTCAATCGTCTTTGATGTCTTGAACAAGCTCAAGGGTGCCAAAGTGGCCGAACCTTGGCTTCAGCTGTTACTGTACATACAAATAAGCCGCGTTCTGACTTATACCCTATCTGTAGTAAATTTAATTAAGGGCAGATTTTTCATTTAACAAATAACTTTATTTCGGGAATAATTTTAAAATTTTGTCAGTTTTTCCATACATTATCTGTCAAAATGTCAACATATATACATGTTTCTTCATGCCGGCTTGCAAGTCTCTCTACAGCTGGATGATATACATTAGATGATACCGAAACGTGACAACCCAGTCTGATACAGATATCTTCCCCGCAACTTACTTCATATGTCGCGGGCAAATACTAATATATACATGAAACAGGCCTCGTGGTGCAGTGGTAGAGAAGCTTACTACTGAATCGAGAGGTCGCGGGTTCGATTCCCATACAAGATTGTCTTTTGTGTGATGAGCATAATTTTCAGTTATGTGTCTGACTGTGTACGATAAATATTTATATGTATATACTCTGTATATACTATATAGTACTTATATCAATTATTTAGTTAACAGAATACAAGCCTTGTAAAGTTTGGAGTCAAAAGCCCGCGTGTGTATGTGCCACATACTTGTATATAAACTATACCAACATTATACAGCTAAAGAAATTGTTTCTTTGAACGCGCTAATCTCTGCAACTACCAGTCAGATTAGTTCTTTTTGCATTTCAGGGCACATTTATTAAAGAAGATTTTAAGCCTTTTTTTTCGAACTAACTATTCTGTTAGCCTTAGTTAGGGGCCCTGGAGCCTTAACGGCTTTTATAGCTTCACTGGGCTTGGGAGCAAGCGCTTAAGGCACTCAGCCGCGAAACCAAGGCAACAAGTTCCGAGGGTGCTAAAGTGGCCGGATCTCAGCTCGGATTGTTGCGCGTATGCCAAGAAGTCGCGATCTAATTCCCTATCATTAGATCTAAACTAACTATACATATATACATGTTTCTTCCCCGTGGAAAGGAGGACTAAATTTTTGTTTAAGCTAAATAGGCAAAAAAAGAAAAAATGGTCTCTTACAGAACCTATGTGCCCGAGTGGCGTGCATGTGCAGTGTAATGAGTGTCTGTTGATAGATAGTGAACGCAGTGTCACTGTATCGCGCGAGCGGCTGCTTGGCTCAAGGGCGCCGCGCCATGCCGATGGATCGGACCTAGGCTTGAGTTGCCGCCTTCACACTACAACCCTAAGGAGCGGAGCAGTAACTATGTAACTAACGTAAAGAAAACTGGCAAACCTTATAGATAGGCTACACGGGTGTATTGGGTATAATTTGATACAAATACTATGAATAATAAAGTTATCTGAGACGCTGTTCGAACACTGAGCATTTGAACGGGAAGAAAGCGACTACAAATAACTACCATATTGGTACTTTATTAGCTTTGTCTATATTTAGTGTTTAATGTATGTAATACTACATATATGTAATTGTACATAATATATCCACATTGTAAATATTTTTTCCTTGTCCCCAGTTGTCTGGATAGCAATAGTACTAATAATACCTTCATTTTTTTTATCAAACTGCTAATACTAAGCAACATAGCAAGCCTATGGGTAATATGAAAATTTAACCATCTTTTTTTATCTCGTCACTATACATGATGGTAAGCACAGTGCTATCCAACAACATCTGCGACCACCGAGGGGTTTACAATACATCGTCAGTCGTTCTGTCTAGCCGCGGCCTGTTCAAATGTCTCTTTACATTATGTATAAAGGACCCCATGTTATTGTACGAAGGAGGAAACACAAAGTATGATAACAACCGACCGATATAAAACGTATTAATAATAGTTTACTAGGTACATTGCCGTGATATTGACTGTATACATTAGACAAACCGAGCTTATGCAAACAATGTACATTATAAATGAAGTTATTTATTTTATTTACTTGTAAAATTCCATTAATTATATAATTTTAAAAACATTGATGCAAACACATTTTTGTCGCAAAATAGTTCGCTATCACCCCGCTTGATTTCTGGATATACACCGGCTGATCCCGGAACGTGCCATGTCTAAACGTGATACTACGGTGTGTGTTACAGCTCTCAGATAATTACCCATAACGCGGGTAATTTCAGTCGATTTTTATGATGTCGGGTAATTTACTCGGGTATTTGCATTGATAAAGCGAGTATTTTTGCTGACAATACTGTCACTTCGCATTTGTCTACGGCCCAGGAATTTCACATAGGCAAATTTAAAATGACAGAGATAGCAAAGATGACATTGTTTAGTTGTTTGCATTTTTTTTTTACATCTTGTCGTGGACGTACAAGTATAACTTGTTGATTTCATTAATTAAGTTGAACCGTTTTTTTTAATGTTTTATTTTAGCGATTCTATTCGATTATTCCTTCCACTTTACGAAAATCGAGCGACTCAATAAACGTAAAGTTAAAAACGTTATAAAAGCCAAAAGAATCTCAATGAATACATCGCAGTTGTATCGCACTATTGTTGCGTTATTTTATAATCTTCAGAGTTCAAGCAATGCTTTAACAAAACGCTGCTGACTCTTTTGTTAAAATAGTCCAGGGAGTTTTTGTGGTAACTTAAAAAACAGATCAAGATCCCGCCGAAGAACTCCCTTTCAGGGTTTCATGTTCACCAATCAAACTCTCAATGTCAGATATGATAGTATACTAACAAAACAACAAAAACATATATTGTAAATAATGTTCCTAAGTCAATAACATGAAAAAAACTGTATATTAAAAGAAATATATGCTTCGTAAAAAAAGTAAACTTTTACCCAAGATACAAGCACTATTTAATCAAAACAAAAATACCCTGTATATGGCACTGTTTAAAAATAAAAACTTTTACCCAGGATACTGGGCACTACAAAAAAAAGATTGCCTTCAAACCGTTAATGAAGTTATAATAATCACGTCACGATTGTATCACTTGGCACAGAACCCATTAATACTTAAAAATATGGACACCAAGGAATGCATTGTTCCGATTACACTCACAACAGAACCTTGTCAGCACTGTTACTTATCACAAACATAAAATGATCAAGGGACCCCGGATCGATACGCGTCTACGTGCGCTTGCGGCGTTCGCGCAACTACAGCGGTTTAGGGGAAAATGGTAAACATCGGGTTCGAGAAGGACAGACGTATATACGGTGAATGAGATAGAGATGTATTTGTTTATGCATCGTCGAAGATCGTTTGTAACGTTTCGTGTAGAACAAGTGACGAGTAGACGTGACATAGATTTAAATGTAATAATGGATACCTAGAATTATGTCTCTAAGAGAAATAGCAAGCAGTATTAAATTAAATATGTTTATGTTTGTTTATTTACATATGATCACCATTCTTAATCACAATTTGGTCACAGACACCAGTGTACGTACAAATTAAACTATTCTTAATTATCAAGCTCGAGAGATTGTTTGTTTGTTTGAACACGCTAAACTCTAGAACTACTAGTCAGGTTTGAAAAAAAAAATGTATTTTATAGACTATTTATTGTTGGTTATATATAGGCTACGTGTCACATGACACGCTGACCACTAATAACGGGACACCTGATGTGTAAAGATTAAAAAATAATAATAATAATAATTTTAGTTTATATGTGTAATTAGTAGCAGCAATAAAGGCTTAATAATAAAATATATAGGCTTGATGTTCATGATTACTGCTCCGTTCCTCAAGATCGCAGCGTGAAGTTTTATAGCATATAACCTTACTCAATAAATTGGCTATACAATGAAAAATAACTATTCAGATTTTCAGCTATAAACGCGTCCAGAGAAACAAACAAGATCGTGCATAAGCAGCTATAAATCCACATTATACAAAAGGTAACATCAACCGAGTTCCACTCCGTAATCTAAAACCGGTTCTTCGCAAGCGCGCCAAATTTAAAAGCTTGTCTACCTTTAGACTATTTTGCGTGTTTTTAAACAATGGCTATAAAAATATACATATATATTTTACATATGAAGTATTGAATATTTATATAAATTTATAAATATACAGATTATGTGTTATTATTTATGTTATTATGTGTAATAGTGATGTGTCTTGAACGAGAAGAATAATTATTTCGGCATAAACCAATTCTGGTTTTTGTTACATATCAATGAAATTGTATGTTATGTTCTGTTAAAATGATTAAAAAAACATTCAAAAATGCGCGGAATTAACTGCTCATACCTGACAAACTTGAATATACACCTCACAGTTACATAAGCTCTCGACGACAAAACTTTGCCAAAACTGCCCAAATAATTAATACTCTATAGCGGTATATTTTGACAAGTGGAGCAAAAAGTGTCGAGTGCAAACGGACGGACGCTGTAAATAAAAACAACAACCAAAAAATGATACTATTAAAACCTCACTCGGCGTGGTTTTAAAACTGTTGACACGCGGTGCGACCTCTCTCGGATAGCTGTTACACATTTTATGACACATATTCCGTGAAACGAAAAAAAAAAGTTTCGGACTCAGGAATTCTTTTAAACGGTTCTTTTTAAGGGTTCTCAGAAAAAGAACTTTATTGATAAGCATACACTGTACTACATTTAAAGAGTTACATTTTTAACCGTAATAGCCAGTTGAAATGTTCACAGATTGTTTGATAGTTTGTTTAAACGCGTTAAACTCTGGAACTACCAGTCGGATTAGAAAAAATAATTTTGAATATGATAGCCAGATTCACGAGGAATAGTGTAGGCTATATAATTTCACACTACGGCCCTAAGAAGCGGAGCAATAACTACAAACGGCAAGCAATCTGGCAAGCTTTAGGCAAGTACGGGAAGTGGAACAACGATAGGACTACACGGACGCGTTGACGGCGGTATGGAGAGTTTGTCGAGTAAATATATCACAGGTGAAACAGTGGGGCGTAACAAATAGTAAATATCGTAAAAAATACCAAAAAGTAAAATGTTAAGGTGGGGGAAATATTTCGACGTTTTTTGTTTCGTCTTAAAACGGTGATACAAAAAAGCGTAAAACTCGGTGTGTGGTTCAGTGGTAGTATGTACGAGAACCGCGTCAATCGACGTGAGTTCGAATCCCTGCAAGGAACCTGAGGTTTCGATTAAGGAAATCATCGCATGCATCATAGCATGGTGGTAGGGCTTTTTCTAATGCCTGCCTGGCTAGCTACCATCATCAAATTGCAAATCTATCATCAAGCACCTATAAGTGTGTTCTGGCAGTTACACTTGCGATAAATTCCTCCACTAGTCTTTGTTTGTTACGGTCACATCGTTATGCCACCAAGGCACCACGAAGGCCACCAAATTATGGTGTTATTAATATAAAGATTGTTAAGATATTATGGGTGTCGAATTTTATTTATTAACGGACATTTCGAGCAATTTACGATATGGGACCACACGACTCAATAAGGCAAAAATAATATTCAAAAAAGCGTTAAAAGTTGTAAACGGAATACAACAGATGAACCAACTATTATTTATAAAAATATTACTACTATGTTTGCATAGATAAAAGGAATGTCGCTTCTGCACGCCATGACTCATTTACTCTTAGGGACGTGTGTTTACATTAAGTGACATGTCGGTTATATTGAGATGAATCTGCGGCACAGGATGTTACTGTCCTACCAGATTTATGTATACACAGACTATGCTGTATATAACGGGAATACATTTGTAAATAATACATTTATATATTTATACACGGACGTATATAAGGCAGTGTTTTTTAAGGAATTCTAAAGGCCCTCTTAATGTAAACGAAACGTTTTTTTTTTTCAAATATCCGTTTTTTGTATCCGTGCTTAGAAATAGTATACGTTAAGAAATGACATGCCAATCTTCCTTCTTATGGCGATAAATAGTTTAACTTTGTGCGAAGCTGGAACCTCCCCCCCCACTCATATGGGAAAGTTCAGCTACGTCCGTGTACTTATATAGTAATATCGGGGCGGCCGACCTATGCTCGGTGTCTTAGAAAAAAGAAAAACACCTATTTTGGAAAACTTGGAATGACAGTGTATCTGGACACACTGTGGTGCTGTCTTTGAGTAGCTAATGCCATCTGTTATTGAGCAGCTGGAATCTAATAAATATATTGATTATAAGATATTTGCTCACTTAGATTTTTATTTTCTGAAAATTAATCCTGGCTAGATCGATTTATCGCCTCCGAAACCCCTGTATACTAAATTTCGTGAAAATCGTTGGAGCCTTTTCCGAGATTCAGATTATATATATATACAAGAATTGCTCGTTTAAAGATATAAGGTGACTAACCTTAATAATAACGAACTCTTTCATATTATAAAACCATTTAAAAATACTTGTATTGCACGATCTAGTTCCGCTTAACGCGTTCCACCACAGTACAACTAAGTCGTGAGGGTCTTCTCCATATGTATTTTTTTATACACCTAAGGTAGCAGCGTAAAGCTCAACTGATGGTTAGTGATTACCGTAGTCAATGGTCGCTTGTACACCAGAGGTATCAATAATGCGTTGCCGACCTTTAACCCCTTTCCCTAGGGAGGTTGTGTTCCTGCGGTGAGTAGGGTTTCCAGAGCTCCTTGGGGAAGGGAGGTTGAAGGTCGGCAACGCGTTAGTGATACCTGTTGTACTACAAGCATCCATAGGCTACAGTAGCCGCTTGTTTGCCAACTTCGTTGTATAGAGTTAGATCCTCTAGACTTAACGAAGCGCGGTGAAGCTGTAAAAGCGGCAAAGGGCCCTTAAGGCTGAAAATTATAGTCAGTTCGAAAAAAAAACCTAGACTTAACGTCTTAGTCAACCTTTCTTAGTAACCTAGTCTTAACCATCTTCGACTAAATCGTCACTTAAAATCAGGTGAAATTATAGCTAAAACCTAAATTTTTAAATAACTATCAGTACCCGTGGCTCCGCACGCGCTTATTACAGAATTATTGTTTATGAAGATATCGTGATATATTTTTTTTATAATGATCAAGTATCTAAGGAGTAAAACAAAAAAAGGATCAAAATGTATCCAGTAGTTTTCGCGTGATGCGAGCACAACGGCAAACCGCAATCATTTAATTTATATAAAAGATAGATATAGATTAAAAAAATTACACGTTACTACGGATGATTCAGAATTTTTTCAAAGGACATGCATAGATAATCGAAAAGTTTCCCGAACCGGAACTAATTTCACTGAAACGTGGAAGCTCCGAAGATTAGGAATCTGAAGTGGCAATAAACTGGCATTAATTGCAAAGCGTGCAAAGCGTCATCGTGATAAATGAGGTTTATATTATGATACAGTCTATATGAGACAATATCTTACTATTAACAATGGGTACACTAATCGTGATTCCATCATTTGTAATCTTTACTAAATTTAATTTATCTATTAGTATTTTAAAAATGATTGTGACGGAAAGCTTAAAGGTACTTTATTAGTACACTGGTTTTAGTTTTGAAGCAATGATGGCTCAGTAGCAGCGTATACGGATATCGCGTCGATAGACGTGAGTTCGAATCCCTGCAATGAGCTTGAGCTTTCGGTGAAGGAAAACATCGTGATGAAACCATAGCATAGTCGTAGGGCTTTTTCCAATGCCCGCCTGGTTAGCTAACACCCTAAGTTGAAAATCTGTCGCCAAGCAATAATAGGTGTGTTCCCGCAGCTGCACTAGAGAGCTAGTCTTCTACTAGTCTTAGCGTGTTATCATCTTGGGCCACATCGTCACTTAAGTGAGATTGTGGGCACATCACTAAACCTAGAACGATAAAAAAATCTGATTTCGGCTCTTCTCGGTAATGCTTTTGCCTCGTTGGGCGGCCAACCCGCCCTCGGCCCCCAATAGCACGCGCGACGACACACGGCCCACCCGCACAACTACTTCGTTCCCGCTTAACGTCCTTTCCAACCTACATTTTGTAAGACAATTGCTCCCCTCCTAAGGTTTGTAGTGTGACGTTATATAGCCTATATTACTCAATAAATACGCTATGAATTAATGTAATTTTTTATTTTTATTTTACGAGTAGTTCCATAGTTTAGCGCGATCAAACAAACAATCTCTCGAGCTTGGTTTTAGATATTAGCATAGATTTGAGTGAAAATGTCAAGCAAATTCGAACCAGTTTCAGACGTTTAAGCCCATCCAAACACAAACAGAACAACACGATCGATAACGTGACAAAACAGAACAAATAATTACAGAGGAAAATACCAAAAGATAAATATTTTTTATCTTAATTACATAATTATTACACCGTTAAAAGACAATCCCGTTGGGCAGCCAGCAAAGGTGATGCTACCGTTTTTTATATAATCTCGCTCTGCTACACCTAAATCATCTATAAACATGGTGCTATGGTTCAAAATACTCATAAAGTGTGCACCGCAATAAAATTGTACGGGCATATAGGTCGACGACATGATAATAGACTGGGACGTACTATCTCGGCAAACTATGCGATTACATCATAATTGCTTCATAGAATAAGTTCTTTATAATATACTGTTCGACGCATGGCCTCAGTCACACCTGATGGAGAGTGGAGACGAGACCTGATACGCGTTGCCGACTCCCTCTTCTTTTAAAGACCACATTTTATATGAATCAGGAAGAACAGACGCGGGTAGTGAGTTCCATTAATTTGCGGTTTGTATGAATAAATGGAACATCTACCATGTTGATGGAGATCCACAGGGTGTCTGATAGTCCTGTGATAGAAAGGAGGGAGAAGAATTAGCTGGTTTAATTCTTATGCACATTCACTAAAGTACACTCGATAGAAAACGCAAGGCAAGCGAGCCTACGCCGACGATCCAAGGTTTATACATTTTTGCGCATATTAGTGATCCTTCGAGATTACGAGCTGTGCTTCGAGCTCGGAGCTTCACATGCCTTTAATGGCTATCGGTACAAAATAACTGCAATTTATCTGTAACTTACCTAACATTTTTCACCGTGCGCACCGAAGCAAAGAAAGCATCTGTACTCGACTGGATTGCGAAAACCATACACCAGGTTTAATACCCGCTTAGACGTCACGCGTTCCGGGATCAGTCGATGTATATCCAGTAGTCAAGCGAAGTGGTAGTGACCTGTACACGACTGAGTCGTGACCACGATGCACTAGCTCAACCCGTCACAGTGGCCCTCTTTTGGTTTACTGCGCTTCGGGACCAGCCATAAGTATATCCGGCTGCCGAGTTTTGCAGGCTGGCATGACAGCGGCGACCAGCTATGGATTGCCCTCATCTCTACTAGGTACTCGCCACTGTTTTTGAATAGTACTCTGCTTAGCATCAAGCATAATGCCGTCATTTTGCCGTGAAACCATAAAATAGAAAGTACCAACAGATGAAACTCGAAGGTAGTAGATTCTAATCCCACCATAAAACTGATACTTATAAGAAAAATGACGATGTAATGAATAATAACACATAATTCTAAATGAACTGACTTTTCAGACATTCGTTGTTCGTGACTTAACGCTGAGTTCGATCACGTAGAAATCTCGATAATTATATTTGTCAAGGATACAATTCAAAATGTTTAACTTCTCAACGAAATTAAACAATTTTCTTAATAAGGAGTTTTTAAAGAAAGTGACCTTAAGGGGCTTTGTTTACTGTATTTGGTATTTACACAAGGAGTTAGACAGCAAGAGACCTCGAAAATAACTTAGACTTTACAACATAACGCTTTTATTACTGAAGCTAAGTGTGAGCTAAGTATTAGGGTATATTGAAGGCAAAATAATATCTTAAGACTTGAGACCTAAGAGAGCTGAGACCTGAGACGTGGTGCACACAGCTAAGTAACGAACGAAGAAATAACGTTTTTTTTTTAATATACAACAATTGTGGCCAACAAGCATACGGCCCGCCTGATGGTAAGCGGCTACCGTAGCCTGTAGACGCTTGTTATACCATAGGTATCATTAGCGCATTGCCGACTTTGAACTCCCCTACCCCAAAGAGTTCTGGAAACCCTACTCACCGCAGGAACAACAGAATTTTATCTGGCTGCGATCTTTTTCAGATTGGAGATATTCCACCAGTCGGACTGGTCCAAGTAGAGGGAAATTTCTGTTAATACTGCCCAGAGAGTGTTTGTGGTAAATTAAAATACATATTCCTATATAGTTATTATTTATAATCTTCTCTTCTTGTGCACAATAACAAAACTACACAACATACAAGAAAATTTTTAACAACAAAGAAAATTGAGTTTCTTGGTGTATCTTAGAAATCGAAGATCCAATGACAATGAAATTAAAATGGGACTACGTATGATGTATCGCCTATTAAACGAAAAAAAAAACATTTAGGCAGTTCATAAACAAAAAAGTTATGGCTGAACATCCGTTAAAAAACATTTAAATAGAAATCCTCCTGTTTTTGAAGTTGGTTAAAAATACCGCCAAAATTACACAATATGGGGACCGATAAATTAAGTTTATGTAATAAAATAAAAACCAAGACGTTATGACAGATCAAGATCCTCCTACCTAGTAAAAACTCCTAATATAAATCTAATTAGCCTAAATATTACAATAAAATATATTTACATGATTCAGAAGCGATTTGTCCAGTCTTTGAAAATTATTATAATCTTTGAGTGTGCATAGTTTACGAGTAACTACTGCATGTGCGTACAGGTGTAGCGTACATGCGAAGGAATTTCTTTTTTGAGCAATTTGGATTCCTGATGCAACAGCTTACTAATTCAAAGAACTGTGACAGTTATATAACTATATCACCGGATAATTGTACGAACCGTTGGTTTAGAAGCAATCTAGTGAGATTATAAAGTCTAGATAGATTGTGAAAAGAATTTTAAAACTTGAGGGCTTGCAAAGTGGTATTTTCAAACGGCTTATTAGTTTCTGGCGTTATGATCACAGTTTTAGCATAACCTAACAAATCCAGTTAGTTTATAGACGTACGAAAATATAATGCAAATTTTACACACACAATCTACCGACAGTTTACAATCTCACTAGTTCGTTTATAAACTTAAGTTTTGTACAATGCCACGGTGGCATACAACAAACGTCATAAAAATTAAAGCAGAGGTTTAATATAGATATATCAGTAATAGGTTGAATAAGACAATATCAAAAACGGAATACACAAGTTTGCGTATTTTTTTTTTTTTCTTTATTTGTAAACATGTTTCCAAAACATTAAATAACACTTTAAAACTTTAGATTTTGCAAAAACAAACCGAATTTCTTTTAATAACGATTTAGGTTTGCCGATAACACATACGAAAATGGTCTCGTATCCCTATCTCTTTCTAATACAAGCGTATAACTATGCTCTTTCTCTTTCGAGTTGCCGATCTATGAATTCAAGTAACTTACATAATATTTGAAGATTTCTCTACTAATACGGCAGATGTTTACTGACCTGAAACAAATAAATTATAAAATTAAAAATAGGGAGTGGGGGGGGGGTTAAAAATCATCCCTTTGGAGTATAGTAACAGCAAATAAGCTATTGTTTTCAAATTAACACACGATTGTAAACGTTGCGGGAAGCTGCTAGATGCGGGTAGCACAGGACAGGTCGTTGTGGTGATCTTGGAGGGAGGCCTATGTCCAACAGTGAACATGTTTCAGCTTATATGATGACGATTTTACTCTCATCACGCTCAAAGACATTTCACTATAAAAAGAAGTCAACACTCTCCTTTTTAACTCCCCTATATCTATATTATCTATTTAAGAGAGAGAGCGAATTTTGTGAGTAATCTCAGAAACAGGTTCGAGGAAAACCTAAAGGAAACCGTTTTTATCATACACCTGAAAAACGATATTTCAGCGGTTTAACCTAAGTTCGCGACTGAACGAACCAAATAATCCTATTACCACCAAAACCAAAATCACTTTACAGACTGTCTGTATAATATACATTATGATTGATGAACTAGGTACTTTGATTGTTTATCATTCTTTGTTTTAGGCTTATATTATGTTTACGTTATTGTTAGAATCATAGTACAACATGGTCACAATTGTTACAAACACCTCGTCCGATGGAACGACTTCAAGTTTGCGATCTGCATTGAACAGATCACACTGCACCAAATACCTTTAAATAAAATCGCCTTCAAACACTTGTCGGCAACTTCTATGCCTTCAGAGCGCATGTTCTTGACAGCAGGATATGTGCTCTCATCAAATAGAAGCTGGCTTCTGAAAGACGCTGTCACTTCATTCATCAGAATGATGACATAGTTTAAAAACAAAAATAAAAGCAGTTTCATTACTTAATTTGTTAAACTTTTAGCTACATAAATAAAAGGAAATTAAACAAAAATAAAAACCTTAAAAATCCAGGGTATTTTCGAAACTTATTGCTTAAAAACTGGTCCTGCTAATTTTTATCGGTTCAAATCTCTAGTACATTATTCCAGGTGGACTATAAATGACTATAGCTGTAAATTATTATAGCCTTTATACTAGGGTTATATTGTATATACGTCGGAAAAAGTCGTGCCTCTTGAAATTTTGAACGGCGTGCGCTGCGTCAATCGTTAAAGTTGGACGAAAACAATGTATGACAAAATTTTTCCTCTTAAAAAGTTATGGAAATAAAAATCGCGATAGCAAAAACAAAATTACATTCGGGCAAAGCTGGGACGGATCGCTAGTTTGAACATTTTCTAGTTTCCACCCTTTCGCGCGTCTGAATTTTATATTAATCGCAAATATTACCAAGCTGGCAACTCTATATAAGCGAAGCGCTTATGATGCCCCAGTTACACGCGCCGTCACGTCCCCATCCCCCAGTTTTGCGAACCTACCTCCGACCTCACATGTAATGGAATGAGTGTTTCAATCGAACTAAATTTAAAACTTTATTTACGTCACTATGCCTACAAGTACAGCCCTTCATTTACATAAAATATTTTTGACCTCCAATTTTTTTTTCTTTTTAATTATATAGGACAAATGTTAAGTTCAGTCTCACCAGGCGTTTCATTTTATATCTGTACCGACAATTTTAGTACTTCTGCGTCTTCACTAGGAGCACTGATAGTCGATGTACGAAAAAAGTGGATACGTGTACAATAATAACGCGCGTTAGAAATCATACTTCTTTGAACAACTACACTCTATATTATGTGCAATGTAAAAAATCAAAACGAGCCTAAAGAAATTTAAAAAATGAGGTCTTATAATCGTTTTCGGTTGAAACTCAAGTTATCCATATCAAGGTGTGATTATGGGGTGGCCATTTGTATACAAACTCGACAACAAAACATTTAAAAATCAAGAAAAGTCATGACCATCAAGTTTGTTATGTCATATCTTTGCCGCATTGTGAAAATGTGGAACTGTTTCCCAGCTAGTGTTTTCTCTCTTTCTAGTAGATCTCTCGATGGTCCCCGATGTTGTCGGATTGCATTGTGCTTACCATCAGGTACAGCACCGTCACTTTCTCTTGCTACGATAAAAAAAGATGCATGAATGATTATTTGGTGATCACCAGGATGTATCACGTGTACATTTAGACACTGATGTTTGAGACGTTATTTGACACTCAACCACACATAATATGAGAAATTTTTTATTACCCGTTAAAACGGTAAGGCTTCGGTCACTGACCAACTATTCGCGTAGACGGCTAATTACAAGCGAGAAGTTTCTGTCAAAGCACCGAACTAATTAATAAATCACACGTAAACCGACACCTAAGAACACAGAATCAATCAAAGTAACTGCGAATCATAGTTGCATTTTCGAAGATTGGTGCGTTTGGCGTCTTTTGTGCGACATGATGAAGTTAACTATCGATAATAATAATGTGAATTTATTTTACTGAGTTTTTTATTGCTTTCATAGTACTACCTCGTTTTAAATACCGTTTGTTCGTTTGGTAGAATAATTTCAGTGTTACAAAATCAAATAAAAACAAATAGTCAAATAAATTGTATTCTATTTTGGCCCTGAGAAAGCACATAGCAAATGCATCTTAGAGAAAGCCAAAGATACCGCGTGATTCTGGGAACATTTCTGTCATGGAAAGAGCCGACAAGATACTTGATGAAGTTTTTTGTTATATTTTTCTTTATAAACAGTTGTGGTCATATAATTAAAGAATAAAACTTCCCGAGAAAAATTGATCGTATAAAAAAATAGCCGACTTTCTGAAATGCTCAAAAACGATGGTTTTCCACACTGTGAGCATTTTGCCACGTTGATGAAAAGTTGCACGGAAGAATAGCAAGGAAAGTGCCCATATTGAAACGGTGACATAGACAAGCCCGGCTTACATTTACAAGAAGGAATGAGATCTGGACAATTAAACAGTGAAAAAATGTCCTTTTTTCTTTTTCTGATGAGACAAAATAAACAGGGTATGTTCTGATGGAAAACAATATATATGTACGACGCCCTCCGGATAAAGCATTCGACTCTAAGTACAAAAAAGTGACATTAAAGCATGGTGGGGAGAATGTGAAAATTTGAGGGTTGTTTTTCTGGACATGGTGTTGGATCTATTAAGCTGATAGAAGGGAACATGGATCAATTCCAATACAAAAATATACTGGAAGAAACAATGTTACCTTATGCTGAAGACGTGCTTCCGGTTATTTGGACATTCCAGCAAGACACTGATCCAAAGAATACTGCACGCACCGTTAATGAATTTCTTATATCACAATCAGTTTCGTCTTAGATTGGCCAGCTAACAGCCCAGATCTAAACCCAATAGAGCATCTATGGTGCGAAATCAAGAAAAAGGTTTGAAATTGATAATGTGGCAATTTAAGAGAGCTGTACGACGTTTTCTTAGAAGAATGTAACCTCTATCTCTCTTGCGAAATGTGAAAAAATTATAGATTCAATGCCTCGCCGTGTAAAGCAGTAATTTAAAGCCGTACACAACTCTCGCGCAGTTTAATAAATGGTTCTTAATAATTTGTCCAGCTTCATTACTATTTGAATTTGTCTATATAGATAACAAATAAAATTTGTAAAAACAGTAATTAGCGATTTTATTCTATATTCCTAATCCCGTTTGCTCTATTCATGTGGCCATTTCATAACATAACCAGTTACTTCTAAGAAGGAACACATCTAACGACACATGACATGATTTAGATTAAAAAAAATCTGGAACTTCAAATGGTTCTTAATTATATGACCACAACTGTAAGTTTTATGCAATATAAATAGTTTATGTTATTTTGCAAAGGCATTTTTTCCTGTCAACGCCATATCTGTTAATTCTTCATCAAAGTTATAATGATTCAAACACCATTTTAAAGCTTATATTCTCCGCTATAAACAAATAGTTTAAAATTAATGTTTTTTTTTTAATGATTAAAAAGCTTTTTGATTAGGAGTGCCATGTGTTGATGCTAATAAAAATATATTCAAGGCGCCATCTATTAACAATCTGTTTAACTAACATGACAGCTGTTAGATTATTTACATTCTATAACGTGCGAAATATTTGACGGCGTCAGCTAATAAACACAATGTATAATTTTTATTATATTTACTTTTATCTATATAAAATAATAAATTAAATAAACACTAAGATTCACAAAATTTAGACCATTAACGTAACTTCAGTAACAACGTAACGTGTAACGTCGATTTTCTCTCTACCGTAACAAAAGAATTCTTATTTCAAAAAGATTGCGTTAAAATTTTTGTTTTCCATGTTTGACTCAACGGGTCAAGCAATAGGCTTCTATTGGGTAGATTGTCGATGGTTTCCATTATGAATATTCTACATCATTACTCTCATGGCATACGGCTAAGTTTAAAATTTCATTACCATATGTCATGTGTTTATTCGCTACTAGCTGTGCCCGCGGATCCGCTCGCGCGTTACAGAATCGAAAATAAAAGTAGCCTAAGCTTATAACATCATTTATCTGCCAGTTACAAGTTTCGTCAAAATCGGTCCAACCGTTTCGGGGATTAGCCGGAACAAACAGAAAGACACAGAAACACAAAAAATTAAAAAAAAAAATTTTGTTAGTTCGTATATACTTTTACATTGTTTTAGAAATAAGCTGTTAGTTTGAAAATACAAACAGACACTTCAATTTTGTTTATTTGTAAATATATATAGATAGATAACGTGCACAATAAAATTCACAAGTCAACAGATGTTTCACCTTATTTATATTGTTAAAACATCTAGTCTGTATCATGGCGAGTACTCTAAAGCGCCAGTTCAATGTCATTCCATTCTCTCCCTAGTTCCTTCCATAAGAACCACACGCGTTGGGCTCCGGAGGCACAGTTTGAGTTCAGAACCTCCATCAAGGCACGAAATAAAAAGTTCTCTACGTCATATCTTTCGTGAAACTGTGGCACCCGACCAATATTTTTCCCTCTTTCTTACGACATCGGGTCCTTCAAGCGTAACGTAAAGGGATATATTCCTTTCAGACCTGATGTCCAAAAAAAGTTCTACAATTATGTAGAACATTAATTTGATATACCTCTTTTGATTAACCCAGCGTAAGGCATTTAATCGCGCCAATTATTTTTTTCAATTTGATTCACCATTATTGTTACTTCTTTTTTCGTGCCACCTAACAAAATATATCCTACAACCTGGCAAGTTACATGTCCATGAATTAGAGGTAAAACCATGTAAATCTGATTAGTGGTTTTCACGTGAAAATAACATAAACGGACAGACAGACAGAGAGACGTTGAGTTTTATAATGTGTTTTACTTAGAATAAATATTCCGAACAAGGTTTTTATGGAAAAATTAGAAAATACACGTGGTTAAAATTATGTAAAAACTAAAATCACTTCTATTGGATTTTTTCATGAACTCAAGACCACTTACGATACGAAGGATAGATATGTGTAATTCTTGTTTTCTTTTGTTCGTATTGATCGGAAAAAAATTTTCAGAAGCAAAGTAAATCCATGACAGTTGGTGGTGTAATCGAGTTATTGTTTCAATATTGTGGCTCATAATAACCCAGTTCTGCGGATGTGTAGAGCACACAATGAACACAGTGACAGAGGGAGTTAGACATCTATAATTGTAATTTGAGTAGTTACCTAAAGATATGTTTAAGTAAACTGTGAAATATTATTATGTTACTGATTTTATACCAATTTATCAAGAAAATGTGCGATTAAAGAATTGGTGTGCAAATTCTATTATGGTTATATTTATATTTAAATGGTATTACAGTTTTTTCTCTGTAGCAATGCCTTTTCTATAAATAAATAAATTAACTATTAGAAAGGGCAGAACGTCTGCCGGACTATTAGTGACTAATAATAATTTTAAATTGAAATGATTGTCACATAACAAAGCAGCTATAGCAATACCTGTAGCGCCATCTATTACCATTTTTAAGCATCTACTACATATGTCATCTATTATTATTATTAGATAAAATAAATCTATACCTACAAGGTAAATGATTTATACAGACAGGCAAGACAATGTCGAGCTCCGATGGATTGTCGGTGTTTTGAACCCCCGACGCTAAAAGAGGAGTGTTATATGTTTAACGTGCATATGTATGTATCTGTGTGTCTCCGTATCTGTGTGTCTGTCTGTGGCATCATAGCTCCCAAACGGCTAAACCGATTTCGGTCTAGTTTCTTTTCGTTTGAAAGATAAAAATCTGTTGAATTGAAGATTATCAGCTCTTTTCTAGTTGATAAATGAACGTGAGCATCATTTACAGGTATGATCGAGCTGATTATTTTTCCATCGTTATCGGTTTAGCGTTGTGGCCACGATCTCACCTGATTTTAAGTGACAATATGGCCCAAGATGATAGCACGCTAAGCCGTATTGGAAGACTGGCTCTCAAATGCAGCTGCCGGAACACACCTATTGGTATTCTGTTACTTCCTATTATATTAAATAGAATTATATATATAGGTATTATATTCGAAGGACATGGCAACCTTGACCTGATGCTGCAGCTTCATATGGAATCTGCAGGATATAATTACTACTCTTCACCAACTTACAGCAGGGATATCGTGTTTGGGATCATTGGAATGGTCTGGAATTGGAAAAGTAAACTTCGTCTGGAGTTTCTTAAATTTTCCATTTTAATTGGTTGGATTGTACTGTGCCTACCATCAGGCAGAGTGTTCTCGCTTTGCCGTGCTATAATTAAAAAAGAACTGAAAAGTTCAACTGCGGCAACACCACCGTCGCAATTAGTTCTCCTGCAAAGCAGCACTGGACGCACTGCTTTTCCGAAAGGTGTGGATGGCAATACACACTGAACTAAGATGTTCCATCTCGGATAGCACTTCAGTCCCGGGAATTTAATAGGTGTAATGATGATTTTAAGTGAACATGTGGTCCAAGATGATGACACGCTGAGCCTAGTGTGGAGACTTGCTCTTAAATGCACTGCCGGACCTATACGTGCTTGACGGTACATTTTCAACTTGAAAATGAAAATGCCCTAACACCATGCTATGATTTCCTCATGATGTTTTACTTCACCGATAGCTCAGGATCATTGTGGATTTGAAAATCAAACCCAGGTCGACCGACGCATTGGAATAAAAGGTTCACATGTAAACATTTTTATACTAGATCAAATTCATAATCTTCTGACTACCTCTGAACAGCGTAAGCGTGATGATAAGAGTGTTAAACAAACAGCTCATGATAATTCGGCCAGTTAATGTCAATACACAGTTTCCGGACGGATGAGTCTATTAAGTCATATCATAATCTGGTAGGCCGCACCGTGCAACGCCGACCCTAACTGTAAATATCAGATGCGAAATATAAGCGGTAGCGATTTTTATTTTATTAGTTAATTTATAAATTAATAACTACATGTTTCTACTTCACCCCAGAACTTAATGCCTGGATATGAATGCCAAGTGTCGAGTTACGTGGAAAAAAGGAAATTTTAGCGAACTGATTCTGTAAGAACTACACAGAATGTGTAACATTGAGAACGGTCAATGTGGGATATTGAATTTTTAAATGTATAAGAGCTAAAGTAATATGTTATCAAGAACTTGATGTCGAATTAAAGATAAGAAAAACTACATTCGTAGATTTTCAAAAAACCTTATATTCGAGTCGACAGTCGAACATAAACATAAAAAGAAATTATTTTATTACGAAAACTCATAAGGTAGGAAGGATGTAAGGAATAATTGTTGCTAAGTAATTCAGTGTATCTACAATAAAAAGAAAATTCTGTGTTTAATTATTTTGTTTTGAAATCTTCACCGTAATAGCCATTTTCCTGAATACAATAATAATCAACTCTTTTAGGTAGCGATTTTGTTATTGCGTTTTGTAGTTTCAAGTGGTGAGTTTGTTGGTAAAATGATTTATGGCTGCTGTTAAACCTTTAAAGAGGTCGTAGTTGTTTTGTAAGCTTTCAGCTTTAACGTAACTGTACAAGAAATAATTTTAGTGAAATTAAATCTGGCAACCTCGTTTGTATCAATTCATTTTTGTTGGAAGTTATCATTAAAGACGTCAGATTTCTAAGCATACATTTGTGTGAGTAAAATCAACCACGATACAATTTACGTAAATTGAGATTTCGATTACATTATTTTCATTGGTCATGTTTACTACCTTTTTAAAACTGAACTGATATAAAGTACAAAAATTAAAGCCGCTAACGCTTGTGATTCCGTACAACAATAATTACCTTGCTTCGTGTTCCGAACAGTGGCGACGAGAAAAATCGGTCAAACGTGTTCAGAGTATATTTACTTATATTACAATTTAAAAAACGTTTTCGAAAACAATTCCGCTAGCGATAAATCATGTGATGAAATTATTTTGAACGAAATTACCAAACGTGTTTCGTGTTAATAAATACTTATTACTAGCTCTGCCGTGTGGTTTTTTTATATAGTAGATCAGAAACAATGGTGACCGCCGATGTCAAATTCCATCGACAGTTGTCGCCTGCCTTTTCACGCCTCATTTGAGGAACCTGATATTGTAGGAGGGAGGCATTTCCACATCTTCGTTTTCAGTGCCCACTGGTTAGTCCGCTTTAACTAGCCATGGTAATTATAGCTACTTTAATATAACTTTGTGAAGTTATCTTTTGTCACTGCTATATCACGGGTGATATATCGCGAACAATATTTTTTTACAATAAATAATTATAACACTAAGCTGTGACGAGGCACGGCTCGGAGATGGAAAATAGACTGCAAGTGAAATAATTTCTCACACTTACAAAGTTATTTCTAGGTTATAAAAACTTCAAAGAAATCAAAGTCTAACACAGCATTGAAAATAAGATTCCACTAAAACAGCTGCAGTGTTATTGTTTTATTTCTTTCCCTCGCGTATCCTCACACTATGAAATTCTGCGAACTGTAATGTAGCTTGCCCCGCATATAACGGTTACTTTTGATGTAATTAACTATAGCGTGTCACGTGATTTTTCTTTTCACAGAATGTATAAATAGTGATACGTGAAATGCGACGAATTAACGGGAAGGGAGGTAGGTGGCTCGTATTAAATTGCGGCCACATCTCTCCTAATATTTTTTTTATTCAAAAGGCAATCGTGCGCGATATCACAAAAAAAAACTATGAAATGTGTCGTGCCTAGGTTAAAACCCATCAATCATTACCAACACAATCGACCTGGACTTTCTAATCTAGAATAATCTAAACGCGTAACTCCATCATTTCTCATAGATACAAAAGATGACCTCATTCAGGCATTGTGGTCTGTCTAAAAGCGTATCATTAAGAAGAAAGCCTTAAAGGTCAAGCAACATGAGTCAAATATCACCCGTCACGACTGATGAATTATTATTCGAAATAGTTCCGGGTGGAAAGGAAAAGGTAAATGGCGATACATTTATCCTACATTCCTACCCACTCTTAAAGGGTAATTATTAGTATATATATTAGTCCCCCCGCCGCGTCTGTCTGTCTGAACGCGGTAAACTCAAAAACTACCGAACGGATTTTCATACGGTTTTCGTCAATAGACGGAATGATTCATGAGGAAGGTTAAGGTGTAAAATCTATTACGGTTTAGTGTAAATTGGCTGAAATATGACCATAATTGTTGAAAATGTCGGAACAAATTATGCCGATTGGGAGCTTTACCGGCGTGCGCCGCGTAAACCAATAGTTATATGAATTATTCTGCTACCCGTGCGAAGCCGGGGCGGGTTGCTAGTTTAAGATACATTATTACAAATCACATAACGCATTTTAACTAGATCGATTTATTGACTTATAAATACCTAAATATCAATCTTGTGAAAGGTACATAAGCAAATTTTAATAAATAACTAGCTGAGTCCGCGGCTCCGCTCGCATGGACTACAAAATACTGTCGGTCGAGCGCACGCACGAATCGTGCTGCCCCGCTCAAAAGACAGAAAATAAAATTACTTATTGTGGTTGATCTTTAGAAGGCAGACATATGCTTTCGCTGACTTTTTTGTTGTTCTTTTTGATATCTACAATTATGTACCACATTTTTATACTTTGGTAACTTGATACATCTCGTATACTTTACTTAACGTAAGCCATTTAAGCGCCACAAAAGCGTGTTTTTTCTGTATTAATTAACCATTATCGTCGCTGCTTATTTCGTATGCTTCTTTATCATACAAGATATATGCTATATAACCTGGCCAGATAACATTGCTATGAATTAAAATAAAATAAAACATGTAAATCGGATAAAAGGCTTTCGCGTGAAAAGAAAGGACAGATAGACAGAAAGACATTGAGTTTTATAATATATATAAATATAGAAGATTTAGCTGCCCCGCGAGATTTATAAAATGTAAGCATTCGAACAGCTGTCATATTAGTTGAACAAATTGTTAATAGATGGCGCCTTGAATATATTCATTAGCATCAACACATATCATTCCTAATAAAAAAGTTTTGAAGTGCCTATTTTTTTAACAATTAAATAATACTTAAACTATTTCTATTTGATTCGTCAATAACGTAGACATTAAGCTTTAAAATGATGTTTTGAATCATTAATTTTGATAATGAATTAACGGAGATATGGAGTTGCCAGGAAAATACACTATTGAGTAATAATTTATATGATTCTTGTAGCTATGCCATCGCTAAGTATTATAAATACACAAATATTATTAGACAATTAAAAAACGTTCACGATTCGTCGCAGTTTCTAAGTAAGAACAAGCGAACAAGAGTGTTCGCGACAATCGAAAACTGGTCCATTTAAGCCGGAAAGCTTTGAAAGGTCAGCGATACGACGTATAAATAAAACTTCAAGGACTCGAAAAACGTCAGTCACGTTGTCAGAATGAGAAATTACTACTGAAGACAGATATTAGAGATCTAGAGATATAAAAAAATAATTATAATGACTTTGATAATTTTACAAAAATGTTAAGATCTAGGAAATATTGCGGTTAACAACTCGTGGTTTAAATTTAATCAATCTGTAATTTTAATACAACCTTTTATTTTCTTCAAAATTATATTATTTCAATCTAAAAGGTAATAGTTTCAGCCAAAGCTACTTTACAGGGCCTATTAAGGGCTCTATTAGATTAGACCCGTATTAGATTTCAAATTTAAAATCCATACTTAATATAATAAAGCGGAAGAGTTTTTAGTTTATTTAAACACGCTAATCTCTATAACTACCAAACCAGGATTCGAAAAAATATTTTTGTATATGATAGATAGATTCACGAGGAATAGTATAGGCTATCTAGCATTAGACTTCACCTGTTAGCTAGCCTTAAATATTTATTTTTGTAAGTAATAGCGTATCGTAACTATTTTATCCGCGTGCGCTGACGTAATGGTTAATGATAAGTAAATACAATGATCTACAAAAATATTGCTCCTTAGTAGACCTAAAAAAGACCGCGATACCATATGCGTATCTCTTATACATAATATCGATTTTTTTTAAATTATACGCGGAGCAAACCGCGGAGCACAGCTAGTGTAAAAAAATACAGAGCCAGTTATCTAGAATTTCACTAGGAGTTTTTGATGGGATCTCAATCTGTCATGTAGTAGTTTTTGTTTTTTATTCGAGAAGTCACAAAAACTCCCTAGAAAGTTTTAACAAGGGAGCCACCATCTTGCTAGGATACTGAAATCATCATGAGACAGGACACTATATTCACTCGATAATAGCACTAATGGTCTTCATTGAGAAGAGGACTAGTTGCCAAGTTACGAAAAATACGAAGATTTTCACAAAAGAAAAAAACTTACAAGACGTCAAATTATTTTAGAGTACCTAACGAATATAATTATGTTTTGAAGAATATAATTAAAAACGAAATACGTATAAAATATTATAATTAATACGCCCTTAATGGTTTTATTTTACCGAAAATTACAATATATATTTTTAGAAGTCTACATATTCTCGTAATTTTAATATTTTAACCTGTGATTTCTAGCGAAAAAACTAAGACGCCTAGACGCCATCTTTAATTTATTGTACGAAAATTAATTTGATAACTGGCAATTAGAATACAATTAAGATTTAGCTTTTTTCTACTACTTCTTCTTGTTTTGGCGCCGCAAAAAGCACTTGCCAGTGTCAATGTGTTTGTCTTCGTAATATTTTTTTATATTCAAAGTTGGTCCAACAAGATGGTGGCTCTCTTGTTAGAACTTTCTAGGCAGTTTTTGTGACATGTCAAAATGCATGTTTACATTTAATATTTATAATTCACTTCACGAATCCTCAATAACCAAATTATATCATGCAAAATGTCACCCATATTACATAATATAGGGCCAAAGAACCTAAGTTAATGAATTACAAATAAAAACCACAACATGTCAGCTCAAGATCCCGCCAAAAACTCCAACTTTCTTATATATAATATCTATAAAAAAATGTCAGGCGTTTTTGACGGGATCTTGATTAGTCAAATAGGTAGGTACCTAGTTTTTATTTTAATTAATAAAATTATGTTATTTTGGCCAATTTTATGTGATTTTGGCGGCAATTTACGTGATGTAGTTTAGTTATTGCCACTGCATTTTAAGTTGTTACAAAAACTCTCTGGACGGTTTTAACCAGTAAGCTGCCATCTTGTCAGAGCTATGTAAGAAGATTACAAGAATTACAAAAATATTAAATTTACGTGACGTTGGCAGAACTGTGAACGAACACCGTTGCCAATAGAAGAAAGAAAAATGACACTTAATTAATATGTAAACGGTTATAATATAAATGCTAACAATCCCATCGCGGCTGCTTCCGTTTTATGCATAGCCGATGCGTCACCATAACCGATTCGCAACTGTTTAGTCACCAAGCTGCATTCCGACATCGTGCACTCGTCGATTTTATGCTCTTCAAGTTTATTTTATAACTAGCTGTGCTCCACGGTTTCACCCGTGTTATATTTATTCGAGTAATTTTCCATCGTGTCGCTGCACGCCGTTAACGCACCAGTGTAGCCTATTGATATTCATACTTGCCTAGAGCATGCCACAATGCTTGACGTCAACAGTTACTCCTCCGCTCCATAGAGCCGTAGCGTGAAGTTATATAGCCTACCTCAAATGGTCTATAAAAGCCAACAATAATTTTAGATAAAATACAAACCTGTAAATGACACAGTGCTGAGTAAAGGTAACTTTATGAGTTATAAAATAAGCGTTTAATCACCACGTCGGCACAAAATACTTTGAATCCTCAAAAAAATGTAAAGTTCTGTATTTTTCCACTCCAAGGGAATATTTGTTATAAGTTTTGGTTTCATATTTACCTTCCCTATTGTGTTACTAATTCGATCAAAAGTCATATTAATAAAACGCAAGGAAATTTCCAATAAATCATTTGGTGACATTTCGAGGTGCACTTATAAAAATATTCTGTCAGGCTTAATCGCGACCACCATACATCAGGTGTAACACCCACCATAGTTTCACGCTTAGGCGTGTCACGTTCCGGGATCAGCCGGTGTATATCCAGTAATTAACGTGATACGAATCTACAAAAGATCGCAGCCAGATTCTGTTGTTCCTGTGATGAGTAGGGTTTCCAGAGCTCATTGGGGTACCCCCCGGTTTAAGGTCGGCAACGCGTTGGTGATACCTGATAGTGATCAGGCAAGTAGAACGTTTGTTTGCCACCTTGTAGTATAAAAAAAAATTATACCCGGCTGTATCGCAACCACCGTGCGACATAGTGACAAACCCGTCACAGTGGTCTTGTGGTTTGTCGAGTTTCTAATCAGCCAGTATATATCCGTTTGCAGGCTGGCATAAACGTAATTACTATAAAGCAGTAGTCACACGTGTCAGAAGTAAAACCTTTAGAAAAAAATATGTTATTTAAAAATTCTTTTTAAATACATATCCTTAATCAGCGGGATTCGAACTATCGACCACTCGTGCGTACTGCGCATGAAGACTGGTCGTCTCACACCACTAGGCCAATCCGACGACGACCATAATCATGAAAATCATTAACCGTGCATAATGTAAATGTATTCTATCTCCTTCTCTCGAAGGCTAAATTCTATAGATGTATATGGTTGTCTCTTTTACCGTCGCTTTTTAGTTTCATCGAGTTTCAAATCACAACGGTGCTAAAGAAGCTTTCACTTAAAAAAAGAGATTTCAGGAATTACTAACAAGTTAGACTGACTGTATCAATGTTACTTGAGCTACCATTTTGTGGTTTTCATTTTAATTCATTAACTTAAGTTCTTTGACCCTATATTATGTCATATTGGTGGTATTTTGTGTGATATACGTTGGTATGTTGGTAAGTGGATTATAAATACAAACTGGAAATATGCATGTTGAGTTGCCACAAAAAGTCTCTAGATAGCTCTAACAAGGCAGATACCATCATGTTAGACCCCACTTCGATGATTAGAAATTACTACTTACGAACTATTGCTTCGTAAGTTTTCTGGTGACATGCGTGTTCTAAAAAAGTGGCGGTCCATTTGGTTAGAACTTTTGAACTAGAGAATTTTTGTGAAATCTTATAATTCATATTCCAAGTTATTATTTTAATGCAATTCACTTGTGGACAATAACCAACTATTACGCAAAATGGCAGCTAAGTAGGGATCAAATAACACGAGTTTTAGAATAAAAACTAAAGACCATTACATGATAGAACAAAAACTACCAATCTCATTTTCTTTTTGTTTTAACGCCGCAGAAGTACTTTTGCCAGTGTCAAAGTTTTTAAGCCTTCGTATTGTTTTTAATTTTCAAAGCCAAGTCTAACAAAGGTAACTCTAAATGCATGTTTCCAGTTTATATTTATAATCCACTTCAAGTATGCACAATAACCAAACTATACCACGAAAAATGTCACCAATATTACATTATACAGGGTCAAAGAACCAAATTAAAATAAAAACAACTACATGACAGATTAAGGTCCAAACAAAAACTACCAATATTAAATATTACGACATAATAAGAATTAAACTAGAAACATTTTGAACGTCTCTAACGACAACATTGTAGGTCATAGTGTGAACGTGCGAAACGACAGCCACGGAAAATGGCCTCGATTGTCACCCTTGAGGCGGAAATGGTTAATTTCCTGTTTTTTTAAAACGTAAAATGGTTTTCTCCGATGACTTAGCTCGGGCGGCTTCGATTTTAAACAGCCTTCAATCAATGGGGGTGCGAATAATAAAATTATATTCCTTCATGTTTCTTCTTCATCTTTCTAGAAGTGGCAGCACTATTCCAGCCAGTGTCAAAGTTTTGTTATCATCAAAGTATTATAGAGTAACTAATAGTGGGACGTGATAAATAGGATAAATGCATGGTGGATGAAACGGCGACTAGTCTCGCGGATCACATGTGATCCCGATCTATGCTCTAGAAATGCTCTTGAAACTTAAATGAAAAGCATATAAAATCATTATAAGATCATCTTGATATATGGATCGGAGTGCTGGGCAACGAAAGAGACGGATGGAAGAAGATTACACGTGGCAGAAATTCAAATCTGAACTAATCGCGCCAAACAAGCATAACTTAAAAAAATATACTTCTTCAATTAAGTATTTATACATATTATAATACTAAACATCTCTCTTTCTGTATGCCCGTTAATTTTAGCTGTTATCTGGCCAGGTCATAGGATATATTTTGCGACATAAAGTAAAATACCCAATAAGCAGCGACGATAATGATGAATCAATTCGGAAAAAGACGCATTTGGAGCGTTTAAATGGCTTACGCTGAGTAAACCTTACTAGATATATCAAATTAATGTACTACATATCTGTAGATCTTAAAAAGACCTACAAAAAAGTTTTGCGATAGCATGTATCTATCTTCTAAGGATCAAGAACAATAAGCATCTTTATCTTCCTTCTTTTGAGCGGGGGCAGCCCAGTTCGCGCGTGCGCTCGACCAACGGCATTCTGTAGTTCACGCAAGCGGAACCGCGGGCACAGCCAGTATGATATAATTATTAGTACAATACATGAATATATAATTTTTGTGCGTACGTGTGATATTTGCATTTAACAAACGCATGCATAGTTGGCATTGACCAAATTAGGCAGAACAATTGGCGCATACTGAGTAGACGTCGATCCTTCCGGCTGGATATATTTTTATTTATCAAATCAGTGACTTGATGTTGTATATTCAAATTAATAATACTTGGATTCACCATCAACAACGCCCGAATTATAAAAGGATTTTTGTTTATACTAGCACGTCGTGATGGATATGGGCACATTACATTTCGGGAGTAGAAAACATTTGAAAAATTGTTCTAAGCACTTTATATTCTAAAAAAGAAATCCGTGAATTAATATTTATTCATTATTACACCTTTAAAAGTAATATAATATTTTTTAATCTAAATAAAAATAAATACGCCGCATAATCGCGGCGTATTTATTTTTACACAAATAAAAATAAAGTTAAAAGGTTAAAGGTAGTATTTGCAAAGTTGACTTTACTAGAACTTCAGTTATGAAATTACTTCAGAACATATACTTAATTTTAAAGCCACTATTTATACGCTTAGTAATAGCTCAGTCACTTATCACAAGATAACGCTAAGCTGTTTATTAATTAATTGAACATTAAAGTCACATTCTCTGTATTCTACTAGTCTCTTACTCTGGCGTATTTAATCACGTGACTCGCCCAAAAAAAATAATTTTCGGAAGGAAAAATTAAATAAATAAGCATTTATTTCTCACATATTTATATTGTTTTAGGCTTTTTATCAATGGACTAATTTTCTAAAATAATTGACTTTAATTTTTAAACATACTCTCAACTCAAGGATGTAAAAACACCGGCGACTACTGAAAGACCAACGTTTTCATTTTAATTCATAAGGTTATTTTATTTAGCTCTATATTATGTAATTTTGGAGACACTTTTCGTGATGTAGTTCGGTTATTGTGCACAAGTGCATTATAAATAATAACTATGAACATGCATTTTAAGTTGCCAAAAAAACTTTCTGGACAGTTTTAACAAGGGGCGACGTCATCTTGTCAAAGCTATGTTTGAAAATTAAAATAATAATTAGGAAAATAATCTATTCACATGATATTGGCAGAATTGTGGATAAACTCACGTTGCACGCACGTTTAAATAAGAATTCGTGCTGTCGTAATATCTTACCTTGTTTTATGCAGGTATATGTAACTAGACATTATAAGCTTTTGATCCCTCCTTTTTTTTAAATGAAATATCAAGATTAATCGGCGCGCATAGAAACGGATACAGAACAAGACCGCGGTTACGTAATCAGGTCGAGGAAGAATGCAATGAGACAATGCGATCCTCCGGAACCATTCCGCTTAGCGCAGTGAAAACCTAAAATATTCGCACGGGTCAGCTAGTTAAAATATAATATTAAAATTAAATCAAATCAAAATGTTACATACAACTGATTCACTTGATATTAGACAGTTAATGATTTTATATATTGGGAGGAATAAAAAAAGTCTACTTCTGGCTGTGACTTCTGGTACCAATTTAGTAAACATTTGAAACTATGATTACATGCGTATACTAATATAATTTGGTAAATATCTCATAGTATAAATTATAAGCATCACTACATTTGTCCTTTATGAATTAACTAGCGACCCGCCCCGGCTTCGCACGGATGCAATGCTGATACTAAATATACCTTCTACAGAATGTCCTTAAACAACGTTTACAGCTTTTTTGTCATTAGACAATACAAACATGTTTTGTTTAGAGGTTACTCTTGAAAGAGCGACATATAATTGACCATGGTATATAGGGCCGTTACCGCCGCACCGCTATGTCCCTGCATTTTAAATCTGTAATATCTTCGGAAATATTCATTTAAATTACATGCTGTAAAGGGCTATATTGATCTATATTAAATGGACAATGTATTTAAGGTAATTGGATAAGGATTAATGCTGTATTGCTTAAAATCACTTCGTAAATACCCATTTTTTCCCGTAAAATGTAAAGGATAAAAAATGGTTATTGTAGGTTATCCTTAAGAGATAGACATATACCATCGTGGACTTTTTTGTTGACCTTTTTAAGGTGTACAATACTGTAGTACATTATTTTGCATATCTCATAGGGTTCAGCCAGCGTTTGCAATGTAAGTGCAAAAAATGTGTTTATTTACGACATCACATTAGAAACCTCTAAATTTATCAGTGTTTCTCTACAATATTATGCATGTATTATACATATAAACCTTCCTCTTGAATCACTCTATCTATTAAAAAAACCACTTCAAAATCCGTTGCGTAGTTTTAAAGATTTAAGCATACATAGGGACTTTGTTTTATACTATGTAATGATAACCGTTATAGAATAAATCGGATACATTTTGATCATTTTTAACGTGTCGAAATATAATATACAAAAGCCCTGTTATCCCCACACCAGTTCGTTCATAGTACTACACCGGTTTGCATTCAAAACATATACAGAATTGAGTACTTCCCTTACTAATTCCGACGGATATAATTATTAGTGGCAATTAACTTTTTAAACGTGTACACGCTGTCTCCCGTAACGTTTTGGCCAGTGTTGTAATCGTTAAAGACGATTCTTTTTTTTTTCAAATTCGCATTATTTACACAGACATGTTGTGTTTGATGGCTCAGTGGTTGAGTGTCTGGACACCGTGTCAATCGACGTCTTACAAGGTCTTACGTCTTATAATTTGGGTAAAGGAAAACATCGTGATACAACTATTTTCGGGTATTTTGTAATCTCTTGGCTAGCCTCCACCCTCAAGTTAAAAATTAATTGCCAAGCATCTATAGGTATGTTCATTGTTCCGGCAGCTGCACTTGAGAGCTTCTATTATCTTGGGTCACAGTGTCGCTTAATATATAAAAATAAACAATAATAATATACGTCTGAGTGTTTTATACAGACATAAATAGGCATAGCGCTGTCTTTATGGCGCATTTATCTGTAACATTCCTACAGGTTCGTCCGTGATAACGTGCATCGTAGAAAAATAACTTAAGAGACTTATATGTGCATAATACAGGTTGACTAATTTAGCATGCACGATCGTCAGAAATATGTATAATTTATAACATAACGTAGCAATTATGTAATAGCAAAAGGATCTAGAAGCGAGAAAAAAGCTTCCTAGACACCGGTTCGCAGCTGGCGTCGTCATCAACGAACCCGTGTAGCCTGTTCTCACTTCCACTACTTGCTGCTCCGCTCCTTAGGGTCGTGGCGTGATTTTATATAGACTATAACGTTCCTCAATACATAGGTACGGGAATAAGATTGAGCGTTCTGAATAATCATTATATTCCATTCGGTCGTGGATCCAGACCACACTAATACAGTCTTCTTCTATCCATTCTTCCATTGTTCCCTATCCTCTGCCTATCTCTTAACTCCCACTTTATCCTTAAAGCTTCGTTTAGTTCATCCTCTTCCTCACTTACCTTCTATTTCTCCTTCTAAAATTGTCTTAAAGAACTTGTCGTCCCGTATTATTAAAAATATAATATTATATAAAAATAAATATAAACAAATTTGATTATACGTTTTATTGAAAGTTTTTCCGTCCAAAAAGAAATATGAGTTACTCTCAAATCTCGCCTATATAAGTTTTAATTCAAAAAGCTAAACATTAGGTACCTACTTATAGTAACCAGAAAATGTGGCGATTATTATTTTTCGCACTGTTTATGTCTGTTTTATGTACATATTTCAATGAATCGCATAACTAAATCATACAAGCTGCCAAATACAGACGAAATGATGATAGATTCTGTTTAAACGAGGCTCAATCTTCAGCCCATTTTACATACTTTATTGTTTGAAAAATCCAGAAGTATCGATTGTTTCTTAGTACCGTTTTTAATATCTGCGTGACCGAGCTTTTTTGAAGCAATGATGGCTCAGTGGTAGCATGTACGGACATCACGTCGATGGATGTAAGTTCGATTCATTGCAACGAGCCTGAACTTTCATTGAAGGAAAACATCGTAATGAAACCATAGCATGGTGGTAGAGCATTTTCTAATGCCCGCCTGGCTAGCTACCACTCTCAAGCCGTTCCCAAGCACCTAATAGGTGTGTTCTGGCAGCCGTACTTGAGAGCCAGTTCTTCCACTAGGCTTAGTGTGTCACCATCTTTAGCTATATCGTCACTTAGCATCAGATGAGATTATGGCAAAACGATAGATTTATAAAGAATTTAAAGAAAAGCTGTGCTGTGTTTTGGAAAAAAAGATCTTTCGTCTGTATTTTTTGAGACTTGTCACCGTCAGACAAATGCAGCCTCATATTGTACACCTTCCTGTTTAAATAGATTTCACAAATAGAAATCGTTTACATGCCTACTATAGACTATCGATTGTTCAATAGTGCAAATGACTATAAAATAGGCTATATAGGAGTAAAGGTGGCCACGGCGCGATGTAGGATTGGTCGAATAAATTTAACACAGATGAAACCATAAGGAACAGTTAGTCAAAAAAGAAAGTGTGTGACGTGCATACATACAGTAAGATAATATATATAAATTTCTCTTTATGCATATTTCACTTCAAATTATTTAAATAATTATGTGTACGACTTAGTTCGCGAAAACATAAATAAAAATACACTGGGTTTCGGTTATAACGACGATGAAGGGACCGCTTTATAATTCAGTCGCTGTATCCGGAAATCGCTATATATATACTTAGAAAGAAAGAAAGAAAACAATATTTAATGTAGACAATACAGCCGCCTAATCTCCTAATATATACTTAATAATACTATAACTATTTTCTTTACAATCTGTAATGTTTCATTGTTTCAGTTTAAGATTTCTATGTTAACGTGCCATAATAAACAAACACCGAAAATGACTGAGTAACTGATTCTTAGATTTAACTTTACCTACTTGAAAATTTAAGAACAAATGCGTATTATTAAAAATGCTGAGAGTCTGTGGATGTAATCAAAAGAAAGGTTTATAATTCTATGAATGAAACTTTGTGTGTTTGTTTGTTGAATCATTCGCAATATCTACAAGGGATTTCCAGGAACTTGTTACAAATGTTTCTGCAAAACTATTCGTTATATCCAAAAGCGGCGTTACGTCCGAAGTCGTTATAACCAAATTATTTTCCTCTAAACGTATACTTTAAATTCAAGGGTTTAGTGTTACGTCGCTATAACCAAAAAGTAGTTATAACCGAGGTAGTTATAAATGAAGTTTACTGTAATTCCAGAAATGAATGTTGGTTCAGAAATTCCCCTTTTACACTTTTTATTTAATCCTAAATGAATATAGTGTATTTTAAATGTCTCTATTCTTATATATCTTTTTGTATAACATCAGTCCAGAAGTTTTGGAGTCTAACTCTTACTTCATTTGCTTTCTGGGTTCTGGGGATACTGTATTAACAAATTTTTAATTTATTTCAGTGACAGTATTGTAAGTAATTCTTTTTTTAAAATCTGTAGCGTTTGGCCAAGTTGTAGCAAGCCTGGCTGGCATTAGAAGATATCCTACCAGTATGGTTTCATCACTATTTTCCTTCCCGATAGCTCAGGCTTATTGCAGGGATTCAAACTCATGTCGATCAATGCATGACCGTACACCCTAGGACTGAGCTATAAAAATAAAATAAAAATCTAATATCAATAAAAAAAGGTGAGTTTATAAAACTAGTAATAATGGATACATTTCTAGGTCACACTACTTTGAATTATGCTTACAATTAAATTAATAAAAACATGTTTGAAGTCACATATTCAGTAATTTTAGGAATATATTAATTTAGCACTAAATATCATGTCGCCAACTTCAAATAGACCACACAACACTGTGTACAATTCCATAAAAGTATGAGTAATTAAATTTGATGATACATATGTTTGGTAAATTTGGAACAAGGAAATCTCAAGTTCTATGAGAATATGGAAAACTGGTATGTTACATATATAAGTTTTCAGACCTCGATATCTTAAAAGTATTTAATCGGTTTCATTTATGGATACAGATATGACGTTATTTTTTATAACATCCAATAGTTTCAGTATGTATATTTACATTACATTTCTCAAATAAATTTATTTACAAGGAAAACATGAATTATTTGAACATCTGTGGGTGAATAACATTAACTTTATTTTAGTTAATTATTAGATAAATCCTTAATTATTTTTGGTATTCGACATTGTCTCATTTGACTTTATCCCTATCTGAAATTATTCCAAACTTTTTTATTGGATACAGCTATGGATTGGTTTAATCTTTGGTTATTTTTATTCTGCTTACTGTAAGTATTTAATTATTTATCCAATTCAAATCTTCACTACTAAAGTTATCTATTTATGGTATTATTATAATTAAACAAATAAACTCTTTAAAATAGTAAGGTATATTAGGTTAATTATGAAGGATATTCTTTATGCAATAAATAATTAACATCAATTAAAAATCTTGGATTTATTAAAATAATTTGTAATGAAAGTAACAAAAAATATAAGTACATAATATTGTCAACACACTTTTTTGGAGAGTTAAAAAATTGTTATTTTTTTGAACTGTTAACGAAGTTTACTTACTTACTTTCACTTTACAGAAAAATCATCTGTGAATAGTAGTACTAAGAATTTTTTTCGGTATAGATACATTAGATATTCTATTAACATTTAAAAAACACATACAGCATTTAACTCACCCAAAACAGTAAGATTTTTAAATAGCAAATTTTAGAAATTGTGGGGACAATATGTACTTTTAATTTTTGTTATATTCCTTTTAAAATGTTTTAAATCATTCAACATTTTCTAAATGTTTTATTTTTTAATCATTATAATAATAACAAATTGATATACCTAACAGAGAATGTAAAATAACTATTTCAAATCGACAAATTAAATCCCAAAAATAGACTGATTTTATAAATGCCATAAAATAAGAAAATAAATAGAATTAAATTGTAGAATAAAGTCAAGGTAATATATGGTTATCAAATGTTAACATATTAAGAATACTGTGCATATTACATAGATCATGAAGAAATGTGAGATTTTTTTTCAATCTGTTTATGTAATAAAGATAATAAAATTATATGATTGAAATGGCATCATACAACAAAAAAGCGTATAAAAATGTAATCAATGCCAACAGATTTGCAGTTTGTTCACCTAACAATTTAATTATCTGTCACTGATAAAATTATATCTGATAACAACATGTACAGGAAAGTTCTTTCGCACTCCGTAATACAGAGATGGGGTACTTTTTATTACTCATATGCACACTAACGTTATTAGAAACACCCTCAAAGGGGGTCGCATGCCACCCTATTTCTACGAAACTACAAGTACATAACGTACAGTGAACAGTCCCTACATGATTCGTATATGCTCCATTTTAACAAAATTGTTATTCGAGAAACTACAAGGTCAGTACGGACCGTTAACCAGTAAACAAAGGGAAAAAAATAGCACGAAACGCCGTGTGGGGCATGGTATGTTGCAATGCGAATGAAAAATCAATGCAGACTTTTTTCGAAAAACGAATCGAAGTCATAGGTAAACTAAAGCTTAGGACATTATTACAAACATCCTACTAACACAGTGTCATTCATAAATAGTTAATAATTAAATTCAGTGTCAACTAATCGATGAAACGTTAATGCACGCCCGTACTGTTTACGTTGTTATTATCAGTGAAAAAACGCGAACCGAGAATAAAAATGAAACACGATGAAGCAATAAATTCCCTCTGATCATAAATATATCGACGCGCTTACGATAGTTACAGTATTATTTATTTGTTTTGCTAACTAAAGGATGGTACGATGAACTCGATACATACCTCATTTTGATGCTGTCTATCCTTTGTTGAGATTTGAGATCAATCCGTATGCACTATTGCACAGCACGTCACAATTGTTCACTTATAAAACGCATTTTTCACTTTACGGACGATAATTTTCTTTATCGACTGGCATAAATGTCTACGACATTATGTTCGGTGGCCATTTTTTGACAAAAAAAAAACACTTTTCACGTCCAGTTTCCCGTTTTCGACAGCCGCAAACGAGATGACGCTAGCGCTTCACTGAAACGAGTGAAAATAAATGGATCATTGAACCGGGGCCGGACGGGCGCAAATGCCGCAAAATTCGCCTTCGTGCACTATCAATCGACGACAGGTCCGAATCTCACTACCAACTTCGGGTCTTTTGTTCCGAATGAATCTATCGACAGCTAATAACTCATACTCATAAAAGTCTAATAATTTTGTCCTTTTCAGTTTTTTATTATGTTTTCTAATTATAATAGTAGCATAAACTTCTAAGATTTGGATTTCTGCCGTACCCTGGGTTACAAAAATAGTAGAACAGTACACCTCTCTAGTAGTGAGTGTTATAAGAAGCGACCGAGGAATATAGATAGTTCTTAAGATTATTGATCTCCATCTCAACCTACAGCACCATTACTATCATAGAAAGATATTTTTTCATCGATTCAGCACGCACAAAACCCGTAGTGATTCGTCACTCCTGTAGCTCCAGTTAAGTTGAAATAGTGGCACAGGTTCAATGCAAATGCTATCTAAATTGCTTCCAAGAAGAAAGTGGAAAGTTCGTGGACAGGTCACTTCACCCACTACCACTACATCTTTCGTGAGTGGAGATCAACGTGGGGTCCTGTCTGATAACGGTACGATCACGGGCGCGGTTCTCGCAATAGCATGTTTGAACAAATACCTACGCTACTTTAAGTCATCTAAGAAAAACATATCAGGCCTATGTTGATAAAAATCGTTTAAGAAAAAATAATAGCTTTTATTATAATTATGGCTTCTGCCTAAAAAATGAGGGATTGTATGGCTATTTTGTGTTATAGAGTTGGCAACCCTAAGTATGACAAGTTGATACATAACACTTGACAGTTCAAATGACATTTTATTCAGCGTTGCCAGGCTACATTACTTTTCGTTACTTTTGACCCATGTAAGTTTTGTAGTATCATACTTATCTATACTAATATAATAAAACAGAAGAGTTTCTTTGTTTGTTTGTTTAAACTCGCTAATCTCTGGAACTACCAGTCGGATTCGAAAAAATATTCTTGTATATGATTGCAAGATGCATGTAGAATAAATACTATAGGCTATCTAGAATTAACCTAGATCCCTCAGCTAGCATTTTATTTTGATTTTTGTTAAGTAAGTCAGACGAAACCTGGCACTCGAACTGCTTTATCTGCGTGCGCTGGCGTAATGGTTAGTGAAACATAAATAGAAAGTTCTACAAAAATATTGCTCCTTAGTGCATCTAAAAATAGTCCGGGATACCATATGCATATCTCTTATACATAAGCCACAATATGGTATTTTGTTTTTTTTTTTTAATTTGATTAGTAAAAAGTGATTTATGTGCATGGCATATTATACCTTACGAACAAAAGATACATCATCATGAAGACAATTTTATATTGATAAACTTTGCTCTTCATAGCATTTTATTTAGACGAATAGTTTGGGAGATAATGTAAAATTAAAATAATTCAATACTCGGTTTGGGCCTATGACTATTGGTGTTGTGGCGCGAAAGAACCGCGTGAGGTCTGACGCATAACCCTGGTCGCCCCATCAAAATATTGTCTATACTGAAGTATTATAAATCATCAATCAGCAATTATACTCGAATGAAACATCGGAGCACAACTAGTTAATGTATAAGAGAGGTAGGGCTCAGAGAAATTTCTTTGGAGATTTCTCTCTACTTGGAGCAGCCCGACTGGTAGAATATCTCCACCCTACTGAAGTTTGCAGCCAAATAACCACGTGTTGTGGTCCTGCGGTGAGTAGGGTTTCCAGAGCTCCTTAAGGATAGGTGGGTTCAAGGTTGGCAACGCGCTCGTGATACCTATGGTATTATAAGCGTTCATAGGCTACGGTAGCCGCTAACCATCAGACGAGCCGTACGCTTGTTTGCCACCTTTGTAGTATAAAAAAACTGTCTTTAATACAAATTCAATAAAAAATATTTCAAAAATATTATTAAAATCGTTTGATTGTTGTTATTTATATTATTTGAGGCTTGTTGGAATTTGTTATTTTGCTTTAATATTTCATTATAAGAGGGGTTCCTTGTGGTAGCACGAACATGTTTTTAAAATAATGTAAGGGTGACGCAAACTTTTATGATCTCTAATTATAATTAGTAGTCGATGTGATGATAGGTTTGGTACAAAGATTGAACTTCTATGAATATTTTTTCGTTAATCGTACAAACTGCATATGACTATGATACAAAATGAAATAAACATTATAAATAAAAAATTACTTAAAATGTATTAAAAAAAACTGCTTTGCCAAAAATACAATACAATGTATGAAATGCTGGTATTCTATAGAATGCTTAGTTATTCTGTTGAAAGCCAAATATTATTTGGCAAAGTATGAAATATATTTCCGATTCGTCTCGAATATCATGTGATCGATCTTGAATGGTTGATGTGGCTAATGGGATCACTTTCAAACCAAAAAGACACTTAAGGACTGATTAGAAAACTATTTATTTTAACTTAAACATTTTGAATTTATTTTCGATGAAACGTAATCATTATGAAATTTATATAAAATACAAAAGTTATGTCAGATAACTAGACATGTTACTTCTTCAAAACATTTTCACGGAATTAAATATGACATACTTCAATCTGAACAAATAAAACTGACATTCCAAATTTAAAGTAATTCAAACATAATACATAAACTAACTAACATAACTACATAACTAACATATGTATAATCTGAGATTACCAATCAACAATAACAACGACAGTTTTATTACGTATTTCTTTTGGCATGTTTAGTAAAGAGTAAAGTTGAGATCTGCGCGCGCAACATGTGACAAAAATGCGACGTAATAATTATAGTAATGTGTAATCATTTTACTGAATTTTATTAAAGGTGAAAAATAGTTAACTGGTGCACAAATAAACGTAATTTTGATCAAATTAACGTTTTATGGGTTGTTTGCAAGCGGTATTACAATTGTAAATTTTTTTTTGTTAGGTATGCCAAAGAAGTATAACGCTGATTAAATAGTTTACATACATACATAAAAATATTTTTTTTGTTATTTGTCATTAAACCCAAAGATGTACTAAACCGATTTTGATAAAAATATTACCATGAAATTAACATTATTACAGGTCATCAGACTACCACAATAAATGTATAATTTATCAAACAAAAAATAATTACCCATAATGGTTAAAGACAAGAAAACATATACAAATGAATAGAATATCTCTCCCTAAATCATTATATAAAGTCAATTAAAAATAGTTAATTTGTCATAATTCAAAAACAATTTACAAATAAAATTTACTTTTACTGGAAGAATGAATAATGGAACTTTTCAGGAAACGAAACGTAACTTTTAATTCAGACCTCTGGCAACACAGTTTTAATATTCGGAGAAAATCAGCCTGTTTTTCTTAAAGATAAACAGTTCCTTATTTAAAAACAAAAAATTATGGTGGGCGCTATGCCTGTTAATTTATTGCCAAAATTTTGCAATGGCGCCATGGATAGCCACAATGGTACTGAGGAGGCGGATATTCAAGTTCACATTGGAAGCAGGATTAAATGTAACGATGATTTCGGTACTGTAAAATACATTGGTGAGGTACAGGGCTACAAAGGGATCTGGTACGGAGTCGAATGGGATAACAATATGAGAGGGAAGCACGATGGCTGCCTAGACGGAGTGCATTACTTCAAAACGTCCAAGCCTGGCGCTGGTTCTTTTATTCGACCTAACAAGATCACACCTTTCAGGACTTGTGCGGAGGCTATAAGAAAATATTACGGTGACCGTGAGGTATATAAAAATCAATATTATTGGTAATTAATTAATAACAATTCAATAAAATTGTTTTCCTGTATGAGTCACCACTAACTCTAGATTTTTGTGTAGGAGGGAAGGTTTGTGCAACATTTTTATTTCTTACAAGCTGTGCCTCACAGTTTCTCCTATGTTAAATTTTTACTCCATTCTTTAGGATCGTATTGTGAAATTATATAGGCTAGAACACTGCTGCCCAATTAATATTGAAGGTAGGCCATTATTATGAATCCATGTCAGCTGGCAGACCACCTAATGAATAAATAATATTTGTTTACAGCCATGACAGATTCAGATATAAATAGATAGATATTTAAAATGAATAAAGCTTTCAGTTAAATATAGTTTAATAATAAGATAAAAATTCAAAAGTGTGACACCAAACACATGGTGACAGCTGACCACTGCTTTTGGCTGGCAAATTTAAATGCCTTGGAGGACCACTTCATGGTCCACAGGTCTGGGTTTGGCCAACCTCAGGCTACAGAACCTTACTTAGTAAACATGCTATCAGCACAAAAAGTATATGTGAAATTAGCGTTTTCAAATCTATAAACTACACATTTATAATAATAGTAAAGATAGATTATTTTTTTGTGTTTAAGTCACATTTATAACGAATTAAATCCATTATCAACAATCTATCTTTTTCTATTTCCTTATAAATTATAACATTTTGTTATACCAGATGGCAAACAAGCTTGCAGTCCTAGCTTGTGGACATTTGTAACACCAGTGGTATCACTAGCATGTTGCTGCTTCTCTTTAGAGTTCTAGTAATCCTACTCACCGCAGGAACACAGCACAAGTTTATTTGGCTGCAATCTCCTGTAGAGTAGAGGTATTTCACCAGTCTGGATGTTCCAAGTATAGAGAAATTTTCTGTGCCCTACCTCTCTTACATTACTCCTTTAAGTATATTGACCAATTCATAAAATGTCTTATGTACTAGTTTGTGTTTAGTTTTGATTATTCACACTCAATATTTATACTTTGAGTTTTAGTCAAAATTTTTAAAATGAAGTTTAAGTATGAGTTCTGAGTGACGACGCATTGTGTGTGCGGATTGCGGAGATTATTAATAAGTCAATGGTTGTCCTTAGTACATGCTGGAGAGCACCTGCGTTCGCATCCGTAATAGTGCTGTGCTTATCATATTTGTATTAATAATGTCACTATAAAAAATTAAATGTTTACAGTCTCTAGAAGAAAGTACTTTCTTTACTGATGATATGTCACACTTTTGTTTGATTTTGTTTCACCCTATCCATATAGATTTTTTTTTTATGTTCAGTGTGCCTGGGTATCTAATTTAAAGGCTTTTCCATCACCGCTGTGATAAAACCCTCCACGGGAAACTCTTTAATTAAATTATTTATATATATAATATACTCTTGAAAATCATGACTGCACTATCCACTAGTTAAAATCAAAAGACGCGCATTGACGAGCGTATCCGCCAACATAATACGCCGGATCGTCTGCGCGTCCGCTCACAGTCCAGACAGGTACAAATATGTGTTTTTTTCGTGCGCGGTTGATACCGCGTGCGCGATGCGCCGTCAGTAAATTAAATTGGTCATACATTTTTACAGGATGAAACAGTAGCCGCTCATCGTAGAACAGTTATTAATGAATGGAAAAGAGAGATGGGAGCTCCCTTCATAGAAATGGTTGGGTTTGAGAAGATACATCAAAAACAGTGAGTCCAATTAATGTCTTTTATCTTATACAACTAAGATAAGAGTACGAGAATACAGAACGAAAATATTATTTTCAAAAATTCTGATAAGAAAACTTGCGATCGACATTTCATTAGGTTTGAACATCGAATGATAAATATTTTTACTTCTAGAAAATCTGACCGTCTCCTGGAAGTTTGCGTTCACGATCAGAACGTCGCCAAGGCGGGCGACGTCGCATCCTTATGCCCCAACGTGCGGAGTCTTGACATCTCCTGTAATCTATTCTCAAACTGGCGCGAAGTGATACAGTTGTCTGCCCAACTACCAGACCTGCAAGAGCTTAATGTCAGGTAAGTTTATAATTCACTTAATAAAATTCTTCAGCCCGTGTAAAAACAAATTAAAATTGCATAAATAAATATTGTTTAAAGGCCAATTTTTCAAGCAAGAGATAACTTTATTCGACGAATTTTTTATTTTATTTTGACGGTTATCTGACGATTGAAAAATCGTCCCTCAATATAATTAAATCATTAAAAGTTCCCGTGGGCGATTAGTGTAATTAGGATTATTAATGAGCTCGATTAAAATGCTGTTTATGCTTTTAATTTTATTGACGGCGATTACTGAAAAGCCAGATTTCACCTTTTATAACAGTTCTTTGGTTACATATGGAAACTTTTTAAATGCAATAAAGCAGTGACAACTCATTGATACGGACGTCGCGTCGATCGACTTGAGTTCGAATTCCTGCAATGAGTCTGAGCTTTTGATGAAGGAAAAGTTTGTGATGAAACCATAGCATGATGGTTGGCCATTTTCAAATGTTCGCCTGATTAGGTTCTACCCTTAAGTTGAAAATCTGTCGCCAAGCACTCAGGTGTGTTCCGGCAGCTCCACTTGAAAACCAGTCCCTCCACTAATCAGTCGCCCATCAGGAGTCGCATCGTCACTTAACTTCAAGTAAGATTGTGCCTAAACTCTAAACCTATAAATAAGAGAAAACTAGATGTTAAACCCGTCATAGTGACTCTGTTTTGGTTTGTCGGTTTTCCGAAACAGCTAATATCATATCCAGCTGCAGAAAGGTTTGCAGAGACATCGACAAAGGGCGGTGGATTGTTGTTCACAGTGTATTCACTATGCCTTGCTACTTTATCAAAAAAATATGTCAACACTTTCACATGTCACACGCAGTGTGCGTTTTTTATTCCCAGGGAGTAAATTGTAATCACTAATGTCAAACTTGAAAATAATGTTCCTTCATTTATTTTTGTAGTATTGTGCTACTGTATATTTTACGGTATAATTCTTTCAATCGTGAGATTTTAAATACTGAATATCTGTTTATTTAATAATTGAAATATTTTGTGTTATTCAACATACCCGATAATTTACTATTATCATTACATAAATCAGCAAAATATAAAATGTATATATGGCGAAAACAAATGAAAAGAGATCAAAATAACGCTTCGATTGGCCCACGAGAGACGCGATTTTTTTCTGCTTTATTCGGCCTTCATACGACTCAGTCAAAAAACTACCCGGAAAAGATCAATAATACACAAAATGTTAGTTATTATAATTTTTTATCGCTTATAAAGTATGTTTATTCAGAAACGAAACACTTACGGCAACAAATACTCCAATCATCAAAACAATTTTACCAAAATTGAGTTTAGTTCTCGTCGCGAATTCTCGTTTATGTCTTCTACCGAACGAAAACGGGTGCCACGAAGTGTTAATTTGAGTTTAGGAAAAAGAAAGAAGTCGGCTGAAGCCATATCTGGTGAATAAAGTGGTTGCTCGATGGTATTTGTTGAGTGTTTGGTTAAAAATTCGTTCACAATGATAGCCTTGTGCGAAGGCGCATTATCGTGGTGCAAAATTAAAGAATTTTCTTTCCACAAATCTGGCCTTTTTCGTCAAATTTGCTCTCTTAAACGTCGCGTAACGTTTAAATAATATACTTTATTTACCGTTTGATCTTTCGGTAAGAATTCCGAGTGCACATATGCATACAGTGCACCACGATAGTCAAAGAAAACAGTCAAAATGACTTTGACTTTTGATCGACTTTGGCGTGGTTTTTTCGGTTTCGGTTCAGTTGGAAGATGCCACTCCGAAGCTTGTTGAGTAGCTTGCATGTGAAACTCGTAAACCCACGACTCGTCAACAGCAACAATGCGTTTCATGAATGTTTGGTCGGAATTGACTCTTTGTAGCATGTCCTCAGCGACTCTTATGCGACTAGGTATTTTGGGACTAGCCGAGCAGCAACATGTTTCATACCCAAGTGGTTATCTAAAATGATACGGATCGACTTGTGAGACACAGAAAGTTCAGCGGATATCTCTCTCAAACTTGAATGAGGATTTTCAGTCACTATTTCCTTCACTTTTGCGTTGTTCATCTTCAGCTGAAGACGTTGATGGCCCTACCAGGGCGAGGCAAATCTTCCAGCATATCTCGACCGCTTTTAAACGCTTTGTACCTATCATAAGCACGTGTTTTAATAAAGTCGATTCACCATAAGTAAGCCTTCTGTAACATTTTCAGTGTCTCCGAACACGAAATTCCATTGGTGATGCAAAATTTAAGACAAACTCTTTGTTCAATGTTTTCTCCTTTACGAAATTCGCAATACACAGTAGATATGATCTAACTAAAAAAAGCACTGTATTTAATCTAAATGACAAATGCAACTCAAACTCCGCGCAAATGAAAAACAGTTGTGCCAGACTACCAAAAAAAAATAATAATTTTGAAACCATTAACAAAGCATCCATTTCTGGTACTTTTTTGACTGAATGTATTTGGAGAGTTCAATGTTTTTTCAAAAACTCATATACATATTGTATTATTACTCGTTTAGTTTTCGATTAGTTCCAATTGGTGGCATCACCATTTTAAAATCCCAATAAACTAGCAATACATGAAATGACAATTTGCTCCTTGGAAATAAAAACGCACTTTACAAGTTTCTATTATTTTCAGCAAGAACCGCATGGCCATCGACTTGCCGGAGGAAACCCTAACTCAACTGTCAATCAACTTCGCCAGCCTCGAGAAGCTAAACATATCCGTCTGTGATTATGAGTGGGCAGATATTCTTGTATTATCCCATTTATGGCCTAAAATCATAGAGATCATCGCAGCATATAACCGCATACAACGGATAACCCCACCCGTGGTCACTCTACGGACCCTGACAGTTCTGAAGCTCGATGGCAATCCTATAGACTCGTGGCAGGAGGTATTGAACCTGGGGAAGATGAATTTAAAAGTGTTGAGCATGAACGACTGCCTCCTCAGTGAGATACGGTTCAACGATGACCCGGGGAATTCTAAAGTTGATGAGTTTGAACATTTGGAAGTTTTGTTTTTGAATCGGAATAGGATTAATGATGTAAGTACTACCAATATTAATAAATTTGTAGATCTGTCTAAAAATGTACTATTATTTAAAAAAAAAAATGCGTTGGCCAATTATTATTAGGCCACATATAGTACAAATATGATTTTACTTTTTCTGTCTCTCTGTTTTTTATGTCTGGATTTTACTAAAAAACGGCTTGACCGATTTTTGTGATTTTTTTTACACGGGTAGTGTATTTCATTCCTTAATATTATAGGCTATAAGAATTGTCAGAAATGCTTTAAAAAATTATAATAAAATAATAGGAAATAATATATAAGAAACGACAGGATTTTTTATACCGTTGTTTGTTACTCAACGTGTGTGAGCGTCATTGTTGCTATTTTAGCCATATTTGTATTTTGACTATCAACCTGCCCTTCGCTCGGGTAGCAGAGTAATACACACATATAACTGCATTGGTGTACGCGGCGCACGTCAGTAAAGCTTCCAGTCGGCATGATTTTTTCCGACATCTTCAACAATCACCGTCGTATTTCAGCCAATTTGCACAAAACCCATAATGAATTATTATACATCTAGACCTTCCTCATGAATCACTTTGTTACTTGATGAAAACCGTATGAAAATCTTTTCGATAGTTTTTGAATTTATCGCGTTCAAACAAACAGACAGACGCGTCGGTGGGATTTTGTTTTATAATATTTAATGACTAGCTGTGCCCGCGACTCCGCTCGCGTGGACTACCTACAGAATGCTGTCAGATCTAGCGCACGCGCGATACGTGCTGCCCCCGCCCAAAAGACTGAAGACAAAACTGCTAATAGTGGATGATCCTTAAAAGATAGATATATGCTATCGCCGACTGTTTTAAGATCTACAATTCTGTAGTACATGAATTTGATATATCACGTATGGTTTACTCAGCGTAAGCCATTTTAATCAGCACCAAATGAGTCTTTTTTCCGTATAGATTCACCATTATCGTTACTGCTTATTTCGTATGTTACTTTATCTTACTAAATATATCCTATAACCTTTCCAGATAACATAGCTATGAATTAAAATAAATAACATCTAAATCGGATAAGTGGTTTTCGCGTGAAAAGAACGTAACGGGCAGACATACAGAAAGACGTTGACTTTTATAATATGTATAGATATAGATGATTATGTGGATACATGTCATTAAGCTGGTTCCTCATTTTCTTTTTTAAAGATCTATGACTAATTATTACCCATTTCATTTAATTTTCTTGAAAAAAAAAATATTTATTTACAATTAATTACATTTTTCTAATTTTATGAACGTACGATAAACATTTGAAACAACGTCGTTCTCCATCAATTTGTGTTCAGTAAAATTAATAAATATAGGAACAATAAACGAATACGATAAAATATATAAAATAATATAATATATATGTGTTTTATCCTGGCAACGTCATATCTCACTTAATTCATCATCAAAATAGATGATGCAAACATAATTTTAAAGCTTACGTTCACCGCTGTTGGCGAAAAATATACAAATAGTTTAAAATTAATGTTTTCGTTAAAAAAGATTAAAATTTCTTCATTAGGAATACCATTTTTTGATGCTTATGAAAATATATTCAAGACGCTGTCTATTAACAATCTGTTTCACTATTATGACATATATTAGTGAGATTTTTTAACATATATTAATAAAGAAAATATATATATATATATATGATAGAAATATTCCCACAAGTCGGGTTTAAATAAATTCCATTATCGGACGGTTTGAACTGATCATCAAGGGGATCATAATACGGGAATAATAATATTAATAATTTAATGGTTGCACAGAGAGGGAGTCACTTCCAGACATCACTATCATTCACATTATGATCCACCCTATGATAACCTTTTCACAGTAAAACCGGCTTGACATGCTCCTTGAACTTAATAAATAATGCAAAGCAAAGCAGTAATGTATTTCGGGATCTTATTATACAGCTTAACACTGTTAAAAATATTTTCATATTACTTTTAAAGGTTTAATAATGAATGAGTGTTTAAAACAACTTTTCCAAAAGTTGTCTGCTACCGGATTGCTTCGAACTAATTATCGAAAATACTTAAATATTTGGTTCCAGTGGAGATCACTAAGTGAGCTGAATAAGCTTCGGCGACTGAACAAATTGTACTTCTTGAAAAATCCCGTACAGGACACGGTTAACTACGATACCGGATCTCAACTTATTATTGCGAAGATTGGCACCTTGCAGGTTTGTTACGTTTGTATTCATTTACTGTTTAACATATTACCCGACGGGGTTGCCAACGTTGGGACTCAATTTTACCGGACTGCTGAATATTTAAAAAAATGTGAAATGAAAAAGTTGGTGAAAGTTTTTGTTCTTTTGCTTATTAAACGGCAACTGTGTCCTTCTACAATTCTGCCAACGTCACCTGAATAGACTATTTTTCTAACTATTCTTGTAATCTTCAAACATAGCTTTATATCTAAAAATATGGCGGCTCCTTTTTTAAAACTGTCCAGGGATGTTTGTTGCAACTTAAAATGCATGTTCCTAGTTATTATTTATAATCCACTTCACATGTGCACCACATAAAATGCCCCCAAAATTAAATAATATATAGGTTCAAATAACATAAGTTTATAAATTAAGATAAAATCCACCACATCACAGACGTTGTATTCAGTAACCTTTAAGTGTGTTACCCGAAAGTGTTGTCAACTTTTGAATTCGGTTTTCCCGAACTAAGCTGAGAACTTTACAAAACTGTACTTTATGTATGTTATAGGCAATGTATGAAATTCCGTCATTCTATAGAATGACCGAATACTTTGCCTAGGCATTCTATGGAATGCCAAATGCTATTTTGGCAAAGTATGAAATACATCTCCGATTTGTTTCGAATATATTACGTGGGATTGCAGGGATTCAAACTCACGTCAATCGATGCTTCAATTCATGTTTGTCCGATAATAACCCCCTGCCTTAAACCGCCTCATAATAATACCCTGGTGAAGCTGTAGAAACCGTCTCAGGCTCCAGGACCCTTAGAGCTCTGCCTCCAGGCACAGGCCTGGCTACCTGTGGCATCCGAAGGTCGCCATGTTGAGTGGCCATGGCGTCTCTACAGTCAATTCGTTTATATCGTCAGCTTGTGCTAAAGTCCGTGCGAGCGTCCAAAATGGCGGCTGGCCAGCGACTGAGTGAGGGAGGTGCAGTTTACACGTGTACATTATAGTGGCAACGTCGCCAGGCCGCCAGAGTAGCCAGAAGACACGTAGGGAGCTGTCGCTTGTGGCAACGCTTCCAAATTGGCGACGTTGCCAAACCGTCGTCAAGTGAGTTAGGTAGCATACATTTCAATATTAACTGCTTGGATACGTAGCCGGCGACGTCGCCATGGCGGCCTAGTGAGGCAGAGCTCTTATGGGTAACAGTGTGGCCAGATCGGAAATAAAATGTTATGAAAATCCGTTGCAGGAATTAAACGGGACGACAATTACGCGGGAATATCGTCGCGGCGCTGAATATGATTACCTGAAGCGATTCGGTGCCGAGTGGAAGGAAGCCCAGAACGATCCCAAAGCGAAACTTCACTTTGCTGTTGAACACAACAGATTCGAAGACCTCATCAATAGTGAGCGATTGCTTTATTAGTACTAAAAATGCGGAGAAAATGAAGTTTATATTCCCCTTCGTATATTTGCTAGTTGTACCCCACGGTTTCATTCGTGTTAAATTTACTCGCTCAATCAAATCACAAGTTGCTGCTATTTTCACAAGTTTTTAGCCATTCCCGTAATTTCTTGCAGCTTGCCAGATTGCTCATAGTTTATGATTATTGCTCCGCTCCTCGGGGACGAGGCGTGAAGTTAAATATTTTATAACCTTTCTCAAAAAATAAACTGTAATTTCCATAGTTAGTTTTTCAAATTTGACTGTTAGTTGTAGACATTAATTAGCACATTCATACAAACAAACAACTTCCTGAGCTTTATAATATTAATAGAGATATAGAAATAGATAATTGACAGATTCTTTTACTGTAAAAAAGGTAACATTGCCTAAGTTAATCAAATGTATATAGAAAAGCATATGGATCAGCTTGTGGTCACTTCGGTTCCTTAATTTTCTATCAAACTATATCTCGTCTCTCTGTCTACTTAATTTTGGACTGCAAGTACTGTTTTTCTTTTTATCAGAATACGGAATACCCGATGACAGTCTACTGGTGAAACAATCAAACACAAAGATACTCACTTCGCATCTCCTGGAAATAACATTGCAGGATGAACACGGGAAGTGTTTCAAGAAGAGATTCCCGTCCACGATGGCGGTACAGAAACTGGTAACACTGGCGCAAAGATTGTTCTCGAAGGGCGCCGAGAGCGGGTCACCCTACCTGTACATGCTGGACGATCAAATGAAAGGAGCTGAAATCTGCCTCGACAACAATATGAAAGATCTCGCTTTCTTTTCAGTCAAAAATGGAGACACGATTTTTGTCAAATTCAGATAATTTACACACATTCTTGGACGGGTTCTGTGTAATCCACGACTTGAATCAAACAAAATTATATTCCCATATATATTGTAATTATGCATAAAAGGATTTTTCTTTTTTAATCTCGAATAATAATCAACCTGAAAAAAATTAATATAGCCTTTAAATTCGAAATCCTAATATTTTTATGTGGTCGGGCAATGCCGTTCATGTATATAGACAATGGCGTATTAAAATTCAAATAAAAGAAAAAAAATAACGAAATAATAAAGGTTTCCATTTCTTAATAAAAATAGAAATCTATGAATTTATATTTTAGAAATATTGTTATCTAACTGACGGCCCTCTGCTCTCACAGTCTCGAAATCGAAATTGCAGATTTTGGAGAATTCGACTAAACGTTATTCTCGAATGTTCCCCTTCAGCTGCTCCAAATTTTTCGGATCGTTTTCTTAGACCACCCATTTGAGGTGGCCCCGTAAAAAAGTATCAAATGAAGTGAGATCAGGTCTGCGTTGGGGCTTCCATATCCGAAATTTTCACCATTTTCGAAATAAGTCTTCCCGTGAACATTTCTTTCGCCGAGTTTGTAGAATTTGATTTATTGAAGTACTTGCAAACTTATAACCAAGTCCTCCCTTAACTGTACTTTCGCCCACTTTGCTGTCGTCTGCATATCAATTGCATTATCATTGATATGCAGAAGAAACATTATCCATAGGTGGTATTACAGCAAGCCCGCTAACAGTCGGGAATGAACAGAAAAGAGACGAGAAGAATTTGCCATTGAACTTAACCAATCCTTGCACCGTATATATACACGGAGAGCAAGTAAGTTGGTTGAGTTCAATGCCAAGAAAATGTGAAGTATGTGCCATTTACCCCTTTCTCACTCTTCAGAACGTTTCGCTCGCAATGTGTGACAGTTTCAAAATTTTATGTGTGGATATTCGCAGTGACCCTAACTCCAGGGATTACATCGGGAGTGTCATCTCCGCCACATCTCGGAGATTCTGAATCCTGAACAGGGTGCGAAGGTTTTTCACGTCCGAATAGCTTATATACTTTAAAAGGCATAAGTTAGGCCTTGTATGGAATACTATTCGCATTTTTGGGAGGGATCCGCCGAATACCTCCACTATACACTGAACAGGTTACAGAGACGAGCTATCTGCATTGTAAGTGATGCAGACGTTACTAAGTTCATCGAGCCTCTTCATCTGCGCAGGGAGATCGCCTCGCTGAGTGTGTTCTAGCGTCTGTATCATGGCGAGTGTTCTGAGAAGCTGTTTAACCTTATTTCTGCTTCTCCCTTTCATAACAGAACCACACGCTCTTGGCTCCGGACCCACTGGTTTACGTTAACTTCCATCTCGACACGAACAAATAAGTTCGCTAAGCCTTATCTTTGCCGTACTGCGAATCTATGGAACTGTCGGCCAGTGTGTTCCCTTCCTCCTGCAACATGGAGTCCTTCCAGTATAACGTTAAGAGACATTTGAACAGGCCGGCATGAAAACGTTTTTTAGGTAATAGTGTTAAGCTCTATAATAAGATCCAGAAACAAATGATTTTCCAATGAGTTCAAGGACCATGTCAAGCAGGTTTGAGTGTCAAAAGGTTATTATAGAGTGGATCATTATATGAATGATAGTAGTCCAAGATCCCAGAGCGATCAGACATAACTTATTTTCACATAGATGAAACCTTAGGCTCTCAGTAGCGTCTCATGTTCTTTGAATACCTGCGTGCTTGTGGAGCTCGCCTTGTGACACCTGGGCAGGTACGAGGTAAGAAAAGTAACTAAAAAAATAAGAGTTACTTAAATTTATATGGCTGATTTTTATAAATGTTTTGTAGAATGTTATTCTAAAATAGTATCATAAGTGTCAGACACTTTCTATGGACCAAAACTTTTGTCAGACGCTTTAAAGCTCCACAAAAAATAAATGTACATTACTTATTTTTACATGTCTGATTTTTAAATATGTTATAATGGTACCTATTACACAGTTATATTTCATTAGTCAGACAAATTGTAGTGACCAATCATCCCCTAAACACAAAAATTATTAAGCCGAGAGAATGAGCGCGAGAGCACTATGCGAAAGCGAGTGAGACGTTCATAGTAACTCGGTTCAAGATTTCATGCATTGACAGGATATGACTTTAATCCCGCCTTTTTTAAGAAAGGTAAACAAAGACCATTTAATAATATATTAATGAAGAATCATGAATATCAGCAAGCTTTTATGCAATTTGGAGATCCAGAGTCCTTTACCGATAAGCATATACAAGAAGCTGTAAAGATAACCCGCGTTCTGGGCGGCCTTCAACCTCCGTTACGAAAGAAAATGTTAAAAAGGTCGAGAATCTGGTTTGAGAAGACAGAAGAATAACTATAATACATATAGATGAGGTCCTAAAGATATATTTTGGTAGCGTTCAATTGATGTTAATTGATTCACTGGGGTTCAAAAAAGTGCCGGCAAGATGGGTGCCACGAATGATAACCGACGTAGCTGGCGAAGTTATGGCCTCAGTGTTTTGGGATAGTGAAGGAATCCTTTTTATTGATTACATGACAAAAGGCCAAACGATTACTGGCCCCTATTATGCAAATTTAATTCCGAAAGTGCGTGGAGCAATTAAAGAAAAACATCGTGGAAATCTGTCGTTGGGCGTGTTGTTTCTTCACGATAACGCTACCGCTCATCCATCGGAAGTTGCGCTCAACTCAATCCGCTGTGTTGGCTTCAATCTCCTTGACCACCAATTATATTTTCCGGACTTAGCCCCAAGTTATTTTCACTTATTCCCAAAATTAAAAGAGGAAATTTGTGAAACTAAATTTCACGATAATGACGCGGTTATGGCTGCCGTAGAGGAGTTTTTCGAGACTGGAGAAAAACATATTTTTTATCGCAAGGAGTAAGGAAGTTAGAAACGCGTTATTCAGAAATGCATTGCATTATAGGGAGTTTATGTAAAAAAATAAAATATTATTGTTTAAATTTAAGCATTTTTTAATATTGTTTCCAAGAACTTTATGATTCACCTTCGTGTATACGTAAGTATAACGCATATATCGTATCCTACGCGTATATCGTATATCGCAAACTTTTTTGTAGGTCTTTTTGAGATCTACAATTATATACAACATAAGTTTGATATATCTCACATGGTTTACTCAGCCATTTAACCGCCCCAAATACTTTTTTCCGAAATTCTCCATTATCGTCACTGCTTCTTTTATACGTTATTTTATCTTACAAAATATAACCTACTAGCTGTAAACCGCGGTTTCAACCCCCATAATAAATAAAAATTGCTGATTGATCATTTATTATACTTCAATATAGACAATATTTTTATCAGACGGCGAGGGTTATGCGTCACACTCACACGGCTCATTTGCGCCACTGCTGCTAAGTCATAGGCCCGAACCGAGTGTTGAATTATTTTAATTTTATTATTTCCCAAACTATGCGTAATAAATGCTATAATGGGCAAAGTTTATCTACATACGTTATCTACTTTAAGGACCCCATATTATAATCCAATGGAAAAACTTTAGTAGGGAGCTCATTCCACGTCCAGAACGTTTGCGGAAAGGAACTGCGAATTGACCGCGACTATTTAGGTTCTAAGATACCGAGTGAACACATAACCTATTTTTGACATCACTTATACATCACATATGTAAAATTATGTATAAAAGGTAATGTGTTCACTGGGAAATGAGGATTAACTCCCTGCCGATGGCGATATAAACATGATCTCACAAAGTGAGATGAAACCCTAATTCTTCCAATAAAGTATTTTTGCCCTTTTTGAAGAAGAACACGACCACACTTCTGTTACATTCCTGCGGTGATGTACCTTCGTGGATGATGGAATTGAACAGTCTGAAAGGCTTTAAGTAATTTTGTTATCTCCTGGAGTTTCGTTGTTTGAGGGCTATATACCTACTAATACGAGTTATGCAGTTGTGATATGTAGTTATGAGTAGGTTATACAAAAAACAAGAGTATAACAACCTGCTGTAAAGTGTAATTAATTTTTTAATGAATGATTTATCCATGTGACGTCGTAATCGAAGTAGGGTGACTCATTAGAACAACACCTGTGTGTAAACTTTTTCATTTATATCTTGTGCAAATAAGAACAGAGAACACCTGTTACCTTGGATTAAAATACTTGCGAGTGTTACCAATGTTATGCTATTTAATCTTAGATTTCAGTAGAGTAAGCACAAAAGTGAATCTTAATGTATTAAGATACGGCGTAAATATCGTAGTCATGGAGAAGACGAAATATATGATATCAAACATCCAGATTTCTTGTCAAACTCGTTTGCTAGTAGTTTTGCTTTCTACTACCGACCTGTTATCGAACCGTAACAACCGTAACCGTAAACCCCTTATCGAAATGTACCAAAACTCCGATCGAGAACATAATTTGTATTTGCAGCTTCCGTTGTTTAGGTACGTCTAGTGTAACCTGCCCTTATCAACAATGATGACAACTATTCGAGCTGTTGACCATGGTGAAAGATAGGCCTCTAAAAAGGACAATACATTACAAACTCAGAGGGACAAAACTAAAACTAGAATAATCTGGTAGCCATTGCCGAAAAGACTACTAATGGTTTGTAGGACTGACTATATCGAATTGACCTGTATGGTATTACTAGCAGGCAATTTTCTAGCAATATACTTCTCCTATATAATTTCCGTTATTAAATTCGACAGTGATAGAAAGTTTTGGATCGATTAGAGAGCATTAAATAAGTAAATAACGAAATACTGTACAAATTGCACTAAGACCAGAGGGGTACTCAGCGATTTTCAAACCGAAAAACATTCTATTCACTAAGAAGGCCTATGAGGCACGCAGTGATTCTAAGAACTTTGCTGGCGAAGAAGGCATGGTTTTGAGTAGGGGTAGGCTTGGAATAACTACATATTGCATCCGAAAATATTATTTACCTTAAGACCCGAAGTGCGCCTAGTTTTTCTCAATCTGCAACAAATGAAACTAAGGCCCGTGGAGAGCTCAATAACTTAAGACTGGTCGAGGGTTTTAGTCATGAAATAGAAACTATGGCCCATGAGGTGCTCAGTAACCTAAGGCCGGTCGAGGGTATTATGCATGAAATACAAAATTTTGCCATCGATAACAGTACTTTCACTAATGCCCTGGGGGTGCATAAGGATTTTCAATTTGTATTGTAAATTTCAAATGTAAATTAATCTAAAATGATAATTATTAAAAACTAGCTTTGCCCGCGGCTCCGTTCGCGTGGACTACAGAATGCTGTCGGCTGAGCACACGTGCAAATCATACTGCCCCCGCTACCACACACAGCTATCATCGGCCAGTTATTTTAAAGACAAAAATGCTTATTTTGGGTGATCTTTAGAAGATAAATATACCGTATCGCTGATTTTTTACATTGTACATTAATTTGATATATATCTTATGCTTTACTCAGCGTAAGCCATTTAATCGACCCAAAAGCGTCTTTTTACCGAATTGATTCATCATTATCGTCACTGCTTATTTCGTATGTTACTTTATGTAACAAAACATATCCTATAACCTCGCCAGATAACATCTATGAATTACAGGAAAAACCATATAAATTGGATTAGTTGTATTCGCGTGAAATATACGGACAGACAGACAGAGAGACGTTGAGTTTTATAATATAGTAGATGATAATTATCGAAATGTTTATGTTTTCACAATATCTTGATGTTGTTAATGTTTTTGAAGCAACGATGGCTCAGTGGTAGCGTGTACGACTTCGCGCCGATAGACGTGAGTCTGAATCCCTGCAATGAGCCTGAGCTTTCGGTGAAGGAAAACATCGTGAGGAAACCACAGCATGGTGGTAGAGCATTTTCTAATACCCATCTGGCTAGCTACCACCCTTATGTTGAAAATCTGTCGCCAAGCACTAACAGGTGTGTTCCGGCAGCTGCGCTTGAGAGCCAGTCTTCCACTAAGTTTAGCGTGTTATCTTGGGCCACATCGTCACTTCACATCAGGTGAGATTATGGCCACTAGGTACGCCAAACCCACAACGATAAAAAAAACCTGTAAGTAAGGCATTTTACCTTTACCGGTTCATCATATTATTGCGCAATGAAGTCTGTAGAAAAAGGTAAAATTATTGACATAAAACAACTAACCAGTTTTGTATTTGACTGACGTGCGAATAAGGCATATTCCTGCCTTTTTACCTTTAAATAAGCTCGATAATCTTGTTTCTGTTTGTGTTATGCAGCAAAATTATCCAACGAACATGATACGATCCTTTATTCTAACAGTTGAATCTAATTTTACTAAACACTATAAAATATATAATCTTTTGATGAAATTTATGTGGTTTAAATTTTTTTATATATCGAACGCTAACAGCGTTTCTTAAACTTGTAAACGGACTGAAACTCAGGACGCCAATGAGCTGAAGTATGTTTTTCATTCGATCTGATTATACTGTTAGCCTTAAGGGCCCTGGAAGCTCAGAAGGTTTTTACAGCTTCACCGGGCTTGGGGGCGAGCGCTGAAGGCACTCGGCTATAAAGCTGAAGTATGGGTACCGTGGCGCAATTTATATAAGCCGAGGGAATTCAACCAACATTATAAATCGATATGAAGTGTGAACGGAACCGGAAAGACTGCTATCTTAAAATATATTTATGAGGCTCCGAATAACAGCGTTAGGACACCATAATAAAATTATATTCTGTGGTGTAAAATAATAATGCAATACAAAAAATATTTTGATATAAATAGCGAAACCGAGCGTAGAATGTTTCGAGTCTCATAGAGTATCCAGTGAGATAAGAATTGCTGTTCCCTGCATTTTATTTATGTTTCACGTACCTAAATATCGTTGTACAAAAACACGATGTCGTTTCTAGACTTTTTATGTATTAATTCAACGTAAAATATGTAAAAAGGATATTTTGTAGTTTTAACTCTTTCGTGTTTTATCACTGGCCACACAATCGCCATTGACAACGGTTGTGTCAACATAACTTTTTTTTGTTTAGTTTACATATGGGTGACAATAGAGAAGAAAAAAATTTGAAAATCTCTACAAATAAAACGTGATGTGATTAAATATATTTCTACGAAGTGTTAATTATGGGAAATTGTTTCGCTAGAGTTTTCCGTAGGCGTAACATACGGCGTCACATCGTCCTCATACTGATCGGTTTGGATAACGCGGGAAAAACGAAAACAGTTAACAATTTGGTCGGGGATAATGATGACAAAGTTTTGCCGACTGTCGGTTTTAAAGCTGTGAATTTAGCCCATAAAGATACACCGGTGACTATTTACGATTTGGGCGGCGGACCGCATTTTAGACAAATATGGCCGCAGTATTATAGCGAGGTTCACGGAATAATATTCGTTATCGATTCTAGTGATTTTTCACGCTTGGACGAATGCAGAACGGTTCTCGAAGAGGTTTTATCGCACGATAAAATATCAGGTAATATTAGATTTTTATTTATTAATTTTTTATTTGTATTTGACAAAGATATGGATGTGTGGAGTCACTAGAATGGATAAGGTTAAGAATGAGTTTATCAAAGGAAGTATAAAAATAACACCATTATAAAATAAACTTAGGAGTTAATTAAATAAGACTCAAAAATAACTGCCAATAAAACGTTTAAAAAATCCAATCATCTAAATGACGCGTTTGTCGAGTACGACATTCCTCTAATCTGGCTCTTAAATTTTGAAATGCGCGCTGAAATATTTGTTAGGAGGTCGATCCCATTTCATGAGTGATGTTCTCATTCACTGCGCTTATTATTGAAGTGAAACTTCTTATGCGACTTCCAACGCGTTAAACGTTAAAAGTTAAGAGTTAAACGTTTAACGCACATTATCGGTCTCTCCTCTTTGTGTGAGCCAGAGCGAGAGAGCAAATGTCGGTGTGTATGTATATTGCACACTGTTTAAATAAAATAGAAAATTTCTTTTAAAATGAAGTTTCACTTTTATCGTGTGTGAATCGCACACACACCTTTTTTGTTGGATTGCTGTCGTAAATTTTATTTTTTAGTCATCCCTAAAGGAATAAATGTGGTCTTGAGAGATAGGAGTTCTGGGGGGCCGTGCAATGATTTATGGTTATCATTCAAACATCAATTTAAAACTTGTATTCCCCGCTATTAACGAAAAATGGACAAATTAATGTTTTCTATAAAATAAATAAATTAAAAAACTTCTTCATTAATTATATTATTATAATATTGAACTAACATGTAGAAAGCGCCGTCTATTAACAATCCATTTAACTAACATGACAGCTGTTGGATTATCCTAAACTTGTATTTTTTTATTGAACTTCGGATAGGTGGTTTTTAAATTACCTGATATACGTTGCCTGCACACGTCCCATTTGAGGGCAAAGCTTAACTATCCCACCAGCCCACTATGTAATTGAGGTTACAAGCGCCGTGAAATATGTACTTGATTTTCGCTTCGTTACTATAGATTGATCGCCGTAAGAGCGACCCTCCTAATGGTCTGCGGGAAGCGGGAGGGGAACAAGAGCGACCAATATGCTAATCTGTTGCCGGCCACCGGCAGCAATAGACGTTTGACGTATGGGCCTACGCGGTTTCATTTTTGTGACTACAACGTATGAGTTTATAAAAACTAACTAACGACTAATGTTTAAAAAATTATAGAGTCAATCAAAATGAATGTTTTAACGGGTTTTTTATTCAATGATATTGTCAAAATATAAGATTAAATTAATGGAAGTTTCACTCAATTTAGTGTAAAGGTTCCTTGCACAATTTTCTTTCAATATAGTACTTTTTTGATTAGCATCTTAATAAAGGCAAAAATATTATGTGTATTAAATGTATTATTTATCATAACATATCTGTCCCACTTGCAGTAACATGCATAAAATATTGATCTTAGATATAGGGTATCATATCAATTTACCGTGCACACCGGCCGCCCCGCGTCCCGCAAACCATCAGGAGGGTCGCACTTACAATAGTCGGGGACTATTGAGATTGACCTTTACTGCTAACGAGCAGATAGTGTGTATCGATGAAGTGACGGCACTGTACTTAACAGTGCAATTCAAAAACAACGGCGACCACCGAGAGATCAATCATCCATCCCAATCGTCTCTGTCATGCCGGCATAATTAAATGTCTCTTCACATTATGTTTCAAGGACCAATCTTGTAGGATGGAACGAACTGGCTGGGAGATGGTTCCATAGCTTTACTGTACGGCAAACTAAGTTATTATTTCAATAAATATTAATTAATTAAGAAGTATTAATAATTACGTTCATATTAGTTTTTATATATTTTCATATTTATTGTACGAGTTTCGAAAAAATCAACATTCCACTGGTTTCTTGAGAAGAATTTACATCTTATTTTTCAGGTAAACCTGTTCTTGTGTTAGCGAATAAGCAGGATAAGAACGGAGCTCTGGACGACATCGACGTGGTGGAGAAGTTGAACATTGAACCGATGGTCAATAAGTAAGTTATATACCCAGATTTTGTCCTTCCTCGTTGCCTTTACGTAATAATTGAAGTATACAAAGCGTATATGTGCACCGGCGCTGTGAAACAGTGTGATGGTTCCCACCAAAGTTGTACGAGGATGCATAGTAAAAGTGTGAAACGGTGTGTAGCTGAGTGGTGCGAGGACGAGTAGCGGACCAGTATTTCTATTTCTCCCACACCGTTTTGTATACATCTCTCGCACACATTCCTCGCTCACATCTCTTGCTTTTTTGTATGTACAAATACCTAGGCCCCGCTAGCTCTTTTCCACCACAGCTATACTAAGCGAGGCTAGAAACAAAGAGTAATCCTATTGGTGAATTTTTCCCTCGTGCATCGCCTGGTTACCTCGCACATCTCTGGTGGATACGCAGCCTTAGGGAGCCCCGCAGCACTTTAGGGTATTTTCATAAATTTTCTTTAGCAATGTGACAATCGTCAGAAAAAATATTCTTATTTTGTTATTTCTTTATCACGATTTAGCTGTTCCATCTTTCAGATATCGTTGTCCGACTTTAGTAGAATCTTATAGCGCGTACACAAATACGAAATTGAAGAAGCCGAGAATCGACCCAGGACTTCGCAAAGGTTACCAATGGCTCCTAAACTACATAATCCGACGCTACGGCGACATAAACTTGCGCGTACAGACAGACATACACGCCGATTTGGAACGCCGCAAGAAAATGCTTCACAAATCATCGAACACGAATTCCCAATGCGCGTCGCATAGCGACGATATCGCCACGCAAACCGGTTTCGAGAATCCGCATTACGATTTGGGCGATTCGATCGGTAACGATCAAATGATCATCGTAAAACCGATAAGCAGGAACCTCGATAGTATCGATTCGACGATAACGATGGAGAGTGTTGATGATTCGGAAGGCACTAGCGGGACGAAGCCTAAACTGTCACCGTTGTTCGGTCGCGCCAGTAATAGTTCCACCTCCGAGACAGTTCGGATAGAGTTGGAACAGAGAAGCGAATATCGGAAACTATCGCCGATCGTCCGTGACAAGGGCGGTCCGAATCGGCATATCGATTTTATGAATCGACCGCAATCAAGCCCTTCTTATAGGAAGCATATTAAGGTAATTTTATTTTATTTGTCTATAATAGGTCTGTACAGTGTCAGCCCTACGGTAGAACAAACGGAGCAGTTGCTCTAGGTGCTAGAAGCAAGGGGTACCAAAATCCGAATGACAATTTTTAGCAATAAAATTTAAGACCAATTTAAGTTTTGATTATTGAAAAAAAAATTTACAAAGAAAGGAAATAAATTTAACCTGATAGCGTTGACTAATTGAAAAAGGGTTACGAAATACAATTTCGCTCTACCTTGACAAAGGGTTAGGCCCGGAACTAAATCTGTAGTTCTGACTGGACATATATTGTTCGTCAAATTTTGTGCTAGACAGCTATTTTATAGGCCACGGGTTTCGAATTTGAGATTAAACAAAAAAAAAAACTGTTTTTCGGTTTCTGTGTGGGTTTAAACAGTTTGACCAACTGTAATGAAATTTCGGACACGGGAAGTATGTACATGTCATTCCTCAATTGATATGTTATAAAAAATATCATTAACAAATTTAGAAATAGTGAAAATATTGTACATATATTCTCAATGAATTAAATTGTTTTCCTTAATAGTATTGATAATTAAAAATAATTTTGATAATATTTTGTATACATACGTACGTACATACTCCATACGTAATTTCGAAATAGATAGCTATTAAAACACCTTAGGAATTGTGTGTCCGACTGTATCGTGAACACTGGATAAGCTGGTGTATCTGTAATCAAACGTGGTGGGTAAATGTACTCGACTGTGTCGTTTCTACCATGCACATAGTGATAAACCAATCGCAGGTGCATTCTTTTGGTTTGTCACGTTTCGGGATCAGTCGATGTATATCCAACAGTCGAGAATCTTGCAGGGCGGCATGTTTGCTATTCATTCATTCATTCGCCGTTGTTTTGGGATTGTACTGTGCTTACTATGAGCCACAGTGTCATCACTTTGCCTTGCTACCTAATAAATAAAAGAAAAAAAAGTGTGTGTGTCAGCTTCGACGCGCGACTGGAGTTTACTCCTCAAGAACTGTCTTGGAATTTAGAATATATGCAATTGGCAACAAGAGTAAATAAAGTAATATCTTAGGATATAGAATGAATGTAAAAATTTCATTTGCCTTCGCGCGGCGTTCTTACTCACTTCAACGGTCGATTCGCGTCTAGCGGCTTTCGCAGCAAACGACAAAAAGTTGAGTAAATCTCAACATTACTTGAATGCAATTAAGGTTAAAAATTGTTTGCATATTGCTTGATGTTGCAATTTCAATTTCACTCCTTATATTTTTTTCATACCGTGTGCTTATATCGTTTCTTAAGGAGTAAACTCCAAAAAATATAATTTCGTGTAAGTGTAAACAAGAAAACACTTCTTTTTCGCATAAAATGAGTTTCCTTTGTTTATACGCAAGTTGCAAGCAAGCGTACAACAATCGGCAAATGAAGATATCGTGCGTATGAAGCGAAACTACATGAACAGTAGGCCTAGCAATAATAAGTATTCTTTTCTGATAGCGAAATCCTAATAAATAATAATTTTAAGTTGTATCGCTGATAAAAGAATGATATAAATTCCTTCGCAGACTGAAAACCAAAGTAGGAACTCGTCGATACAAGAAGACGACGATAAACCAGTTAACGATATGACAATGTATATGGGTGACCGGAATCGAACCTGGGACGCAGCCGTCGAGAAAAAACACAGAGTCACCACCGTCAACGATTTAGAACTGTCCCAGATGAACATGGAAATCATTTTTAATGATGGAGGTGGGTATATATATATATCCAGTATTCTGCAAAAACTTCAGTGATATAATTTTGTATCGAATTTTTAATAATATAAAATCAAACTATCGATTAGGGGTGTGCGAATTATACGCACTTATTTCTAATAATTTGTAAAACATTATTTGTAAGTTCTTTAAATAATTTGAAAATTCCGAACTATTCGTAAGTTTTTCGAATTATTTTTCATTTATCAGCTATTGTATTCAACTTTAAATAATTTAGTAGTTTTCCATTATTTTTAAATATTCGAAACTTAAATTTATCGGAAATTCCTGTGTTATTCGCACTATTATCGATGCGTCACTTGTCGATTGGTTAATATGTGGTAAAAGTCAGAATCAATGCATTTTTCCAAAATACTGCCAATCCTTACAAAGTCTCTCGATTTGAGGTTCCTCACATCTTGTCGTGTTGCCCCCAAATTAGCAACACTGGATCAAACTTAATAATCAGTAAAATTTTGTTCATATTTATCGTGAATGCTTTAAGCGATCGATGTCGCTGTGATTCTAAAAAAGAGCCTGAGCTTTCGTTTAAAAAAAATCTAGGTGAAACCATAGCATGATGGTAGGCCAAGTAAAACCGTAAGAATAAGTCCGTGGAATAAGACCGTTAAATGAGACGTGCGCATGCGCGACAGTCGTATACACAAGCGAGTAGTGTACTTGTTTATGTTGCGCTATCTCGTGTAACAAACATCGAAGGTTTGTTTATTGTAACACCCGATAACGACCCAACTAACTTCTGTAGTGCTATTCTGTAAGAACGTTTAAGATAGGATAAGAATTCAATGACGAGACTGATTAATAAGAATTACTTATAATAATAATAGACTTTTTTTGTATTTGTAATTATTTCTATTTAATTTTATGTTGTCAAACAAAAATAAAGAGACATATTTTGTTATTTTAGTTAATAATTTGAATTACGATTTTATTTTATTTTACGTATATTATTATTTCCTAAAATACTGAATTTCCTAAATACTTTCCTGTACTTAAATAAAAACTAATCAGCAAAATTTAAGAGAAATATCAAGAAAACCTACATAAAATTGAGCACGATTTTTTTTTTGCAAATTGTTTCGATTCTACATTAGCCGAAGGAACTTCGTTCCTACCTGGTGTCCTACGACACCACATCTATCTTTTTCTTTTTTTGTTCTTCTTATTTAATGGCAACATGTATTTGTACACAATTATGCTAATGTCACGTGGATAGAATACTTTCAAATCTTCAGATTTCAAACAACGCTTTAACAAAATGGCTCCCATGATAGAACTATCTAGACATGTAACGGGGATTTTCGATGCATTTAACTAGTATAGCATGTGATTTATGTTATCACTTATTATGTAACCAGTGATGGGTGAAATTTTTCATGCAATATCTGCTTTGACCGGTAAATGGCCCAAATACTATTTTTAAGGGTGTCTACGTTCAGTGTGATTAATATAAAAAAAATCTACCAGAGTATAGCAACAAGACTGCGTACTCTGACGTGACGGTTGGCGCTATAGGAGCGACACGTACCGTGGCTGCTCCGCTGAGTCCTCGACCAGCTTCCGCATCTCAGCTCGTGAGGCGACAGCTGGAGCTCACCGGACACAAGCGACGGCTGAGCCTCAGATGTGAGTCTATTTCAAGAAATACATACTTATTTTTTCGTGAATTCTTCTCCTTGTAATGATGTCTCCGTGCTGATGACGACGAAGTGCTGTAATGTATATATTACGTTTTTATATGCATACGAGGCATTATCTGGTGGTTAATTTGTTTTTATAGTAGCACGGCAGAGTGACTATACTGGGCCTGACGGTAAGCACAGTACAGTTCAAAAACAGTGGCGACCATCGAGAAATCCGCAATCTATCGTCAGTCGCTGCTGTCATGCCGGCATAAATAGAAATGGAATATGTATTCGGTTGATCCCGAAACGCGACGCTCATAAGCGACTTACATGACGGGCTTTTGCCATATGCGCGCCTCAGTCAGTCTAGACAGCCTTACCACCCCGCTATCACCATTTCCTTGTTCGTTTGTCAGCAGGGTACATCACGTGCAGGTGAGATTGGCTTGGGTTTGAGATTACACTCCAAAAAACTTGGCTGATTACCACTTTCAGTTTGAAAAATCTACCGCTAACTCCTTAACCCAGTTCTCTTATTAGGTTTACTTTGTTATCATATTCGCAGTGACGGATTTCTAAATAGCCTTGCTACGTTATACAGAACTACGGTGGTAAAGTTTTCATGGACGAAAATATTTTCCGCGGCCATGAAAAAACTGCATGTTCGAGCACAAACTATAATAAAATAAGATCACACTGATTCGTATGAATAATAACAGATATGCAGCGGAACAAGACAAGCCCGGAGCGCGTCTCAATGCTGATATACGAACCGAGTAAAGCTCCACAGCGGCACCTAGATAAGGGCGACTTTGAACACGCCACCACTACGCTCCACTGAGTAAGCTTAGCAGTTAGATCACATTTTGTTACCTACTTCTGTCATATTTTTCATTTACTGTGTACATAAATATTCACGGTTCTAACAGGATCAACTTTATTTTCACTGTGATGACTGTGGTGATTTGGCTATTTCATTCAACACAACGCTTAAGGCAACACAGCGTTCTCAATATTATTTTGTCAGTGACATTTAACTAAGTTATACCTTTAGCGTCACGTCCTGTTTTATCGGTTTGAAGGTGTTTTATAGTATGAGTTAAGGAAGATTTTAATGGCGACCTAATCGATTGATTAGGTCACCGATCCAATAACGATAGTGGATTCCACTATCGTTATTTTAGCTGTAATAATTGTAGCGTGTGTGTGTATTATGTTCAGATAGTGACTTACACGGCACTTGAGATATTTTTACTATTTTAGGCTCAAGAAGTACTCATTATCGACCATCACAGCACATCAGCTGTGATTGTGGTCAAGCACTAACATCTTATATATTATATTTTTCCTTTATTTAATATATTTTCATACTGTTACAGATTGGCGACCGGTTGTATCATTAGAGATGGTAATTATTTTATAAATAACCAAATAAACAACAGGGTATGTCTGTATAACTTACATGTTTCATATATTGTATAATGATTTTATTTCCTAAATAGCATTATATTGATTTTAGGTAATTAAACGTAAATAATATGAAAGAAAAAATATTATTTCGGTGCAGAGTTGTGCTGGTCGATGCTAGTCCCTGAGAGTAATAACTTACGGGATAAACTTACATAAGACTATTTGATTCCAAGCTAAGCATAGCTTACATTGCGGTAATCAAACAGCTAATACACAGTAACGCAGCATAGTGGGGACGGTGGGGTTGTTTTGGCACAGGTGGCACTTTTTAGGCTGGAAAATAATCAAAATAATCCTTATATGTATACCTAACCAAAAAATTTGAACCATTGCATTTCATATTTTTGTCGCACCTACGATTAGGACCGATTAAACTTTTCTATTATTTCATTTCTGACGAAACTTACATTTACATTTACCATAGATGACTCCTTGTGTTGTGTTGTGTGTTTATAAACACATGTGATATACGCTCGATTGTTTGTTTAATCTATGACAGTTAAAACTCCTCTTTGCGCTCTCCGCGCCGCCTGCACAATAAAATATTTGTTATTTATATTAGTTTTTATAGGCAGGGATTTAAATGTATTCTCTAAGACTTGTAGTGTGGAACTAGGCATGGAACATTTATGTATCACAATATTTTTCATGTGAAATGAAAAATAATTTGTCATGATAATTATAAATTTGCCACTGCTATTTTTCATGTGCGAAAGAAAAAAATATAATTGTGAATGAATTTGTATTATTGTTATTTTTGATTTGAAAGATGAATATTGTATGAAAATAGCTCTGAAAAATAATTAAGCATATGAAAATATGAATCTGTGTTATGTTTATGAGGACGGGGTCGAAGAGCCAAAAAAGTTCGCTGTGAAGGAGCCTTTTTTCACTTATCGCACATGAAATAGCAGTGATTAAAAAGTAATTTCACTGCTATGGAATTATATAAAAATAGTAATAATTCCATGCATACATATGTGGAACAAAAACTCCGTCACAAATCCAACGTGGTGCTGTGGTCGGGCACTACTCGAGGAAACGTAATTCTACTAAAGAATGAGCTAGAAACTTAGAAAGACATAGGTACGAAAGATGGCTGCGTATTAAGTCTGCAATGTATTTTTTATGAAAATTCGATATAAATTAGTCGTCAACAATATTACGTGGAGAATGCCTCTCTCTAAAACTTGAAATGATAATAATAACATTTTATGTTCAATGTTATATTTGCCTATATGTAAGACCAACTCTATTAATTGCACAGTTTTTAGTAATGAACCCTAAAATTGTAATAATATTCTTCAAAATAATACTTTGTTACGAATGTAAATATTCAAAGTGCTATTAATAATCTGGAATTACAAAAATTCAGCGATGAAAACATCATTATTACCTATCGTTCTGGGATTTTAGAGAAATGTAGAATCCACTGTATGTTACTTAATTCCTCGAAGTTTGGTTAAATATAAGTAGGTACTCTGCCTATTCCGATAGATGGTTATAATATATTTGTTATTAAGAGTAGCTACAACCTATATATGTTTTTTTTCCGTTAATGTTTATTCATTTGGAATTAATTTGTTACCAAGAAAGCGGTTTCTCTGTCGAGTGATTGTTAACTCAGATTCGAATATGAAACGCTCACTTGGTGTTGAAGTTACTATTCATTGACAAACATTTAATTGCTATTTTTAAGAAATATACAGTTTATAATTTAAAAAATATAGGAATTAACTTTAGCAGGTCTCCTAGATTTCTATTGAGCTTACTTTGATGAGAGTTACCGGTGAAGGATGACACCGAGATTTCGAATTAACTTTTTGACATGCGACTTGCGTATGCCCCACTATTTGAAATTTCCGTTTACTATTGTTCATTATTCGGAGACAGACAGGCGCTGACCTACAATTTAAGTTTGAAGTGGTCATAGATTGAAGTTCCTCGAAGATTCAGAGAAATAGAATTTTCTAAGAAAGTTGAAAAATAGATTTAATAGCTTGTTAATGGACAATGTGACCCCCCATTAGATCCACGCCTGACGAAAGAAATACGAGTCTTATTTTAAATACATCATATTATTATAGATCAACGTAAGTTTTGTGTTCTTATTAAGTACTGTAAGAATTTGTTTTAGAATAATATAAACTGAATATAATATATTAATTTAGTTTTGTACTTTGTGTACCTTAATAAAGTATGTTATTAATATTTTGTTTTAATGCTTTGAGGGTAGATGTCGTGGCTATGGTAACCGCTTATCGGACGGGCCATAACAATATGCTTGTTTGCCACCAACTGTTTAAATAAAATGCAGACCAAGGAAAAAGTATCTCAAATAAATAAATACATTACAACACAAGAATCAAGAGACTAAGGTCTAAAGACGCTAAATTCCAAATTCAAATTTATAAATTCATTTAGCTGGTACATTTGAGTTTTGAAAACAGTCATTCATTTGTTTTTCCTCATTATTTTTTTCTTTGGCGTCGCTTATTATCGCACAATGGAAAACATGAAATATCGGTATATTTACGAGTACGAGTTCTACCGTGGCACCAGTGCTGTAGAAACAGTTCGAAGGATTAATGATGTGTACGGCGCTGGTGTCGCAAAGAAAGCACGGTACGTTTTTGGTTACATCTTCGTTCTGAAAATTTCGACCTTCAAAACCAACCACGTGGAAAATGAAAAATTAAAGGCTATTGTGGAAGCGGATCTATCACAAAGCACTTCAGAGATACCTGCAGGCTTCGGGGTAAGTGATAAAACTGTATTATTACTTTGCTCAACCGACACAATAATCAAATTGTTATTCCTTCCATTAGTTGTAATTTTGAAGCAATGATAGCTCAGTGGTAGTGTGTACGACTTCGCCTCGATTGACGTGAGTTCCAATCCCTGCAATGAGCCCGAGCTTTTGGTGAAGGAAAACATCTTGAGGAAACCATAGCATGGTTGGTGGTAGGACTTTTTCTAATGCCCGCCTGGCTAGCTACCACGCTCAAGTTGAAAATCTGTCGCCAAGCACCTGTAGGTGTCCCGGCAGCTGCACTTGAGAGCCATATTCCCCACTATGCATAGCGTGTCACTATGTTGAGCCACATCGTTACTTAACATCAGGTGAGTTGTGGCTATAACGCTAAACATATGAAGGATAGAAAATTTTAATTTATTGTACCTAGTAAAGTAATTATTGCGTTAAGAATCAAAATAAGGTCAACTTTTACTCCTTTTCGGTGAAAGTGTAAATTGCTGACTTTGTTTCTATATGCCCTAATTCCAGGCTTTTATAGAAAAAGTGGAAATATATTACAATAATAAAACAACAATCCAGTGTACAATCATTTATTACAATTAGATTTATAGTTTATAAACACATGACAATAGTTATGGCAGTTTATGTTTATCTTATAATATTACCATTTTTTTTCTTTAATTCGACATTCTCTAATTTATTGTACATAAAATACGTTTAGATTTTTGGTATAGTTCCGTGTAATATCAATTATGATCGTGTCACGAAATTAATGTATATATCTAAGTAGCATCTGTTTTTTTTAACACATGCCGTTTGGTCTCGCGAAAGAACGAGACAGATGAGGGTTATATGGAGAAAGATACGTTTATTTTAATATATCTGGTACATAATAGATATTTTAAGGTTGTCAAGTCAATCTCGGATTTTATAATTGAATTGTTTTCATTAAAATTAGATAATGTTCCGAAAGTTTATATTGTTTTTTCAAATGAAAGTGATTTTTTGCCCAAAATATAAAAAGAGCAATGAATCTCAGCAGTGGATATTATAATCTTACTAATAACCCGGGAAACCTGAATCAATCAATGGACATCTAGCCCTGTTATTGGTCGATCAATTTAACGGTAATATTGCAGCCATCTTTAAACATCTAATTCTTATCGTTCAGGCGATACTCTGCCATTTGTGACTAAAAGTTTAATATGAACCGTTGTGACTTGATTAAAGAAACATTTTTATTTATAGCAGTTTATATAAAACTTGAAAAATAGGTAATTACGTATTTACCAGCAATTCCTCTTACACACTGATTTGAGCTTAATTAAATATATACTGATCTACATTATATAGGTAATTACGTATTTACCTGTAAAAACCTATTACACACCGATTCGATCTTAAGTATATACTGATCTACATTATAAAAACTTATTAAATATCAACAGTGGAAAAGGTCGATTGAAAGGGTTGAGAATCTAAAGGGTCTAAGTTGAAATTTTTCAAACGCATGCGCTGTCCTTTTTGAATTGTAAGTACACCGGTATATATAAAACCTGTCTACAATATCTCTGTGTACGTAAACAGCGATAGGCACTTGGACTCATATGGATTTGGGTATGATTTTAACTACCGCCAGATAAATACACGTTCAATGATCTATCTAATTTATAAGATTTGCCCCTAAAACAGATCTGTCACCAAACAATATCAAAACGTTTTCCATAAAACTTGTTCAAAATTATTTCTTATTATTCTAATTACTAGTTCTTCTAACCTAACCTAATCCAGCCACATCTTCCGTGAATTGATCATCTATTAGAGATTTGATCAAATCTCCGTTTTTATCATTCCCCTTTGGAGACCATTTTCATTAATGTTATGACAAAAACATTTATTGGTAATGGGTAGATATTATAATTAGGGGATACATTACATATATTGGTGATTAGTGATTATATTGGTGACGAATATAAACTTTGGCGACAAAAAATATTGTTGCCTTTGGATTGATGATGAGAACTTTACTATATTTTCTGGTACTTAAACTCTTTTAAATACCAACCCTTCAATTGACTTACGTACATTTGAGAAGCTCAGCCGATTGTCATTTACTCCATCGATTTAATTATTAGATTAACACACTATTTATATTGACCATACACATATGTTTTATATCATTGAGATCGTTACATAAGTAATTTTAAACATTAATAAATGCTATTATTTACATAATTTACAGAGAGCCTCGAATTTAGAATAATTTATTTCAACGCCAAACATTTAGAATACTATATGGCCGATTTCAAAATCAAAATCTGATTTAGACATTTAAAAAACTTTCAGCTGTACAGTCATAGCATAGCATACACTTGAAGCAGACAAAACGCGACTAGCCGTGTATACAGTTATTTAGTGACTTACTGTTACAAGAACCGTTTCCTCTACCAAAACATCATATTATATAACATACTATTTAATATGTGTCGATGTGATTATGGAATCCGTACTAATGACAGTACTCGTACTATTGACCTGCACTGTCGACTGAAAGCGATAGCAACAGGTGTGCTCTATGACGGCACGCACTTTATAAGCAACGACCGGCTTAAAGGCATTCTCGCTTGACCGTGGGATAGTGAAGACTTGAGTTAATAAGACGACTACAATAAACACTATACCGAAATGCTGTCTCATTTCGTATATACATTATTCTCATATAGCCGACCGTCGTTAGATCCACGTCAATCGCCGATCATCGCTGTCTGACTAATCTTTACTTCGGTCAGATGAAATCATATTTGATGAAATTTAAAAAAGAACAGTGGCGCACATAATAATCTGCATACGTGCAAGAAATCAAACTTTTATATGGGTTGGAATCAAACTTTTCTTATAGTTTAAAACGAATGGAACAAATAAAAGCTATTCATCCATAGGAAACGTACCTGTGGCCAATTTTTTTTCTAACGTACCAAAACAAAGTTTCACTTAAAAATAACCATCAGCTAATAAACGCTAAGGTGCTTGACTATGACATAGTAGTTGGGCCGGCAGATGTTACCGCAGTGCTACCTATCGGATCCTAACATTTCCATAAACCATAGACTCGATAAAACAAATCCGACGACGTATGTGCATACCTCACCGGATTCTTCTTCCACGCGAAAAAACTTTCCTATTTGTGACCTCTATCTATATTATTATAAATTAAGAGTATCATGAAAACATATTGATAAATATAAATCAATCAGCACACCATTGTACACTAGGGTAAAATAAATATCATCATTTCACTTATTTTCATTTTCATCTTATCTAAACAGGATAGAAATTAAAGCTGTGTATGAAATTACTAATCAACCTAAAAGTAATATTTACCTATAAAAAATATTTTCATATAAAAGTTGTAATGATTTCTAAATAAGGTATAAAAATAGTACAAAGAAGAATAATAAATACAACCGGGAATGTACAACTACAGTTGAAAGGGGATTCGATTATTACGTGTTTTTAAAATAGAGGTAAGCACCCCTATGAAAGGTAAAATAAGAAAAAAAATCTCTGCCCCTTCACTAAATGATAAAACTTATGTTTTTTTTAACTTAGGTATATTTAACAAATCAACATTTTAAAATCAATTTAGTTTTGAGATTTAAATCTTAATTAAGTCAAATAATTAACCATCGTTTATTATCTACAAATTTGTATCCAAGTTATGTCATGAAAAAATGTTAATTATTAATTATTTTTTTTAAGTTACGTAAAATTTATTAGAGACAAGACTTTTGTTCACAGAGTTTACCGATTTCGTTTCAACATTTGTATGTATCCTGCACATACTATCAAGGATAAAAAACGAACGAACGACATTCTCGTATTGGATTAATAATAAGCTTCGTAAACAGAAGCCATATTGCCCAGTTTGAATATGGCATTTATATAACAAGTTTTCCTGTCAATCTATGCAATGTAATAAGTTAATAAATAAAAAAAAGATTTTGTAAAACATTATTAACAAATAATTTTCTATAGTTTAAGCCATAAATACACATTACAAAAACTATTCTTACATAATAATTATGAAGTCTGATAATTTAATATTAATGAGACAACACGTAAAGAGTTACATAGTTCAAAAAATTACAACAGAGAGTCTATTTTGTTCTACGGTCGGCAAAATGGTACATCAAAGCACATGATGGTAAGTACGGTACTGTTCAAAGTCAATGGCTGGCGTCGAGATACGCATTCTACTGACAATCTGCAAGACTCGTTTGAAGGTGGCTGAATCACAGAATAGAGGAAACACGCTCACCAAGGGACGATTCCACATCACAAGTCTAAAGTATAAACCTACAACCTATACAACTTTTACAATTATTAAGAGAGTATATTTGTCTATTACAATTAAAAGAGCAAAATTCGTTGAATAAAAAACACATTACCTTAAATGACTGAATGACTGAATGAATGAAAATATAAATTGACACTACTATTTTGGAACAGTAATGAGCTTCCTCCTCTTTAACTATTTATAAAACCATTGAATCCCATAACTTCTATAAACTAAGTGAATGAAAAAAAAATTGGTACCAAGAAATATCCGCAAGAAATCTCAGCAGGTCCGTGGACACGACTTACAGGAAAATAACGTCAACTTTTCCAACGAGCACTAAATCTTCAAAACACTTTTACTTATGATATGATAATCCTCAATATCAGCAAGTGTGATCACTAAATATTTTAAACCGACTCATTTTAGTTCGTTTCCAGTTTCACTCAGTTCTCATTTTAAAAACATCCAAACTTCTCATTGAACCTTGTATATCTCGTTTTTCAACTTCGTTCTGCACCAGAAAAATGTTGTTTCATTGTTTTAAATGTTTCCTATTTCAAGATCTTCAAAGCCTCTTATAAAATCAGGAACATCTTATGTTTTCATTTAATAAGGAATTTCAATGCTATAAAATTTCCAATGACATAAATAATGAAATGTCTTTTAATTTTACCTAATCAAGAACTAGAAAAGCTAGTCCACCACTTTGAAGTTTCCAATTTAATGAAAACCGAAGATCTTCAAGCTGCAGATCTTTTAATCCTTCCATCTAATCAGACGTATACAGTTTATCATTCCTATACCAAAGGAACAAAACTTTTTACATTAAAATAATTGATAATTCTAGGACAACATTCTAATTTATTGGTACAAAAAGGACGGGGTTATTAGAAACACATTACAATCCTACCTTACCTTGATTCTTGTTGTATAGAGGTATCATCATCAGCCAAACTAGATCTATTTCTCCGCTCACATCTCTTCTGATGTTGCCTTATGAAGGCGCTCAATCTATTCAACAAGAACTGCTTATCATGCCCCTCTAACACGAGTTGGTTCCTCAATACCGCAACCATATGCCTATTCGCTGTCGCAACGGCCCAGTAATAATACAAGAAGAAGAGTAAGGCAGCAAAAGCTGGCACAGCGAACGTGGAAGTGCCGACCAAGAATAGGATTTCGCGTACGACATGAGGGAACCCCGCGAACGTTTCCACGACCAAACTCCAAACGGTATTATAGCCGCGATATGGACCACAATTAATTGAAGGCACCACCTCCGCGATGGAGTACGCCACTGGACCAATAGCAACCACGAACCCTAGTAGCAGCACCGACATGAACAAAGACTTTGACTTCGATGCCTTATAAACAACCGGAGACGGCGTAGAGTTAACTAGACATGTAAATTTTTTAATATAAAAAATTAGAAAGCAAAATATCGTCCCGATAATAGGCAAGAAGGGACAGAAAAACGAACCCATCCATATTATAGTCTGTACGTAAACTATATCTAGAACATGTTTCGGCAGGTAAAAGTCTTGTTCACCGATAATTTTCAAGAATTTATTGCTCGTGTGCCGTGCTAGGAACGCACGGGGCCAGTTTATAATGAAAGTCGTAGCGAACTGAACAGCGAAATCTGTTAATACCAACTTGTAAAGCTGTTGACCGACGTAGGTCTCCCAGCATTCGAGTGACAACGTATCATCGAAAAGTTTCGAACAAATACGTTCACTTGTTGTAATATAAATGTACATTTGACTTAACAGGACACCTAACGATGAAAGCCTTAATAGCACAGTTCTCAGTATAGTTACTATTACGGTGTTAGCCGGCATGTAATGCTCAAACTGTATCAAATAACTAAAAACCTCAGGGACTGTTAAATTCAAAAGGACGATACATATAAACGGTAAAAACTCAAGAAGCAAATTTTCTAAATTACTAAATGATATAGTTGTCCTGTAAGGCGCTAAGGATAATCTGTTAATACGAGTTCTATTGTTTTGAAATTGATCAGTCATATTCTCATTCAATCGATTCATTGAATAGTTAAAAGTAACGTAAATGAGCACACCGGATGATATAAGAATAACTAAAACACATAAATTGATGAAGATACGTTTCAAATACAAAAGGATTTCGCTTTCGCGGCTTCTCGACTGCTTCTCTTCTTTATACCTCTCCTCTTGAAGACAACCTTTGAGCTCATTGTGAAGCGCTTTGTGCTTTATTTTCGCTGATTTATCATTATGTATACAGAAATCCCAACCGCCAAAAACTAAATTGCAATATTTATAAAACTGCCCTTCGTTCTCTACAAGTCTCTCTTTGAAACCCTTAGCTGCAGACTTAACTATAGCAGCTAGGGAGAGTAAAGCCCACGATATAGGCACCAGTATATAAGCCATTGGCATATTATAAAAAAACGGTGCCTCAAACAAACTTTCTATATAATATGTGTATATTTGGTTCGTATAGACACCGTAGAAGAGTATTGTTCTTTCCATCCACCCGGTTCCCTGTATGACGTCTAATATTACATTAGAATTTGTTAAATTCTTCTCGAAATACGCTATCGAACAACACACCGTTGAATTTGGATCTGTATAGTCACATTTATAAATCTCTTCGACTAGTAAAGTCTTTGGTAAAATAATAAATATTATCACAAATAACGATATAGCTAAGTTTAGAAATAACAGCCATCTTAAGAAAAGGAAGTATGACACCACGCCTGTGCCGAACTTTCCTTCGATCTCTCGCATAGGATTCTGCCATAGTTCTAATTTACCGAAAATCTCACCGAAACTTATCCTGAAGCGATGCCACACTTTTCTTTGACGCCAGTGCAGCTGTTCGAAGCCTTGGAGGCGGAGTTTGGTTGCGTTCTGTAAGTTGTTTTTTTTTGCTTTATTGGATACCATGATACAAGTTCATATCGCATTTAACGTAAAGTGTAAATAAAGCAGACGATAGGGTTAATTATTATACATTAACAGCAAATATCTATATATTAATAGATATCTATATTATTATATCTATAAATTATATATACGCTCCTGCGTATACTTTTTAAAATATTGCCTAAAGGACACTAAAATACAGGCAGGCAATTGTACTTCGATGATATGAACTACACCCCTTCCAATACCATTTATTTTATTTTTGACAGTTACGAGTACAACTCAATGAGTTATGTCTTCTTAATGCGTTACTGATTCGATTTCCTATAACAATTGATTTTATTTATGAAGAAGTTTTAATCGATTCAACACACTGATAAGTATTTTATTTTTGCTCAACATTTTTGTTTTATAAACATTCCCAGGCGTTTAAATGAGTAATATTTTATGTAATAAAATAAACCATTTCTACTACGGTGAATGTATTTATTATTTGGCAACATCAATCAAGCAGGTCATAGAGATCATGCATCGCCAATGACATGGCGGCGCCGACGCCATTTTGTGTCACTCGCAACGAGACGCCTGTACTAGTTATTGCAATTCCGTTCCTATATAAGAAAATGTGACAAAAGAAAAATATTAATGGAACCCCATGATATTGATTTGTCTCGGTTCGAATTTTTAAGACAAGCGAAAAAAATAGAAGATTGGTCGAATGTTATTTTCATGGACGAAACTTGGCTCAATGCGAACCATACGCTATCAAAAAATTGGACTAACGAACGAACTTTAAATCCTATAAAACAGGAGACTATCATAAGGTGATCAATGCGGACGTGTATGAAAAGTGGTTCAAAGAAATGCTTACATCACTCGTCCATGAACTGTTGCCTGTTAATAATTATAGAACTTCACAGGCGTGCTTATGTAAATGGTTGGCAGCGGTATAAGGATATTTGCCCTTACCAGGGTTTATGACCGAGGAGTCAGTCAATAAGCTTAATGGATCAGAGCAGACACCAGACCAATCCTAAAAGTAGTATCAGTATTCCACAAACGACTGCATATATATTATACTTGGTACTAGTTACGAAATTAGATATATATGAAAGACCGTTACATCTTAAACACCTTTAAATTTATAGTAACTTTTGTTAGTAGATATTATATTCTTTATCGCTACGAGTAGGTAAATTAAACTCTTGCATGTTCGACAGAAAATTGTCTAACAACCGGTATGCAGTGAGTTCATTCTGCCTTTTATCACCTACCGGTCTAATAAAACTACGTTAAAAGAGCTGGAAAATCTCACCTGTAACCTAGCTTTGAGCTCCCGCTTCTGATGCATAGGAACAGGCATCGCTTTGATTTGCATAATCTCATCCCAGGCTTTTTCTTCATTAGACAGGTTCCCTGAAATTTACGAAACTTTAGCCCAACCACTATAAGCGCGACCTTCTTCAGTATTAGCGGGACGCGGGGCGGCGCGGCGAGTGTGCATAGATCTATATACCTACACGATATTATATAAAACCCCATATCTTCACATAATTTCACATATGTTATCGCAAGTGTGATGGATATCTAATTAATAAAATTTATATTGTTGTCTTGTTTAAATAGTACGGAAAATACTACGACATCTATCTTGGTATTGCATTTTCTCTTTTTCAATAACGATTTTATTACATCTGTAATATCATCCGAACCACTTTCAGATTTAACTTTATAACTTGTTGATTAAAGAGACGCTAGTATCCTCTGCAATAACCTTATTTACATTACACTCTTCACCTACAAAATAATAAACAACAACATAATTTAAACTTTTTTGGAACGACATTCCTTATCCCGGGTTGGGAGCTACAGGGGAAAAAAGTCCGACCGACACTAAAAAGAGACAAACACATTAATCTATGGATTAAGCCTGCGAGAGAATGAGATAAAATAAAAACGGTTAAAGCAAGTCGCTGATTTTCACGATTGTGATTGTCGTTGAATTGACCTGCGCTGTGACGGCCAGACTTGTATACACTGTTGATGTATAGTACGAGTTCTGCTGATTTTTTATATTATAAACTTATTATTTATATTTTAAGTATGTATTTATTATTAAATAGAATTTTATTACTTGATTTAAAGTCGGAAAATAATAATAAAATGTTTATATTCATAACTTTATAAAAAATATATATTTATTAAATACAAATTTATTACCATTCCTTCATTGTGCTTGTTATTTAATAATACATAATTAAATAATATTATATTAAATATCGATAAATAACAATATATAAAGAAAATAATTTCGTTCCTGCCGGGTGTCCCTCCTTAAATAGAACATTTCAATCCAATACACAATAAAAATTCACCTGGAAACGCTAATTCGGACTTTCTTTTTATGAATTACTGTGCTAAATTAGGAAGCATTATTTTTAATTGACTATTTAACTTTTTAAAAACAGCGTCGGTAATTCGACCTTGGAAAAATTATCTCATGTGTAGCAGACCCAAAGCCAAAATCGCGCACACCCTCGCGTCAATCGTCTATTGCTGCCGGCGTTCGGCAACATACTAACTCATTGATAGGCTTTATTTCCCTCCCGCATCCCGCAAACATTAAGGAGGGTCGAGCTTATAGCGATCCTTTTATAAGTATAGCGGCTTCTTGACGAAGTCTATGGCAAAACGAAAAACCTAAAGAAAAATATTTAACTCTCGATTTAATAATGCATATCTATAATCACAATTTATGACATTTTGATATGCAAAATGAATAGAAATGAACGTAAAGGAAAAACCGAATTCGTATGAGAAATTGATGCTTGAATAAAACAGCATTGGATGTTGACAAAAAAGATGATAAAGATATATAAAAAAACTCATACCTGATAAATCTGGCAGCATGGACAGATGGATGTCTCTACTCTGCATGGTCCTTGCGTACGTGGATTGGCGTCTGTCATTTTGAGATCTGGCCCTTTTCACTGTTGTTGCTTTAACAAAAGTTACTTAATCAGTATTCAAATTTACAATAAGGTTCCAAAGCCAAATAATAATGTAGCAATAATAATGAAGCATGTAAATCGGGTTTTAGTATCAAACAGTGAATCATTATACGAATGATAATGATGTGTGAAAGTACCTCTCTGCATATCTACTTAACAAAATACCTAAACAGACAACGCACAGTCTAAAAAATTTGCCAAATGCCTGTCGGACCACGCGCAGTGTAAGGTTCCCTAGTTGCCCCTCACAATATGCAATCTTAAGCCTCCTCGGCTTTGAGTAATTTTTAATGAAAATAATACGAAATTACTTCTACAAGTACATTTTATAAGTTTATCGACTATTACTTGTTAACTTGTAAAGCCTACTTACCTCTGATAGTTTTCCTTTTAACTTCATTATATACTCATGGATATATTTAGAGGAACGCAATAAAAAAGGGGCAAATTAAAGTAAAAAAAGGGTTTAATTGTACAATATAAGCTTTAAAAATTCGTTGAATAGAATCATTTAAAAAAAATAACATTTTTGGGCACAAAAAAATTGGCGGATTGAATAAAAAAACAAATTAGAGGCAGTAAGCTCAGTATTTTAATTGTAATGAATCGTCAATGAAATGAGGTCCCTTAGGTTAGCTGGTGCTGGGTTTCTGTTTGTTTTTCCAGTTTATCCGAAACATGATCTATCAGATTTAAGTCTGGCGAGTGTGCTGGCCATACCAAAACTTGGATTCTGACCTCAGTAAGGTACTCCGATACTACCACCGCAGAGTGAGGACGAGCATTATCGTGCATTAAAAGAAAAATATCCTTCATGAATGGGATAAAACGCATCACAATCTGCTCTAAAATGTCTGTTACGTATCTTGCCGCAGTCAGAGACCCGTTTTCTACGATGTGTAGCTCCGTACGTGCTCCTAAGTAAATATTACCCCATAAAATTACTGACTCTCCACGATAAGGTTCACTTTCAACAACGTTACACTCAGCGTATCTTTCTCCGGGTTGTGTCCATATACCTTGATCCTTCCATCATCTGACTTAAAACAGAATCTGGACTCACCCCTAAATCGAAAAATGGTTCTTACATAGCCGCAATATTTTTAAACGACCTATCAAACAACATCCCATACGATGGGATAAACGAGAAAAAACAATCATTCCTACTTTATGCGTAGGGGAGGTACCCTAACAAATTTCTTTTTTAATGATTTTATTTTATTTCTTTGTCAGCGTGATTATATGTATACCAATACCAAATTACAACTTTATAATACTAAGAGTCTCTGAGCTAAGCTGCGGACAAACTAGACGGACATAGTGAAACTGTAAGGGTTCCTTGTGACTTCAAAACTTTAAAAATGAAATTTTGTGCATGCATGCCACTGATTTAATAAAAATAAGGTAAGAAAGGATATTTGAAAATTCATCTTCTATGAGGAGGTTAAAAATAGAATGATCCCTGATATATAGCCGAAGGTAAAACCACCCGGCATATGACTAATTCACTATAAATCATTACTGTAGTAATTAAAACTTTGTATTGTACAATTTATACTATAATAAAACAATTATAATATTGGTTAACCTGATCGAGTCCCCGGAGTGCTCATCTCAATGACAAGGATATTATCAGAACCTGCCGTCAAGTTTTTGACTTTAATTAGTACTTTTTTATGGATTAATTTGAATAAAGTGTTTGGTGTTTGATATTCTATCTATTCCACACAGATATTTTTTACCGTTCAACTTTGGTTTGAAGACTGAATGTTAACTGCTCTTCACAATATGAGCTTTTGGACTCTGTTCCTAAACACGTCATTCAAACCGAGGATTATACACCGAACAACACAAAACCGACTTCACTGAGCAAAAGAACTAATCAGACTGCTACCACAGAAGGGGGAAAGAAAAAAATATCCATGAGTCTTGCGAAATCAAACAGGGAAAACTGTGTCATTGATGTATGTAACTATAAATACAGGTAAAAGTTCAATTTAACATAAGTTCTACAAGTATAAAACTTACATTATTATTATTATATTTATATGAATGCATGTAATTACTATCTTCAATAAACAAATATTAAATAGTAGATATCTAATTTAAATAACGTATTGGTAGAAAAAGTCGGTCATGTCACAGCATGATCAAATAATGAAAACATATCCTAATCTTATAAAATATTAAATTATCAGTTAAATAGTATTTAAATAAGACGTTATAAATAATGCACATATTATTATTACCTTCAATAAACAAATATTAGTTAGTAGATATCTTGTTAATGCTAGAAGCTTTTCTGCGTGATCGAATCAGAAATGAGGTGATCCGTAAAATAACCAAAGTCATATCTCTCAGAATTGTGAGATTTAAGTGGCAGTGGGTAGTGGGTGGGTGCACAATGCTCGTTGAAGGCACGTGGGACTGAAGAGATTTCGAGTGGCGATCATGCACCAAAAACACAGCGTAGAAACAGACCTGTCACAAGGTTAATCAAAAATCTGGTAAAATCCGGTGTATGCGAGCAACGCAAGACCGGTTGTTGTTACGATCTTTGGAGAAAATCTATGTCAAGAAGTGGACGTCTTCGGTTCAAAAAATCGATCCCAAACTGCAAAACTCCAAACTAACCAAAGTATCAAAGCAAAGCAAAGCAACAAAACTAGATTCCAACGAGAATCAAAACGAAGTTTTTACCGCATCACCTTAACCTTTTAGTAACATGTTACTCACTGTTCCGAGCCTGTTTCGAAGGCAGTAGGGTAGCAAGCTTCGCAGCGTCAGCTCTCTGGAGGTTCTCGAACAATTCCTGCTCTCCCCCAGGGTACAACTCCTGGTAGAATTCCCCGCCGGCTTCCTCCCATCCTTCCTGCTTTTTCGAGGAGCGTGCTTTATTCTTCGAAGAGTTGCCGCCTGACATGATTTCAATTCATTGTTCCTGAAAAAGAGTGGTGGATCCTGTGCAAGGTTAGACTGTGGAAGCATCATAAGTAAGATAAGTAAGTCATAGAGAAATATGTTTGGAGATTTCTCTCTACTTGGGGCAGTCCGTCTGGTGAATTGCCTTCGCTCTACAAAAGATCGCAGACAAATAACCTTGTTTGTGTTCCTGCGGTGAGTAGAGTTACCAGAGCTCTTTGGGGAACCCACTTTTAAGGTCATCAATGCACTAGTGATACCTCTTACCATCAGACGGGCCGAACTTTTGTTTGCCATATTAAGTAGTTGTATTAAAACCGAATTCTACCAAAAATCAGCAATGCTCCGTGTTCTGATCTAAAAGGTATGGTAGGCAAAAGGCACATGAAGCGTTTCAAATGTTTGAAGGCAGTCTGAAGGAGTGGCAACCTATTATTGAGTCAGGACTACCATACCATACTCATACCATTAAATGCAGAACGTGTCGGGTGTCTCGCGATAAGAAAAAAAAATGATTCATCCATATGCATACCTTTTTTGCTTTCTATCTTTAGGTCCCTAACTATGGAAATAGGCTATGGAAACATACAAACTTGTCGGTAAGTACACTGAAGGAAATATTGCAATTTATGTATATCTAAGTTGGATTATCATAGTTTTTTAATTACACAATTATTTCCTTGGCGTTAATCTAATATTTATTTATTATCGAATTATGGTATTCTAAAGTAAATCGATAATTGATTTTAGTTTTTTTTTTATTATTTAAATTTAATACGATGAATACGTTTTAGATAGATTAAATGGTGTTCCTTCATAAAATGTTATTTATTTAAATTTTCATGTAAAAATAATATATGTACTTCCATTAGGTTATGTCGATTTGGAAAATAAGTTCATAAATGAGTTTTTGGCGAGATCTTGAACTGTCATGTAGTTTTTATTTTTTATTGATAAATTTGTATTGTGACTTTATATTGTGTAATACAGATGGCGTTTTGCATAATAAAACTTGGTTATTGTGCACAAGTGAAGTGGATTGTAAATAATAACATGGCCAATGAATTCTGTGATGCCACAAAAACTCCGTAGAAAGTTCTACCAAGGGAGCCACCATCTTCTTTGGATACTGAAATCTTCATAAGACAGGACACTTTATATTCACTCGACAATGGTAGTAATTGACTTCAATAAAGAGGACTAGATGCCAAGTTAGGAAGAAGTAGTCTTAAAAAAATCATAATAAGAAAGGGTGAATAGAGATTTTTTGAAAGTATTATTATATACCCACGCAATCAGAATTTAAGTATTTAAAAACGTCAATGTGAAGTTAAATCGTAAATGTGTCAACCGACCGCGTCATACAGAAAATAATAAATAATTTATCGATACGAACGTCACGCGTCGACGTCTGACGTTTATAAATGCTGTTGACCACAGTTACAGCTGACGATGATAACACGCATGAAAAGCAGCTACCAATTCACTGTAAATGTATGACGTTGAATATAGTTACATATAAGTACATACAATGACTTAGTTAGACATTAGATAACGTAGCAACAACACAATCCGCGAACAGAAAAGTTGTTTAAAACATTTCATAAGTTCAAAATAATACCCGTGAATTAATATTTATTAATTACGCACATATATTTAAATTCAAATTTAAAAATGTGTCGTGTTGTGCCACGCTCACTGTAGGATTCCGTAATTAACCGTCACATTATGCAGACTTATGCAGCTTTAAGTAATTTTCAATGGAATTTGTACGAAATTACTTCTTCAAGTAAATTTAATAAATTAATTGACTATTTCTCGTTAACTTGTAAAGCTTACTTACCTCTGATAGTTAGATTTCCTTTTAACTTAATTATATATATTACTTCCATTATTTTTTTCATATATCCAAAAACAACCATTTAGCTTAACACACTTGACTCTAACAAAAATTAGCACTTAATAAGCTTAATATTTCGCAAACGGATCCCTGGATCTAAAAATAGTTTCTTCCGAATTGATTCGACATAATCGATACTACTTATTTCGTATTTTACTTTATCTTACAAAATATATCCTAATAACCTGACCAGATAATATAGCTATCTATGAATTTAAAAAAAGAACCATGTAAATCGGATGAATGGTTTTCATGTGAAAAGAACATAAACGGACAAACAGGCAGAGATACGTGGAGTTTTATAATATGTATAGAATATTATAAATTTGTAATCTATAAGCAAAATACCACTCAGTCTCTCATAACGAGATCTTCGAAACTATAGGACCCATTGATTTGAAATTTAGCATAGTTACTCCTTTCGCGATTTAGACGCTCATTAAGAATGGATTTTATGCAAATAGTATTTTTTTTAATGGGTGTAGCCGTAGGAAACATCTCAGAAAAACGTATTGACCGATTCTTATGGAATTTTATACTCGGGAAGTATACGTTTTTTCATTATTAAAGAGCTACAAGTATTTTCAATAACACTTTTAGAAATGGTAAAAAATAATAAGTAATTGTCAACCGATTCTGATGAAATTTGGTTCACGGGAAGCAATTTCTTTTTTATAGTAACTCGGCACATTGACGTTACTGTGTCCCTGATGGTAAGTACAGAACAATCCAAACACAACAGCGACCACCGAGAGATCTAAATCCATCGGCTGTTGCCGCTGTCATGCAGGCCTGCATAAACATCTCTTCACGTTACGCTTAAACAAAAACATACGTCATTCCATAATTGATAGGCAATAAGAAACGGCTTTTAGAAATTATTAAAAAAAAATACAACCGATTTCGATGAAAATTGTACACGCGGAAGTACATGTCATTCCTCAATTTATAGGCAATACGAATTGTCAATAATAGAAAAAATAAAAATACGGGATAAAAATAACGAGCAACAAACGAGCGCGGAGCCGCGGGGCACCGCTAGTAATATTATAAAGAGGTAGAGTTTGTAAGAGGTAATCTCTGGAACTGCTGATTCTATTTTTTAAACTTTCACTACTAGAAAGTTACGTCTACCTGGTCCAGTAGGCGTTGTTCTGCCGTTTTCGGTAGTTTTAACTCGACCCCAGCACCACCAATCGGATCCTAACATATCTATGAACCATCGTCTCGATGAAACAAGTATATTATGTAAATATGAACTCAACTGGTCAAGTCGTTAAGAAGATTATAGAATCACTAACAGATGCACACCAGATTTATATATAAGACTAGCTGTGTCCGCGGCTCTGCTCGCGTGGACTCCCGAATGCCGTCGGTCGAACGCACGCGCTAATCGTTCTGCTCCCGCTCAAAAGACGGAAGATAAAACTGCTTATTGTGGGTGATCCTTAGAAGATAGATATATGCCATCGCTGACTTTTTTGTAGGTGTTTTTAAGATCTACAATTATGTAGAATTTGATACATTTGTATATATATATATATATATATATATATATATATATATATACAATGATTTACTCAGCTTAAGCCATTTAATCGCCCCAATAGCGCCTTTTATCCGAATTGAATCACCATTACCGTCACTGCTTATTTCGTAAATCACTTTTTCTTAAAAAATATATCCTTTAAACTGGCCAGATAACATACCTATGATTTAAAAAAAAACATGTAAATCGGATAAAAGGCGTGAAAAAATATAAACGAACAGACAGACAGAGAGACGTTGAGTTTTATAATATGTATTGACTAGCTGTGCCCGCGGCTGCGCTCGCGTGGACTACAGAATGCCGTCGATCGGGCACACGAGCGAATCGTGCTCATTTTTCCGAATTATTTTTATTTGCACGGAATCCTAATTATTTTTGTAAAATAAAAGTAGCCTAAGTTACTCCTTATAACATCAGCTATCTGCCAGTGAAAGTCCCGTCAAAATCGGTCAAACCGTTTCGGAGATTACCCGGAACAAAAAGACAGGGTAGACAGACTTAAGGGTATTCTTTCTCCGACCGTGGAATAGTAACATTCTAGTTCGAGTTGTTGGATAGTGAAGACCTGCAGTTATTAAGTCAACCACAAATAAACACAGTTCCTGAGTGACGTCACGCTGCCCGTCTCAGCCACGTTATACGTATATCATTGCAACAGTACTGACACACATAGTAAGGGACATAAAAACACAGATAGAATGGAATCATAGATATATACATAAAATATTTATGCCCATTCAATGAACAAGAATACAACTAAATATTTCCTTTAGTGCCATATATAGAAAATCATTATCATATTGCCAGGTCTGTTTTTTTAAATCCTTAATAGGTTTAGCATTTGTCCACAAACCCACCTAATAAGTGATGATTTGGTCCAAGACTACATACATAAGTCTAGTGGCTCTCAATTGTAACTGCCGGAACACACCTATAGGATGCTTGTGACAGATTTGCACCTTGAAGGTTGTAGCTAGGCAAGTTGGCATTATTAAACACACTACCATCATTCTATGGTTTCATCACAATGCTTTCCTCCACTGAAAGCTCAGGCTTATCGCAGGGATTTCAACTTACATCAATTGATACAGTATCCATACACACTACCACTGAGCCATCATTACTTCACAATTCAAATGTGAAATAGATGCTTTATCTATAGTTAATAAAATAAATAATAGTTTATTTTGGTACAACACAATCTGAACATCTGCCAATGGTCAGGATATGTTTTTTTTTCATTTTTAACTAGCTGTGCCCCGTGGTTTCACCGCATATAATTTAACAGAAAGCACTGATTAATTTTTTATAATACTTCAGTATACACAATATATTTACAAGACAGTCAGGGTTATGAGTCAAACAGCTCATTTGCGCCTCTATACCTATACTCATAGACCCAAGCAAGTTTGAATTATTTTAATTTTCCATTATCTCTCAAACTATGCGTCCAAATAACATGCTATAAAGGGCAAAGTTTATCTTCATAATATTGTCTTGATGATGAAATAGACTAGACTTAAATAAGTAACTTAACTTTAAGAAATTTCTTTGAAGATTTCTCTCTACTTGGGACAGCCAGACTGGTGGAATACCTCCACCCTACAGAAGATCGCCACCAAATAACCTAGTGTGGTGTTCCTGCGGTGAGTAGGGTTTTCAGAGCTCCTTGGGAAAGGGGGGTTCAAGGTCGGCAACTCGCTAGTGATACCTATGGTATTACAAGCGTCCATAGGCTACGGTAGCCACTTACCATCAGATAGGCCGTATGCTTGTTTGCCACCTTTATAATATAAGAAAAAAAAACGCCAGCGCACGCAGGAACGCAGTTTCTTCCGACTTAACAAAAATCAATAATTAAAGCTAGTTGAGAGGTGTAGCCTAATGCTAGATAGCCTATACTATTCCTCATGAATCTGGTTATCATAATATACAAAAATATTTTTTGGTATCTCACTGGTAGTTCAAAAGATTAGCATGTTAAAACAAACAAAAAATCTCTTAAGTTTATTACCTATACATATAATAAAATTGAAGTGTCTGTTTGTAATATCAAAATAATGGGTTTATACTAAATGGATATGAAAGTATACACGAAACCTTACCAAAAAACTATTTTTCAATTTTTTTCAATCTGTCTGTCTGTTTGTTCCAGGTAAACTCCCAAACAGTTGGACCAATTGTGACGGGACTTTCACTGGCAGATAGCTGATCTTATAAAGCATAACTAAGACTAATTTAATTTTATAAAAGTAATTAGGGTTCCGCTCAAAAAATAAAAAACATTATTTAGTAATCCACGCCAGCGGAGCCGCAGGCACAGCTAGTATTAAATCATTATAGTATTAATACACAAGTATAGATATAAGCCATTGTACATTTAATGCCGTGTAACCATGTATTTGTGATATGTTAGTGAGTTTTCTTGCATTCTGTAAGTTGTTTTTTCCGCTCTTAATGAATCCCAGAATTTTATACAAGTTCAAACGAAATGATGTTAAGTGTAAATAAAGCAGATGATAAGGATTGCTCAGCAAATATCAATTTATTTATGTTTAGCTTCTGTATATACTCTCTAAAATATTGCCTAAAAACACTAAAATGCAGGCAGGCTAATGTACATCCAACTTCCTCGACTCCATTCAACCTAATTCAAGTAAATCTGTATTCACAGTTGCAAAGAAACTCCTTCATCTGACGTTGTTCAAAATTTTTACTAATTTCACTATAATTATCTACCAAATAGAAATTCACAATTAAAACTATTAATAGATTAACTCCACTATTAAAGTATCCAAACTACATTGTTTAAGACATAAAGTTACAGATTTACAGTTAAAAATTAACTTATTCCTAATCTTGTTTTACTCTTTAGATACTTAATCCTTATCAAAAGATTTTCAGATATCTTCATTAAATAAAAAGTTATTAAAGTTTTAAGAAACTATGATTGTTATAAGCACTACACATTCTTCTGTCATTAACACAAATAAAAAAGCACTATATAAACCACTCAAGTTTAAAAACTTGTAAAAAATCTGTTTAAAAAGTTAATTATGTTATTACAGTTTTTGCCAGGATCTTAGTCTGTCCTGTAGTGATTTTATCTATAAACTTGCTTTTCGACTTTTTATTGTGTAATTTTGGTGAAATTTTGTGTTATATAGCTATTGTGCACAAATGAAATGTATTAGAAATATAAAATGGAACATTAATTCTGAAATGTCACAAAAACCCCTAGAAAGTTCTAAAAAGGGCCACCATTTTCTTCAAACACTAAAATTATTATGAAGATACTTTGTTAAACAAAATATTCACCTACTTTACAGTGGTAGTAAATAATCTTCAATAGAGAGGATTGCTTGCCAAAGTAGAAAACTATATTATTATTGTCAAATTTCACAAATTAACAACATTTTCTACAAATTAAAAAGAGTAAATAAACAGTATGAAATGAATCAATTCACAGCCAAATTAGTACAAGGTTTTTTAAATATTCTTTTTTTGGATTTGCCTTTGGCCATGATCTCACCTGACATGTTACGATGTGGCCCAAGATGGTAACCTATATACTGGGGGAATAGTCTCAAGTGCAACTGATGGAACACACGTATAGGGCCTTGATGACAGATTCTCAACTTGAGGGTGGTAGCTAGTCAAGCAGGCATTAGAAAATGCCCTATCACCATGCGATGGTTTCATTACAATGTTTTCCTTCACCAAAAGCTCAAGCTCATTGCAGGAATTCACAGATTGTATAATTATACTAAGCTAACCTTAATTAGACATTTCAAGCCTTAGAGATCTCTGAACAAATAAAATGTAAGCACTCACCAGTAACTAAATTCAAGTGTGATTAAAATATATAATTGTTAATAATATATGCATTAAATATTTAATCTAATCAATCACATTTGTTCATAGAAATATAATCTTATAGATAAGATTATTTAAAAACAAAACAATCTAAAATTACTGTTATTTTATGATTAAATGGAATTCCCAGTGATTATAATGATATATATTATTAACTTACATTAATAGGCAAGTCCGCCCGTGTTTTAGACAGTTTTAGAGAACAATTATTTCATTTTACCATTTTTAATAAGTAACATTGCTATCTGTGAGATTTATTTTATAAAAATTGCTTAAAATTTTCCCGTTAATAATTTTCCCACTTCGCTACATACTAATTGTATTATTAGTGTAAAAAAATTACTAAAATAAAAGTAGGTTACAAAGAAAAAGCCTATAAAATACTATTTTCTAAGGCGAAATAGAAGGTACCTGCTGCTAAACTTACCTTATAAGATAAACAATGCTGTTTATGTATTTAGTCCATTTTCGACATCATTTTTTATAAATTTGAGCATTATTATGAGTTACTTAATTAACCGACACTGATGTTATATTGGTTTTCTTGATAATTCGGTTAATAAATGATAATTTTGTACGAGAACGACACATTCATCACACAGAAAGGAGTGGTAACTGCGTTCTGAAACGAAAAAAAATGTGTCATGATTGCCATCTGTCATTTGCTTTTTTAATTTTTGTACAAAATGATTTTTATTTGAAATTTATTATTTTACATTCATGGATATAAATCATAATATTAAATTTCTTACATTTATCAGTACATGTGTATGTTTAAAAGTATTTTGTATTTATAATGGCTAATGATGATTTCTGAACGGATGATGCTCTCAATATAAAATGACACAACCCGTTTTCAATTAATTTTGTTTTGTTAAACGATGAATTACTCACACGAATTATTTTTTGTTTCATTATATATCTCTGTGACATTTTATATACTACACTTGGCTCGTCTAGTTACAAAGGTTTTATAAAATTTCTAACTAAATAATACCACAAATACTACCTACCACAATACCACAAATGAAAATTTTAAACGTTTTTTAAAATTGTTAGAAAAAACCTTCAACTACGTTCCTAACGATTTATAATTCTATTTTCGTCGACATGAATAACAACGATGCCGATAAAAACACCAATTCAATATCCGGCGATCGGCAAAAAAATTACGACCGCCCACCGCGCGCCGTTCGTGTAAACAATTTTCTGAGGAAATTTTCTTCACTTTATATCCGGTTTCGTTTACGATTGGTTTGATTTCCCGGTAATTTTGTTTCAACGAATCGTTCACCAGTATTCATAAAATCGTCCAATGAAGAGTACTTGACGTGAGCAACGATCCTAATTTGAGCCAATGTAATATCCGGCGCGTGTAACGTAGACATCCTGCGCACAAAGCCCGGGAACGCGTAGAGACAGCGAGGGGATACCTGCGCAGCATCCACACGCCGTTTCAAGATCACATCTCGCGAAAAGTAATGATTATTTTCGGTCCGCGGGCGTGTAGTTCCGCATACTCCCGCCGCGGCGCTCTGTCCCGGAGCAGGTCACGGTACCTCGTATTGAAGTTAAAAATGCATTATCAGTGCCAAAATTGTTAATTTATCTCGTGAAAAATGTTTTAAAACAACATACATTTATCGTATTTTGTATTTTCGTTATGGAATTGTTTATGAATAACTGTGATTGTGTTGAATTAAATGATTTATTAGCGTGCGTGCTATAGACGTTCATTGGACTATATATCTATAGATCTGAACCGGGCGGGTTCCTTGTGAAAATCTTCGTACATTTCATTACACCAATACGTAATACGACATTTTGAAAATGTATAAAACACTAAATAAATCGATTCCTTTATTTAACGTATTCAAAACTCGTTATCTCAATTATTACCTATGAAATGTTCTGAAATCAATTAGACTGATGATTATAAGGGCGGTGGTATTACTTGAACATGTCATCACGGGACAAAACGACCGCCATCAGCGGATCATACGACATCTAAACATAAAAAAGCACTAATGGCGTTTACGAGGATATTAGTTGCGCTGACGATATTGACTGTCGTATCAGCCGACAACGGAAATGAAGTCAAAACAGAAGATAAAACGAAGAAAACCTTGGCGACGGAAAAGGACGAGATCCTAAGGTCGGCCAATCCCGCGAGGGGGAGTTCTTTGCAGAAACTAACAGAAATGATGAACAGAACCGAGGATCGGAGGCACGCGCGTCAGAGAGGCAAGGAAAACATACAAAGAATTATGAATATTAATAAAAAACAAGGCGAAGTCATGAACGACAGTAGCGGGATACCGGTCAATCAGAAACTAATACCTGATAACGGGACCGATAACTTGCAAAAAGTGAGGAATATGGGTCCGACAGATAATTACGAGGAAATAAATAAGAATTACATATCGCAAGCGACTGGTGTGTTTTGTAATTTTGAAATTTTCTCAAACGGTTCACACCTCGACGTTTGCATGTGGCAGTGGAACTCAACCACATCGAGCCACGGTCTCGGGTTCAAAGTTGTGACGGCCGGTGAAATTGCCAGCATGAACAGGACGAGTAAGGGCTTAAAGTTCTCCGGTCCTAGTACTGACGCTGATGGGAATCCTGGAGGTGAGATTTCTTGTTGTGATAATTTGCAATTATTTTATGTAGAATCTAGTGGTATCCTACAGTTTCACGGTTATCATTAGGTATCATTAGGATTGTAGTGTGATGTTATACCTATAGCCTATATAACCTTCCTCAATAAATCTATACTAATAATATAATAAAATGGAGGAGTTTTTTTTATTTGTTTGTTTAATCACGCTAATCTCTGAAATTACCAGTCGGATTCGTCAAATTCTTTCTGTATATAATAGCTAGATTCACTACGAATAGTATAGGCTATTCCAGCATTAGGATACATCTCTGAGCTAGACTGAAATATTGATTTTTGTTGAGGTAGGGGCACAGAGAAATTCCTTTGGAGATTTCTTTCTACTTGGGGCAGCCCGACTGGTGAAATACCTCCACAAAAGATCGCAGCCAAATGACCTAGTGTTGTGTTTCTGTGGTGATTAGGGTTTCCAGTTTCCAGGTTTCCGGTTCTTGGGTTAGCGGGGTTCAAGGTCGGCAACGCGCTTATTATGGTACTTATGTATTACAAACGTTTATAGACTACGGTAGCCGCTTACCATCGGGCGGGCCGCAAACTTGTTTGTCATCGTTGTAGTATAAAAAAGACATAGCGCACCCGAACTGCTTATCCGCGGAGCACTGGCGTAATGGTTAGTGATACGTAAATAGAAAGTTCTACAGAAATATTGCTCCTTAGTACATCTAAAAAAAGGCCGCGATACCCTATGCCTATCTCTAATACATAACCCATACATAATAAGGTATTTTATGATTTTTTTTTACTGTATACTACTCCGTATTAATATTAATGTATAGGTATCTTATAAAAACCTATAATGTTTATGAAATTCGGGATCAGAATTCAGATACTATAGTTTTGAGATGAACATCGGAAATGATCTATATTAACCGGAATAATACCTCATATTGGATATGTGGCTTGAATAATAAGTTAGCCGCCGCAAAACATTTAAGGCATTTTGTACTTTTCTAAAATTCCAGCGATCGACTTGAAAAGCTCTCCCAATCGACAGGTCGCTTGCGATCGACTGTTTGACCATCATGATATAGAAAATATCGGCCCTAAATTACTTATTTCACAAAAGCAAAGCGATAGCAGAAATGGCTAAATATTAGCTTTAAAATAGCTATAGCTAGTTCTCTCTATGAGATGGGACACAAAAAAAAACTCTTTGAAGATTTCCCTGTACTTGAGGCAGCCGGACTTTTGAAATACCTCCACACACAGAAGATCGCAGCCAAATAACCTTGTGTTACGTTCCTATGGTGATTAGGGTTTCCAGAGTTCCTTGGGAAGTGAGGGTTCAAGGTCAGCAATTCGCTAGTGAGACATATAGTTACAGGCTTCCATAGGCTACGGTAACCGCTTGCCACCGTTTGTCGTACTCTTGTTTGATAATGTTCAAAACATAATCTGAATTCGCCTTCTTTTAAGCCGATATTTAGCGATTTTTGTTATTACTTTGCTCTTGCTACATACATAATTCGCGAGTTTACAGTATGTTTCAAAATTAAGTTAATTATTCTATAGTATTGGTATATTGATAAAAGGCCGAAACAATACAAATCTGGAAAACGTTTTTCCATCCGAATATGAAAATGTGTTGCTTTTGTATCATGTTGTTGGAAACGCCATACAGAAAAACGTGACATCATCGTACATTGAATATACACAATTGTGTTATCTTCTATACCTAAATGTTATAAAACTCATCGTCTCTCTGTCTGCCTGTCCGTTTCTGGTATTTTCACGGCAAAACCACCGAGCTTTTTTTAAATACATAGTTATATCTAGTATCTGGCCAAGTTATAGGATATATTGTGTTAGATAAAGTAACATACGAAATACGTAGTGACGATAATGATGAAGAATTTAGAAAAAATACGCATTTGGGGCGAATAAATGGCTTACGCTGAGTAAACCATAAGAGATATATCACATGAATGTACTACATAATTATCGATTAAAAAAAAAGTTAGCTATCTTCTAAGGATCACCCACAATAAACATTTTTGGGGCAGCACAATTCGGTTTGCGCTCGACCGTCAGCATTCTGTAGAACGCGCGAGCGGAGCCGCGGGCAAAGCTAGTCTTGTGATAAATGACTTTAAAATGATAATTAAGCATTGTAATAGTTTCTTTAAAATGATTTCATTGACGTAGGTTAACTTTAAATGCATTGCATGCGTGCATTTATGAAGCCACAACAATACGGTAGCAGTCATCACGACATGAAAAACGAATACTGCAAATACTTGCCTTTGCCGTACCGTGTTAATATGGAATAGTCTTGCACTCAACGTATTCCCTCTTTCCTATCATATAGGGTCCTTTAAACGAAGCTTCAAGGGTAATTTCCGCAGGACAGTATGACGGCGACTACTATCGATGGAATGTTCGACGGTCACCGTTGTTTTTGGATTGTACCGTACTTTTTAAACTTAAACGTAACGCTTTTCGCGTTGCGAATTCTCCTTTATGTCTACTACCGAATGAAAACAGGTGCCACGAAGTGGTATTTGAGTTTAGGAAAAGGAAAGAAGTCGGCTGGAGCCATATCTGGTGGTATATAGTTGCTCGATTGTATTTGTTGAGTTTTTGGTTAAAAATTCGTTCACAGTGATGGCCTTGTGCGAAGGCGCATTATCGTATTGCAAAATCCAAGAATTTTCTTTCTACAAATCTGGCCTTTTTCGTCAAATTTGCTCTCTTAAACGGAGCATAACACTCAAATAATATACTTTATTTACCGTTTGACCTTCCGGTAAGAATTCTGAATGCACAACACCGCGACAGCCAAAGAAAACAGTCAACTTAACTTTGATTTTTGATTGACTTTGGCGTGGTTTTTTCTGTCTCGGTTCAGTTGGAAGGCGTTGGAACGCGTTTCAGTAATAATGCGTTTCATGAATGTTGGGTCGGAATTGACTCGTTCTAACATGAACTCAGCGACTCTTATGCGATTTCGTTTTTAGACTAGCCGAGCAGCAACATGTATGAAACACTGTATTTAATCTAAATGACAGATGCAAATCAAATTCCGCGCCAAAATAAAAAAAAAGTTGTGCCGATCTAATAACAAAACAAAATTGAATTTGGAACCATAAACAAATCATCCATTCACGATACTTTTTTGACTGAATGTACGTCGCTGCTGTTTTTATAATAATCTTTTTGTGAATAGCATTCAATTGCCCTTACAGTGAACGAGATATTTATATATGTCTCGTCTATGAAATGCAAAGGGAATAAAAGACGTATGTAGCTGACGCAAGCTTTTATGGGGATGTAAAGGAATGATTTCTATTTCTAGACACGCTGTGCTGTACTGAACGCTTGGTCGGTCAAGCCGTTTTGAGTTAAATTCCGAAAAAGCGGGTGTTCCAAAATACACGTAAGAAGAAAATAAACATTTAAGATAACATATATTAATTATTGACATAATAGCTGTTCCCCACGTTTTCACCCGTGGTAAATTTATTCGACGAACTCTCACGCTCGTGTATCCCTATCGTTGTTCCTAGTTGACGTTTGACGCTTGATTCATGGTTACTGCTCCGCTCCTCAGGGTCGTAAGGTGAAGCTATATAGATTATACTATTCCTTGTGAATCTGGCTATCATTTGCAAAATATTTTTTGAATCCAACAGGTAGTTCCAGAGATTAGCGCGTTTAAACAAACAATCTGTTGAGATTTATAATATTAAGTTTACATTAAAAAAAACATATATAAGTCGTTAGTTGGATGCTACTTGAGCCGTGGTCCCCGGAGGAAGTATCTCGTAAAGCCAAATTAACGTAACAAGTCCACCAACATAACGATTCTCCTTGTGGCGGAAATAAGGCGGTGCTACAAAATGAAATAAAATATTTACACTTATTTACATATTATAATGTTTCATTTGAGCAAATGTCTTCAGTTTTGATTTTTATGATTCAAAATTAAGATACTTTTACTGACTTACAATAAAAAATATCGGTGCGTGTATTTATGTATAGCCAAACAGTTTGTAGTAGTGTACGCTCGGCAAATTAATAAATAAACATATACTTTTATATATTATTTTTTTACAGGGAAGTATTTAATGTTATTGATATTAGGGTATGAAGTATGAAATGGGCGTTTCATAATGAAAAATTTAAATAATTTTGATTCAAATAATGAGGCAAACATTTTCAATTTTTTTTTTTTAATTTTATCGTTTAGCTGCAAATGAGTCAATATCGTGGATACGTATGCTAACGTCAAACCATGCCGCTAATTCTTTGGTAGTTTGACACGGATCGGCTGCCACCGTCACCTCCAATTCATCGTTAAAAGCTTAATGTAAAAACAATTGAAAGTCCAACATCAATTATCATGTCTTTTTAAAATTTAGAATGTTATAGTTTTCGTGTGAAAAATGTTTCACTCTGAATTTGATACTATGAAGGTTTAGTTTTTAGTCAAAGTGGCCAGTGAGTAAAAACGGCAGTTTCGTAATTAAACCACTATTATTAAGCGTAATTTTTAATAATGAATTTGTTCACCTCCAGACATTTCGTAGTCATCCTCACCCTCACTTTATACTAATTAGTAAGAAAAGAATAACAAACAAAATGGCACGACACTACTAACGCTAGTTATAAGCGACTGATGCGAGAGTGCGAGGTACGTGGTAGCTAGCACAAACTGGTTTATTCCGGTTTTAGTCACTGTGTTGTATTAACACTATTACAAACGGCAAAACGTCTCTAAGCTGATTTATATGTACGCGCGTTCTTTGGCTTGATCAACATAATTGTTAATTTGTACGAAATTAATTTATTGAAATAAAGTATGATAATAAAATGGTTTAAAAAACATTTATTTATTTAGTTTCTAATTTATTTGTAGATGAAACCAATAAAGCATTTTCAAAAACCGTTGTGACTATCTTCACCATAATAAAACATAATGTTTAGCAAGCAACGACTGTCACCATTTCGACTGTCATTTATTGATATCTATGACTGAGTTATTCTGGTGACTAGTCATAGTCAACAGCATATTCTTAGTCTACCGCGAGCTTCACTGGTGAATTACACCGAGTGTGGCATTAACGGACGGCATTCCTAGTGACTGAATTACTTAATAAAAAAAATTACTACTTTTTTTTTGCATTATTTTTAAACTACATAATCGTTAATTTTTGTCAGTAGCGAGGGAGCTTAGATTAGTAAGCTTTAAAACGACAATTGAATAATTAACTTTGATGAAACATTAAGGGAGATTTAGCGTTGGGTAATAATATTATTTCCCCAAGGTGTTTATAGAGACAATTAGGATCATTCATTATTTTTCAATGTTAATTTTATTTTTTCAGGACACTTCCTCTACTTGCCCGTGGATCCCACGATGGAGAATATGGTAGTAAAGTCACCACCATTTCACGGGCTCTGGGAGTTTTGTAAGGTATGATAATATGATATGTTTTAGCTTTTTTGACACATTAAATATTAGCTTCACATGGTAACTAACTAACAAACAATGTAATAAAATCTTAGTAGTCAATTTTAACCTACTTCTAATTGTCGTATCCACATGAAACTTTGTATTTATATGTATTACGGACGACGATACTGTAATTTGGTATCTTAGAGCTGATCTGATGATGGAGACAGGAGGTGGATAGTGGAACACATCGGTGGCTACTAGTAAACCCCTCGAGTTTTGGCTCATGTATTTGTTGTGACAAGTCCAATAGATTAGGCTTAGTAACGAGGATCTGCTGTTCTGCTGCTCAAACGAGCCAGGAGGTGGATTATGGAACTCTTCAGTAGTTACTAGCAAATCCCTCGAGTTTAGGCTCATATGATTCGTTTTGACAAGTCAAATAGATTGGGCTTGGTGACGAGATGCTATTATAAGACTAAAAAGTTTTGTAATTTTTAGTGCGTAGTTAAAGCGTGTTTTCAGTTTTTTTTAACTATTTAATCTTATTAATTCTTTATAGTATATCACCTCATGTTAAGTGATAACGTGGCCAAAGATTTGTCTTCTTTTCTCCATACTTAATAATCCCAAATCTCCTAAAAATATAACACTATTTCAACCTCTCGCAGATACGCACATTAGATAGCAAAGATCTTTGATTCTGTAATTCTCAGTATACTAATTAATAAGTAACTATACTAATTTTCCCGACCGAACTTTAGCTGTAACATAAAGCAGCACGACTGTAGAATTCGCTTCCTATCAATATGAAATTAGCCAAGTTCCTTCAAGAATTCGCCAAGTAGGTTCTACTTGGAGCAGTTTTTTGGAGTTCACTTCTTAAGGAACGATATAAGGTGCACGGTATGAAAAAATATGAGGAGTGAATTTGAAAGTGCAACATCATGCAACATGACGCAAAATCATGCAAACAATTTTTAACCTTAGAGTTATCCGAATAATGTTGAGATTTGTTCAACTCTTTTTCGTTTGCTGCCAAAGCCGTCAGACGCGAATCGACCGTTGAAATGATCAGGAACACCGCGCGGGGTCAAACTCCCGGCAAAGAAGCGACATACATAATAGTGATAAGTGATGATAACAATAAATCACAAGAACACGTGGATGCGTTTACCGGCTAGGTTATGTATCTTAAGGTTTATTTTTCATTCATTCTATATATATTCTAAATACCAAGACAGTTCTTGAGAAGTAAACTCCAGTCTCGCGTCGCGTCGGTCGCTATTAAAGTACCAATTTGTTTACTACACATTGTGCACACCTTACATATATATACCTTTCTATTGCTCCCCAGGAAGGTGGTAGAGAATGCTTTTAAGCATTAAGTCCTCCAATTGTACCCTTATGCGCAATAAAGATTTAAATTAGATTGTAACACGCTAAACCACTAACTGGATCTTGAGTTCAGCTGCGGAACACAACTATAGGTTCTTGGCGACAGATTTTCAACTTGAAGGTGGTAGCTAGCCAGGCTGCTGTGGTTTCACCCACAGTTATTTTAAAGATAAAACAACTTATTATTTTATTTGCGCGGAGCCTTAATTCTTTTTCTAAAATATAAGTAGCTTAAGATACTCTTTATAACATCAGCTATCTGCAAGTTAAAGTCCCGTCATAATCGGTTGAACTGTTTCGGAGATTAGCCGGAACAAACAAACAGAGAGACAGACAGATAAAAAATATAAAATTAGTAATAAAGTTTTTATTTTTGTTATAAGTACCATATTTACTTTCATATGCATTTAGTAAAAAGGTGTTATTTTGACATTACAAACAGACACTTCAATTTTATTTATTTGTATATGTATATAAAAATAAACAACTAGTTCAGTTAAGTAATTTACTAATTAATTAAATTCATCACTTTGTCTGCTACTAAAGTTCCGATACTTGAGAGTCAGTCCTCTTTTTTAGGTTTATCAAGTCAGTATCTTGCAATAAACGTTATTATGTAGTGTCAAAATCCTGCATATAAAATAAAAATAATGTTTTTTTTCAATGGGTTTTGTATTGATATCTCTGTCGCACAGTTTGAAGCAAAACTGCATCAGAGTAAGATGCAGAATGCGAGCATCAAACTGATCTCTGAATCGACTATGTCTGAGGTGCAATGGATACTGCAGGAGGTGGCTGGGAACAATTTTGAAATGTAAGTAAGAATTTAATTAAGAGCTTGTAGGATAGTGGATTATCTACTTGAAATAGCAATTTTTATGAATAAACTGATTACTGATTAAGAGGAAATGCGGTCGGCAAAATATGAAGAATACTTTTTACTGCAGCTTGGACTATCTACATATGTATACAACAGACAAAATTTTAATTTCGTAATATCCTGTTTCCTCTTGACAGTTCTCCACTTGACGCTGTCTTGATCCACAATGACCCTGCGTCCGAATTTCGAATGTTTTACGGCTCCGGTTTAGGAGGCCATTAATCGAGAATATACCACAAAATGAATAGATACTGAAAGATGGCTCTGACAGACATTGAATTTACTTATGTTATAGTTACCTATATGTTATAGTCAACTGTGGCGCTAAAGCGTATCGACAATATTCTATGAAAATTTCTGTTTTGGAAAAATCAATAAAAAACTTTATACTATCTAAGCGCTTTCATTTTTGCTAAATACAAACGCATAAATTGGGTAATGAAAAACGTTGATTTAAAAACGTAAATTAATTTAATTTCTCCCATAAGACCTTTATTAATTGTCTGTTTAGAACCTAGTGTAATTAAAAAAAAAACAATAATTACTGGCGTTCGACCGACTTGTTACGAGATCCTCTTACGTACGCGTTTATCTGAGCGTGCACCATTGTCGCTCGTTCTATGAATCTTGCTTTCTGTATCTACCAAATTATCAAGGAGAAATTACCTGCAAAAGATCTATGTCCTCTTTTCCTCTGACGCAAAACAGAGATATTTATTACTATTTTTATCTTTTCCCTAGTTCTATTATTTTCCGTTACAATTCTCCCTTCCAAAACGATTCAACCTTTTGCCTAAATTACTTCTATTTACAATTCTTCCCCTAAACTGTATTATGAGACATTTCTTTTCTATTACATTAGGTAATTTCTCAATTTCTCAAATTAAATTAATAATTTTTTTCATTTATTGCTTTTAATGGCTCGTCCAGGTTTGACCTCAAGCCTCGGCTAGGCTGTAAGATTAGGATGGATAACCTAGAAAAAATGATAGAAGACACAAGATCATCTCTTTTAGACTTTATAGAAAAAATTACTAGAAGAGGTACCGCAACTCATATTAATTTGTTTTTTTCAGATGGCACCCTATGAGATTTATGATCGGCAAGGTACAGCAAGAGGTTCGGATAATAATAGAGATCACGAGGCCGAACTACGTAAGCCTCACGAGGAATTTACCTCACATAGCTATCGACAATATACGGATGATAGAGTGTGTCCCAGAGCCCCCAGTTTACAACGGTGAATGCGTATATGGACAAGTCAAATGTCAGATAATGAACGTAAGTATAAATATAATATTTTTTATATTCGTTTTCTTTTTTTGTAGTAGCACTGCGAACTGACAATGCACTATGCCCTGTGTCACAGTAGAGGATGTTACACCTGGCTTATGGTGGTCGCGGTCGAGACGTTTTAAACACTTTACATGTTGAAAAATAATCTGGTGAATCAATATTAATTAATCAATATATATTTCAATTTAAATAAATAATATGCCACAAAAACGCGGCATTATGTTCATGTGACCGCGCGTGACGTCATCTGTCAATAAACAAAAGTAAAATTAAAGATATTTTACGTGCAAAGTTGAGTTTACGAGTTGAAATTTGTGAAATTTCTTCTCCACATAGGTACACAGATTTGAGAAAAAGGCACATGGAGTCTTACGAACAACAAAAGCGGGACATTCATTTAGCTGTGTGTCCTTGGTAACCAGATGACAACGCGTACTACCGTGTGAATAATGTTAACAGGATAGTTAGCATAACTTTTTCTGATTTTTAACACTTCAGTAGTGTAGTCGTTAATTCATCATCCGTCACCAAAAAACTGATTTTGTACTTGAAATGAAGTGCCCAAGAACCTTTACATATCAATTTTCAACCTGCCATCTTGATTTTTTTCTTTATCCATAAATATTTTTTGGTTTTCTTTATTTATTTACCTTTGTTTTAACTTACCATACCTATGCCTAAAGGTTCCGATGTCGTAAGCATTTGAAATTTTTGACGACCATATTGGATTTTAGATTTTTGACTGGTACACTAAATTTCCAGGTTTCTTTGTATTTTTTACTTTGGAACCATAACGCTATCGCTTTCAGTGTTTGTAGTTCGTTGTCAAACAAACAATTACATAATAATTATTACTCTTCTTTTAGTTTTCATGGTAGCCGGGTTGTAAATAAAATATTCTTCCAAAGCTCATATATAATATATTTTACTATAACTTCTAGGAAAATATTTCATTGTAACCTAGCAACACTGTTGTAGTTTTGTAATCAAGTAACAAATAACACGGAAAATAATATCAAAATAAGCTTTGTTACATATGAAACGATTTTCCTTCTTCCTTTTTGTCTTCAGTAAGTACTTTTACGTGTAATTACACACAAGGCGGCATATTGTTTATATAATATTATAACATACAGTCACAATTATGCTGACATTGCATAAAGTTTCCTTTCAAAATTGACACAATTGAATAAAATTGTTAGGGATATTTTCGTGTTCATCTGCCTCTTTCTCAAATCTGTGCCTAGGTACTTACTTATATGATTTTAAGTCACTATTTCTACACTTAGTAATAATTTTAGAGTCACTTGTCAAAAGATAATCTAATAAGAATGACACTCAACATTTAAACTCAACTTAACAAATTAGTACATAAATGTTTTACGACAACGTCACGTTTTCTGTTTGGCGTTTCCAGACAAAAAAATCTCAATTTTCCCCAAGGAAAGATTAAGTAAATGTATTTTTTTTGCCAGATTTGTGTTTTTTTATGCTTTTTATCAATAAACGAATATGATTAAATATTTAATTTTCAAACATATTGTCAACTCGAGAATTCCATTTACTTAATGTTTAAGCATTCACATACATTTTACTGATAGACAAGAACGATCATGAAAACTAATCATCAAATACCTACTGGTAAGAATTGGAACTAAAGTTCGCTGCACCGCTAAAACATTATTTCGTCTAACCAATCTATTTTTATTTCTGGTGTTACGATATTATCACCTATTTATTCACTTTAACAACAAATAATTTTACTTATTTGACTACTGTTTTGGTATTTACATCCAGGCTCATGCTTTGATTCGCATTATCATATTACTAGCGCCGCTCCGTACGCGCCCACACTGCATAAATGTCGAGGCCAAATTAAAGTAAGGTGTACAGTACAGTTCAGTCGAACAGAGTAAGTGTTCGGATCACATCTAGTATGTAGTACATATATATCGATATGTTTAAGAAATATAAATAGCAGTAACATTGAATATCAGATTTTATAAAACGTACAATGATCTAGCTGGCTCAGCAGACGTTGTTATGCCCTTTACAGTAATTAATCGCTCGACCACAGCGCTATAGACAGACCGCTGTAAGCGCGACCCTCCTGATGGTTTGCGGGACGCGAGGCGGCGGGTGTCTACGGATATAGACAGTGTTGAAATGAATTGAATTGAATTAAGATGAACCTATATCTTAAGATTAATAGTTTATGAATGTTATTGCAACTGGTACAGATATGTAATGATAAATCATATATTTAATACACATAATATTGTTGTCTTTATTAAACAACTACTCAAAAAACTACTATGTTGAAGAAAGTGTGTGTAAACTTTACACGTAGTTAAAGTGAAACTTCTTTGAATTTAATAGTATATATTGACATAAAAACGCGCTGAAGCATTACTTTTGATTTACTGTATAGTTTTTTTAAACGCAGCGTCTGTAATTCTATCTTGGTAAAATAATCTCATGTGTAACAGTCACAGAAATAAAACCGCATATACGTCATACGTCAAATGTCTATTGCTGCCAGCGCGGCCGGCAACAGACTAGCTTATTGGTCAATCTTGTCCCCCTCCCGCGTCCCCCTGATAATTAGGAGGGTCGCTTTTACGGTGGTCAAACTATACCTATCGGATCCTAACATAGTTATGAACCATCGTCTCGTTAAAACTAATAAATATTTTGTCAACATGAGTTCAATTGGTCAAGTCGTTCAGAAGTTATAGAATCAATAATACACACAACAGTTTTATAACTCTACCCACATAAAATTAAAAACTTTATGAAGGAATATGTGGGACGTAGTTTGCTTTGAAATATAAATATTTTGTGGGTGTTTACGAAAAAAAAAATTATAATTATAAATTTGTTCACCTTTTTATTAAAATAGAACTTAATCTTTACCTTCCAATCGAATACCTTCTCGATGCACTGGACAGGTAGCAGCGAAGGGCTGTACGCATTGTGAATGATATAAGTACAGATATCACTAAGTATTTAGAACCGCTTCTGCAGCAAGAAGCTATTACTTCGCCGAGCTTGTCTCATCGTCTGCATCATGATGAATGTTTTGAAGGATTGTTTAACCTTATCCCGTCATCTCCCTTCGACTACAGAACCACGCGGACTGGTCTACGGAGCCACAACTAAACGGTAGCATCCATAACGGCATAAACAAAGAATTTCTAAATGTTCACTATATGTAAAAGCAAAAAATTTATGTAACATTAAGATTTACAGGTAGCTCAAAACGTCAAACCATAATTACATAACGAGAAAAAAATAATTAAAATAATCAATAAATATTTCCTTTTCTTCATTAACGATAATGTTAAATATGAAGGTTAAAGATCAGAGGAGTTTTGTTGTAATACAAAATGTGTGGGCAGGTAGATTAATCTAAACACATCACAAAGGACGCCCACATATTCCCGTTTGGATAATCCCGTTGAGAATTATAGACCGTAAGAAAGTTCAAAGATACAATGTCGTGATTGAAAGACTTTTGTGAACATTTCTCTCTCTCTCTCTGTGTGTGAGATAATAATTTAATATGGAAGTTGTATTATTTAGTAGAGGAAATAACTAAACGACTTGGGGATATTACTTACCCTTTCACTACTAACTGAAGGAACGACGTAAAAGAAAAAAAACAAAAAAAAAGTGGCTTTTTGGTCTTTATCGCTGTAACCGCTAAAAGCGCCACAATTTTCGAGGTAGAGAGTGTTTAGTCGTAATTTTTCAAACGAGAATAAAGTAAATTATTATCAATCCAGTTACATGATCTGTCTGTCTAGTTCCTTCTCTGTCTACGTATAGTTTCGATAAACAATAAGTAGGGATCTCAGATCTCCGGGATCTCGGGAATTTGTGTTATTTGACCTTATGTTATGTAATACAGATGGCATTTTGCATAATAAAGCTTGGTTATTGAGCACAAGTGAAGTGGATTGGAAATAATAACATGGATCATGATTTCTGAGATGCCACAAAAACTCCCTAGAAAGTCCTAACAAGGGGAGCCACCATCTTATTAGAATCGTCATAAGACTGGAAACTATATTCACTCGATAGTAGCAGTGATTGTTTTCAATAAAGAGGAGCGGTTGCCAAGTTAGGAAGAAAAATAAGAAGAAAAAAGAAACAATAAGTACTGGGTGTCGTGTTCAAAGGCAATGTAATGAACGAATAAATTTCGGAATTTTAGGCGGGATTTTGAACTGTCATGTTGTGGTTTTTATTATAATTCATTAGCTTATAGTATTTGGCCCTATATTATTTAGTATTGGTAGCATATTGCGTGATATAGTTTGGTTATTATGCTCAAGTGAAGTGAATTGTAAATAATAACTAGAAATATGAATTTTAGATTGTCACAAAAACTACCTCAACAGTTTTAACAAGAGAGCCACCATTTTGTTAAAGCGTTGCTTGAACTCGTGAAGTTAATAAATTGGTCTATTACCATTAAATAAGAAATAGAAAAACTTGTGGCAAAATTTATATTTCCCAATCGTTATAAAATGTAAGGTATGAGAAAGATGTCAGATATTTTTAAAAGCTTTTGCTGTTGAGATCACATTCTCAATTTTCGAATAAAAGTATTTCAAAGTAATTACTTGCAATCAGCTTATCATTATTTTGCTAGGACACGACCATTATTTTCGACTGGATCACGACCACAATACAACAATCATAGTGAAACTTAGGCGTGTCACGAACCAAGATTAGCAGTTGTATATTCAGTAATCAAGCGGGATGGTAGTGATCTATACCTAGAGTTGCCTACGTTTTTTCATATCAAATATAGTATTTTCGAGGCTATTTTCCCCTTAAAAAAACATCATTTAATAAATCATCCCACAATCATAGCATTTTGTGTAGTTACTTAATCATATAAACTGCACAGTACCTACTACATTTATTAATTGTGTTAAGAATTGTTTACGGATGAATGGCAACACCGCGGATCGCTTCAAATTTAATCCGTTTCTAAGTGGTATTAACGTTCAATTAATATATTCAAAAACTTTATTATCAACTGGTATACGCAATAGACGCAGACATGCGTCTAAGCCAATTTTTTATTTTTCATACCGTATTTTTGTTCCTGGTAAAGCCATATCTTCATTAATTCTTCATCAAAATTTGTAATATGTATGAGATGTCTGTATGCGCGTGTCAGCACACCCCTATGACACTAGTACAGTCAGTAAGCACCGAGTAGCTACTTTATATTGTCAGTGAGCACAGAGTACTATCCGTAAGCAGAACAGTGAGATACAAGCTTCGTGTTGTTTTACTCGTCCCAGCCAGCATACGTAACACAATTAATTATTCAAACATTGTTTTATAGATGTCAAAGAGCGAGAGAGAGACATCAGAATAGACTTTCGAAAACTTCAGGATTTTCCTTGATATCTTCATTACGGAAACACGGATGTTGTGGGTGTAATCAGAGTTAAGTGCAAGCATTGTAGAGATGTACATGGTCCGACAATCCAAGTGAGAGTGACTTCTGTTTTATTTGGGGGTTGCCTCCAGTGGCTTCCAACCTCCCATATATAGCCACACCATGCCTCGCATGTCTGATGTTATCGCTGCCCGTAGGTGACCTGGTAATTGATCTTGAACGATCCTCACGATCCAACAAACTCCAACCAGAATAATCTTCTCTTCGAGTTCCGACTTAGAAGGTGGCCTCGCACAATCTTAGGATCCAATATTACGGATGTCTTCACGATACGAGGGCTCGAGCTAGAACCATCCTTCAAGCCCGTTGTTGTCTGCTTAAATGGTTGCATAGATCACAGAGCACACCTGTTGCGAGCGCGCGGCATCTCTAATATCTTTCCATTTATTTTATATTCCCCGTAGTTTGAATACCTGACAGGATCTGTTACGTCGTTGCTATGAAGCATGATTTCTTTTTAAATAATGAAAGACACGATTCTCTTACAAGCTTACATTTCCCGCTATAAAAGATCTGTTGTCGGAATTCCCAAAGAAAATATGTTCAATGTGTTATATAGCAAAATGTGTTAAATTTATTCAACCAACTTGATATCGCGCCGTCGTGCCGCGTATTCACCGCACCCGTGTAGGCTGTCGTTGTTCTTAGTTCCATTACTTACCTACAGCTTTCCAGATTGCTTGACGTTGATAATTACTACTCTGGTCCTTAACGTTTTAGCGTGAAGTTATATTCTTCCTCAATAAATAGACTATAAAATAAAAATAAAAACTAATATTCTGTTACTGTTACTTTCAGAGATTAGCGCGTTCAAACAAACAAAAAAACAATATTGTGATTTATGATATTAGTATAGATCATATAGCTGAATTCATACGTTACATGCTTGTTTCGTACATATGATACCTACTTGCCTACAGATTGCTACAAGTTTGGTTGACGTTTATAAGCTCTGCTCCACTCCTTAGAGTCGTAGCGTGAAGTTATTTAGTCTAAAACGTTCTGCAATAAACGGACTAAGTCAAATAGAATTTCTCATATCTGACTAGTACTTTAAGAGATCAGCGCGTTCAACCAAACAAAACAGAACGAACAGAAATTAACTCAGGTCTCGCTTTCGATTAATAATGGATCGAAGGGTCTCGCATATAAAATTTTCATCTCCAATAAATATATATTATTATTTTACCCTAAATTATTTCACTTCAATAAAAAATAAACATTAATCTTTCTATCTACATTTACACCATTGAACGTAACTTCAGTAACATAACGTATCGCATGACGCAACGTAAAGTGTAACTCGTACGTCACGTAATTACAAAATTTGTTCTCCAGCGTTTCACTTGAAAGAAGTTTCACTTCAGTAAAGAAACCTGGGTACTTAGGCATTTAAAAAGATAACCTTCTTTGGCGTAACTAAACTAAACTAACCCTCAATGAAAATAATGTAAATTAATTTTACTACCTTTTTAAATTTGGAAAATTAATTTAACGTTGTAATATTTTAAAACATTATTTTAATTTTATCGAATGATTTGACTATATTGGTTGCATGATATGTAAATTAAAATTAGATTAAAATAACGTTTATTTATATCAGTATATAAAATGAATTAATATTATTATCATTGATGGGTAACTTAATTATGTCGCACTTTCGTCACACGATGCTTTATTACCATACGAGCCAAAAGAAATGTAACATCAATAAATTTGTTTACAGCAAGACGCTTGCATCAAAATTCATCAAGTCTGCGATCTGGTGAAGGACTGCGACGATGGGAGCGATGAACAGCATAGTTGCGGTAACTTTTATCCATTTTTTACTCTAAATTCAACCATAAACCTTTGTTATATAATTGAACAAGTAGTACACTTTTTAATAATTTGTTTTCTAACCTCGATATTTAAAATTCAATTAGCATAACAGATTAATTTCGTCAAGACACATGCAGAGTTGTATCTATGCACGTAACACTCTCTGTACTTTGCAGATAAAATGCCCTACGGATCTTACTGTAACTTCGAACATGACAATTGCGGCTTTGAGAACATACCTCAGTAAGTATGCAGTCATTAATAAGTGAAGTTGTTTGATTCAAAGGTTGCGAGGCACGAAGAAATAGAAGTCACGAATAATTATGAAAATGAATATGTTATGTGAAATGTCGTAGAAGCTCTATCTACAATTGTGCCCAGAGGTCAAGGGTCCCCCGCACATGACTGACTTTTGTGTTATGAGCATTTTTATATAGTTATAGGTTTGGCGTAGTGTCCACAATCTCACCTGATGTTAAGTGACGATGTGGCCCAAGATGATATCAGGCTAAACCTAGTGAAAGACTGGCGCTCAAGCGCAGCTGCTGAACACACCAATTGATGCTTGGTGACAGATTTCAACTTGAGGATTGTAGCTAGTCAGGTGTCAGACATGACCTACCACCATGCTATGGTTTCCTTACAATGTTTTCCTTCACCGAAAGCTCAGGCTCATTTCAGAGATTCCAACTCTCGACCAATCAACCAATCGACGCGAAGTCGTACAAACTACCACTGAGCCATCATTGCTTCAAAAATTGTCAGTTGTGTGTCTGGATGTTGAATATCTATACATATATGTATAGTAGTTGTTTAGTTACCTTAATACAACTTATGCTTAATTTGGAATTAAATGGCCGCGTCTGATATAGTGTAAATATAATATCGCTCGCATAAATCCGACTCTATAAATGACATTCCACATTTCAAGGATTATGAATGTCTTAATACCCTTTAATTATGTACCATGTATACTTTTTTACAAGCTCCAAAGCTGCAGTTTGAATCTGCCACTGGTTTGAACCTCATTTGTACTATAATACAAGTCTACCACCATTTGACCACCAGTCGTATAAAAAAATATTTTTATGGTCTGTTTATTGAGGAAGGCTGTAGGTTATATAACTTCGCGCTCCGATCCTAAGGAGCGGAGCAGTAACTATGAACGACAAGCAATCTGGCTCATTTCTCACTTCCCGAGTAAGAAAACGATACGCTACACAAGTGCGTTCGCGTTGCGTCGGCGCAGTAGACTTCGTCAAATAAATTTAAACACGGATGAAACCGTGTGGTGCATGTAGCTAGTGTAATATGTAATTAGAAAATAACTAAATAGAAAACACAAAAATTAAAATATATATTAATTTCAGGCCAATCTTAAAGTGGTCCCGTCACAGCGGTCCTACACCAACTGACAAAACGGGACCCAACTTCGATCACACCTGCGGGCCCCCTGACCCCTACCCGACCCATATAATGCCACCATTAATCCCGGCACATATGAACTTCACGTTATCCCAATGCGTCGGTTACTACTTCTTCGTAAACATGAACGTGACTGGGCCTAATAAAGAGAAAGCAGACTTCGCTTCAACGGCCATCATGAGGACGGTGATCTTCAATCCTCCCCCTAAAGTTCATGGGAATATTACATCGAAATACTACAATTGCTGCATGGTCAGTTTATGTTTTATTTGGAGTACATTTTTACTGTTTTTATACTTTTTTTAGCAAAAGAAACTCCCAGAGAAAGAGGTATTGTTTGATGACGTTGTTTCTATGTATGACTTCTGCTTCTTGTCCTTATTCCACCTAAGTAGACAATGCATTCCTAGTCCACTCACCTCTCTCTCAAATCTCAATATTAAACGTTTTATACACATATCATTCTTCACAAAATCCATCCTTAACTTCTTACTTCATACTTAATAAATACTCCCCTAGTTTCTTTCTACTGATTTTACTAGGATTTTCGTTCTTCCTCATTTCATGTCCTACCACACTAATCTACTACTTCTCCACTTCTCTGTCACTTTTATACTCATTCTTTTCCTCTGTTTTTATTGTGGTAATAAAAATAAATAAATGTTTGCAAACCTGATGGTATCGATTGTTTTGTAAAAAAATAATGGTTAATCTATTGACTATCGGAATGTATGTCATCCAACAAAATCTTTTCTTCCAATTACAAAATGCAACCCTATGTTATGTACTTACCTTCTTAAACTATCGTTAGTTTAATTTCCAACTATAGATATAAGTGAATATATGATTAATTTGAATATATTTGTATTCCTACTCATTATTATTACATTTAAGATTTTAATATTTTGTACGACTTCTGTACAGTGACAACTGAATAATTTGTGCAATGTAAAGTACATGCAATCCAATTCCATTTTTTGTATTAGATTCATTTGTCACTCAGTGACTATTAAATGGAAAAGAAAGAACGAAGGCAGTAAAGAGGAAGGAAAAATAGATGATTTCCAAACAACATTTTTATTATCTTTTTTTCAGGTTCTAGATTAAATAAAATTGAAATCTCTAACCTACAAACTACAGTAGTTCAATAAATACCAAATATATACTAAATAGAGTCCGCTTTCATTTGTTTTATTTGTTTTAACATATTTTAGTTAACTGGTTTTCGACTTGACGCATACAATTAACAACAGTTAACAATTGGTAATTGGACGTAACTTACTATCCCGTCTTCTGTGTTACACCCATAACTGTATATTTATGATCTTTGATCTGGACTAAATTTGACTTTTTCTCTATCTAGATAAGATTTTATTACCAACAAAATGGAAGGAACTACGGTTCTTTAAGCGTCGATGTTGTAGAACTGACTACACGAGGCAATATCTCGTCCTCTTTATGGTTCTCTACTAAAGATAAAGGCGAGAATTGGTACAGAGCTTCCATATTTCTACCCAATATCACTAGGAGGTAAGCGAATTTCACAATTTCCCTACTTTCACCCGTTAGAAACGTTATCTTTTGTAGTTTTTGGCGAGATCTTGGGATGCCATGTTGTGGATTTAATTTTAATTTATTAATTTCTGTTCTTTAACCCTAAGTTATCGAATATTGGTGACATTTTACGTGATACAGTTTGGTTAGTGTGCATACTTGAAGAGGATTATAAATATAAACTGGAGACGTGCATTTTGGTTTGCCACAAGCAATCCTTAAATAGTTCTAACATGGAAGAAACTATCTTGTTAGACCGCACTTTGAAGATTAGAAAATTCTACGAAGTGCTTCTGCGGTGCCAAAATAAGAAGAAGAAGAACGTTAACTTTTGATTTTTATAGGAATGGGCCGTTATTAGTTATCTGAGATTTTGAATTTGTTATAAGGTTTATATCAAAACAATTTTTATATAGGTAGAGCAATAACCCCAACTCTAAGCAGGAGAAACAACTGTTTTTTTTTTTTTTTTTGAAATACCAACCTAAACTAATTGATTTATATTTTTTTAATGCAATTAAACAGTATTTTACACCTCTTTTAACTACATAAATAAAACAAATTCAACGCATTTATTAAAACATTTTTGGAATATTAATACCTAATGGTTTACGACGCATTTATTTCCAGATATTTCCTTCAATTCAGGACGCGGATGGGTATGCGTATTTATTCCGATTCGGCTATCGACGATTTCTCTATGGCCCCCGAATGTTTTGGCCTCAACATAGACCCTGAAGAACTGGGCGACTATAATTACTATGACCCAGTGTTTGGAGAAAAGACGATACCTCATGTCGCCTTCGCTAATAAATCTTGTAAGTTTATTCAGTACTAGGAGAAAAGATGATACCACATGTTGCCTTAGCTAATAAATCTTATAAGTTTATTCAGTACCAGCCGTGTTAAGGATGGGATTTTCTATCGACAATATATCAGAAATAATCCTATTTTTAGCATCCTTAGGTCGACGTACGCGTTCCTCCTACGTTTAACCAACGTTGACGCTGCATACTCGCGGCGTTTGCGTCACTCGATAAACGCTAGCTGCCAGAGACCTTAGGGGATGAATTTTCAAAAATCCTTTGTTAATCCTCATTTACGTTATATAAGGAACTTCTTTGTAATAATTTATTATTCTAAACCGTCTGGTTTAAGCTATGCCTTGTCTGACAGTGAATACATTTTATTAAGCAGATATTATGTTGTGACTAGATTATCGATTCACGACGTGCGGGGCTACTGGCCGCTATGGACCGAATCAGACAATGTGTAACGTCGCTTACAACAATACATCGGTATCAGTATCTGTCATTCAGAACCCTCCGTACGAAGGTATCCAGATGTGGGAGGTACCTGCAGAAGGAATATACACGTAAGTATTGAAGAAACTTGTGGAATATTATATCCACTCAATGGTACAAATATGATAATACTGTTATGATAAGCATAAAAATTCACTATTCGCGAAATATCTACAAATATCGAGTATGTATACGTAAGTAAGGAAACCTGTCACGGAGCACGCACACATTGAAAACTTATAAATCAAACACTTCCCCTTTCATTTAAACCATATCATTATGCTAAAAATAGATCAAGGTCACTCTAGACATCTCGATCCTTCATTTTGATTGGGTATATAAGCGAATCATATTTCGACGGAGGACAGTTCTGTCAGTTCTAGGATAACCAAGCGAATACAAAAAGAGATCAAAGTAAGAATGCAAAAGGACGACAACCACAGAGTTATGTAAATAACAGAGACTAAGTACAACCACAGTGTAGTAAACCACAGAGTACTGTATATACGATTTCTCTGAACTACGACTGCAACCGAGAACGCTTGAGTTACAAACGAATACGAATAAATTATCGTGAAAAGAATCGGCATTTTATTACCCTAGGGGATATTTATTATAAAAATTAATTCCCGAGAGGAATAATCTATTCCATTCAGGTGTGGTTCAAGACAGCAAATTTAATAAAAAAATAATTGTAATGAAAATTTAAATTACGCAAATCGAGAGTAATTTTAAACTTGACTGATATTCAATTAGCATCTACGAGTAGCTGATGATATTCATAAAATTTACTGTTAATTGATTTTTAGATTATACCAATAGAAACACGCGAAAACAGAACTGAAAAAACATAGACTTCTAAATTTACTATATATACTCGTATATATATAGTTTGTGTATAAAAGGTGACATTCTTGTTTGTATAGTATAATAGCAACGGGCGCAAGTGGAGGTCTTGGATCAGCATGGGCCGGTGTATCCCATGGGGCTCAGGCGAGGGCATTATTCGAGCTTCACCGCAGTGAGCAGATTTACATGTTAGTGGGCCAGCAAGGAACAAGCGCTTGTAAAAAGGTTAGTATCGTGTACCAATGTTGAACTGTACGTTGTAGTTGTACCTGATTCATTGGTGTAAACAGTATTTTATTATTATTCCTTTCTGACATGGCTAAATTACTATTAGATATTTGCTAGAATGAGTAGAGTTTTATTCATAAATCTTAGCAGAATTACTGCACAGCACCTGGTTGCAGCCTATAAATTCATACAGTCGTCCAACAAAGACGTCTAGACAAGGCAATCGTGCGGGGCGTGAGCGGAGAGCCCGAGCTGCCTACGTCACCGTGTTAGTAGCTCAGGACAAAACTTCTGGGGCTAACGTTTGTTTGTAATATTTGTGCATAAAATAGAATTGAACAACAAGCCACGTACATGCTTCTCAATAGATTTTTTAAACAAAATAATCAATTAAGTTTTTTTTTACATATTATTCTTAAGCTCAACAACAGAAATTTCAAATCCGGTATATTTAGAAATTAGAAATATTTTACAGTTGCCCATTCATATTAGTTGATTTCGAAATTCAATTCAATTTCATCCATCTGAACATATATAGATTAATAAGTAAATATTAAAGTTTTATTTTAATTAAATAATAACAAAAAACTGTGATAAGCCTAGGTGCTGTGGTGTCGGTATTTACACAAGTAACTCTGTGACTTAATAATGAGTATGATACGGCCCACAAAAAAGGCGACCGTCGGTGACATAGATTTCATCGGCAACCGCTAATGTCACACAGGCCCACTAAAATGGATCTTTACGCCTTACGTTTATCCACATCTGCTCGGTACGGCAAAATTCTTTGTGAAATTCTTTGTTCGGCGCTACCTTGTAGAGCTCAGGCTCCGTAGGTCAGTACACGGGGTTCGTAGTAGATAGAAGATGGCATAAGGTCAAAAAACTCTTCAGAACATTTACCATAGTACCGACGATAATACGATCTTATCAAGGCAAAACTATTCAAAAATAATTTCCACACAACCAAAATAATAGAAGAAATAAACGTTTGTTCAGAGTTAAATCATGGACAAAATATACACAAACTTAAAAATAAGCAACTAGTAAAAGTTCTTATATTTTAGTATTCCTAAATTTAAATCACATCATCATCTCTCACGAAGACAGTTGTCATCAACCTGCAACTACCATAAACAGAAGGTAGAGCTGGAGAAATCTCTGGTGATCTGAGAACCACTGGTGAGACACTTCCACCGTACAGAAGATCGTAGTCAAATAACCTTGTGTTGTGTTTCTGCGGTGATTACGGTATCCGTCTACTTTCAGTCGGGTCATACGCTTGTTAACCACTGTTAGTTGCTTTAAACCATTATAAAACTCTACACGGTTGCTTAAATCTAAAAGCCACCTTTCTAATTGACCAGACATTGTCAGCGCAAGAAAGTCAAGAGTGCTCTAGAAAGGTGAATGACACCATGCAGGTGTTCACCAGCAAAACTCATGAAGTGAGGAATACTCATGTTACCGACGGCGGTGGTGGCGGGGGTGGAGCCACATATGTGTTTCTTGTAAGTTCTATAATATTACATCATCTGTCAGAATCCATTTAGATTATGGTTTAGATCAAGGGCGTACCTAGGCTTGGGCAGATATGGCACAAGCCCGGGGCCATATTCAAAGAGTTAACAATAAAATTTCAAATAAACCATAAATTTTCCCATGGACTCACCACTTCAATTAAGATAATAAGTTTGATCATTTACGAGAGGATGGAAATTCGATGTTTGCCCTAGACGCCATTTCTGGTTGGTACGTCGCTGGTATGGATCAAGTATCTTAACTTTAAACTAGTTACAAGATTTCACATTAAAACTATATTTCCAAACGGAAAGTCTACTATCTCCTTGAAATTTCAATGAACAAGGAACTGAATTATTTGCCTGTTTTTATCAGTAAAACCAATATTTCAAGTTAATAATAGAATATACTATTTTAGAGATTCCATAGGATCCTTATTTAAAAAATATATATATTTGATCTTTAATTTTCTCTCAGCTTGTATATCTTCAGGGTATCATCAGATTTAATGGATATGGCTTTGTGATACCGTTTTAATTGTAGTTGGATAAGGAAGGACAAGCGTACCCCTTGTTAGTGGCTGGCGGCGGCGGAGGCCTATCCGTGGGCGCCTTCCATGACGATGGGTCACAGCACGGCAGAATGCACTCCAATGCTACCCCTGAATCTGGCTACATGTATGGACATCCTGAACGCACTGCAGGTAACCTAGTAATAATATAATTGAATTTATAGATAGACCTCAAGAGATTGTTTGTTTGAACTACCAGTCAGATTTCAAATATATTTTTTTGCATTTTATATCCTGCATTTACATTGCATTTTGCATTTTATATCCTGGCTTTAATTTAAAAGAAATCGCTGATTGATGATTACAATACTTCAGTATAGACAATATTTTCATCGGGAGGCCATGTTTATGCGTTACAACTCACACGGCTCGTTTGCGCCACTACACCTATAGTCATAGACCCGAGCCGAGTGTTGAATTATTTTAATTTTACATTATCTCCCAATCTATTCTTCCAAACAACGTGCCATAAAGGGCAAAGTTTATCTACATAAAAATGTCTTGATGATGAAATATCTTTATTAATATGCCATGGCTAATAATAATGCTCATAAATAACTTTTAATGTTCAATAAAACTTTCTTACAAACATTGTGGCTTATGTATAAGAGTTAGGCATATGGTATCGCGGACTTTTTTTAGGTCTACTAAGGAGCAATATTTTTGTAGATCATTGTATTTACTTATCACTAACCATTACGCCAGCGCACGCGGATAAAATAGTTAAAATACGCTATTACTTAACAAAAATAAATATATAAGGCTAGCTGAGAGGTGTAGCCTATTGCTAGATAGCCTATACTATTCCTCGTGAATCTGGGTATTACATACTTACCATAAGTACTAGGAACTATAAAGATTTTTGATTATGTACAGGTGCCGGCGGCGGGTGGGTGCCTCGGTCAGGTCCACAGACACCTGGATTCGAGATCGTGAGGGGCGGGGCTGTACGCGAAGGTGCTGTAGGGGGACTCGCGTGCGTCGGCGAGGCGCACGGGGGCTTTGGCGGCGGAGGAGGAGGTTGTCTCCGAGGTGGAGGCGGCGGAGGCTGGCTTGGTAAACTCCTTTATATAGACCATTCCATTTTAAAAAACGCCTTTGTTAAAAGCCGTTAAATAACTTTTCTTAAAAATAATAATAAATATTTTTGTTGTCGCGATCATTTTAATACTATATATAGACCGCAACAGCATGCGAGCATAATATAAACATCTTCTATATAAATAAAAATGAGATGCTGTTTGTTGGTAAGCGCATCATTTAAGAGCAGCTCGATTTAAGAGCAGCATATGTGTAGTAGTTAATTCTTTCTTCTTTGTTTACGGTCATTGTATAAATAAACATTATTTTATAAATTTATTATCATTGCTACCTTGATAATTGTATTTTGTTTCTTACAAGAATTTTAATGAAATTTCCTTATAGGCGGTCAATTAGGGTCCATTATTTTGCCACATACTGTTTCCTGATGTCTTTTCCACCAATTTTAAAAGTACTAGACTTTTCATAAAACCGTTGATAAATCTTCTTCAGTAATAGTATAGGCCTTAGATGCTAAACACTGACTTGATGCACCGTCAAAACCGAATAAAATTACTAAATTATTCAGTGCCCTATATGTCGAACGTAGGACCAGTTACTAGGCGACATTGTTACGTGCGGTCCGCTTGGTCCTTACTATATAAGTCAATGATTATATTGCATTAATTTATTCCTAACAGGTGGTAATACCAACGAAGGTGAACATGGCGGTGGAGGATGGTCTTATATCGAAGGCAGTCGAGCCATAAAAGACTACAGTGAAGTTACAGTAGCCCAGAGAGCTGGACACGGAGAAGTACTGATTATACCGGCCATTCACGTAAGTGTAGTATCTTTACCAGCATTAATGTCTACGCATCTAACAATATATTTTCCTGTTCAATTCAATTTATATGTCAAAACCTCAATCAAAACCTATGTTTTATGGAAATAATTTTAGCAAAAAAATATAGGGTCAGAATATGAGGCAAACAAGCTTACGGCCTGCCTGATATTAAGCGGTTACCGTAGCCTATGGACGCTTGTAGTACCAGAAATATAACTAGCGCGTTGCCGACCTTGAACCCCCTTCTTCAAGGAACTCTGGAAATCCTATTCACCACAGGAACACAACACTAGGTTATTTGGCTGCGATCTTTTGTTGAGTGGTATTTGATCAGTCGGGCTTTCCCTTAAGTAGAAAGGAATCTCCAAATATCTTTCTCTATGCCCTACCTCTATAGATTCGAAAAGACTGACACAGTATAATAATGAAAAGGGAAGAACAGTCAAGATAATTGACGACATCTCTGAAGCATTCCATCGTCAACAGGGTTTCTCAGCAGCGTCAATAGGTTTGCACATTCTCAGAGCCGAAGTTAATTTTAGATTTTCTATTGATTTTAGTCTAAAACATGCGAAACAATGTCGTAGAACTTTTCCTCATTTTTTTTAAGGATTGCGGCTGTGACTATCGCTGCGTGGCTCTCAACGAGTACAGAAGCGAAGTGAGATGCTACTGCCCGGCCACTTGGACAACTGATCTTCACGATCCAACTAAATGTATACGTTAGTATTAATATCGAGTCGTATTTTGATCACAATTTCAGGTAATAGTCTAAGATCCCGCTGCAGGATTGGTGTACTCATCGACTTTTTGTTTAAAACCAAATTTTTATGTTTATTTATAATTAAGAGAATATATATTTACTCGGGTGCCTATCAAAATTTGGCCGCCATTATTTTTAATTAAATTATTTTTAATTGATTTTTGGTAAAAATTTTCGTTTATTTATTATTTAAATAAAACAACGTCTACATCACGGTAATTAATATGAAGATTCTAAAAAATCACGGTTGCCGTTGCGCACTTGGCCGCACTTCTTTGCAGCCAGGTGTAAACAGGTATGATTTCGATAAATTTATACGTTCATAGCCTATATTTATTAATTATAGGTCAAATTGAAGCTAATTTTTTTCTATTAATTATCATATATAGTTGCTTAATTAAATCTGGCCGCAAATAAGGGTTACTGGCTGTTAAAGATAATAAATATTTAAGGTAGAGTGAAAGAGAGTTAGCGCGTAACATCATTAGTCAGACGAGGACAGCGAATGCCGGCTGTGCGACGCTTTTAAGCCACTGCGCATGCGTCGAACGTTAGTGTTCTCAACTGAACAGATGCAGCATTTTTATTCTAACGTAAAAACCACGCTGTTTTTTTATTTGTGCATCTAAAAATTATTATATTAATTAACGTAAAATAAAATTGATAAAGATGAAGTCGTGTTTTTTGTGTAACGAAAAAAGCAATGTAACTCGACTTTAATAATGTATCATTCCAAAAGTGCTCGCTAATGTTATTGTTTTAATTTGCTTAAATGTTTAATTAATATGTAACAGACAATGAAATACTTGAATAAAATCTAATAAAATTTTCAAATAATACTTTCGCAATAAAATTTTCTTTTACTTAAGTCACCTTGGTTTTATTTTTTTATTTTTTAAATCAATATTAAATATCGACGTTCTAATTAGCAAATTGTTTAACTCCATTTTAGAGAATCTTTTATTTGTACGAAAAAAACAATTATTTCAAAATTTATTATCATTTTAAAAAACCATTTAATATCATTAATATCTAATAGAGATATAATATTTAAGTTTGAATCATTCAAATAATTTGTAATTGGATTATTGCTTCATCAAAATGTTAAAAAAATCACCCTCTGAAAAATAAGGAGTTAGACAAATTGCTAATTAGACCGTCGATATATCAAATCAATATTAATTTTTTGTTGCAATTTTTAAATTTGTCATTTTGAAAAAATTACACATTTTTGGAGTATTTATTATAAGTCGTCTCTATTACTCCCCGGTGGTTGAGAACACTAACGTTCGACGCATGCGCAGTGGCTTAAAAGCGTCGCACAACCGGCATTCGCTGTCCTCGTCTGACTAATGATGTTACGCGTTAACTCTCTTTCACTCTACCTTAAATATTTATTATCTTTAACAGCCAGTAACCCTTATTTGCGGCCAGATTTAATTAAGCAACTATATATGATAATTAATAGAAAAAAATTAGCTTCAATTTGACCTATAATTAATAAATATAGGCTATGAACGTATAAATTTATCGAAATCATACCTGTTTACACCTGGCTGCAAAGAAGTGCGGCCAAGTGCGCAACGGCAACCGTGATTTTTTAGAATCTTCATATTAATTACCGTGATGTAGACGTTATTTTATTTAAATAATAAATTAACGAAAATTTTTACCAAAAATCAATTAAAAATAATTTAATTAAAAATAATGGCGGCCAAATTTTGATAGGCACCCTAGTAAATATATATTCTCTTAATTATAAATAAACATAAAAATTTGGTTTTAAACAAAAAGTCGATGAGTACACCAATCCCGCAGCGGGATCTTGTACTATAATAGTTATGCACGATCGTGACATATTAAGTTAATGAGACCGGCATCGCAACTGATGGAAGTTTGCAATAAAATTTTGCTGCTTTTAGATGGTAATCAGCCAAGAAAGCACGATTTCATTTAAACAGCCATGCAAAAATGTAATAAATAATTAAAATGTAGTATATCTTGGTCTTTTTTTTTAATTCTTTAACCCTAACAGCAGAAGACTTGACAACAATGTATGGATAAATATGACTTGTTTATACTAATTTTATTAGTATAAAACATAGAATTTATTACTAATTTTCAGTTGAAGACTTTTGGCCGCGCATTTCGTGGGTTGTAATCATCGTTCTCTCTGTTGCTGTGATCGTCTGCTCCCTTGCGATTCTCTGCGTCTGTCTCTACTTGTGTAAGTTTTAGATAATGCTTAGATAATAAGACTGTACGAAAATCACTACTTATAACCTTCGTATATTTGGGTGAAATTAATCCTTTTGTTTATGATTTCTACGAGATATGTAATTGCACAGTTAGCTGCCAAATTATATACAATGCACGACTTACCTAGCGGGATTGATGGTCAGCGGCCAGCTCGTTGATTTCTTCTAGTTGTCCTAGGTAGATTAATAGCAGTAGTAGTCGTATAAACTTTCGCGATTCGCGAGTTCGGTAGAATGTCTAGAGGCATAAAATACCCGAAAGCTTCTCGTTGAACGTAGTATAATCACAATATAATAGTTACTATTCCACCGCGCGCGCTCCATACTCGTTTTCAATTCCAAAGCAGCCATACATTAGTCCGTAAAAGAACCAACCTATGATTGGTTGAGCATATTGTGCGTTCGGAAATTGTTAAAAGGTATACACATCGTACAAAAAGTAATATCCAAAATGTGAGCAGTTTAGGCCAACTCCCAAAATGTATTCGGACCTAACCGAAATGATATTTGCGAAATTATTGGACATAATTATTAAATGTTTATTAAATATAATTACAATAGGTACAGCTATGAATGAGGGTTCATTGGATCCGGTTAAAAATAATTTTGTGTCTCGGGTTCCAGAGCCCTTCCTCTGCTTATATATAAAAAATCATATATTATTATCAAATAGGTATAAAAACAGTTTCCTAGAACAACATTAATAGGAAAAGTGTGTGTGTGTGTGTGTGACAACTCATAGAGTGCTAAGAGTAGTACCAAAACAAGTACCAGATCCACAGTATTAACAAAGAAAAATACGCATAGTGCTTAGCAAAATATTTGTACATAAAATTAATATTATTCAACAATATGGAGTAAAATTTAAGTATTCAGGTATATATATATATCCGTGTGCTTTTATAGGACCAGACCAGGCATGGATCTAATGGGATGGGGACCAAAGATATTTATCAAAGTTGTTGTACTATATTACATTTACTATACATTACATTTACTATATTTATGCTGTGTGTCCGAATGACAAAACGCGTTTTTCTCAAAAATTACTTAAGACATATACTTGAAATGAATATTAGGCTAAGGTCTATGGCCCCATATTGCTGTAAAAAATAAAGTTTCTAGGCTTCAGCATGGAAGAGATACGGCAACTCATAGTTAAAATACCGCTTACTGACCGATTATCATAACCTTCAGGGTATTTCCCGGAGACCTACAGCGTTGAAATTTGACAAAGGGGCATATTTTAACAAAAGTTAAAGATTAAAACCGAAAATAATGAGTTACTTATCCCGTGTGGAACTATAATGCAATACAGTTATATTATTTATTTATTTTTTCTCAGAAAGGGTTTGAGTTATATATTTGAAATTAATACCAAATACTAAGATATATGACCTTATACTGCTGCAAAAAAAAAAACAAGTTTCTAGTTTAACACAATAACATACAGCCCTTCACAATAAAAAACTAAAAGTCGTACTCCAGACGTTGACCAGTTATCAAAACCTATAGGCTGTACTTCCCGTTGGGTTTTTAACAAGAGTTAAAGGAATTAATCTGATAAAAATGAATTTGCAATACCGTGTGAAATTATAATGCGAAAAAATTATATTAAGTTTTATTTTCTCCTTCAAAAACGACTTAAGGTATAAAGTTTAAATTAATATCATGTGCTAAAGTCTATGACCCTATGACTATGACTCTATGAGTCTATGACTGTAGTCCCCTGGAAAAACATCGGCGTTCATTCCAGATCCAGAGCGGTCGCGGAAGAATATTCCTCTACTATTATCTACTACTTCCCGAGACCTAAAATCTAGAAATTTTGGTTTAAAGGAGGTCTTTTAACATAAGTTAAGCAATAAATCCGAAAATAATATATTTTTCTAACTCAGAAAACTCCGAGCCTGCGTCCTCGCAGCAATCTATACTAAAATAATAAATCTCACGAGATTGTTTGTTTGTTTGCTTGAACAGATACTCTCAGATAATCTCTGGAACGAGTAGTCAGATTTGAACAATTGATTTTATAGTCTATTTCTTGAGGAAGGTTATATAAGCTATATAACTTCATGCTACGTCCCTAAAGAGCGGAGCAGTAATACATTTATAAAATAGTTAACAAAAGTAAAGTAATTAACAAAAAAAAACACCGAAACGATTAAATGGTTCTTGAGATCTTGAGTTATAAGCGCACTAACACACACAGACGGATACACATTGCATAATATAAGGATAATCTACAAACAATATTTATGTAAAATACTTTTAAATAATGTATTGTAAACAGTATGGAGGCGGAACCCTCAGAGCGTGAGTTCTACTCGCTTCTTATACGAATACTTTTTCGTGGTAGCATAAACTTCTTTTAAATTTTCCTTATCAGATAACATGTACCAGCGTAAAAAGGAATCGGAACAGAACCACAAGCGTGCTAGGGAACAAGATCTCCAGCTACACAGTCTTTGCAATCCGCCTGGGAATAGCGGGAACCCTCTCGCCATGACCTTCAACCCTTACTACGGCAGCGAGACCATGCTGCCTATCGGGCTCGACATCAACCAGCTGCCGCAAGTCTCGCGCGATAACCTCAAGCTGGTCAAGTTTGTATTTGTTTTTTTCAATTACTATATTATAAATTTCAAGAGATTGTTTCTTTGTACACATTAATTTCTGGAATTACTAGTCATATTTAAAGAATATAACTTTACGCTACGATCCTAAAGAGTGGAACAGTAACCATGAACGTCAAGCAATCTGGCAAGTATGGCAAATAAGAACAACGATAGGCTGCTGTTACAGAAGTGTGTTGGCGACGGCTCGATAAAGAATTGGTCAGGAGAGAATTCCAATTCGTAGCATTATAAATTACGAAGCGAAACGCCTAATGCGGGGAAGGCAGAATTATATCGCGTAATTCCTGCGCACTCTCCAAAACGTAACCAAGAAAACCCATTAGCTAACTAGTATTAAACGATAATATATGAGAGGATATTATGCATGAAATCGTCTCAAGTTCTCCAAGCGATCATGTTGTGTCCTAACGGTTCACGATCGACAAGTTATAAGCATCAAGCATGTCAACTGTATGCCGCTAAATACGGCACGTGGTGTGGTTATTTGACACCAGTGCTCATTCTTTTAAATATTAGGTACTCTTATTATGAAACCATCTGTAAATTCTTGTCCATCATAGTCACTCCGACTATACCTGTCGGTTATCTCCAGGGCACTCGGTCACGGAGCATTCGGAGAAGTTTACCAGGGCCTCTGCCGCATTCGGCCTGACGATCCCGCTGAAATGCCTGTCGCAGTGAAGACTTTACCAGATCACTCCACGGGACAGTCCGAAGAAGATTTCTTCATGGAAGCGGCTATCATGTGCAAATTCGACCACGCGAATATTGTTCACTTAATTGGTGTGTGCTTTGACAGGCACCCAAGGTAAATAATGGTCTAAAATTAAATCTTCTATTAGAATGTATTCTATATTTGTAGCTATAAAGCGTTTACTTATTTTTACAGGCTTATAGTCCTAGAACTCTTGGCTGGTGGTGATTTGAAGAACTTCCTCAGGGAGAATCGTCCAAAACCGGAGATTGCCAGCGTACTCACGATGAAGGACCTATTGCTGTGCTCCCTGGACATCTGCAAGGGTTGCCGATATTTGGAAAGCAAACGATTTATTCATCGGTATGTCTTTAATACATTTATGTATCAGCTCATTTTAGACATGATCAAATAAGACCATGCGGATTTTGAGTGGTGCATTTCTATTGAGCATATAGAAGTTTCAGACTTCACTTAAGGCAGGCAAATTACAAATTTAGTTGGATATAGTGAGAAGCCAATCCACGTCCTCCAAGATTTAAAACGACTTGCATGCTGAGCCATAAAAGCCACCATTTTCGATAATGCCATTACTGTGGTTGCCACATATATCAAATAATGACAACAATTTTAGATTATATTATTAAGGGCACGGTCTAGCTAATATATCTAAAATATGTTTCATGGTTTTTTACAAGCTTTTATTTAGTTTAACTTGTTCCGTTGTCCCAAATTTGACCCACTTCTCGGTTTTTACAATCCAGATTACGCAATTATACGAGATCACTGTTTACAAGGTATTTGCGAACGAAATATTATACGTAAAAAAGTGAGCTAATCATTTGCTGGGTGTGAGCACTATACACCACTGTTGGCCACTGTTGTTTTTACTTAGTAATTGTGGAAGTGATACTCCTGTCGTTATCTTTAGATTGTAAAGACAGTGAATACCAAGTTATAACTTTAACAGAATCTGGATAAGATATCTATGGCATTCGCAGAGACATAGCAACACGCAATTGCTTGCTGACCTCTCGTGGACCCGGTCGCGTTGTGAAGATTGCTGATTTTGGCATGGCCAGAGACATCTATAGGGCGGAGTACTACAAGAAAGGGGGCAAAGCCATGCTCCCTATAAAATGGATGCCGCCTGAAGCGTACATTGACGGGGTTTTCACTATAAAAACCGATGTATGGTAAGAAAATCATTCTTTATTTGGTCATCTGTAATGGTATTTGGAATAACTGTTCAAAGAACTGAAGTCCATAAGAAAACCACCACTAGTTAGAGAGGCACTATATTTATGTGAAACGTCTAATGGTGCGTTTGGACGAGAGTAAGCGTTCTTCTGACGTCCGGACTTTCCCTTCGGCCAGATTCCGTCGCAACGCACCATTTCATAAATAAAAGAAATTTTATTTTACAGATAAACTATCTGAATATTTATATATTTATTCATATTTCAATATAAAAGTATTATTACATTTAGACGTTTCACATCTGCCAGGCGTCTCGGGAAATCTATATTTTTTAACCAGTATTAATCAAAATTGTCATTTTAATAGACGTCAGTCATTGGTACGTTTCTACCCCTATCGTGCCCTCTGACGTCCTTATTCCTGCACATTCGCTGATCTGTGGGTGGCCGAATACTGGCAAAACTCAATTGAAAACAATCATCGACACAAAAGAAAAAGAAGCCCTTAGGACTAAGTTGAATTGTGTAAATGCGCAAGTGTGTCTTGCAAAGCACAACGTTACCATTAGGCACCCAATAGCGCGACCACTGCAAAAGAGATGTGGAACCCTGCACAAATTCTAGTGTATAACTCTCTCTATAGGTCTTTTGGCGTTCTCTTATGGGAGGTTTTCTCTCTCGGTGTGATGCCGTACACTGGTTGCTCTAACCGGGAGGTTATGGAGATGGTCTCCGGTGGCGGGCGGTTGGAGAAACCTTTTGGTAAGTTTTCTATTTTACCTAAGGCTTACTGTTCATGACGGCGTAATTTGTAAGTTGCATGAATGCCACAAATAACGACAGTCGAATTTGGAATCTGATTTCTGCCCATGTAACGTCATACAAGCTTCATACGAGATGCAAATATAAGTAATTTAAGTTTAGCATTACAAAATAACTTTTATTCAATGGGAAAATGTCAAGTAATGAAAAATATGTGATCATAACATACGCTTTTGTGATAAGATCACGAATCCAGACACAAAATATATTGGATTTAAAAGAAAATTAACTGCACACTGTTTGTTTGTTACTGCAAAAGAATACAAGGATACTATTCAATAATATGAAAAAATGATTGCCGGGCCGCCATTACAAAGAAAGTTTCGTCTATGCATTTTGTCATACGTTCGAGTAATGAAATGTTACCGCTCAAGCTGTATGACAATTGCTTGCCATTTTTTTTTCGAACTGATTATACTGTTAGCCATAAGGGCCCTGAAGCCTCAACGGCTTTTACAGCTTCACCCGGTCTTGGGGGCGAGCGCTTAAGGCACTCAGCCACGAAAGCATGCAACTAGTTCCGAGGGTGCCAAAGTGGCCGACCTCGGCTCGGACTGTTGCCGTGATTGCAAACAAATCGCGATCTTAATTGCTTACCACAACGCAAATGCTACTTTAGGTCTCCGTAGACAAATCTTCGTTTATTTATACGCAAGTTGCAAGTAATCGTACAACGATCGATAAATGACGAAATCGTCTTTATGAAGCTATGATGGTTCAATGGTAGCGCGTACGACTTCGCGTCGATTGACGTGAGTTCGATCCCTGCAATGAGCCTGAGCTTTCGGTGAAGGACACATCGTGAGGAAACCATAGCATGTGGTAGAGTTTTTTGTAATGCCCACCTGGCTAGTTACCACCCTCAAGTTGAAAATCTATCTCCAAGCACCTATAGGTGTGTTTTGGTACCTGCACTTGAGATCCAGTCTTCTGGATTCTAGGCTTAGCGTATTACCATCTTCGGCCACATTATCACTTAACATCAGATTATATAATGACCAAACGTTTTAGCTTTTACCAAGAAAGAATTAAAAAAACGCAGTTAGGTACGGCGGCTATCATTTAATATAGATTTGAAAAGTGATCATCGTTCTTCGAAAGCACTACACTTAACAAAACCTAGTCCAGTGCGGTTTGAACAGCCAATAAATATATAAAATATACCTGCTAAATTTTCTCTCCAGTTGGTAATGGAACTAGTTATAGAAAACCTTAAACAATTTTGACTGTTAGGTTGTCCACAAGATGTCTACATATTAATGTGCGAGTGCTGGAACCCGCTGCCGACTGCCAGACCCTCGTTTGCTGCTATGCATGACCGACTCCAGCAATTCTTACAGGTAAAATTTCATAAAATATATCTAACTAGCTGTGCCACACGGTTTCACCCGTGTTAATTTTATTCGACAAACTCACCACAGCGCCGACGCCAACGCGCCCGTGTAGCCCTATCGTTGTAGTTACTGCTCCGCTCCTTAGGATCGTAGCATGAAGTTAGATAGCCTATACTGTTTCTAATGAATCTGGCTATCATATCAAAAATATTTTTCCGAATCTGTCTGGTAGTTCCGGAGATTAGCGTGTTTAAACAAACAATCAAACAAAAACTCTTCAATTTAGCAGGATTACGTTCTGAGGAGATAAATAAAAACTTTTGATTACGCGTGTTTTCTTTCCTCATTTAAAATTTTATTATACCTTTATAAATTATGTGTGAAAATCTCGTGGCTCCATGGTCTTCAAAAGGTTTGAAATAAAATATTAAATACTCTATCATAATTTTTCATAACAGGTAACGGCTTAAGATAGATCGACATTTTTATGGTGTAATGTGTTGTAGAACTTTGTTATCACAGTTGTGTAGCGTATTGTGTTTTTTTATATTAGCTTAACATATTGGCGGTGCTGTCCTTGATGGTAAGCACAGTACAATCCAAACACAACGGCGACCACTGAGAGCGGAGTGGCGGTCGCCACTGTCATGCCGGTCTGCATGAATATCTCTTCACGTTACACTTGAAAGAGACGATATCGTAAAAAGGAGGAAACACATTCGCTGGGAGATGGTTCCACAGTTTCACGGTACGACAAAGATAAGACATAGATAACTTTTTTTTTTCGTGCCGAGATGAAGGTTAGCGTAAAACTGTGTCTCCGAAGCCCAGCGCGTGTGGTGCTGTTGTGGAAAGGATCCTCTCCTTTCGATTATTAGATTCTCCTTTCGGAATTAGATGGAACTAGCTCTTCAGAACACTCAGCATGATACAGACGGTGTTCTACGCTCAGCGTGGCGATGTTCCTGCGCAGCTGAAGTGGTACGATGTATTTGGTAACGTCTGCATCATTAAGAATGCGAATAGCCGGTCTCTGCAACCTGCCCATAGCATCGAGGAGGTATTTTGCGGATCTATCCCACAGATGCAAACGGTATTCCATACACGGCCGAATTTGTGCCTTGTAAAGAAGGTCTTGCCTTGTGGTCTGTTCCGTCGAAATATTTACACATATAGACTCCACATTTTTCACGGCCATGTAGTTTGGCGCGAGTTATACGCAGATAAGTAGTTTGAAATGGAATTCCAGATAAAAAATATAAACTAACATATGTTACTGTCAAAGTATTCAGGGGTAGTTAACATTTTCCTAGACAGTTTAATTATTAACTTAATTTCAATTCGTAATGAATATAAAATATTTAGAATTAATTAATTAAATTTTAATCAAACTAAATCGATTATACGTTTTCTTAATCTAATATCTCAAGTGATTTTCACTTAATATTATTAATTAATAAATTTAATATCATTATGTAGATAAAAAAATTTTTTTGTTCATAAACAATTTATTTTATCCATTCTCTGGATAACAAGAGCCTAAAGTTTAGAGCTTCCTCCTTATTACCAGTTACAAAAAAAAAACACAATTTTATTTCAAATAGTTATACTTTATTTTTGTATCATATTTTACGCCGTTTTAAAATTTTATTTTACATGTTTAAGTTATATAAGAGAGTAAGTATAGAGAAATTTCTATAGAGATTTCTCTCTGCTTGGGGCAGTTCGACTGGTGGAATACCTCCACCTTACCAGAAGATCGGAACCAAATAACTTTGTGTTGTATTTCTGCGGTGAGTACGGGTTCCAGACCTCCATGGGGCAGGGGAGGGGGTTCAAGGTTGGCAAAGCACTAGTGATACCTATGGTATTACAAGTATACATAGGGTACGCTAGCCGAATACCATCAGGCAGGACGTATGTTTGTTTGCCAACTTTGTATTATAAAAAAGCGTATAATTTTTACAGTATATTCTCGTACTTTTGGAAACCTCGCACAAATAAGTGTCTTTTTTGACTTGGCAACATCTTTATTTCCATTTTTGATCTCGAATTCCATTTCTGACTATGATAGCAGAATACGAGTACCTATAATATATAAGCCACTAGATACATAATATGTTTATTTCTTTAAATTTATTTTACTATATTCTCATTGCTTTTAAAAGGACGAATCGATATTGAGCGCACCACTGCCGGTCGTGCGTTCTCTCCTCCCATCCACAAACGGTCACAGCGGACCCCAGGTACTTTATTTCATTTTATTACTTAAAAAACTATTATTTAATGATTATGATTATTAATTTATTGTAAAAATAATTATTTTTTGTGCTTAACCCTAAGATTTACTTCGGCCCAGTTGTTTACACAGACTCTATTTATAACTAGTAACCATGTTGTTACCGAAATTACCAAAGTGGCATTAGTATTGCCAGGTTATGAAAGTAAAAAAAAAAACATTGGTGGTGTATTAGGTCTAACTTTACTATTATATTGTCAATGTATTACAGTTCGAAGAACAAGCGTTTATAAAAAAACGTATTTAAAATTACATTTATATTGTTAAATTTAGTAATCCTCTTGATATTATCTGTTAGAGAAGAGACAGGCTTGCAGACTTGCTAAATTATAAATTTTATACGCTTCCTTGATGCTTTCTCCCTCGCAAACACTGCTTAACCTGTCTCAGATCTAACCTAAAATAATTATTATAAATGTATAAAAACTAATTTTTTCTCTTTCCTCCCTGACGATTTCGCTCTGGCTACTAGAAGCAAGTAACTGGTTCCATTTTATTTTATTTTTACAAAAGTTTAATATTTTTTGTCTGTGTTTAGCGGACCGTGATTTAATATCGCCATAGCTTTCGAGTGACGCATGTACCTATTTTTTTTTTAATTATTCTTCACCTATATTTAGCCAATCCTGAATGAAATTCGCGTAGTTCAATAGTTTCCCCGTAGTTTTATCAAAGAGATTCATTGGAATGTAAATTATCATATGTTATTTTTCATTAAAACGCTGGCAATAATCATCAATCATTGACTAACATCGTCACAAAGTATTAAAAAAATAACATTCATCCCAGAAATCACGTCTTAATTCTAATTTTCGCTTTACATTTCAAAGAATCTCTGAGAGTTTTTGACGATTTTCTTCCAAAAAAACTTGAGTGTTTACTTGCCGGTAGCTATAGCGAGAATCTTTAACCTGTATCTGTTTTCTATATTACGTTTACCCCTGGCACTGGATTTTGAACCTTAAAAACTCAATTAGATTTTAAGTTTTCGAATAAGTATTTTAAATTATAGAAGACGGTACCCGTCTTACAAGGAAATAAAGATGTACATTTTTTAAAATATAAAGTGGGACAAAGGTTTACAAAATCTAGTGCATGCACGTGTAGATTTAACGTGGTTTTCGGGAGATAATACAAATAATCAACTGAAAAAAAAGTGTTAATAAATTCTAATTAAAAAGCAAAATAAATATCTAGAAAAATAATATAAAGCTGTTTTTAATTAGGTTGTGATAATCGCAGCATAATTCTTATTTTAAAATTAGGAAGCCCGATTATACCTAAGACCTTACTAGGACTTACTTAAGCAAACCCAAATTAAAGAAAAACCTAAAATCCAAAGAAGCATTATACTTTAAATGGATTTTCAATAATACTATAACACTGAATCTCCCTAAAACCATGTGTATTGAGCGTCGCATGTTGGCAGCCCGGAGCGGCGTGCGACTACCTCGTCCCGATGTCTCGTCAGGACGCCTCACAGCCCAGCAATAGGTAATTCTTGGCCAAGGGTAGGCTGGTGGACAAGTTTTATAAAACGTATTAGAAAACGCGGCTGTTTAAACACACTTTTCCTAAAATTGCTTAAGACAAAGTCACTGATGCTCCTTTAAAATACAAAAATTGTCTCCATGTTTAAAAAAAAATTAATCCAAATATTTATAGTATTACCTCCTGACAAAATAGAAAATAAACTTGACGTACAGTTAGTACTTTTAAGCATGGAATCTGGCAACTCTTAACTCACACAAACAGTTAAACAATCAAAGTCCATGACGTAGTGTTTGAAAGATCATGTGAGTTATCTGTCAGGGGTAGAGGTAAGCTATAACAGGCAAAATAAGAAACTCGTTCCATCTTCTACTGTTCCAAAGAAATAACACTTCCAGTAATCTGTACCAAAATAACAGCCTTTTACATAATCTCTTTGTATTACTGTAATTGAAAAGAGTAAAAGGTTTGTTCCAAGTCATATTTCTTTGTTTCTCTTTCTAACAAAGTAAACATCCTTACGCTTGAATAGAGGAGAGCATGTTCCAAACTGAAACAATTTTACTGTTGTGTCACACACCAGTGTTTAGCAGCTTTTTGGATTACAGATAACAGTTCCAAGCTGTCACTTGTACTTGTTTTTTTAACTGTTTGGACAAATACGCGTCATTCCTATTAAGGCGTAGACATTACCTCGTTCAATTACATCACAGTACCGTTTACTATTAATATTTCTTAACTGTGAAAATAAGCAAAGTTAAGCATCATGCCAATGATGACACTCATTAAGGTATGAGCGGCTAATGTTCTTCTCATAGACATTACTTAGTTATTGAGGTACGATACGATTCTAGGCGTCGTATATACTCTGCCAGTATCGTGTGATTAATTATAGTGTCCTGTGATGATTTCATTATGTGAAAAAATGGTGACTCTCTTGTTAAAACTTTCGAAGAACGTTTCGTTGCATCTCAGAATTTATGTTCCCTGTTATTATTTCCAAAGCACTTCACTTGTGCACAATAGCCAAACTGTGAAAATGCCATCTATATTATACAATTATATAGGGCCGAAAAAATAAAAAAATATGATTAAAATCACTACAAGACAGACTAAGATCCCGCCAAAAACTCTCGTAGATAATCTTTGAGCATAGTTCTAAAAACTAGCAAAATTTAAAATAGAACCACTTTCAGTATACAAAAATTAAAAAAAAAACCTCTATGATATTACCATTTCACTGTCGTGAATTACGCCTACCAGCCTACTTAAAATCATAACTTATATACAAGAACATTTTGCACATCCTTCTTAACTTTCATTTTCATTAACAACAAATGTCGCAAGCTCATATAAAAATATTTAATTGCATAAATTTCCTAATTTTAAAGGTTTTTATTTACAAACAAAAACAATTTAGCGATAATATAAAATCAATTCCAAAATTGGGAGAAATTTAGGTAATAAAATTTTTTAAACCATCATACCGCTTCCGTTCATAGCATGATACACGCATTTTTCAATCCTACAGCTAATATACCTATAATCATTAAATCAAATAAAATTCCATATAAAATTAATAAGGGTAGAATAGTACTTTTTTATGAATATTATTTTGCAAATTATATAATGAATATCATAATTAGAATTAAAAAGATTTTTTGATCTACCGATTTCTCATGACTGCTTATGTTAAAAGGGTATTTGACATATCATAATTTTTAATCAATTTCAAGAAATTACTACATTAATGATATATAAATATTTTATTTTTATTGTGTATCGGTAGCACAAAAACTATTTCAAGTACTTACTTGCTTTATATTTAATTTTGTTCATTTAGAGGTTATGTTTTTTTTGGTTATGTTTTATTTTTGTATTTTAAAAGGGTTATTTTAGTAAGTTTAGTATGAATACATTATAAAATACTAAATACTGTTAATAAGTAACCGGCAAAATCTTCATATTAACGAAAACAATTACCAAGAACCTTACTAAAATAATCTTTTCGCTTTATAACATGTACAAACGTAACGTTTACAAACGTAAACGTATTAAAAATAGAGTGTTCTTTTAGCTCAACGGTACAGCTGGGAGTTCATAGCATAACCCCAACGGTGACACAGGATCCGGAGGAAACAGAGGATTTACAATATCTACCTCTGCTGAGAGGTAAATGTTAATACTTCAGAATTACAAGCAATAACGATCTAATCAAGCTTTGCAAAAATCTACTCCTTACTTGAGAGAGTGCAATCAGCAATTTGAAACGAATGCGTCATGATTGTTTGTCTATTTATTTGTTTTTCGTATGAGCATTTTGTAAAACCTATTTTTGAAGTGAAAACTTCTTTAGCACCGTTGTGATTTGAAACTCGATGAAACGAAAAAGCGACATTAAAAAGAGATTATCATATAAATCTATAGGATTTAGTCTACGAGATAATGATATAGAATACATTTACATTATGCACGGTTAATGCAAGTCCTGACTTTCATTATTTTGATCATCGTCCGATTGGCCTTGTCGTGTGAGACAACCAGACTTAATACCTACACAGTACGCACGAGTGGTCGATAGTTCGAATCTCGCTGATGTAGGATGTTTAAAATGAGTTTTTAAAGAAAATTTTTTTCCTCAAGGTTTTACATCTGACACGTAAACTTCTGCACACATAATTTTTGTTTTCAATTTGATCATAATAATTAACCACACACGACCTACATACACATATACTCTTCAATGAAAAATTCATCGTTTTTATTTCGTTTTATTGTTCTAAACATTAAACCGAGAAAGGACTTGAAAGATGTAATTACCAGAAGTGAAATTACCGAGAAAACAATCGAGTAGTCCACTTTACCCATACAAACATTATCTTTTTTTATATAGTATATTGACGTCACGTCATATTGGCGGCGCTCTGTCAGTTGGTAAACATAAACAACGGCGACCATCGAGAGATTGACAATCTATCGCTATACAGGGTAGAAAAAACGAATGTAAAGTACGTTAAATATTGAAATTTTAGATAAAGGAAACATTATTTTGTTTTTAAAAGTAAGAATAATTGCATTCACAGATCTTTAAAATAGTTTACCTGTGCCAGAAATCGAACCAAATAAAAATGCAAAAACCAGACAGTTATTGTGTCAATCCATAGGTTCTACGATAAGGATAAAATCTCTCGAGAGAACATATGAAATTTAACATTAATTAACATTACCTAACCTAGACTATTTACTTTAAAAATTAAAGGCATTTCAATTTTCATAGAACTTCACGATGACAGGTACATAAATAAAAGAAAAGATAATGTATGAAATATAATAATCAGCTAAATTGTTTTTACATTATTAAAGATAATTTACACTTTATTCCTATGCAGTTTTCTCTATTATGACAAAATAAAAAAAAAATGTAATACGTTTAAATTTTACATCTCGATAATCTCTTTTTTTTAACAAATCTTATTGTCAGAAGTACATACGTAACAATTAAATGAACTGCGAGATCTCCAGATCTTACGACAATGGACTTTTTATATTTACAAAAAGTCTTACGTAATTGTAAAAGAGTTAAGGATTAAAGTGCATGATGTTATTATGAACTTTCATCCCAACACATTACAGAATGTTCCACGTAATAAATACTCGTATCTGAAAAAACGAAATGTGTATAAATATACAAGAAAATACTTAGATCTCATTTCGAGCAACTTATCAGTTAGTGCATTATAATGTTGTATGAAAAAACATTTTTAATTAATATCTTATTTCAGTAATGACTTGCATATTTAATGGAAATGTATCTATGTATAAACTCTTCACGACAGTTCGATATGGATAAATTGTTAAACATGGACTTCTTGAATTGTGAAATAGTACAATGTTTATTCGAAGTATTTTATCTTTATGATAGACTCTATCGATTGGCATAATAACATAGTGAATGTCGGTTTTTTTAGGTAGTTCGAATCTTGGCACAACTAAGCTTTTTTAAAAATCTGTGAATGCAATTATTCTTATTTTAAAAACAAAAGAATGTGCCCTTTAAGTAGAATTTGGTATTTTCCATATTTAGTGTACTTTGTCTCCATGTCCCATTCGTTTTTTCCACCCCGTGTACTCTAGCTAATCCCGAAAGGCGACAAACCAAACGACAGTAAGTTAACTGTAACGGATTTATCACCAAATGTATGGTGGTCGCGACGTATTTGGGTACAGATCCCTACCACCCCGTTCGATTACTGGATATAGGTACACTGATTGACCTCGGAACATGACACGCCTAAGCGTAGCACTAAGGCGGGAGTTACACCTGGGGTCCTAACCAAGTTGCCTCTCTACAATCATTAACGCTAATAGAAAACGTCTTCTGTTAGTATTAACGATTGTAGAAAGGCAATTTAACTAGGGACTCTGCTGTCTGTTGGTCAGATTCTGTCGGACATAATTATCGCATCCTACCCAGCAACTGCCAATGAATACTAGAAAATGAAATATATAGGACAGTATACTAAATTAAAAATACTGATACGGTTTGTTTTATTGCTGAAGCATCACAAGAATATGGCAACATTCAAATGCAACCGAAAGAGGTCAACGGAAGGGGAGAAGCCGCGGCCCCCGCTTCCGGCGGCGCGACTCCGATCACCACAAAGTTTCTGCCGTCTAACTCGACTGACAGGTAAATGTAACTTAAATTACAAGTTAAGCTTTCAAAAAAAAAAAAACGAGCCTTACATTAGTCGCATATGATGTGTAACATCTGACATGTTATCCTACTATGAAATTGAGATGAAATATATGTGAAGTCAATTTATTCGTCATGTTATTGTTCGAATATATTCTAAGTATTCTAAGCATGGTAGTTCTATATTAAGACGCGCGCTTGCTCGCGCAAGTCTAATTCTAGTCGTGGTAAATACGCAATAGTAACTGAAACCCTGAATAAAATGAATCGGGTATAATAGGAAATAATTTGCCAACGAATAATTATGTCTTTATTAAAAATTGTATTTAATTAACACAAGGAGTAATACAATTTATTTATCAAAAATAATTATTCTAGTAGTAGAAAGAGCGGAGACAATAAATAGACTTATGATAACTAAAATAATTTAATATTATAACCTCAGATTTTATACACAACACTGTATAGCTATAGATGAGTACACAGCTCATGCGTTCTCTTTTTTTATTTCCCTTTCACTTTCTCGTCACACATACGCATAAACTATGTTGGCCGAAAGTACGTCGTGGTACCAACCTCACGCAAAATGGGTTAGCACCATCTCACAGCCACCGCGCGCGCTCATTGGTCAAATCAAACAGCGCGCGCTTCCCCGGTGTCCTGTAACACATTCCGTACCTTTTCCAAAATCACTCCTACTAAAAATATCCAGCAACCGAGAGGAAAGATGTCACACATCAAAAAATTCTCTCTGGATGTGAAATGAGCTCCCTGCTGAAGTTTTCCCAGAGGACACAGTTACAGTATGGAGTTCTTTAAAAAGGGAATGACCAGATTTTTAAAGGTTCGGCAACGCGCATATGACACTTCTGGTGTTGAAGCGTCCATAGGCTGCGGTGAGCGTTTCAAGCCGTATACTTGTTTGCCACCATCGTGGTGTTAAAAAAAACACTATGACACTTGAAGTATAAACATAAAATTGTATACCTAATGTATTACAATTCAACCTAAAAATAATCAAACCTGACCGATGAATATATTACAATCTTAATAGACTAAAAAATTGATTACAATTTAAAAAAATGTATGGATTTTGAAAGAGCACTAGTTATTTTTATCTCATATAATTTATTATTACGATGATAAATTTCAGTATTGGATTAAATACCAATAATATTTACTACATTAAAAAATATAGTTACTGTACTAAAACGATGAATTCTGAATCATCGAAATAAGTCTTGCCGGTTCTTCTCGATGACTGGGATGTTTTCCGAACCGGTAGTAGTGTTTGAAGTTCATAGGTCCTTCCTTAGAGCCTAAATTAAATAAAGCATTATTGATTTTAAAGTTTAGAATTGTTTTTACAAGTGTCGCTGTCCGACCAGTTTAAATTTAAAGTTCTAAAAATATATTTTTTATGTGTGATTACAGCTTAATAATACTCATTACACCTACTATAATACTCATTCCATCCACTTCACATAGCGTCGTTATCGCGTCACCAAGATTTATTAGACTCGTCTCACAAATGCTGTGCATCGTCAAATGCCGATAATAATAATATCAGTGCCACTGCTGGGCAAAGACCTCTCTCTGTCCGAGAGTTGGCACGGGGATAATAACGACACAAGCCCATGGCGTATTGGCGATTTCAAACGCCGAGAAATTCACAGATGTGTCGTAGTGGTTAATTAATTTTGACCGTCGGAATATCATTCGTACAAATAGATTTTTCGGAAATAGCATAATAGCTATTACTTATTTGAATTTCGTGACACTATCGTCTGGCGGTGAAGGAAAACATGTAAAATCCGTGATATAGACATTTTTTTATAGTAGCTCTGCAAATTGACTGCACTGTCCCTGATGGTAAGCATAGCACAAACCAAACACAACAGCGACCACTGAGAGATCCATCCAGCAATCCATCAACGGTCGCCGCTGTTATGTCGGCCTGTAAAAATAACTGGATATGCACAGCCTGATCCCGAAACGTGACACGCAAAAGCGAGTCACTATGACGGACTTTTCACCATGCGCATTGTGGTCGCGACCCAGACGGGCAAAATAACTCTACCACCGCGCTATCGTCATATCCTCGTTCGTTAATCAACAGGGTGCACCACGTGTAGGTGAGGTTGGCTTGGGCGTCTCAGTTCCAAAGATGTAATTTGACACCCCTTACACCTGAAGACATGAAATTATGTGCCAAACATTGAACGAACAATTTATTCATGATTGATCACACTGACAGAGTAACGTTCCTATGTGAATACAGAACTAGAATGATCCCATCACTCGGTTCCCGGCACCTTTATAGGAGCACCGCCCGCACTGCCGTATAACGAGCGATTATGTGATGTCACGTGACGTCAAATGACATAACATAGTAGCGTCATCATCAAGGAAAGACACTTGAGTGTCTTTTAATGACGCGTTACACATGTAAAGATATGATAAGACTTTTTAATTCCAGATTACTTAGTTCAGTCGAGGAATGCCCGTCTTCCGATGAAGAATCCGCCACGGACAACGATCAGAAGACTGTCATCTGGGAGACATCGTTCACGGAACCCGTCATTGAGACCAAACCGATAGCTTCCAATGGACCCGCCGTGAGTCTTCTCGCTATTTATATATATATTATCCATGACTAATAGTAGTATAACTTGTAACACGCGTACATGAATACACGCATCTACTTTTTTTTTCTTTTCCAAGTGCCTTTTTAAAGTCGATCTAAAGAAGACAGAGTATTCTATTATCTCATATTAATTCTTGTCTTTACAATGACTTTAAAAATATAGGGCAATGGCCCAAAAACTTTTAATTATCTTCGTTGACTAGACAGTCTGGTTACCTGAGCACTATATTGCGTTCCGAGATCAGCCGGTGTATATTCAGGAATCAAGCGGAGTGGTAGGGATCTGGTACCTGGACAGGACCATCATGTACATGGTGATAAATCCGTTACACTGATACTCTTTTGATTTGTCTCGTTTCGTAATCAGCCAATGTACATTCAGCTGCAGGAAGGCTTGCAGGTTTGCATGACAGTGACGACCGGCGATAAATTGCGAGTACGAGTACTTTTTGTGTTTCTAATGGACGAGATATTCGAATCCCAAAGATTACATAGCAGACCTCTATCATGTTTTCTCTGAATAAGCTTCTAGAGAGGAATTTAAGCTTAGTTAGCTTTACTCGAAAGATCTGACTATACTGTTAGGCTTAAGGGCTCTGAAGCCTCAGAAGACTTTTACATCTTCACCGGGCTTAGAAAAACACTCCTAAAGCTATCTCCCAGTATGGGACAGCGGGGAATCCCCAATAGCACAGAATTGTTCAATTATTATTTCTTGAAAATATCATATTGGGAATCCCTTTTTTAAGAGTATCTTAAATGGTTTGGGTTTGCAGACATTTGAATTCATTTTCGATAAACATCAATACATGTCGTTGATATGACCTCATACAAAATATACATATGTTTGAGCTCTATGAGGTCTATTGTGTTTGCTGCCTCTTTGAAAACTGCTCTTGTGCGGTGCACAACCTGTACTAGGAGTGAATGATATTGGTGAGTGGTGAGTGATGTACCTACTTGCCGTTTATATTATTGGTGACTAGCCCTTTCCAGTCCAGAACCTTGAAACATCCTATAATGCTGCGGTGAATAGGTTTGGAGAAATAACGTCTCCTTGTCTGACTCCTCGCAGCAACAGGATAGATTTCGAAGTCTAATACTGCAGTCGGACTGATATAGTGCCGGTTTCATACAAACACTTCAACATTTCGATGTACCGATAAGCAACTTGACACCGCTGGAGAGACTGCAGTACAGCCCAGGTTACGATCGAATCGAAGGCTATTTCATAGTCCATTAATGCTATGCAAAGAGGTAGGTTATACTCTTCGGTCTTCTGTGTAACTTGCCGCATATGTATGTTGTCTATGGTACTGAAGCCTTTTCGGAAATCGGCTTATCAGGGGTCTGGAAATTATCAAACCTGCACATGAGACGGTTCGTAATAACTCTCGAAAACAGCTTGCGAATATGGCTCAAAAGTGAATTGAATCTATAATTTTTTAACAGGGCATTATCGCCCTGTTTAATGAAAAGCACCACTACACTTCTGCTCCATGCTTACGGCGTTTTTCCTTCGTGAATGACGGAATTAAACAAGGTCTGAAAGTTCGACTGTAATTCCGTCATCGCCGGCAGCTTTGTTGTTTCAAGTATGATGCGATGATCTTTCATTAAGAAGAAATTTCACAAAATAATGCGGCGCGCAAAAATGGCCATGTGTAAAGTGTCTTATATTTCTAACTCATGTAACTTACATCAACAGGTCGAAAAACTTATAAGCATAACTCCAACCTCCCCAAAACCACCGGAGAACGTCTTAACCAAAGCGATCGACTCCACAATAATAGATAAGACGAATCACAAAAACTCTCTTACCGCCGAAAGGAAGACCGCTCCCATCGCGTCTCCAGACCCGCCACGGATCAACGCTTGGGGCAAAGACACGAATAAAGTACCACCAAAGCCAAAACCCTTATGCTTAGACGCGGCACAGTTGGAACAAAATTTAAACGCATTAAAAAAGAATAGCGGTTCAGTAAATTTGACTACAATGAATATACTGCCACCGTACATAAACGTGGTAACACCTAACAAGCTGGCTGAGAAAACGATCCAAATAGATCCCAAGAAAGCGGTAATAGACGATCTAAAGGAAAACGAAGGTGGGATGAAGTTGAAACAATCCAATTCAGCGGCGAGTTTACTGAACGGTCCGATGACGGATGTTCCGTATGTTGACAACAGCAGCGACAACACTTCATCGTCGGACAGCGTCAAGATGAACAACAAACACGACAGAAACAATGTACAGGGTAATGGTGAATCGGAAATAAGTTGCTAAAAAGCATCGGATGTGTCGCCGTTGAAGATCGGACTAATAAAATTAAAATGTAAATAGTAGAACGTTTTTTTGTATATCATAAGTGGTGACTTACAAATTCGAAAGGTTATTCTTCAGTTTTGAGGTTTATAATGTTAACAAGATGACGGTTTTCTCGTTTTGAGGTTATGTCGTAATAAAGGGTTTTTTGAAGTAACGGCAATGGCGGTTTTACTGATAAACAGAATATATTAAGCCAAGTGGCAAAGAGAACGGTTTTTGGTAAAGTTTTATTAAGTATACAGCGAGGTTAACAAGTGTAGCATTAGTGAAAGTTATGTGAAGTCAAATTATAACGGTGTTATTTATTGAGGTTATTATTAATTAGTATTTTACTGGATAAAAACAAATTATAATGAACGGTTAATCCTGATTTATTATTATTTTATTTCATTTGTGCCACGAAAGGGTGCTCTGTGGTACGAACGGTAGGCATTTTTTGTGCTGCTAACCTTGATAAAGATTAAAATCTATTAGTAAGGTCTTATAAGAAGATTCTTCTAACGATTGCAGCATTAGCAGCATTCTGGGTCTTAATCTTGAGCGAGCTTGTTGTCAAACAATAAAAAAAAATTGTCTTGGTCATACTTTATATTTCAAAGCGGCTGAAATATTCTTCTTACAATCTCTAATAATATTGCAGATTCAACTGTATTTTCTCATATAAAATCAATAATATAAAAAATGTTGTACTAACCTAACCATGTAAGGTACGTTATAATTTATGTCCTGATATCACGCTCTGAAATCTCCAAAATAATAACATTATAACCTTCACAATTTGATTCCTTCCTTCCTACAACATGGGGTTCTTCAAACATAACGTGAACAACAGATCAAAATAGCAGAAGCACTGCTTTCGTGTGGGCACGTTATTATACCATAACTTTATTATTTATAATTTATTTTAATATGTATATCTTACAGAGTAATATATATTTATATACATGATGATACATAAAACAATATATAAAATTCCAATCTAAAGGTACATATTTTCGAAAACAAACGCACACTTCAGAAAATTGCTTTTAAACTCGATTTAAGCGTAAGGAAGTAAAATGAACGAATTAACGAGATATTCCCTATTTTTCAATAAAGGGACCTTTTCCATTTAATTTCTTTCATTTTTCATTGATGTAAGTCCTAAGTACTTTCATTGATCGAAAGATAAATTTTAGAACGAGAGTTTTTCATTGTATAAGAATAATGTGTCGACGGAAGTCTTTCGTTTGATATAGATAGAAATTAAACTGATAATTGAAAAATAAATGAAAAAGGTTCCCTTTAAGTTTCGTTCTAACGACAATTAGATTTTAATATGATTAATAAAAGTAGGAACGCTTATGTATTACTTGTAAATATTAATAAACAAATGTAGAGATTTGTGTAAATCCGCCCTAAAGTCATAGTTAAATAACTATAATTATATGAAATAAGAAAAAACACATGAAACTCTGTAGGTAAATAAGCAAGACGTTCATTTCCAGAAATATATCTTTTTTTTAATTAATATAAATTCTATAAAATGTCTATGATAATTCTAGACAATACATATTATCTACGACTAAGTGCGTAACAAAAACAATGTCTTATAGATTTCATACATGCCGATTGTACATTTTAAGCTTGCAATTTTTAAGATATTTGTTAATTTGGTCTAAATTAATATTACCTACAGAGTTCAAAATCAAAAATTTTATGTAGGTAGATGTAACAAATCACGTATTCGGAACACTCCAAATTATTATTATTATTTAAATTAAATTATTACTGGATTACACTATTGTGCTGCTTCAATGATCATTTTTATAAGTGTACTTCATACTTTTATTTTAATACTTAGTAAAGAAACATTGTATTTGATTTTACTAAATATGTTTATGTTGGCTGCGAAGAATTTAAACCGAATTTAAGCGATATTATAATTAAAACTCCTGACATCTCACAAATTAAACTACATACAATATTGTTCAAGGTACTACTATAGGTCCTACAGTATAGGATTTATTACCATGACTATTTTCGTACTGCTAACCATCGATAGTCATATTATAGGATGTAACTCCTTGATCTGTCTAACACTAGACAATAAAATTAATTAAAAAAAATCCAACTATAAAGGAAGCACACCAGTAGTTGACCATGCATGTACCATTAGTTGACCATGTACCATGTACCACTAACGTACTAAAGACGATGAACTAAGAGTTTGAGGCATATTTATAAATTCACTACATATTAATTAGTCAGTACTGTCATGTAGCCATCCAAATGTGTTATCTACGGAGCCACCACTTTCTAATATACGATAAAGCTGTTAGTCGTTAGTTAGTTAGCCATTTATTTGCTTTTTCCTTACCAATTTTCGTAAAGTTGGCAATATATTTGATATTGATTAATATAGACTGATTAACCTTTTGATGGTAAATAATATATATTTTCGTTACGGATTTTTTAAGGACACGTATAATTTACCGGGGCTGTCAATTTTTTTATCATATTACGGAATAAATTTGCTGTAGATAACTATGTCTGAAGGGCTACATCAGTAATTTTTAACTAGTCTAAAATCTAGATTTTTGCTAATAAGGTTTGATCCCGACCATTACCAAGACTCTAATGTTGTGCTTCTGGCGAAATAAACTCCGATGGTAGCTTGTTACGCGTGTTTCTAATGAAAAAACACTTTTTATAAAATTATATATTTATTTTTTTAAGAAAAAAAATAGAATATAGAAAATAGAACATATGATATAAAATGGGATTTCCATCAATAATTTTAATTAATAATTAAGAGTTATAGGACGTTGCCACAAAACAAATTTATGAAATAATATATGCATAGACCCATGAGAAGCAGTAATTGCTTATATAATAAAGCGAAAAGCTTAACGAGGAACTCATTTGATGTTCCAGGGTTACATTCGTTCATTAAGTCTTATTATTTGACAAGCTCTCGTATTTTACATTTCAAATAAAACACAAAATTATGGTAATTTGCCTGTTAACTTAAATACCGTTAACCTTTACTAATTTAACGACATAATAATATTTAAAATTAATGATGGTATAATACTAATCCAAAATACGGTCAACTAGTAGTAGTTGTTCATGTTTGTTAGATGGTCAACAACCAACTCATAATCTTAAAGGTGGTCAATTATATTTTTCGTTTAATCAACAAATATATAAGTAAAAAAGTATTCGTGTTTAATTAACATGGTTCAGCAAAGTTTACAAAACATTGAGTCATTTAATTCAGATAGAAACAAAGAGTAAACATTAAAAAAGAAAGATGTGCAACCTCAAGTGGTCAACTACTGGTGCTCATACCTTATGTCTGTGAAAATGAATTCTGAATATTTTGTAGTATTTGCACAGATGAAAGAAATGATACAAATCATTTGATACAGTGAGGAACAAAACACGAGTCTTAATTTTATTATACAATCTTTCATATGATTAAGTAAATATGATTCTCTTATTTTAAATATTTCTTAAAGTCGTAAGGAATATTAAGTTTTTTAAGTTCTTATTCGACATATAAGTGACAAATTATTTTTACTACAATTGCGGGGTGGTTAGGCTCGTATGCCCGGCTGGTTCGTGACCACCATGCACTTAGTGAAAAGACTGTTAAACAGACTCGCTCGTGCGCGTCGCATTACATAAACAGCCGATGATGAAGGTTTGATGAAGATGAAGGATTATTGATCTTTAAGTGGTCGCCACTGTTTTTGAATTGTGCTTACCAGCAGGCTACTATAAAAAAGACGCACTAAAGCGGTCATTGTGTGCGGTCATCACTCTTGCTCATTTTTATAAAACGGTCATTGTGTAATTGTGTTACACTCTTTCTCATTTTTAGTGGACACATCAATGGAAGTGGTTACACTACTAGCCACGGACAATTTCAACTTTGACATAGTCTAATTATATTTACTTTCATTTCCTAAACGAAAAATGAATAATGTTATATGTGTTAATTTTATGTAAATAATTACACAGTGAACTACGTATCCTACAGGTACATATAATAAAATTGAAGTGTCTGTTTTTAATGTCAAAATAGCAGATTTTTACTAAGTGCATATGAAATTATACACGAACACACAACCATTTATTTTTTATTTTTGCCTGTTTTCCGGGTAATTTCCGAAACGGTTGGACCGATTTTGGCGGAACTTCCACTGGCATTGATTTTAGAAAAATAACTAGGGTTCCGCACAAATAATAAAAAAAACCTTTTTTTTGTAGTCCACGCGAGAGGAGCCGTGGGCACTTCTAGTATTTTATATTATTCTACAGAAAAATTGACATCTTTACTGTAAATCTATTACATTTGTCCACGGTATCCTTCTTCTTCTTGTTATTTTGGAGCCGCAGACGCACTTGCCAGTGTAAATGTTTTAAAAAACATTCGTAGCATTTTCTTATCATCAAAGTGGGGTCTAACAAAATGGTGGCTCCCTTGTTACAACTATATAACTGAGTGATTGTGACAACTCAAAATGCATGTTTCCATTTTATATTTATAATTCACTTCACGTATGCACAATAACCACAGTATCTATATCACGCAAAATGCCACCAATATTAGATTATTTAGGGTCAAATAACTTGAATTATTAATTTAATTAATTAATAGTCAAATAAATGGATAGTTCCGTTGCTTATTATATAATCTGTATTTCCTGTTCCTTAACATTTTTAATGTTCATTTCATTTGTTCTTACCACATAGTATGTCAAATAAGATTCTTATTATATACCATAGTCTTGATAAATAAAGTAATCAGGAAATTTGAATAAGTTTTATTATTACTACATACTTATATATTAATATATATATATACATATACTTGAATTTAAAAAATGTGTGTTTATCACATAAGTGGATGCTTTAATTACACTCTAAGAATAGATTTTAAGGGTCGAAAATACGTTTTTTTTTTTATTAATCAGAGTAGTGCCAAATTTTATTATTTTTCTGTCTGCTGCCTATTATTAAAATGCATTTAAAATGTGTTTGATACTTTGTATTTGAGGGCATGAAATGACAGGGTATCATGATGTATTTCTGTTATATACGTTGAAGATTAGTATTTAAACAAAATTATTTGAAAACTTATTGACCTGTAGATTAATATTTATTACAATTTTCTTTTTGGTTAAAAGTTGGAAATTGGCGGCTATTCTTTAGTATGAATGCTCGATGACAAGTCATTTAATCGATTGTATTACATTATGATGGTTGCCGGTTAATATCGATGTAATCGTAAATCGTAATTCGCAATAAGTATTCCGACGACAAAAACAGTACACACGCATTGGTGTCGAATATAACTAAGTACTTTTTACCTGTACACTATGGTCTTTTACACGCATAGTGTGTGTTGATATTTAGGACGCATCTATTTAAAGTACATCTGCAATATTGTCGTTTTTTATTACATAGCCGATTGAAAAAGCAACGTTGTATCGATTGCGAGAGCTAATTAAGACGATGGCCAACCGACAACACTTGTGACGTCATAAGTTAGTACAAATAATCGATTAATATCTTGATTATTCCGAAACATTCATTGCTAAAATATTTCTGAATCGCCGTCGCTGTGCCACATTATTTATTTCTACATGCGTAATATCTGCCTGATTGATAATTTAAACAAGCGCGATATTACATAAAAAAGCTCAAATATAATTGTAGCTGTATTATTAAGTTCTCTGTTAACCTATTTCATATTTTACGCGCAGTATTGTGTTAAAATAATTTTATTAAATATAATTTCTAAATACGATTGTACAAATGTCGCATAATCGAATAGAAAATAATTAATATGTATATTGTTTTATTTCAATTTTATTATTTTATAGATATGATCCGTATGATGCTGCTCATTTACGTCGTACATCGTAAATAACGCCATCTAGATTATTGTGTAGTAATTATGATGCCAAATAATTATATCAAACATTTGGCCGAAGGCACACATTGTCAATCGCAGTCGCCAAGATGGCGACTTTAAAATATGCTTTCGTCGAATAACATTTTACTGTCACTTAATAAACGTTGCTCAATTTAGAGGTTATTTGTTTTTTTTTTATTATTTTTATTAAAAAAAAGCGAAATGTGGTTGTGACGTACGTATAGTAACGGATGACAAGCGGACAAAAAAGACGAAAGTTCCTTTTTAAGAGAAATATGTCAAGTGACTCTGAAGTGTTATTCTTCATTATGTATTTGTTTAAATCCTAGATTATATCAAATATTGTAGACAACGAAGAAGAGATAAAAGAAGATCAAGAATGATATTTTAAATTTTTTTCCTTAAAATATAAATAAATGGACGGACTCTATAAGACAGTATGCGTTAGTGAAGCACGTTTATATATGAAGAAATACATTATTATATAGAATTAAGAAGTGGTATTTAAAATTTATAAAATAACAATAAAAACACAAAAAGTGTAATTGATATTCAAGAATAAAATCATTAATAATAAATGTAATTATATTGTTTCATTTTATATTCTGCAATCTGCATCGGGAAACCCAAAACTTGATAAAACGGACATGACGTCAACTAAGTATTAAAAAACAATATAACTAAAATAACAAAAAAATACAGTAATTATCAACAAAACTTCATATTTGGATTAAACGTTATGGGGGTTATGTTAATTAAAAAACAATTCTTGAACATACTCGTTTATTTTTTTTTCTATGAACGAATTTCTGTTTACAAAATTGCTAAACATTCATTAATATATTGTAATACAAAAATTCTACTACGAATCGAGTTTAATTATTACTAGCCGTTGATTGAAGCCAGGCTTACACTACATACATATCACTACTTAAAGTTGAGATTAATGAAACCAGAAGTACCATAATAACAAAACCAAAAAAACTGTCAAATTTGACGTTATCTATTTTTGTTACAATGGTAGCCCTGATTTTTATGAACTTTTTATTGACATTGATGACTTATATTTTTTATATTTCTATATTATTTAGAATTATATTGGACAGTTTCAGACATTTAATGAGCTAAAAGCCTAATATTTAATTTTAACCTGGCAAAACAAATTATGTAATTAATAGATATGCAATTATGTTATTCATTATTTATCATAGACAATCTGTATATCTAAGACAGTCCGTGAAAGATATAGTTTAAACTAATTTTAAAGCTTCGAATTGGACCTGATTTCTAAATTATGACAATATTATCGGGTCCATTTTTCTTGACTACGAAAACTTATAGTGCCAGCAATAGATATAGAATCACATAGAAAAATGAGTATTAAAAATAAAATTGATAAATTTTAAAGCATCTTATGATATTTTCCATTAAAACAATGTATATGAAAGAAAATAATAAAGATAAACTGTGTAAGACGAATGCTGAATAAAATACTTTGAAGCTTATAAACTACTTATATACAATGAGAAGCTCCATTTATTAAATACATACTTGATGTCGTTACGTAAAGACAAGATATGTAATTAATCCCAAAACATTCTCAAAATTTTTGTTTAATTATATCTACGTATTAAAATGAACTTTACTTCGTTTGTTAATTCCATGGAGTAAATTTTGACGATCACTAACGTCAAACGAATATAATGTCCTATAATTTAGAAAAGTACAAAATGTACATATGGCAAATGTAGGGACACAGTTTAGATGCTCAGATGCAATATTTCTAGAATTACCAGTTGTCTCTACGAAAGATCTGCGACCATGCGCGTTAGTACTACTCGATGCAATAATTCAAATTGAGGAAGAATAAATTTGGCAAATATTGCCAATTTTCAATTACCCCAAATAAGCATTGGACTATATATTATAACCCACGAGTGATATAGCAAACTACTATAAAAAATCTACAAAAAAGGACGCTTCGGTTCGCCCATGACAGACGCGATATTATCTACCTCATCTGGTCTTCACACATGGAGAGTTCAATGCTATTTTAAAAATCCATAATGGTATATAATTATATCTCGTCTGGTTTTACACTTAGTCCCGATTGGTAGACATCACTATTTTTAAAATTCAATTAACTAGCAACACATAAAATGTCATTTTACCCAATGGAATTAAAAAACCGATTTAAATATCACGCTTTTTACTGGTCGATCTGTTTTAACACACTTTGTGCTTATAGGATCGAATTCACTTTCGATGTGATGTATTTATTATTATTGCACTTAATATAAAAAAAGTAAACTTAAGAATAGACAATTTAAAAAATACATCGTTGTGTGGATAATATGAGCAAACATTTTTATAGTAAAAGTAAAATATTTCGATAAACATTATAACCACTGTACATGTTAAGAGACAGTGTTCACATTTGATTCATCCTCATTAAATCTCGGCACGTCTTAAAACTTTTATTCGAAAAGCATTAAAAATGTTGACATAAACGAAAATAAAGCAAATGTAAACTACTGATTATCCTTATGGCTTTGACAGCTGTCAACTTCCATTTGACAGTTGCGTTGTCAAACAAAAGGCCGTTACGATGGTAAAAATTATAACTAATTAATACATAGATAAATCGTTGATAATTATTAAAAAAATGTACTAATCTCCAAAATGTAATCATACCTTTGAAGCGTAGTTACATTTCACTTAATAAGATTATTATTATTAAAATCACATTTACTTATTATTTCATAATAATTCCATATTACCTATTTATATTTCTTATTAGTAAACGGGATTATAATTATTATTTTTAATTATCAATTACAATACCTATTAAACAAGTACAAGAAAAATTCATAGAATATTATATAAATCAATGCAAAATTGTGCGAAATATAATTTGAATATTTTAATTGTATGTACATAGCCGTAAATATATTTAATATAGCAAAATTCATAACGATACCATAATAATGTTTGCCAATACAATATAAAATAACTAATACAAATTATTACCAATTGGATAATTTAGAAGCGCCTATAGGATATAAATATACTATTTTGTACACAAGATATTACTATAGCTGTGTCAAAACTATGTTTTTAAGGCACAAATAATACACAAATGATTATTAATTATTATAGTAAAAAAAATTAGTTATGAATTTAATTCTCTTTTATCGACAAAGTTTATATTTAATTACTCGAAAAAATGGAAAATAAATTCGACAATTAATGCATTTTCCAAATTAATTCTCAGAACAATCGATAACCAAGTAAATGAGCAATCCGAAAGAATTAAGTAATGAGTAGCTGTTACAGTGTCACATATTATAGAATATGTAAGCAATCTAACAGCTGTAATGTTAGTTAAATAGATTGTTAATAGATGGCGCCTTAAATATATTTTAATAAACATCAACAGTTTGCATACTTAATGAAAAAGTAGGTTAAAAAAACTTTTTTTTTTCAACGAAAATATTAATTATTAACTATTTCCCTATGTTTCGCCAATAGTAAGTAGGTCAGCAATAATCTTTAAATTGACGAGAATTAATGGAGACAAGGCGTTGCCAGAAAACAAAAACACATTTGAGAAATAATATATATGATAAGCAGTATTCTAGAACTCGTTATTATTTAACACGTAAATCCTAGTGCTATAAGAATTCAAAAATTATTTTTCAGTATTTATTTGTGCCTTAAACTTCATCGTATTGTAATTCAAAACCATTTAGATACAGCATAAAAAATATTTTTATAAGGTGGGCCATTGACCCCTAATCGAAGGGATATCAGAAGTCACAGAAAAACTTAACTGCCTTTTTTTCTTTTTTATATTTATAAATTTCTACAAATAATCGGTAAGTTCAAATATTTATGTACATTAAAAAACAATTGTAAATACAGACAACATTCATACAGTTTCTTTCCTTGTCACACACGAGTACAAATATCCCATACAGCCATCGCTTTTTCGATTCGAAAGTTTACACTGTACAGTGTCATCGATTTCCATTTTATTATAAGCGTAGAAAAAAAAAGTCGAAAATTCTTTTCTTTTTCATAAGTTTTGGTCTAACGAGTGCTTTTCGAAGTAATAGGTACTGTTTTTCTTTTATGAAAAATAGTGTATTAAAAGAGAGATTAGTGGGTACAGTCATTTCATAGAAAGATTAAGATTTTTCAACGATTTATATACAACATTATAACAGGATTATATTAAAAGAAATATTTTCAAAAGTTATCCGACAATAGACAATCACTTCTATGTTAAAATAGGCGCACCGTTCAGTATTGAGAAATTGTACGCCCAGTAACAGATATTGTCTAAGCCACAAATTAAAGTCAACTTTTTCGGTCTTTTAACTTAAATCATACAATTTTATAATGAACATAACGTGAATATTTCCATTTTGCCACAACCTCGTAATCACATGACTACAGTCCGTTCACCATAACTTGTCTCTTTCCTTTACGTTGGCACTATTGACTGTCAATGTAATGTAGCTAAGTAATGTTGTGTGAAATGTCCTGCAATATTTTTATTATTATTATTTATATTTGAGTTGTTTCAATATTCGACCGTCAGACTTTTAACTATAAGTTCACCGGCAATTCACTTAAATTAATACGGGTAGTCTTAAGACACACACAGTTAATCTTTAGTCATAATTTATTCAACCTTCCCCGTCTACCTCAGTATGTGGGAGGCATCGTAGGGAAAATATGGCGACCTCATTAGACAGGGATACCAATTCCAGAGTGAAAGGACTTTTTATCATGAACAGACTATAAGCGGCCACGTTTCTGAAAACTAATATTATTTTGAAACAAAATCAATATTATTAGTAAGTTTGGAATTGATGTCGAAGAAATAATACGATTTGTAAGCCCAATAGTGACGCAATTAAAAATCGTTATCGCTGGAAGCGTCGTATGTTTCAGTGATCTCAGATGGCGGCCGGTAGTGAAGGCTCGTCGACATCAACACGGGCCCGTGGAACGATTGCGACCGGGCAACACTGTTGATAGATTTCAACTTTTAACATTGACACTATTCAACGTTCAAGTTACGTGAATTCAAACATAGATGGCGTTGATATAAATTATAATATAATTATAGAGATGGAGCATAAAACAGCGATAAAGTATATATGGGGACTTTCTAGTATTACGAAAGCAATCTTTCAGTGATATTCCCGAATTTTATTATATAAAATAATAAAATTCTGAATCAACACTGTCCCTCAAATGTAATTAAAACTTTATATAAAAGTTTTTATATCATTAACTATTAATTAAATACATTACATAAATTACTAAACTTATTTTTTTACCTAAATTTTTTTATTATCTTTAGGTTTAAATTATTCCTTCCCTTTTCCTTTGTCAAGAAAAGTAGGAGGCATTTAACCCCCCCCCCCCCGTTCGGACCAAACAAGCTTAGGCTTGCTTACGTTGCCCTCTAACGTGTTACCGATTGCTGATGCTATAAACATGAAAACGAACAAAGTTTTCAAAATGGACAGCGATATCGCTATATACCTTTCACATAAACCTATGACTAGTGAGTATGCAAGATACTGTATAATCAAAGACAAGAGTGATTGCGAGGATGTTGTATTTTTAAATAAATTGTTTTAATAGAGGATTTCAAGCCTCCTTTCTGCAGAGTATAAATATGTTCGCTATATCATTGCAGAAGGAAGGTTAAAATAGTCTAAAAACTATATATACTAACTAACATCAAAGCCATCCATATTTTACACCCAAATCAGTTTTAAATAATGGAGCTAACAATACAAATTGTTATTAAATGATTTTTTTTACACAGAAAAAATATGATACATGACCTATACATGTAAAGCGTCAATATTTACACAATTATGTGTTATTTACAATGTTTTTAATTAAAAAATTATAAGTTTTTAAGCCAAGTGAAATATTTAGTAAGATTACCAAATATGCATTATTGTTTATAAAAAAGTTATAATAATTAATTATCATTTAAAGCATCTGCAATCTATGGGTAGTGATTTTCTAAATGCCAACTGACTTTTATTTCATATTTGTTCAGAACTCTTAGCTAGGCTGGTTTTATGGCTGACCACGTAAATCTGCAAATTAATCGACGGAACGATCAATCGTACCGGAGAGTCGCGGCAAGGCACATCCCTCTTGTTAAAACCGGCCGAAAGTTCAAACCGTCATTTTTCAAAACTTATTACGCTCTCGAGTGGACGACCATGTTCGGCCGTCAACAGCAAAAAAGAGGTGTTCAAACGTCAACGCGTGAACTAATTTATGATAAAGTGCAGTGATGCGTCGTGCTCAATACAATATCGACAGTTTGTAATTTGAGAAATGAAAGATCAATAGATAATTAAATTCATAAATATAAATTCAAGCGATAGCAATTATTTATCTTAAAACTTTTTAAGAAATAACATAATTACTTAATAAAAATTGCAATGAAGATACTATAATATAATATAAGATAATATAAGGTTATCACCCGAACTCTAATAAATAAGTATTTCCAATCTGTATACTATATTAAACATTATATCATAAAAATAAATACCTAGTATTTTTACTCTTACCATTAAAAAAATGTAGAGTGTTTTTATTATAGCTTATTCTGGAAAATACTGGAAAATTCAGCTGAAAAAAATGTTGACAACCCTGCCTATAGATCAGTGAAAAATAGTAAATAAATTCAATTTTTTTTTTTTTGAAAATTTAAGTCAGTTGTCACTTTTTTTATATAAAATGGGTTAAAAATAAACAATAGAAAAATTAAAAATGTTATTAGCGTGATTTGAAGCGTTATTTAAGCAAATATTAAAAAACAGCTTTATATAATATATAATGTGCTGTACAATCTAACAGCGTCATCTGACATTTTTGACAGTTTCCGGACGCCATGGCTGCCATTTTGACAATGAACTAACCTTACAAACCAAGATGGCGGTCCGTGAGTCACTTTAGGCGATAGTGCATGCATTTTGACATCTGTCACGCTCTAAAATTTACAGAAAATTAATCTCGTTTCAATCATTATTTTTAATAATAGCGACCTAAGCGACGCTTCATATCCTGTTAGTTAAAACAAAACAAACAAACTCATACATAATATATACATATATCTACAAATAAAAAAAAAACAGGTCAATTACTTTAATAAAAAAATTGTAGTAAGGCAACTAAAAAAAAAAGTAAATCTTCTATCAAACACTCGATGTTTTAAACAGTTTTCATATTATTTCATCGCCTGTTAATTATATTGACCAACGAAAATACTCTGAGATACAGTTGTACAGTCGCAGGTTCCATATTTTACAGAATCTGTTTTTTTATTTTTTATTTAGGAAGAACATAGATTATTAAGGTGACTCCTCTCACCAGACTGTATAAATTCAAGTATTGAATTGAAAAATCCCGAAATCACATATGTCATTTTTTTTACAATAAACATATTTAAAGAAACAACAAAAATATCATTGTCACCAACCGTTTTCCGTGAAAAACCAAATTTTTTTTTTATTAGAGCGGGTGGGAGCTTGCACTTGAATTAATAACCTAAACACCCACTTCGAATTTCACAATGTAAATCATGTGTTCTATTTTAAGGATTTCTTAGCTTGAAACATTTTAAATGCAATTATTATTAAAAAAAACTATATTACGCATTTACGTACCTGACGGTTTTCGGTGTAGTTTTGCCAGTTTTCCCGAGGGCCGCAGACTTCCTCGGATCATATGACGCTCTACGTTTCCACTTCTCTAATTCTTGTTTCTTTTGTTCTAATTAAAGTAATAATAATATTTCAGTCGAAATCATTACAAAATAATAAAAAATGTGTCTACTTTTGTAAGCACGTAAGAAGTGCACTTCTTTGGATTTGCTCGTTGTACTGATGAAATGAAGATCTATTTATTTAAAGAATATTTTGACAATGTTTCTACACGAGCAACCTATAGTTTAACTAACTTATTAGGAGTGACATTCTGCAGTGCATCTGGAAAGTTTGTGTTGATGATTTCTATGCCATCGTGCGTAAGAGCGTGGCGTTTATCCTAAGTAGACTTCGTAATAGTCCCAACTCAATAATGAGGACCCTCATGGGAATTTATGATAGTTCCATTCATGAAGCACTGGATATCGGTAGTTGTACGATGATGTGAAGTCATCATGAAATTTAATTTATTTTATTTTCATTCAATGTAACTTTTTTTTATCTAACTATACTGTTAGCCATAAGAGAACTGAAGCCTCAGACGGCTTTTAAAGCTTCACCGAGCTTCGACGCGAGCGTATAAGGCACTCAGTCGCGAAAGCATGGGTCCAATTTAACCGTTTATTCTTTAATATATAGTTTAAGTTTTATATTATTGGCCCTTGTTCCCTTATAAATAAATAGTTTATTATTAAAACCAAAACAACTCCAAAAGTTTTATCCCACAAGTCAAAAACATCATGAAGTTAATTAGACAATGAATTCCTATTATTATCATTGATCGCTAAAATAATTTCCGTCGCACGATGCGCGAGCACATCTCAAGTTTACTGCTAACTAAATGCGCTAAAAACTCATTTGAATCTATGCCCATCAACGACTGTGAAAAGAAGGGACAGATTCTAATTGACATAGAAGTCGCTTATGCCGAGGACATAAGACACATTTTTTTAATAGCCCAACCACACTCGTGTCAAATGAAGAATGTTTACTAACAAAGCGTTGCCTAGCAACCAACGGCAGGCAGATATCAACAACCTTTTCCGTCGGACATCATTACAGATATTTTAATTTAGATTTTTAATTGTAAACTATTTTTATTATATCAATAACTAAATGTTACATCTTTATCGACAGCAATAACCGAAAAAAGTACCAAGATCAAAAAATTAAACTATATAAAGATAAAAATATACTTATTTTGCAGCTGATTTGAAAATGAGGTAATATAAGCAACCATGTATGAAAACGTGTGTAAATTATATTTAGAAAGATAGTTTAAATTACCGAAATTGTAATAAACTGTTTAGAATACCGGAATTTCGCTGAAGATTTTTTAGGGTTATCGAGTATTATCGAATACACTCTATGATATCTAAATTGTGCGACTGATTTGAGTAAAATGTGCTGTAATAATAATTTACATTAAATTATTGTTACGTACTGTGCAATAATGAGAGCAACAATACAAGATTTGGATTTCGAGAGTTGTGATGACCCTAAAACGATTTGTTTATATTTATATACATTCTTTATCGAATTTGGCTGAAGTTTAACAAGATTCACAATGCGGACAAAAACCGCCTACTACAGCCTAGTTGAGCAATGATTACGTACCCATTTCGTAATGCTGGGCGCTGCCCTTGCTAACTTTCCCCTCGCAGTTAAGCACACCCACGTAGGTCTTGCTCGGGTCCCGCCTCAGGAAGTTCTTCGGCGAGCTCTCGGACTTGTATTTCGATATGTCCAGGTACCGCGGCTGGATCTCCTTCGGCTTCTTCTGCGTCGCCGAAGTCGTTGATGAGGACACGGAGTAGTCCCCGCTGTATCTGGTTGGTACAAAGTTAGTTCTGGTTATTTGGTATCTGACGCACATTGGCTGAGATTTTTTTTAGTTTTCTCTTTAAGAATATTCATATATAGGCCACGCTACGTAAATTAGATGGGGAGCAACAAAAAGAGAAGTCGCTATGTTGTAATCTCTGGAACTACCAGTCGGATATGGAAAATTCTTTTTGTATATGATAGCCAGATTCATAAGGAATAGTATAGGCTATATAAATTTACGCTACGACTCTAAGAAGCGCAGAAGAACAGTAACTATGAACGTCAAACAATCAGGCAAGTACGAGAAGTGAAACAACGATAGGACACAGCGCGCTGGCGGCGGCGCCGTGGAGAGTTTGTCGAATAAATTAAACACGGGTGAAACCGTGGGGCATAGTTACTGTATATGTACAATATAATGCAATTATGTATCAGCACTGATGGCTCAGTCGTAGTGTGTGCGGACACCGCGTCGATGGACGTCAGTTCGTATTACTGCAATGAGCCTGAGCTTTTGGTGAAGGAAAACATCACGATCAGACCATAGCACGGTGGTAGGGTATTTTCTAAAACCCGGCTGGCTAGCTACCGCCCTCAAGTTGTTAATCTGTCGCGAAGCACCATTACGTGTGTCCCGGCAGTTACACTTGAAAGCAAGTCTTCCACTTATTTCACTTATTCCAATATCTATACTATATAGATATATAAAATGCATTATAAGTTACAAAAAAAACCCCTGGACAGTTTTAACAAGGACGCCGCCATCTTGTTAGGAGTTATTTTTGAAGTTTGAGAAATATTCTATTCGTGACGTTTGTAGCTGCTATTAAATAAACAGAAGAAGTAAACCGTGTTTACAGCATATCGATATCGATTTTAGTCGAATAATGCACGTCTTGAACAAATGAACACACAACCTATATTTGACATCAGCCTCACATCATATGTGTATTATTTATGTAAATGTGATGTCAAACTAAGATAACATGTTCAGTGGGTACTAGTTTTCTTTTTTGGTTTTAAATTTCACCAGTGTGTAATTATGTGACTTTTTTGTACCTCTGTTTGGGAGGAACCGCTGCCCTCTTGCCCCCCTGGTGCCTCATGACGACGGGAGCGCTCTCTGTGCCGCTTTCGCCTTCCGTGTCACTCGTGCCCGTTGTCAGCGAGTTCTAAAAGCATAGCATTTTAATAGTTTTTAAGCAGTTTTGACGTTTATAAGTACGTTATTAGAGCCTAAATTGAATAAAGTATTTTTGATTTAAAAGTAACTCACTTTCTCATGACTGAAAATCGATGAATTCCTAGGGCTGCTGCCATTGGTCGTGGAATTTGTATCGCTGTCCATAATGAAGGTCTTCCTCTTGTCTATGGCCGATTCGTTATCTCTGAGCTTGGTTAGGAAATTTATATTCTCCTTGGTAGGTGTTATATCGTCCACTATGTAAGTCTTACGTTTGTCGGAATTTCGACGGTTTTTATCCATTTGGTTTACCTGTTAACAAATTACTTTAATTTATATAATATTTTAGCTGTGCTCCACAGTGGCAGTGGGCTAGTCATATTTTTAGAAGAACCGACAACCGATGGAGTATAAGAGTTCTTGGGTAGAGACCACGTCTTGCAAAACGTAGTGTAGGAAGCCCTCAAATCATATGTAGCGACGTCTTGCGAAAGCCTGTTGGAAGTAACTGAATGCGGAAATGGAGAACCTTATGAGAGGCCTATATCTAGCAGTAGACTTCTAAAGGCTGATGATGAAGATGCCCCACGGGTTCACTCGTATTGAATTTATTCGAGCAACTCTCCACCGCGCCGCCGCCAACGCACCCATGTAACCTATCGTTATTTTTAAATTCTCATACTTGCGTACAGCTAGCCAGATTGTTTGACTTTCATTGCTACTGCTCCGTTTCTTACGGTCGTAGCGTGAAGTTATATAGCCTATCACCTTCCTCAACAAATAGTCTATAAAATGCATGACTGATAATTCCAGAGTTCAACGCGTTCAAACAAACAATCTCTTGAACTTAATAATATTAAAAGTATAGATATACAAGCTAGCCCCGCAGACGTTATTCTGCCTCTTTTAATTCGATAAAATTTATATGGCAGTACCTCTGAAGTATGACCTATCAAACAAAAAAGAATGATCAAAACCAATTCATAATTGGCGGAGTAATCGGTAACAAACATAAAAAAAGACATATAGTCGAATTGATAAACTCCTTCTTTTTTTATATCGGTTAACCACTTTTGCAATTATATTGTATAGATAAGCGCAATGTTTCATCTATGGTAAAAAAAAACGTAACTATTCGGCTTTGTTCGGTTATACTTTAATAATTATAATGTTATTATTATTATAATACTTTATAAAACATACTAGGAACCCGTCACGCCTTCGCACAGGTAGTAGAGTAATACATAACTATAACTCTACAGACGCCAGGAAAGCTTCCAGACGACACGATTTTTTCCGACAATTTTAATAATCATCATAATATTTCAGCCTTTTTACGCAAAAAATTAATGGATTATACACCTAAACTTTCCTCATGAATCACTCCGTCCATTGATCATATGAAAATCCGTTCGGTAGTTTTTGAGTTTATCGCGTTCAGTCAGACAGACTGATAGACTGTGTTTAATAATATGTATATATGTCATATTATTATTTTTTATGCTCGTACGCATCTACCACTTGCAACTTAATAATGTGTATTCAAGCATCTATAGGCGTATTACGGTATATCCACTTGAGGACCAGCTAGATTATGTTTTCATCTTCGACCACGTAGAACTACTTAGCTTAGGAAAGTGTAAAACACAAAAAAAAATCGTCTGACTTTAAAATATTACCTGAAAGTTGGCCACGTAGTTTCTAGCTAGAGTGACATCTTTGGTGACACCCTGCCTCCTCATGTTTTCCCTGTAATCTTTGGGCCTAAGGTCCAGGATGTCTGAGTGAGTGGACGTGATCATCGGATCCACCGGTAGGGTCAGCAGCTGATCGTCCTCAGTCTCCTCGGAGGAATAGTCCAAGGTCTCGAGGTCCGCTATGTTGGTAACGTGGAACGACTGGGACCGGTGGACCGGTGAAGAATGGCTGTAATTAAGCAAACAAATTTATATTTTAGGATGGTCCTTATTTTGAAAATGTTTGAATTTTCATTCTCTTAGAAGCTTGTAGAGTTTAAAAAAGATATTGTTATATCCGTGGATAAAATGCCATTAGATTTTACGCAAATAATGTATTCGAATTCTCATCTTGCAGGTTTCTTACTTTTATCGCCTGTTATTTCAACTTTGTTGTTCAAAACAGAACAGAGCTTATCGATCCGATTGCGTAATCCAACAAACAATGGTCTAAAAATAGAACACATCCCCTTTTAAACGACATCGTAAAGTTTAAGGCCTTTCTAGTTATTTTGAACCCCATTTTATTTTGTTACATAAGTGAGCCGTGTTCCGAGTCAGTACAGATCTGTTTTGGATAACCAAGTGGAAAGAACAAGCGATAAAAGGAAGAAATCTGCAAGAGGACCTTAGAGAGCGATACTTTAAGTACGACCACAGTAAAGTGAGTTTGTTTGAATTGTGTTTCAATGAGTACGAATTAATTATTTAAGTTAAATCTAACGGCATTTTCACTACCCACAGATATAAAGTAAAATTTCATTTCTTTTTCATAGTTGTATATCTATCTATATAAATATACAAAGTAAGACACTGACTGACTGATCGTTCAAAGCACACCTGAAACCGCTGGGGCTAGGAACGCGAAAATTTGCATGCATGTTCCTTTTACATTGTAGGTGAGCACTAAAAATGATTTTTGGAAATTCAACCCTTTAAAGGTGGTGAAAAAGGTTCTGAAAGTTTGTATGAAAACCCTTCATTTTTTATCCCGAATCCGTCATCTATGAAAATTGGTATTTAGCAATTCAGTTAGAAAGTAATTAAGATGGAGCATAGCTTAATTATGACACGAGCGAAGTAGCGGGAAAAGCGCTAGTAGTTTATAAATATTGTATTTTTTGTAACTAATTTAAACTTTCTTTAATTAAAATTTTATTCTTCCCCGTCTATTCAATTATAAATTTATAACAGTAGTTGCTAAAAATGTAAGTTGTGCAATTATGTAATATTAGAATTAAAAAGCTATTGTTATTGTATTAATCTCTTACCTGTCTTAGTGTCTTTTGCAATTAAATAAACAGCCAACAGCCATTTAAGCTGACGTGGTTATAATAGATCTCGCTGTTAAAATTAAATTGTACGTCTAACCCTTAATAGTAGCATATAGCAGGGTGAAATTGTAAAAAAGACACAGTCCTTTCTTTCACCGGATGATACCTTTGCAGAGATATATCAAAAAAAATATGTAAGTTATTACCTGGGTGAGCTAAGGTCATCTTTGATGCAATCCTGCCTCTTGGCCTGTTGTTGCTTCTTTCTGCCCTCCTGAGCAGCCTTCATTGGGTCATAGGACGATCTCTTCTTCCAGTTGGAAAACTCAATCTCCTTCGTCGCTAAAGCGGACGAAGATCGATACTGGCTTGGTTTCTTTGTGCCTGAACATAGGATTATTACAATTAAAAAGGAATATCTGCAAGGAGGGGAGAAATCGTAGCTTGACTTTTAATGCCAACCAAAATATATAGGTGTATATACAGTAATTAAGCGGAGTTGTAGGGGTCAGTAGCCGAATGGGCAGCAACTGCCGTACCTACACACGGGGATAAACCGCTTACAGTGACTCTCGTTTGGTTTGACACGTTTCGAGATCATACAGTGTACATCCAGTTATCGAGAGGCCTGCAGGCATGACAGAGACTGTCGATAAATTGCCGACATTTCGATGGTCGTGCTTAACATCAAGTACACTTAAAAAACTATGACCTTCTGATGAATATTCTTCCATGATTACCATACTTTTATTATTATTTTCTAGTACAAAAAATTAAATCCCAAATCATTTTAAAATTCCATGACTTTTTAGCGCAGTTATCGGAACATCGTAGAGTATTTAGCAACATATCTTTAACTTGAGGGTGGTAGTTGAAATCATTAGAAAATACCCTACAACCATGCTATGATTCCGTCACAGAAAGTTTAAATTCTCCATAGGAATCAGGCCCATCTTTCCACGTAATATCATCGTAATGAGCACATTAAATGAAATGAAAGAAAATAAAACCTTTATCTAAATTTCTAGGTTGCTGCACTTCCCTAGTGGACGAACGTGATTTGGTCAGCCTCGACAGCACAGCTTGTCTCGTCGGCTCTGATATCCTCCTACTCTGATGGCTGACAGGCTTTGCCCTTTCCTCCCTAACGGCTGGCTCCAGCCTACAGAGACTCCCCCTCTCCTTATTCGTCACTCTCGTTGAATTCCTCACCAAGCCCGGTCCGAATTTTCTCTGCATTTCGGGCGTGTTCGGACATCGTGGCGAATTGGACGGTACCACCGCTTTTAAATCCCCTGAATCGACTCTCCGGTGTACTTGCCTCCTGTATTTGTTCCCTTGGGACTCATAGCAAATATTATCCGATTCATCAGATAAGTTATACTCCTCAGAGTGTCCGCTCGATCGCCTCGAAATAAATCTTCCGTCTAAATAATTGTTGTTTTTATTAACAGTGTTGAAAGAGCTGGAACGCTTTATTGACGTCAGTTTGGGTTCCTTGAAGATTCTTTGAAGTTTGTCTCCTTGGCAACGTGTTTGTTCAATACGAGGGTATTTTGCCTCGAGGGCGTTGTTTTTCAGCACCGTCTTGAGACAGACGTCGTTAGCGTTGGTTAAATCGTGATCTGTATTGTCTAAATATTTGTGCTTCGCGTATTTTCTATTTGAAGGCACGGTGTCGACTTCTGGACGGTTTGAGAGTGTTTTATCATCTGAACTGTTGCTTAGGAGGCCACGATCAGAGACTGGACTGTTCATGTTGAAATCATGTTTCCTCCTTTCCGCGTCAAGTGACCTCGACGCAGAGTTGAGAAGCACTTTCGTTGCCTCCGGCAGTTTCGAAGAGCCGGTGATAACGTAGTTACCCGGACTCCGAAGCGGACTACTATCAGCGGAATGTTCTTTCCTCCGAAGGCGATAGTTCAAGGAATTAGACCGGCTGAGTTGCGAGATCGGCAGCCGGGAGATTGCGGTTTTCTCACTGATGAGACTGGAGGTGAGCTGGGAGGGGATACTGGAAAAGTTATTGGTCCGCGACGACTGCAGTTTTGCTTGTAAGTTTGTTATTGCGTTTTGGGTTTTCAGCAGATAAGCCTCCGTGTCTTGAGTCGGTATAAGGTCCTGTAACAAAAAAACAAAAATTTCATGTTTTACGTAATGATTATTATGACGTAATAATTATGTGAGTTGAAATACGGAAGCTCTCGATACTTTATATTCAATTCAAAGTTCAATCCACCGCTTTTATATATTTTTTGATTTAATTAATGTTCTAATTACAAAAAAAAAATTGCTTTAATTTTATATAATAAGTACAAACATTTATGAGCATGACTTTATCTGTGAGATTATCGCAAGAGTTTTGTGGCTACAGGAAAAACGTAATACAACATTAAATTACAGTTTTTAAATGCTCATTGTTTCACTTACATTTTCAGTGTTTGATTTTATCTAAATGGATTATTAACGTATAAAGAGTTGCTGTTAATAATAATTCCATATAAAAAAATCATATCCCGCAAATCTAGAATGTTCCATTCGTAGTTACATATTTTACAATAGAAAAGTCCAAATTAAGACGTTTTAGATGAGCGAGGTTAACATTGTCGTCATATGTTTAGTGATTAAGACAAAGAACTAAGACTAGTTTGTGTCCTTACACAATCAATTATAAACTTTACCGACAGTTGATAATTGGCAATTGGACGTTGATTATTACTTTCTCCTCTACACCCGTTATGTAAGTATCTATTATACATATAATAAAATTTGAAGTAATTTCAAAATAACATCTTTTTACTAAATGCATAAGAAAGTATAAACAATAACTATAACAAAAAACAATTATTGTTTGTCTGTCTGTTCCGGTTAATCTCCGAAACGGTTGGACTGATTTTGGTGGGACTTTCACTGGCAGATAGCTGATCTTATAAGTATTAACTTAGGCTACTTTTATATTAGAAAAATAATTAGGGTTCTGCGCCAAATAAAGCATTTTTAGTAGTACACGCAAGCAGAGCCGCGGACACAGCTAGTATATACTAATATAATAAAGCGGAAGAGTATTTTTTGTTTGTTTAAACACGCTAATATCTGGAATTATCAGTCGGATTTGAAAAATTCTATTGGTATATGATAGCCAGATTCACGAAGAATAAGTGTAGGCTATTTATACCTACAGGCTACACCTATTAAATAGCTTTAAATATTGATTAAATAAAATTACTCCTTAGTACACTTAAAAAAAAGTTTGCGATAAGTTCCATATGCCCATCTCTTATATGTAAGCCACAATAACATATTTAGTATTTTTTTTTAATTTAAAAGTGATATATGAGCATTATTATTAGGCATGGCATATTAATCCTTACGAACGAAATTTACTTTATCATCAAGACAATTTTATTTAGATAAACTTTGCCCTTTATAGCATGTTATTTGAACTAATCGTTTGCGAGATCATGAAAAATTAAAATAATTCAACGGCTCCAGTCTATGACGACTATAGGTGTAGGGACGCGAACGAGCCGTGCGAGTTGTGCGGCATAACCCTGGCCGACTGATAAAAATATACTTTAAATTATACGCGGGTGAAACCGCGGGGCACAGCTAGTTTATTATAAAGGTGAAGATATTGTTTTTTGTTTGTTTGAACGCGCTAATCTCTGGAACAACCAGTCAAATAAGAAAATTATTTTTTACATTTCAAGTCACATTTATTAAAGATTTTAAGCTATATAAGTTCATACTACGACCCTAAGGAGCGGAGCAGTAACCACGAACGTCTAGCAATCTAGCAACGTGAATATATGTATGATGAAAGTACGGGAAGTGAGAATGATAACAACGGTAAGCTTTTTTTTTTCGAACTGACTATATATATACTGTTAGCCTTAGAGGCCAGGGCCTCCAGGGCTCCAGGGAGCCTTTACGGCTTTTACAGTTTTACCGGGCTTGGTACGGTAGGCTACACGGATGTGTTGGCAGCGGCGCGGCGGATAGTTGGTCGAATAAATTGCACACGGGTGAAACCGTGGGGCACATCCAGTATATGATAAAATAGCGTACATAGTCATGAAAAAAGGATTTGATGATGAGTAATTATGTTCCCGTTAAAAAAATATCAGTCTCTAGTCTCGTCTAGTAATTGTATCTTTTATAACTCATTGTGTGAAACTGGTTTATCTACATGACCTAATTTAAAAACAAGCGGAAAAGTGGGTCAGCTGCAAATTTGTAGTAAAAAATCTAATGAATGTTTCGTATTCAAGCCAAAACGAGTTTGTGACGCGATTTAAATGAATAAAAACACGTATGCGAGATATTTCACTACTTGATTATGTATGTCCGTATGTTTATTTTTTAATAGATTTTAGGAGAGCTAGTGTTCAGAGAAATCTCTTTGGAAATTTTCTCCCTATTTGGGCAGCAAAATATGTTTGTGTTGTGTTCTTGCGGTGAGTAGGGTTCTCAGAGCTTCCCCCGGGGTAAGGGGTTTTGAGGTTGGCAACGCGCTAGTGATACCTATGGTGATACAAACGTCCATAGACTACGGTAGCCGCTTACCATTAGACGGGCCGTATGCTTTTTAATAAGGCCGTATAAATAATAGAGATAGAGTTTCGGCAGTCGGGACATTTTTATGGGAAATTCCCTCCTTAATTAATCTCTCTTTTTCAAAATTTCTTAAATATTAATAGTTTTTGAGTTATTAACGAAACCCCAAATTCCAATTTCCGGTTTTTATCTTATTTTGTTATAACAATTGCTGTTTTTTATGTGCTAAAGGCTTCGAGATACCTTTTTTTAGACGTCATTCCAAATCGAATGAGCTACGCACACATTATTAGGATAGAAAACAATAACACGTTTTTTAGCTTGTTGACTGGACTAAAAGGTGTCACTATAGAAAAATGTTTAAGAGCCACACTAGTCTAACCTATTCTCTCGACTGTAAAATACTTTTTTGCAGTGACTCTATTTCCCGCTAGAGCAGCCGTAGTAGCGTTCCAAGATCGCCCACGTTTCAAAATCCGTTAGTATAGCATACAAAATTATTCACAGCCCACGAGTTTATTTATAAAACAAAAAAACTCATTATATATTACTTTTGCATAAACATTTAGAACGCAATCATCTTGCTTTATTAACGTTTTTTTATTTTTTTATTTACAAACTGTAAGACGATTCGTATATCACAGTGAGTGAATTTCTCTGTATATTAACTAGCAGTGCCCCATGGTTTCACTTGTGATAAATTTATTCCAGCTACTCCATCGCGTCATCAGCGCACCCCCCGTGTAGCCTATAATTTTTCTCACTTCCACGTACTTACCTATACCTTGCCAAATCGTTTACCGTTCATGGATGCTGCTCTACTCTTTAGGGTCGTAGCGTGAAGTTATACAGCCTATAACATCCTTCAACAAATATACTAAAAATGTAAACATGAACGAGGTTCAGAGTGACTATAGGGGAGTTTGAAAGCTACTGGGGGTAACCGCAAAAGACATTCGCACTTGGATCGTCGCGTCGGCGTTCGGAGCGTTTACATCTAAGAAGATAATTCTGTGACAGTGAGAGAATACTTTGATATTTGCTTGTGAAATGCCTTTATTTGCCTGTGATCGTAAAGATCTCGAGGAAAATGATGTATCTCCGACATAACATCTGTCTATTGGGAGATCCCAACAGTCAGTGACTCGACCACAGCGACAACTACCCCGTTTTTTGCCAGAAAAGTTTTCCATAACCATAAACAAAAAAAAATGCATATCCATCGTTTGAATCGTGAGTTACGGTCTTGAGTTCACATATAAAATACAGATAGAAAAATGGACGTTCAAATTTTCTGGAATTTGAAACTTTCCAATTTTACTTTTTATAAAAACCTAAATCCAGGTTATTAGGAATATTTTAAAATAAAAAAAAAATTATAGAGTAGAAGATATACAAAATTGTCAAAATCACGAAACTTCATCTCGACGGTAAGCAAAATGTAAAAGCAGCTGACTATAAAACACTGCAAGTGTATAGAAAATAAAAAACAACAGAATCATATTAAAACGAATCCAAAACGATATACCTATTATAAAAGTGTAAAAAAGTGAAAGCAAATAAGAATTACGTTATGGAATGCAACACACGGGCGGACTGTGAACGATACTACCGGACCATCAGCCGCGCGGCCGCGGTCGCCCGGTGCGTGATGTCGTGAGCGCCAACTAATTACGTGTAACCGAACCGAGCCATGATATATGTTATTAAATTAAAATTATATTAAACTGCCATTTAAAATTACAGAGGCAACATAAATCCGTATCCTTGTATACTATTATTGATTCATCGTAAGAAGACTTGCACGACACATGTCAAATGTTTATTTTAGAGGTGTAGCATAATTTAAATTGTAAGTTGTTTTTACGATTATTGATTCCTTTTTTAGAGCTAAATATAATTGATACTACGATTAAGCTTTAAATCAATTGAGGGGTGCTGTGTAAATGAAATGACAAAAATAATGTATAACACCAATAATTGTAATCGCAATCTGGAACACTTGAATTATTGAATGCCTGAATACAAACAACAAGATTAATTCTTCCAGGCAATATTCTTCGTTGCTTGTTGCTGCAGTAAAAATGTAGGAATTACGTAAATTTATATTTTTATTCGAAATAAAAAAGGAAACTAATAAATTAGGTGTACAACCGTGTTAGATCAATTCAATTAATTTTCGTTACTTTGGTTTTATTATTTTGGTCCAATCTAGTTTTAAGTAACATAGAAAGAAAAGATGTACGTAGTAACAAAAAAAAACTAAATTTCACAAAAATCATTGTTTAGAGGAAGTTATTTAGGATTTTATTGTACAAAAGGTTTTCATAACGTTTATCAGTATCAAAAAATTCACAAACACTCTTCATCATATTAAGTGTAAATAGTAATCACCTAAAAAACTGTTGCAGCTAGAAATAACTTGACAATCTCCGGACATTCGGATTAGATAGGATTTATTCCTCGGACTATCAATAAATTTGTTTTTAAACAAAAACAAATAATCATCTTTATTTACTTTTCTATATATTTAAACGGCTTGTTTTCAATTTATTTAGTAATCTTAGATAACATCAAATAATAAACAAATTAAAACCACCTATCAAATATTTCATAAACTTTACACTGCTCTGTCTAAGGTATTCTAGTAGACCAGTAAATAACTAACGCATATCTGTTTGGTACTAAATTAATTTAAAAAAAACGTCTTCACCCGGACCTTTTTTTTACCACGTCCGGACACTATTCAAACTAGGACAAACCGGGAGAAACCCGAACGAATGGCAGCCGTAAGTGTACATAATACAGAAAGATATAAAATATAAATAAGTACTCTATATATTTTAATCTCTTTGGTATCGGGGTCTAATTGTTTACGCACCAGTGAAATGCACGAGTATACCGTAAGAAATATTCGAAATTCACGTCGTTATACGTATTAATGACATATTAATAACTGGATCGCGATCACTACACTACACGTAGTGAAAATCTTATTATAGTGCACCACTTTCGAGATCAGACAATTATTAACATATATATTGTGTCGTGTCGGCGGCCTGTAAGACTCTCAGTACTGTCTCATCTCGAAACACGAGCAACAAAAAGAGAGTCATTGTGACGGGATTATTTGTTTTTTAAACTACAAAGGTGGCAAACAAGCATACGGTTCGCAAGGGGGCATTCATTAATGAATTCATTTTTATGGCTTAGTGGTAACGTGTACGACTTCGCGTCGATTGATGTGAGTTCGAATCCCTGCAATGAGCCTGAGCTTTCGGTGAAGGAAACATCGTGAGGAAACCATAGCATGGTGGTAGGGCTTTTTCTGATGCCTGCCTGGCTAGCTACCACCCTCAAGTTGAAAATTGATCGTTAAGCACCAATAGGCGTGTTCCGGCAGAGCCAGTCTTCCACTAGATTTAGCGTGTAATCATCTTAGGCCACATCGTCATTTAACATCAGGTGAGATTGTGCCACTACGCCAAACCTATAAAGATAAAAACGATTTGGAGATTTTTGACCCCCCTATCCACATGTAAGGGTTCATAAGATTTCTCGAACCCCCTCCCTATTCTTACGTAAGATACTATCTCGTTTTTCAGAATAATACAATGTTGTTAGAAGAGGATTAGTTACACTAAAACTCAGAGTTAGACGTAAATCATTATTTTTTATTAGCAGATATTTAGGTTATACTCTTTTATTGCTATCAGATATAGATTACCATTATATTATTATTAGACAACTATCTAGTCGTTAGAATATCATTCCACCCCTCTCTCCCCCTCAAAGATAAGGACATGTACAATTTTAACCCCCCCCCCCGCTCGGGCAACTACGTAATTAATGAATGACTCCTAAGCAGCTACCGTAGCCTATGGACGCCTGTAATTCCATAGGTATGACTTGCGCGGCGGTACCGACCTTGAACACAGCACTAGGTTATTTGGCTACGATCTTCTGTAGGGTGGAGGTATTCCACCAGTCGAGCTGCACCATTTCTCTGTGAACCGAGAAATTTCTCTGTGCCCTACCCCGCTCGTTTGCGTGTCACTAAAGCGGATGTTACGCCTGGTGTATGTTGGTCGCGATCCAGTCTGAGACAATTGTCCTCTGTAGAACACGAAGTTATGATACACGATTATAGAATTAGTTCGTGTAATAAAAACTAATGGCGGCTGACTGTCTGTCGGCTTTCACTCGACCTTGCCTAATAGCAAGTGGCATGCCATTAGCGGCGACCAGCGCCCGGCGTGTCGCCGTATCGGACGAAACGCGGTCAATAATCTAGCACAAAGCCTTATGAAATTACACTTTTCTCTAATTCTCTGCCGACTGCCACTGTATAGGATTCCTTTAAAAATTCGACCAAGCGCGTTTCAGTTCCGTACCACCAAATATATCTGTGTTACTTATGTATGAGGCTCGTTTATTATCAGACCAAGATAATAATTAAAATTACTTTGAAATACCGTATAGTTTTTTTAAAATATACTAAGAAGGTGGTAAGCAACCATACGGCCCGCCCAGTGGTAAGCGGCTACCGTAGCATATGGACGCTTGTAATACCATAGGTATCACTACCTCACGGAGCTCTGGATACCCTACTCATCGCACGAACACAACACAAGGTCAAAATTTGGCTGCGATCTTCTATAAGATGGAGGTATTCAACAATCGTTATGTTAGTTAAGTATGACTTTATTTTTTTCATAATTCTATTTGCGTCATAAACTTATATGTACTACCTCTTTTACACAACTAATAATTTGTACGAATTTTTCCTTTTTATTTAATTCTCCAAGTACATTTTATTATTTGGACGACTATTACTCGTTAACTTGTAAAACCTACTTAGTTGTGATAACTTCATTATATATATATACTACCATCATGATATTTTTCACATATCTAAAAACAACCAGTTAGTGCTGGCAGAGGTCGACACTAGATTTTAACAAAAATTAGCACTTTAAAGGTTATGTTTTCACAAACGAATGACTGAATCGAAAAATGGTTTTCTCGGGCGCACAAAATTCTTCGAACGAACTATTCAACGCCACCCGGAAACGAAAGACGAGAAAAAAATATTCACCGCCACTTAACGCTTAAGGAAAGTAGTACCCTTAAAAGACATTATTTTACTAGGTTTTATTTTACCACTTTATCGGCACCCATACAAAATTACAGCTTTCTAGTACTAAGAATCTCTAAGCCGCGAATGGATATGGCAAAACCACAAGGGTTCCTTGTTGACTACGGAAACTTACAAAGGACCTTTTAATAGTTCTCATAAAAAAAATTGTTCTATATTTCCCGTTTATTAATAAAATTGAAGACTCTGTTTGAAATGTCTAAATAACAGCTTTACATAATTACATTTTTTTTATATATTTTTGTCTGTAGGTATCTGTTCCGGCTAATCTCGAAAACTGTTGGACCGATTTTGACGGGACTTTTATAAGGAGCAGCTTAGGCTACTTTTCTTTTAGTGAAATAAATAGGGTTCCGCACAAATAAAATTATAAGCAATTTTATCAGACGATTGTTACTTCAATACCGACTGTATTCTGTGGTCCACGCGAGCAAATCCGCAGGCACAGTTAGTAAAAAATAAAATGATCAAACAAAATACTAGATAAAAACATCGAGCCGGTTGATTTATGCTCAAACAAAAATACCTGTGTCAACAGAGATGACTCTAACCATGTAATGATGTCATACACGTCGATGACTCAAGCGATTGCTAAGGCGTACAATACCAAACTATATTTGGAAACATATATTACTACTGGTTCTGTGCAAACTTGACCTTTTCGCGTATAAAACGGATATATCTTTTAACTTGCACACTTGGTAATTTTGGTTAGCACACAATTCTTTATAGATTTTAACGCTATGGCCACAATTTCACGTGATGTTAAATGACAGACGGAGAAAGACAGGAAAAAGCCAGTTTCAAGAGATTGCTTGTTTGAAATAACCAGTGTCGATAATGGTGAATCAATTCGTAAAAAAGAGTAAAGTTAAAGTTACTTTTCGACATATGAGCGAACGCGGCGCAACAATATGTTAAAATAGGTCGTACACATGCCTTGTATAGTGTAAGCTTATGCCACCGGGACATTTTGCTTACCGAGCTAAGCAAGGGATAGGATGGGTGAGGTTATCCGCGGGGGGTATCGAATTTAAGTCCTGTACCGAGGACTCGATATCGTAGATATGTGCAAAGTCTACGTTGTCGCAGTTCGGGGAGTACTGGCTCTCCAGACTGTCGGCAAGGCATTCCGCTTTATCTACGCTATCGAACGCGAGTGGGAGGCCAGGCCCTCTTTCGAGGGCTGGCATCGATCCGGAGCCTTCTAACTTGAGAGAGCGGGCAAGTTTCCAGTAGGCCAAGTGAGACGGCCTAAGGCCCTCTACTGAGTTAACCCACTGGTGACCTCTGAACTCGGCGATGCGAGCTCTGACCTCTCTCTGAAGTCTTCGTAACCTACGGGTATTATCCACGGTCGGATAAGAGTCATGTGCACGTGTCGCTGCGTTCTTTTCCGTGATCAACGCTCGCACGTCGGCAGGGAGTACAAAGCGGCGATCGTTTTGTGTCTGTTAGATCCGGTTAATCACCGAAACAGTTGGACCTATTTTGACGGGACTTTCACTAGCAGATAGCTGAAGTTATAAGGAGTAACTTAGGTAGGTAGTAACTACTTTTATTTCAGTTTATGTAATCCACGCGAGCGGAATCGCATGCACATATAGTAGGCTATATAACTTCACTTTACGACTCTAAGAAGCGGAGCAGTAGCCATGAATTTCAACAAGTACGGGGAAATGTGAACAGTGGCGCGGCGCAGTGGAGAGTTTTCCGAATAAATTTAACACGGGTGATACCGTAGGGCATAGCTAGTACACCTATACGTGCGACACTTGACCAAACAATAGATGAAATTATAGTAAAATGTTAAGGTATTCGTGAAAAAATGCATTCAAATTGTCTTCCAATCTGCGTTCTAAATCATACAGTACAAACAAAAATTAACAAAATACTACTCTGTCAAAAACGTACCGAGAAAAGATGAATAATGCACAAAATGTTAGTTATTCATTTAAATTTATTTTATCGCCTTCATAGTATGCTCCTTCAGAAAAGATACACTTACGCCAACGAATAATCCAATCATCAAAACATTTTTTAAACCTTTTTTTTATTGAGTTTAGTTCTCCTTTATGTCTTCTACCGAATGAAAACGGGTGCCACGAACTGGTAATTAGTTGAGTTTAGGAAAAGCAGCAGGAAAAGCAGTCGACTGGAGCCATATCTGGTGAATAAGGTGGTTCCTCGATCGTTCCCAATGATGGCCTTGTGCGAAAGCGCATTTTCTTTCCAAAAATCTGGCCTTTTTCGTCGTATTTGCTCTCTTAAACGCCGCATAACGCTGAAATAATATACTTTATTTACCGTTTGACCTTGCGGCATGAATTCCGAGTGCACAACACCGCGATAGTCAAAGAAAATAGTCAACATGACTTTGACTTTTGATCGATTTAGGCGTGATTTTTTCGATTTCGGTTCAGTTGGAAGGCGCCACTCTAAAGCTTGTTGACTAGTTTGCATGTCAAACTCGTAAACCCACGTCTCGTCACCAGTAATAATGCGTTTCATGAATGTTGGGTAGGAATTGCATCGTTCTAGAATGTCCTCAGCGACTCTTATGCGATTCAGTTTTTGGAGAACATCTCTGTATTTAATCTAAATGAAAGAGGCAACACAAACTTGCGCCAAAATGAAAAAAAAAGTGCCAATCTAACAACGACAACAAAAAAAATCCATCTATTGCCGATACTTTTTGACTGAATGTATACTTGTCAATGTTCGAAATGATACAAAAATAGAAACAAAGGGGTCGACAATAAACGGACGTGACGTCACCGGGCAGGTGTGTACAACACAGTAACCTGTACACAGGTGCAAGATGCAAACGTAACGCGGTTATAACGCGGCTTCAAGTTGAAAGATCTGTCGCCAAACACCTATAGGTGTTTTCCTGCCGATGCAGTTAAAAGCCAATCACTTGACTAAGCTTAGCGTGTTCCATTTAGGGCCACATCGTCATTTAACATCAGGTGAGATTGTGGTCAAACGCTAAACCTATTAAGCACCCTTGAGCTTGTTGCCTCACTTTCGCGGCTGAGTGCCTTAAGTGCTCGCCCCCTAGTCCGGTGAAGCTGTCAAAGCTTCAGGTCCCATAAGACTAACAGTATAGTCAGTTTGAAAAAAGGAAAGGCTACTACGCAACCTAATCTCACGCACGATCTACACGAAACGTTTACTGAAATTCGACCTTGGAATTTTACCCCCATCGCGCTCGAGAAAATCTATCAATTTACTACTTTATACCTGCATAGCTTTCAGAAAATTCCTTAACATCGGGTGAGATTTTAATAGTAACACAAAAAAGTAGATACGTACATATGAACGCGCGTTATAACTTATACTTCTTTAAATAGTCACGCTCGATGATATACAATGAAACACTAAGTGTAGGTCGAACAAACTACTTAAATAGTATTAGACTTTTTGTTACAATGTGCGCCCGCATCATAACCAAGTATAACTTTTCCCGCATTCATTAAAAACGCTATCCTCATATAACTTGTGAAGTATTGAACGGAACCGCGGCGTGACCGGCGAAGCGTGACTCCGTCGAAACACCTTTATTGTGTACCCGTCGTGTCAACTTACATTCATTTGTATTGTCTTATATCCTAACATTTGACAATAATACGGGCTAATATGGTACAAAAATAATTCTTGAGAAGCCCTATGTGTAAGTTTCAATCTTAATCTTTGACCATTCTTTCTTCTTTTAATGTAGCTCGGTTCATTAATCCTAAACAACGATGACAATGACAGGGACGTGAAGAATAGCATAAATGAAAGCAATACGTTTTAGTTCGTTTTTTGTCAAAAAAAATATATTTTTATTTAAAATTCACATTTTACACAATCGGGTTTTTCTTGGTTACCTACCACCATCACTCATACTTAAACAGTACATGTAAATATTAAAGAAAAACATAATATTTAAAAAGTAAAAATGGTATTAAAACCAGTATGTTGTGTCAGTGGGTTCATCATACATTGTTTAATCGGCGTATTGATCTCTCGTAGACATTCAAGTAGGCTCTTACGAATATAAAAGAAGGTTTATGAATATAAGTAATACGTTAAGTTTGAAAAGAGGGTCGACGCTTTAGTGCAGCTGCCGGAACACACTTCACAGCTTGATGTCAGGTTCAAAACTCATGGTTCTCAAAACAGTCAGACGACAGGCAAATTATACATAAAATAACTATGCCCCATTGTTTCACTCGTGTTAATTTTATTCGACTAACTTTCCACCGCGCTACCGACTACGCACCCGTGAAAGCCTATGCCTTGCCTACAGCTTGCCAGATTACTTGACATTCATGGTTACTGTTCCGCTCCTTACTGTCGTAGCGTGAAGTTATATAGCCATTCTTCAATAAATAGGCATGCAATATTAACATGCAATAATACATTTTAAAATCTGACTGATAGTTCCAAAGATTAGCGCGTTCAAACAAACAAACAATCACTTGAGCTTTATAATATTAGCATAGATAATGCACACGAAACCGCGAGAAATATAAGTATACGCCAAGACGCGGACTCTAATTGATCGATTCACCACTGGTCCACGAACTATTTACAAAAAAATAATCGGCGAGTTCGAACCGGTCTCGAACCCCGAGAGTTCCGTACCACCAAACAATATTTTTTTATGTTCGGGATATTTAGCTCGAGCCCGGTTCACGCTTGAGCAGTTTTTATTATTTAGAGTTTTTAAATAATCATAAATTTGATATTTGTATTTAACAATTTTTCGATAGAGAAAAACAGAATAATTAGGTAAAAAAATACGATTCCTTTTTTTTTTTTTCGAACTGACTACACTGTTAGCCTGAGGGGCCCTGGAGCCTTTACGGCTTTTACAGCTTTACCGGGCTTGGGGGCGAGCGCTTAGGGCACTCAGCCACGAAAGCTAAGCAACAACATCCGAGGGTGCCAGTGGCCGAACCTCGGCTCGGACTGTTGCGCGTATGCAATTAAGTCGCGATCTGACTAATTCCCTATCCGTAATTCGATCTAAACTAACTATACATGTTTCTGCCACCTGGGAGGAGGGAAGGAACATGTGTATGTGTATTTAGTGGTCTGAAATGAAATTTTTGTCTACTCTAACTGGGCAAAAAAAGAAAAAAAAAGGTCCCTTACAGAACCTATGTACCTATGTGTGTATAATGCAGTGTCATGTATGGCTGTGAAAGCTAGTGATTGTAGAGTCACTTGTATCGCGCGAGCGGCTGCTTGTCTCAAGGGCTCCATGCCGATGGATCGGACCTAGGCTTGAGTTGCCGCAGAGGAGAGGGCGGTCGTGGCGGGTGTGCGGGAGCAAAGTTAACCGTACGTCCCCTGCGGAGGGAACGGTGGTTTCGCGGGCGTGGGTGCGAGCACGCATATGTTGCGGGAGCGGACGCGTAGAAATTGTTAGCTTTCTCGATGTCGTCATCGGGATCGACAAAGAGATTTCGCGGACGGTGTTTATAACGTTTGGCAACGGGGATCGAGTTGTCTGGGACGTAGTTCGCGGTGGATTTTACGAGCGGGTTGGGATGATTCGAAGCGCTATCGAAGTATCTCCTGGTGAGATATTTCACATAGGCTTCTATCGAGGGAAGCCTCATGTCCCTGTGCAGGTCCATGTTCCTAACGAAGGCTGGAGGGTCAAGCAGGCGACGGAGAAACCGATTTTGGACTCTTTGCATGCGGGCAAAGTTATGTTTGGACATATGTGCGAACGCGGCGCAGCTATATGTCAAGATCGGACGGACGCACATCTTGTACAGTGTGAGCTTATGTCTTAAGGACATTTTGCTTACCGAACTGAGCAAGGGTCGCAAGCCGGAAAGGATCCAGATGGCCCTATTCCTGACTATAGTAACGTGTGCGTTGAAGTTAAGCTTCGAGTCGAGGGTGACACCCAGATATTTAGTCTTGAATACGATTCCCTTTTTTATACAACTAAAGTGGAAAACAAAGCATACGGCTAGCCTGTTCGTAAGCGGCTACAGTAACGCTTGTAATACCATAGGTATCAACTAGCACGTAGCCAAAAATGAATCCCCCTACCCCAAGGAACTCTGGAAGCCCTACTCACCGCAAAAACGAAAACAACACAAGGTTATTTGGCTGCGATCTTCTGCAGGGTGGAGGTATTCCAACAGTCGGGCCGCCCCAAGTAGAGATAAATCTCCAAAGAAATTTATCTGTTCTCTTTAAAACTTTAAATAATGTATCTCATATATTTCTACAAAATTAAAACGTATTGTACAAAAATTATTAAATATTGTACTAAGTATAGAGATATCTAAGGATATCTATCTCGTTTGCATTACATTATGACGTCAGCGCCTCCAGTGCCCTACACTACAGCCAAGCTGTTGGAAATTGCCCCAAACTACATGTCCGTTGGAACACACAAGTACCAAATATAATAAAACATAAGAAATTGTAGTTTTATGCAGCAGAAGTCCCCGGCACTAGCTACTTTATTAATATACAAGCTCTGGATATTCTGCGATTTGGCTGCAATCTTCTGTAGGGTGGATTTATTCAACCATTCGGGCTGCCCGAGGTAGAGAAAAATCTCCAAAGAAATTTCTCTGTGCCCTACTTCTGTTTGAACCTCCCCTTACCCAAGGAGCTTTGGAAACTCACCGCAGGAACATAACACAAAGTTATTTGGCTGCGATCCTTCTGTAGGTTGGAGGTATACCACCAGTCGGGCAACTCCAACTAGAGAGAAATCTCCAAAGAAATTTCTCTGTGCCCTACCTCTCTTTCTCTCAACTTCTTGTTTTATTGTTAGGATATCCGCTATAATAACACATACATTGTGGTGATTTCAACCAACTACCAATTATGTTTAAAGGTAGGACAGTAAGCAAGAGGACTCCCTTTTTGGAAACGGAACCCAAAAAAATGATATACTTATATAAAATTGAAGTATGTAAGTTAATTAGTTTTGTTAAAACACACGTTCCGTTTGAATGATAAATGTCCATGCAATATTAGGGCCGGGCGTAGACGACCTCGCTCGCACCACCAATAGCTACTCGTAATTTGGTCTAATTAGATTTTGCAATCTTATTACGTATAGTCAATCATACGAAATTTGATACTTTAATCTCTTATCGACCGACAATCGACTTTCGTTGGGAAACCGTGAGCAAAACCTACAGTAGGCATTTGTTTTAATAGATTTCTAATTAAGATTTCTAAAATAAAATACTTTATTCAAATTAGATCCTGATTAGGCACTTATGAAAGCTAATAAAGTACTTATACTACTAATGATAGTGAAGTCTACAAATGACTCCCTATCTGTACATCTACTAAAATAATCTAATTATTAACGGTCAACTTATTTACATAGCTATAAAAAACAAATTGCCCGATCGATTGCCAAACCGTTTTGACGTTCATAAGGGTCTAAATTAAATAAAGTATTTTTGATATGATTTGATTATGATAGTAAAAAACCTTATTGACATGATCTTTAATTTTATTAAGAGACTCCGAAATGCAAAAAATAAGCTTTTAGCATACCAGTGCTAAATCACACATTCGAGTAAAAATTTTATGCGATAATGATGCAGTGAGCTTGGGCAGCGACTTCAAAGGACGTTGAATTGAACCTTACTAACACGAGTTTAATATAAACAATTTGCCACGCACAATGCAGGGTTCCGTAGTTGCCCGTCACAATATGCAGACTTAAGTAATTTTACAGTAAGCAGTTTTAAGTAATCTTCAATGGAATTTATACGATTACATTACTTCTCCAAACAAATTTAATAAGTTGATTGATTATTACTCGTTAACTTGTAAAGTCTACTTATCTCTGATAGTTTTCCTTTTAAATTCATTATTTATATACAATATATTTATATACCATGAATTTTTCACATATCCAAAAACATCCATTTAGCTGAATAAATGGACACTTGACCCTAACAAAAATTACCACTTTTAAGCTTAACATTTCTCAAACGGATCCCTAAATCGAAAAATGGTCCTCACACCCACGCAATATTTTTGAACGACCTATCCAACGACACCCCACATGATGGGATAGACGAGAATTCATACTCACTTTACGTGTATGGGAGGTACTCTAAATTTTTCAAGATTTTATTTTAACACTTTGTCGGCGTTATTGATTTGTATACCCGTACCGAATTACAGGTTTCTAGTACTAAGAATCTTTGAGCTAAGCTGCGGATACAAATACGGACGTAGCGAAACAATAAGGGCTCCTTGTTGACTTCGGATCTCTAAAAATGGGTGTTTTAGCTTTCTGCTTCTTCTTCATTTAGATCGTATTCAATCACGTTTATATAATTTTTAAACAATGCTGGCTCACTGGCAGCCAGTTTTGGTGCGTAGTTCTGAGCTTTCAGTGAAGGAAAACATCGTGATGAAACCATAGCATAGTGGTAGGACATTTTCTAATGCCCGCCTGGCTAGCTACCACCTCCAAGTAGAGAATCTGTACATAGTATGTTCCGGCAGCTGCATTTAAGCGTGTAAAGCGTGTTTACCGTGTTTTAGACTAAGGGCTGATTTTTAAATTGTCAGATAATTTTTCTTCTTCTTCTTATAAAATGGAAACGTGTGTGTGTGTACACAGTTCCGCCACTGTCACGAGAATAATATCATAAACGAAGGAGAAACCAGATAATTTTAACGTTTTGACAGATAATGTATGGAACACCTGTCAAAATTTAATAATATTCATGCCTCAAATAAAATTATCTGTTGATTGAAAAATCTGCCCTTGAGAAATAAAAGATTTTAAGGTAATAGTGTTAGATTCTTTAATAAGATGCCAAAGCACATTACTAATCTTCTATTACTACTAATCTTCCCGATACTGTGAAAAGGGTGGATCATTACGTGAATGATAGTGATGTCTGGCAGTGAGCTCCCTCTTTGTGCATTCAATAAATTACTCATACGATTATTAGCTGTAAATATTATTATTACACTTAAAAAAAAACTAAAAAACAATAAACCCGATCGCGTTTCTTACCGGCTCATCTCGATGACTGGGATGTTTGTCTTTGTCTGGACCGGTGGTGGTCTTTTAATGTACACAAATGCCTTCTCAAGGCCTAAAATTGGACCACATCATAAAGTAAAATAAGATGTGGTATTGATTAAAAAAATTGAATTCGATCCTACAACCTTCGTCATGACATTCGAACTATAATCGCTTTAAAACTATTAACATAACTTTTTTCTTTCTTATATTACAATTTGAAGGATACATTGACAAGTAGGTGAAAACAATGACTTTTGCATATAACTGTATTAGTTAGTCACTGATCCCGTTGCACGAGTATCGAACCGTGGCCGTTAGTGAGTGAACCCAGATATATTGTTCCAACTCAAAACAGAATAGTGTTTACGCGTACAGCGGTATTGTTCTAGATTCCTAGAACCTTATATACCTTCTAGACATATTATAAAACTTAAAGTCTCTCTCTATATGTCTGTCCGCTTATGTTCTTTTTACGAGGAAACTACTAATCCGATTTACATTGTATTATTTATTCATGACTATGTTATATGGGCAGGCTATAGGATATATTTTATAAGATAAAATAACATACGAAATAAGCAGTGACGATAATGGTGAATTAATTCAGAAAAAGACACTTTCGGCGCGCTAAAAGTATTATGGACAATTCTTATATCATATCAATTATGGAATGACTTATACCACCGTGTACACATTGGTTGAAAATTGATTATAGATTTTTATACGATTTCTAAAATTATAATTGAAATTTCTTATATAGCCTATCGAGTGTCCAATGACATAAGATTCCAGTGAACAAAATTTCATACGAATCGATCAAGACGTTTTTGAGTTAAATAAGGACATACATATAGATAAACACAGACAAAAAAAATTATGTCATATACGTGATCAGTTTCCTCTATATAGAATGCCTAACAGGAAATTTGGAAAAAAAAAACATATACAGGCAGAACTACATATTTATTCACATAAATCCGCGATTCCCCACGCGTTTTTTACGCAATCATTATTTTTATCCCGTTTTTGTTACTCATACTTGTGTGCGCGCCTGTACAATGTACATACATAAATAAAATTGATAAGATAAGACCGAGGTAACAACGGAAGCGTGACGCTTAGTTGTGACGGATGGAAAGTATACTTTCATTTTATGGGCACACCGTCATATATTACGTGTATATTGATGCTCCAAATTACCATACTGGAAGTGTTTTTTTTATCATCGGACAAATGGCTAAGAGAAAAGAGTATTGTTTGGAAATCTGCCTGTAATATAAAGCCTTTTACCAAGTATTTTTATAAAGTTTTACAAGGATAACGCTAATCCACAATCTAACCTGATGGTAAGTGATGAAGTTACGATTGTAACACGCTAAGCCTGGTGGTGAGCTGGCAATCAAGTGCAGTTGCCGAAACAGATTTCCAACTCGAAGGTGGTGAACTAGCCAGATGGGCATTAGACAATCAAAAATTAATATCAAAAACACTTCATTCAATTTAGGACCTTATGAACATCCCGTATGAAAGAGCCAGCAAGGAACTCGATCGGGTTTATCAATTAACTGTTATATTTTATTAATATTTTTTGTAATCATATTTTTTTTATAACTAAAAATATATTAAAGTATTGTTTACGTTCGTTTATTATAATTGAAAATTGTTGTACAGAAAAAAAGTTACTGTCAGACATCACTTGTTTTACGTGATCTTTGAACTTAAGTGTCCGGTAAATTGGTTTTTGGAAAATGCTCCACCACCATAACGATGCTAACTTTTGACAATTGCAAACACAAAAAATCCTTAAAATACGTTGCTATATCGCTAGTAGACAGAATATTTAAGAGAGAGGTTAAGAGATACCTCTCTTACAGAAACACACAGAGAGGCGCAGTTTTTTTTTTGAGATTTCTCTCTTTTTAGTACAGCCCAACTAGTGGAATACCTCTACCCTAGAAAATATTACAGCTAAATAACCTAGTGTTGTGTTCCTGCGGTGAGTAGGGTTTCCAGACCTCTTTGGAGTAGGGGGGTTCAACGTCGCCAACGCGATTGTGATAACTATGGTATTTATTACAAGCGTCCATAAGCTACGGTAGCCGATTATCATCAGGTGGGCCGTAAGCTTGTTTGCCACGTTTGTAGTATAAAAAAAACTGAGACCTTTTTTCCAGCAATGGGATATGTACAATCTGATATAAGTAAACTCATTACATGCCTTTAGGTAGAAAGGTACACCTACAGAGTGCTGGGTGATAGGACATCATTGTGTCCGACTGAAACGCTACCACTATATATCAGGTATAAAACACCTGCCATAGTGGCACGGTTAGGCCAAGACTGGTGAAGGTGTAAAAGCCGTCTGGGGTTTCAGGGCCCACATGGATATCTGGAATCGGCCGGTGTAGATCCAGTAACCAAGCGGGTTGGTAGAGTATACATACATACTCTACCATCATGCACATGGCGTTGAGCCCGTCAGTCTTTTAGTTTATCGCGTTTCGGGATCAGCCGGTGAATATCCAGTTGTCGATTGGCAGTGGATTCCCGATCTATCGGTGGTCGCCATTGTTTTGGACTGTACAGTGCTTCTTATCGAATTATCATCATACTAGTTTGCTTAATTCGATTCTTATTCGTTGCTTAAACGGGACATTGCCTAAACAATCAAAATGCAACACTTGTTTTGTTTCTACCGTTTCTTAATTTTTTATCGACTTATACACTAACGCTTGACCACAATCTAATCGAGAGTCTATTAACGTATGTCGCAAAAGCAAAAAGCAATAGTAAAAGTGGCTAAATATCGGCTTTGAAATGGCAAATTATTTAATATATTATTGCAGGTACATAATCTGATTTTTTCATTTCAAATACGATATTTAGCCAGCTTTTCTCTTGATAAATACGTTATTCGGGAGTCGACAATGTTCGAAAGATTGTTTTAAACACTTTATATGCTGATAATATTACCCGTAAATTATAATGTATTCATTATTATACCTTTATAGTTTTAGGATATATTTTATTACATAAAGTAACATACGAAATAAGCAGTGACGATAATGGTGAATCAATAAGAGAAAAAGACGCTTCTGGGGCGCTTAAATGGCTTACGCCGAGTAAACCATACGAGATATATAAAAATTAATATACTACATAATTGTAGATCTTAAAAAGACCTACAAAAGTCAAGAATAGCATATATCTATCTTCTAAGAATCCCCCACAATAAGCATTTTCGAGGCAGGACAATTCGCGCGTGCGCTCGCCTAACGGCATTCTGTAGTCCACGCGAGCACAGCTAGTAATATTATAAAGATTGTATGTTTGTAGGAGAAAATCTGTAAAACTACCAATCACATTGTGAAAGTTCTTTCACTAATAGAAAGCAACATTATCCCTATGTGATTCGCTTCCCGAAAGCTATCGCCCGATCAGTCTCCTAAACACCCTAGGGAAACTCTATGAGCGGATCCTTCTGAACCGTCTCAAGGTCGTTATAGACGACAAGAATTTATACCCGCCCGAACAATTCGGTTTTCGCGCCCGTCACTCGTGTACACATCAAGTGCACCGCCTCACGGAGCACATCACGAGTAACTTCGCCAAGAGCAATATTGCTCCCGCCCGCACGCTTGCGGTCTTTTTCGACGTAGCCAAGGCCTTTGATAAGGTCTGGCACGCCGGACTGGTCCACAAGCTACATCAATTAGAAGTCCCGGATAGGTTAGTTCATCTAGTTCACGATTTTCTACGCGACCGCACCTTCCACTACCGAGTGGAAGGAGTACTATCTACCGCCAACCCTATACGCTCAGGCGTCCCGCAAGGTTCCATTCTGGCGCTTTGCCTTTTCAATCTGTACGTCAGCGACCTCCCGAAGCCCCCCGGGGTCGAGGTAGGGCTCTACGCTGACGACACAGTCATATACGCATCAAACAGACATAGAAAAAATCTCGCCTGCGCAGTCCAACGTGCCGTAACCACTCTCGGGGAGTGGTTTCGAACGTGGCGAATAGCTATTAATCCGGTAAAGAGCGCCGCGATTATGTTCGAACCGCATACATGTAAACTACCACGCACGGTAGGACCCCTCTCATTATTCGGTAGGAATATCCCTTGGGCCACCAAGACTAAATATCTGGGTGTCACCCTCGACTCGAAGCTTAACTTCAACGCACACGTTACTATAATCCGGAATAGGGCCGTCTGGATCCTTTCCCGCTTGCGGCCCCTGCTCAGTTCGGTAAGCAAAATGTCCTTAAGACATAAGCTTACACTATACAAGATGTGCGTCCGTCCGATCTTGACATATAGCTGCGCAGCGTTCGTACATATGTCCAAACATAACTTTGTCCGCATGCAAAGAGTCCAAAATCGGTTTCTCCGTCGCCTGCTTGACCCTCCAGCCTTCGTTAGGAACATGGACCTCCACAGGGACATGAGGCTTCCCTCGATAGAAGCCTATGTGAAATATCTCACCAGGAGATACTTCGATAGCGCTTCGAATCACCCCAACCCGCTCGTAAAATCCACCGTGAACTACGTCCCAGACAACTCGATCCCCGTTGCCAAACGTTATAAACGCCGTCCGCGAAATCTCTTTGTCGATCCCGACGACGACATCGAGAAAGCTAATAATTACTACGCGTCCGCTTCCGCAACATATGCGTGCTCGCGCCCACGCCCGCGAAACCACCGTTCCCTCCGCAGGGGACGTACGGTTAACTTCGTTCCCGCACACCCGCCACGACCGCCCTCCTCTGCGGCAACTCAAGCCTAGGTCCGATCCATCGGCATGGAGCCCTTGAGCCAAGCAGCCGCTCGCGCGATACAAGTGACTGTACAATCACTAGCTTTCACAGCCATACATGACACTGCATTATACACACATGCACAACACACATAGGTACATAGGTTCTGTAAGGGACCTTTTTTTTTCTTTTTTTGCCTAGTTAGAGTAGACAAAAATTTCAGACCACTAAATACACATACACATGTTCCTTCCCTCCTCCCAGGGGGCAGAAACATGTATATATGTATAGTTAGTTTAGATCGAATTACGGATAGGGAATTAGTCAGATCGCGACTTAATTGCATACGCGCAACAGTCCGAGCCGAGGTCCGGCCACTTTGGCACCCTCGGATGTTGTTGCTTAGCTTTCGTGGCTGAGTGCCCTAAGCGCTCGCCCCCAAGCCCGGTAAAGCTGTAAAAGCCGTAAAGGCTCCAGGGCCCCTCAGGCTAACAGTGTAGTCAGTACGAAAAAAAAAAAAAAAAAAAAAAAAAACCTATGTGATTTAGAGCTATTTATATTAATGCGTCCGGGATGATGACGCAATAAAAAAATAATTATGCCTCCAAATTCGGCATATACGAATGAGATCGTGGGCGGGTTAAGTTTCATATTGTAATTAACGCGAACGAAGTCCCAGGCATTTGCGAATCACGTATATATTCTTTCAAAGGCCTAAAAACGTATATTTTTTGGAGGAATCCTGAGTTGTCTTTTGTTTTTTTTTTAATTCAATATTTACGATATTTGAACTCTATGTTCTTTTATTATATACATGTCATATAATCAAAGACTATATTATGTAAAACTGGAATCATTTTATGTGATGTAGTTTGGTTTAAGTTGCCTCAAAAAATCCCTGGACAGTTTTAACAAGGGAGCCGCCATCTTGTTAGAGATATGTTTGAAGATTACAAGAATAATTAGAAAAATATTCTGTTCCCGTGACGTTGGCCGAATCGTATATGAACACACGCTACGATTAAATATAAAGAAGAAGACTTAGAAATAGTGTTCATTAAACATCAAATCACTATCAATCATCGACAGTTGGTGATTAAACTATCGATAGTTTATTACCAAAGTAAAGTAAATAATATGGTGTGATTGCAACAAAGAGTTGCGCGAATGACCTTTTTATAGCTTGTCAATTTGCTGCAAGCTGCGGATCACGCAAATGACCTTTCGCTATCGTCGCCCGGTCTGTACTAAGAAACAAACGATTAATCGAAAGTTTTGTACAAAACAATCGATACTATCGAATTTACAAACAATTAATGTTCTAGTAACACTACTTAGAAACAATATGGCACATTCTATAAACGAATACTCAAAATGTCAAACGTCAAATTCCATTTTCAAACCGTAAACGTATATCTAACATTAGACCGCACCTAGTTCGCAGTTATCATACGAATACACACCTTATATACTAACATGAAGATTGCTTCCAGAATAATCACCGTTCATAGCTTCGATTACGCACTACGGCTTATGACCACTCCTTTAAAATTGTCATAAAAAAAAACATTAAAGCAGACACCGTTCTCAACGTTTTAGGAAAAATTTAACGGATTTGCTAAAAGAAAAACACGTTTAGAATGTTATTTTAACGCGGTCAACGGTCTAAATGTACACATAAACCGTTCAAATTCATTTAGGGCGATCGTGTAAATTGAAGTTTTGTTTATGACTAATAAGCACTTTTAAATCGGAGGCCTCTTTTTGGCTCTCTGTCTGTTCTGTTTTGTAGTTTTTCATAATCAAAACTTAATTGATCATATCATGCTTTTATTTTTAATTCATAAACTCATAAGATGATTTAATGGTATTGCATAAGCTGCATTATTTTACCTTTTGTATAGGGTTACCATATGCGGCAAAGCTCTAGTCGCGACGCTAAAATGCAAAAAAAACAATATTTATTCAGTGACAAATTATAATGTTTAGACGTAGCTTTATATTATTTTGCTGAAAACTTTAAGTATTGTACATGTACATGTTTATAATAGTATGTGCAAGTTATATTGAAGTTTATTTGGCACTGTAACTAAAGTGAGACCATATCTCTACTACAGCATTTTCACCTGTCATTCTTCCGGGTCAACTTTGTCGTCGTAATAATGTTGTTCAATCCCCAGCGAATTCTGATTACCCCAACGTGGTCAAGTAATTAAGCGCAAGTTTTTGGAATGGCATGATCGACCAGAAAATCGGGGCTTAATAGTACTTTGCCGGGACATCGGGACAGAGAGCGTAATGAAAGTGCAGTTCCGATATATCGGGACGAATGGCAAGCCTACTTATGTTCTTTGCTTACATTTGACTTGATATAAGTTTAGCTATAGTGTACAAGTGTCGGTTTAAAAACATATTATATTTTCTCAAAACATCTCTAGAACGTTCTAAGGTGGCCACCGATTTACCACTCAACCTTACACAAGTATTTTGACATTGAAGAAGATAAAAGCAACTACTCGTACAACAGAACTCGTATTCTTCCATTAAAAAAAAAACATTGGTACAGTACAAATGCTTCTGCACATAACAACCAAAAAAAAGTGTTGCTATATATTATTATTGTTATTTTATTTACCCAATCTCCGAATCTTCGAGTTTTGTTTGAATTCAATATGTTATTATCGAGGCCACGTGGTTACAAACACGTCTCGTAGGAACATTTTAAACAATACTCTATTAGTTCAGCTGTTCAGTTGATAAAAGAATAAAACATTTGTATTGGAGGGTATCCAATAACGTGCAGTATTGATGTTATATGTTTTTGGCATCGCGGTCCCTAAGGAGCCATTCTGTGACGTCCGTAGCTCATCACCGTCTACGAAAAAAAATTCAGATAGACTATATATACTAGATACGGCACATAAGAGGGGTACGGCACAGATAAATTTCTTTGGAGATTTCTCACTACTTGGGGCAGCCCGACTCGTGGAATACCTCCGCCCTAAAGAAGATCGCAGTCAAATAACCTTGTGCTGTATTCCTGCGATGAGTAAGTTTTTCAGAGTTCCTTGGGGCAGAGGGGTTCAAGATCAGCAATGCTTTAGTGATAGCTATGGTATTACAAGCGTTCACAGGCTACGGTAGCCCCTTGCCATCAGGCGGGCCGTAAGCTTGTTTGCCATTTGTGTAGTATAAAAAAAAGTAAACGGGAAGTTAGCTTAATTGTATTTATGGTTCACCCGATAATTATAAAAATCATTAGTTTATAATCAATCTAGTGAGATTGTGATCTGCCGATAGATTGTGAACGTACACTAAAAAAAGCAATGCAATGAGGTTACATTTTCGTAGGTTTATAAATTAAATAGATTGGTTAAGGTTAGGTCGAAACTGTGCTCATTAAGTCAGAAACAACTTAGCTGTTGAAAATTCACATTTTTCGAGCCTCAGTGTCATGAGTTTGTTTATTTAATAGAAATAACCACAAAATTATTAGTGTCCGTTCACAATCTATTGATAGTTTACAATGTAACTACATAGTTCATAAAGTAAGTATCTAATGTATCTAGATACATATTATAAAACTCAACGTCTCTCTGTCTGCCTGTCCTTTTATATTCTTTTCACGCAAAAACCTCTTATCCGATTTACATGTTTTTTATTTTAACTCATAGCAATGTTCTCTAGCCAGGTTATAGGATATATTTTATAAGATAAACACATAAGAAATAAGTAGTTACGATAATGGTGAATCGATTCGGAAAAAAGACGCATTTGGGACACTTAAATGGCTTATGCTGAGTAAACCATACGAGATATATCAAATTAATGTTCAATATAATTGTAATATAATAATGTTAATGTTCAATACAGTTGTAAATTTTATTGTATAATAAATAAGTCAGCGATAGCATATGTCTATATTCTAAGGACAGACAGACAGAGAGTTGTTGAGTTTTATAATATTATAGAAGATAAGAGAAGAGATATTAAGTGTGTAAGTTTGAATGTATCAGGTTAATATCTCTGGAACCATTAATCCGATTCTGGAAGTATTTTCAATTATATAAGGGTATAGATACATAACATTTTTCCTGGCGGTTGCTAATACTCAACATCGTTTTTTTTGCATACTGCTATTTATATTGAGATGTCTTCAGAAGTGTATTTCGTCAAGCCGCTTGACGCATGCGATAATGACAGGAAAAATAAAACTCCACACTCCTCCGTCTCCGGGACAATGCATTGGTCACCGACTACCTCTTAAATATTTATTCCTGGTCGCATTCCAGGAATTACTGCAGTCCTCCAATGAATATTTATCCAGTTGTCCTGTTTCTTAAATGTTAAACAAATTTCAACCTTATGTGTAAACTATAGAGATCATTCCAGATTGCTATGAACATTTGTTAGCACAGCTTTTAATGAATTACACGTTAAATAACCTTTGTCTACGTGCGCATTTACATACGACCGTCTGCATTAGGCATGCGGTAATATATATTTTTATTCAAGTTTCGTCAAATTACTGCATTTCACCTGCACTGAAAAAAAAGTTTTGTTAAGACTAGCTCAGATTTTACCTATTAGTTACAAAATTCGGGGGACTACTAAACTGAGGCCTACTAGTAACCAAACTCTTAAATAGTTTGGGAAGTGCATCAAAACCAGTTTAGCTATTTTAACAAAAGTTTGGTTACTAAGAAGTAAATTTAAGCTATTTTCTGATTAGTCAAACAGTTCAGCTATTCATTTTTTTCAGTGTGATATCTATACTAACGTATAACGTAACGAAGAGATTGCTTTTCGTTGATTTTAAAATTTAAGCTAACGCCTTTGAACCCGTCAGCCTAATTAAAGCGTCTTAATAATTATATAAAATAAAAATAAATGACTTTTTCATTTTCCAATGACACGCTAAAATTTACATAAGTGGACTCCGTAAGCTTCCTTATTATTTGCACACCAAAAACTGGCAATACATAAAAAACTGTCAAAGCACGTTTCAATAACAGAAGCATCCTGATATAATCCAACGTATCACAATAAACATTAAAAACAATTAATAATAGTTATAGTATAAACAATTACATGTTCGAAACAGGAAGTCATCCCTTAAACCGGCACGTCTGCGCGGGAGACGGGAGCAACGATCTCTATAGTCTATGACTCAACGTATTATCGTTGGTTCAAACTTAATGGGCAAAAACAACTAGACAGCTTTATGGTTCCGTTTATTCATAAATTAAAAATGATGTCTATGGCACTGTGTCAATACTTTGCCAAATTTTATATGTACTGACAAAATACAACTAACACTAACAATATCAGTGAGAATATTATAGCCCTCTTGTTGATATTTCGCTAGGCCAAATTTATTTTTAATTTTAAGATTACGTGATTGAAAAAAATATAATGTAATGTACTGCAATAACAGTCAAAATTGTAAAGATAAAACACAGGCAGGTTTTACAAAATAACAAATCCAGCGTAAGGAACCCCAGAATGTAAATCACGGACGCCGACACAAACCGTGACGTGTGAGAGACATTACCCATTCACTTACGTTTTCAAAACGAAGGCCGATTTTGTAATAAAACCATATATGTATATATGATTTTTGTACATTATACTATTCTAATTTTACACTATTACAATAATCTTACGATACTTCCACATATAACCGTTATTTTTCATTAAACAGATTTCGAGTCTTTCGGCGTGTAATAAACACTATTTCGAAATTATACACATTTAGTAAAAAAAAATATTATAAGTAGCACGGCAAAGTGTCTGATTGTAAGTACAGTACAAACCAAAAACAACGGTGACCACCGACAGATCGAAATCCATCGGCGGAGATGCCGAAACGCGACTAACTAAATAGTACAAGATCCCGCTGCGGGATTGGTGTACTCATCGACTTTTTGTTTAAAACCAAATTTTTATGTTTATTTATTATTAAGAGAATATATATTTACTAGGGTGCCTATCAAAATTTGGCCGCCATTATTTTTAATTAAATTATTTTTAATTGATTTTTGGTAAAAATTTTCGTTTATTTATTATTTAAATAAAATAACGTCTACATCACGGTAATTAATATGAAGATTCTAAAAAATCACGGTTGCCGTTGCGCACTTGGCCGCACTTCTTTGCAGCCAGGTGTAAACAGGTATGATTTCGATAAATTTATACGTTCATAGCCTATATTTATTAATTATAGGTCAAATTGAAGCTAATTTTTTTCTATTAATTATCATATATAGTTGCTTAATTAAATCTGGCCGCAAATAAGGGTTACTGGCTGTTAAAGATAATAAATATTTAAGGTAGAGTGAAAGAGAGTTAACGCGTAACATCATTAGTCAGACGAGGACAGCGAATGCCGGCTGTGCGACGCTTTTAAGCCACTGCGCATGCGTCGAACGTTAGTGTTCTCAACCACCGGGGAGTAATAGAGACGACTTATAATAAATACTCCAAAAATGTGTATTTTTTTCAAAATGACAAATTTAAAAATTGCAACAAAAAATTAATATTGATTTGATATATCGACGGTCTAATTAGCAATTTGTCTAACTCCTTATTTTTCAGAGGGTGATTTTTTTAACATTTTGATGAAGCAATAATCCAATTACAAATTATTTGAATGATTCAAACTTAAATATTATATCTCTATTAGATATTAATGATATTAAATGGTTTTTTAAAATGATAATAAATTTTGAAATAATTGTTTTTTTCGTACAAATAAAAGATTCTCTAAAATGGAGTTAAACAATTTGCTAATTAGAACGTCGATATTTAATATTGATTTAAAAAATAAAAAAATAAAACCAAGGTGACTTAAGTAAAAGAAAATTTTATTGCGAAAGTATTATTTGAAAATTTTATTAGATTTTATTCAAGTATTTTATTGTCTGTTACATATTAATTAAACATTTAAGCAAATTAAAACAATAACATTAGCAAGCACTTTTGGAATGATACATTATTAAAGTCGAGTACATTGCTTTTTTCGTTACACAAAAAACACGACTTCATCTTTATCAATTTTATTTTACGTTAATTAATATAATAATTTTTAGATGCACAAATAAAATAACAATGTAAATATAAAACGTTGTTTATTACGAACTCCAAAACAGCGTGGTTTTTACGTTATAATAAAAATGCTGCATCTGTTCAGTTGAGAGCATTCGCTGTCCTCGTCTGACTAATGATGTTACGCGCTAACTCTCTTTCACTCTACTTTAAATATTTATTATCTTTAACAGCCAGTAACCCTTATTTGCGGCCAGATTTAATTAAGCAACTATATATGATAATTAATAGAAAAAAATTAGCTTCAATTTGACCTATAATTAATAAATATAGGCTATGAACGTATAAATTTATCGAAATCATACCTGTTTACACCTGGCTGCAAAGAAGTGCGGCCAAGTGCGCAACGGCAACCGTGATTTTTTAGAATCTTCATATTAATTACCGTGATGTAGACGTTATTTTATTTAAATAATAAATAAACGAAAATTTTTACCAAAAATCAATTAAAAATAATTCAATTAAAAATAATGGCGGCCAAATTTTGATAGGCACCCGAGTAAATATATATTCTCTTAATTATAAATAAACATAAAAATTTGGTTTTAAACAAAAAGTCGATGAGTACACCAATCCTGCAGCGGGATCTTAGACTAAAAACAGAGTCACAGTAGTATTATACCTGCTCTCGATCCCTACAGAACGCCACAAGCCTAAGCATACCATTATGGCGAGTGTAACACCATGTGTATGATGGTCGCAATTCAATCGGAGACAATCGGAACTTACCATCCAGCACTACAATATATAAATAAATCCCATTTTTTTTTTTCGAACTGACTATACTGTTAGCCTTAGGGGCCCTGGAGCCTTTACGGCTTTTACAGCTTTACCGGGCTTGGGGGTGAGCGCTTAGGGCACTCAGCCACGAAAGCTAAGCAACAACATCCGAAGGTGCCAAAGTGGCCGAACCTCGGCTCGGACTGTTGCGCGTATGCATTTAAGTCGCGATCTGACTAAATCCCTATCATTCGATCTAAACTAACTATACATATATACATGTTCTGCCCCCTGGGAGGAGGGAAGGAACATGTGTATGTGTATTTAAATCCCATATCAATAACAGCATTTGCATAATAATAAACTTTATTTCGATTATGGTCATCCTTCGGTAAGTGGTCAGGAAATCGATCGTTCACCCTAAAATCTATATAAAATCGAAATAACAAAGTGACACAATTCACGGCCTTTTGCATTTTCTCAATAAAGATCATGTTGCATAAGGCATTGAAGCAATAAATCGCAATATTTTATTGTGGCTATAACAGGAAACTGCCTATAAGAACGCCGCGGCTATACTTATTCAGTTTGTCATATTCACTTATATGTAGGGTTGCCAATCTTACTATAATTTACTGTATTTTGGGGTAAATTTATTCGACCAACTCTCCACCACGTCGCCAATGCACACGTGTAGCCTATTGTTGTTCTCACTTCCTGATTTATCTACAGCTTGTCAGATTGCTTGCCGTACATGGTTACTGCTCCAATCCTTAGTGTCGTAGCGTGAAGTTATACAGCATATAACCTTCCTCAATAAATAATCTATAAAATACGAAATGAATTTTTCAAATCTAACTGGTAGTTCCAGAGTTTAGTGCGTTGAAACAAAAACAATCGCTTGAGTTTTATAAGGTTAGTATAGATTTGGATGAATCCACAGACTTTTGATATAGACAAAAAACTGGTTAAATATGAAATAAGTGAAGAAAATATAATTTATATTTGTATACTAGCTATGCCCGCGGCTCCGCTCGCGTGGACTACTAAAAACTTTTTTTTGCCGAACCCTAATTATGTTTTCTAAAATTGAAGTAGCCTAAGTTATTTCTTATAACATCTGCCAGTGAAAGTTCCGTCAAAATCGGTCCAACCGTTTCGGAGATTAACCGAAACAGACAGACAAAAATTGGTTTTTTGGTATAGAAGTTAGCGTGTATACTTTTATATGCATTTAGTAAAAATGTGTTATTTTGACGTTACAAACAGACACTTCAATTTTATTATATGTATAGAATATTATACATATATAAATAAAAAATATACCCTTTTGTCTTTTTTTAGTTTTTCCATAAAGTACTTAATAAATACTGTAATCAGCTGCAAAATGTTGACAGCCCTTCTTGTGTGCTCAGTGAACGGGTCGTGAGTCACGAGCGATGCAATGCTCTAGGGATTCAACTAACTTTCGGTTTCGGGCTCAAATCGGGCGCAAATAGAACCGATATCATTATTCAAATCAGCTGCATACAATAATACACAATATTACTAATTAAAAAAAAACTTCTAGTCATAACTTGAGTTTTTTGCTGGTTCGTTTTAACATAAATAATGTTTAAGGAACCCCTGGTGCGTAGATAATTTTAATCTTGCGTGCCTATAATCAAGATTTTTTTATCCAAAGAAAATTTAATGTGTCAAAGTTATTCTTACTGGTTTCTTAAATTTGAAACGCATTTCAAACATACATTAATTAATATACATACATACAATAATATTCACGAAGTACGATATCATAATATCGTTGCACTATGCATTCAAGAATAAATACGAAATTAGAATTCCGAAAAATAATTATTTGGTGTGAAATAATACGATATCATTATAACGAACTCCTGTAATTCTTTTTCATTTTTATACTTCTTTTGGCGCAAACGCAGTAGAGGATAACATTGACAGATCATGTGACGGTAGTGTGACATGATGAACCCAACCATACATGATAATACAGGGAATTCATTTCGAGGACTTTTTTAATTATGTAAAATTAATTTAATGAGTTATAAATAAACATTATTCGAGTATGATTAAAATTATTATTACACAATTTAAAAAAGTCAGTAAAATGAATTCACGTTATCATCATTGACAGCCATTATGTTGTTGACACCCGGAATAAAACTTTTGGTACTATTTTTGTTTTAACTTCTTCAGTACATACATACATTTTTATGTGTAATTAAAGAAACAAGTTCACATTAAAAAAGTATATTTATTTGATTTTCGGTAACTATATGTAAAACCGAAATCTTCTTCAACACTCGTGTAATGTGATACCATAATACAAGGATTCGCTACGGTTTAATGAAAGATGTAGGCGATAAATGACTCACCTGTTTATTTTAAAACGCTACAATATTTCCTCTCGTCTATATTAATAAATTTGTAGTTCCAACTGTACATGTAATCATTTACAAATTTTCCGATGAACATCTTTTATAGACTAGCAGAGCCCGCTGCTCCGCTCGCGTGGCCTGCAGAATGCCGTCGGTCGAGCACACGCTCGAATCTTGGTGCCACCGCTCTCACCTACCAGCCACGACGGGCGAACGCCGCTTTGTTTTTAAGACAAAAATGCTGACAAAAAAGTCTGATTGTATGTCAAACGACTAAACCGATTCTTATTAAATTTTATAGACGGGAAGATATTAAGAGCGTGTTCCCTCCTTCTTGCGACATCGGGTGCTTCAAGCTTATGGTGAAAAAAAAAAATTTTTATGACTGCGGCCAGTGGCGATGAAATGCCGATCTCTTGGTGGTCACCGTTGTGTTTGGATTGTACCATGCTTACCATCAGAGACAGTACTGTCAGTTCGCCGAGCTACTATAAAAAATACATAATTCATATGTTACAATCGTGAATACTTTTAGAAATCTTAAAAAAAAAGGATAAATTCTCAACGGATTTTGATGATAATTTGTACACGGGAAATATATTTATGTCATTCCTCTTTTGATAAGCTATAAGTATTGTCAATAATATGAACAAAAACACCGAGACGATAATAATTACTGCTTAATAAACGCGTGGGGAGCCGCGAGGCATCACAAGTGTAAAGTAAAAGCATTTTATGTTAACAATAAAAAAACGTGAGTACAAGGAAAATATTAATCTGTAACGAACTGGCCATAGATAAACAAATAAAAAAAATATCATCACGCTTTCGCCAGACAAAATGGTTCGATACAGCACCAATTGAATTACAAATAAAATTATTTATCTGAAATCAACATAGCTATATACAAAGAATCTAATATAAATAAAACAAAACCATTTCAGCGATTCACAGACAACTGTACTGTAATAAAACGCTCGCGCACTTTTTTTACCCGCGAAAGTTTGACAGGTGACTCACGTCTCGGAATTCGAACTTGATCTGTTTTTTTTTTTTCTGCTGCCAGCAAGCCCACGGAATCGTTGTATACAGCCTTCGATAACATCACTAGGATTCCGTTTTCTCCGTGTAATTAAATTTCGTGGATGTTGTTTTTTTTTCTTTGAACAAGTCTGTTCAAACGCGGCGTGTAATTATAGTTTTGAACGTCACGAGTTTTTTTTTTAAATTAAGCAGATTATATGTTTGTTACGTAGCTATGGTGGGATGAGTCATTTTAACTTTTATTTACATATTTTTTTGTTTTCGTTTTTTGATCCGTATGTGCATTCATGTATTTAGTAAAAAGATGTTATTTTGACATTACAAACAGAAACTTCAATTTAATTTTTTATAGATAAAGGAATTTTGTCTTCAAATTTAATTAAAAACGTAATACGCACCAAAAAAGCTAAATTCGTCCTTAGTGATTTTGGTGGTCCAAAATAATTTCAACATCTTATTACCCAAATTGGCATATATTAAGAAAGAACTGAAGAAATAAACATGTATATATGTATTAGTTAGTTTAGATCGAATTACGGATAGGGAATTAGCCAGTTAGCGACTTATTTGCAACTACGGCAACAGTCCAAGCCGAGGCTCGGCCACTTTGACACCCTTGGAGCTTGTTGCCATGCTTTCGCGGCTGACTGCCTTAAGAGCTCGACCCCAAGCCCGGTGAAGCTGTAAAAGCCGTCTAAGGCTTCAAGGCCCTTTCAGCTAAAAGTGTAGCCAGACCGGAAAAAAGCATCAGCCAGTACATTTCTATTTACGCAGGCAGGCAACACAGCGGCGACTGACGATGCATGGTTGATGTCTCTGTGGTCGCCAGTGTTTTTGGTTTGGTAAAGAGAGTACCGTGACTTTCCTGTACCACAATTAAAAAAAAATCTTTATCTCATTAACCATAATTAGACTCAAATCAAAATAAAAAATACATTATTCAATTTAGGCTCTAAGGCATCTTTAAATCTTAATACAGTAGTACTACCGGTTCGAAAAACATCCCAGTCAACAAAAAGAGCCGGCCGGCCGAACTTTTTTGTTCGTGCCGAGAAGAAGGTTACCGTAAAGTTGGTGCTCCGAAGCCAAGCGCGTGTGGTTCACTTCAGTCCACTTTAATCTAGATTCTAGTACTCTTGAAACAGTCACTATCTACCAAAAAAATTACGTCACTCAGAAGACCAGTCAAGAATCACAGTGTGAGTCTTATTACACGACGTTTCCATTCGACTTCCTAATTCCAGTCACGTACGAAAATAAGTTTTGCCGCTAACCAACCGTTTCCAGCAGCGATTCAGTCTAAAATTGAACCTAGACAGACTCCAAAGCGTAAAACGACGTAAACACATACAAATAAGACTGCTATTTCAGCAAATTTTTCTTTAGAATGTACTAAACAGCTATTTTGTTTTAGATTCTTCTTTTTTAAATAATCTAGCTCGTTAGCATATAAAAATAATAAACACAAGTCACTCCGAACCGCTTGCAAAAATTTGACACCGCTAAAAGGATGAAAAAATAAGGTGCATACTTTGCAGTGGCTGAAAAAAATAACTAACCAGTTGAATAGGTATATCATAAAAAACGAATCAAAATCAAAATTTACACCGGCCGATTCCAGAATGCGCCACGCCTGAGGCGACAACTGGTGTATGGTGGTCGCGATAAAGTCGGACACAATAACATTGTCGGGCCCTATAGCCCAGCAAAATCATCTTATACTTACATGAATTTCAAATGAATATACCAGTTGATGAGTTAAACCGTTTTTTACAAACAAACAATAACTTGAAATCCTGACCAATTGAGGTGGTGAACATTTGCATAGTTTAACAGAGACGGCAGATAATTAATCTTTGGAATAGCAACCTATCTGCATCTGTCGTCGAACCGCAGTCCTGTATGAGGACAACTACCACAACCAATGCCACCTTTAGGGGGTTTGCGGCCCATCACCCGTGCGGCTACCGCGGTTGCCATGGTCAAAGGTGTACCGCGTCACCTAAACAACTTCATTTATTTTAGTGTTTTTAGAATAAATGTGATCGTGACAAAATGACAAAACACTTTCTGTTATTCTTTTATTTATTTATGTGTTTTTAAAATGCACCACATATAGCAAACAAAATATTTTGTGTTAGAAAATTTATATTCACAAAATGGGCGGTGAGCGAGATAAGTTTTAGAACCTATATTATCCGTGTAGCTTTTGTAATGGCGTTTCCCTACGTCACTATGTGATTTCAAAATAAATGTAATACGAACTCAAACTATCTAGACATCAGCCAGTGGTAAAACTATATTTTTTATTATAAATTACTTTATACGCAAAAGAGAAATCACGCTTTTTCATTGTTCCACTTCACAAACACGCTTGTATAATATAAAAGGTAGCTCGTACAGACGACTTCGCCTACATCAAATTACACTTTCTTAATTATTACCTTGGTAACTTATTTGTGTTTCAACGAACATGTAATTTGAGGCAACACAACGCGCACAACGCTGACGTCATAATGACATAGTGCGTTTTTTAATCCTACGGAGTAAATTGAAGAAAATCACTATTAATGGCAAACTTGAAAATAATATTGCCACATTCATGTTTGTAGTGTTGTGCTACTTACTTGTGCTACATATTTCACGTTCCAATCATTTGAATCGTAAGAATTTTAAATACTCAAATGAGCGTTTTTATTTTGTATTATTCAGCATACTCTATAATTTACTATTATTATTACATAATTCAGAATACCAAAAAAAAAACGTTTATACGTCGAACTACTTACAAAAAAAAGAACGCTTCGGTTGGCCCGTGACAGACGCGATTGTCTCCCTACCTTATTCGGCCTTCACCTTTGATGGTTCAAAGTTGTTTCAGAAAAACTTCACAATGGGAATAATGTCTCGTATTGTTTAATAATTAATTCGGATTGGTGGACATGACTATTTTTTTAATCCAATTAACTAGTAACGCAAAATGACATTTTTCTCTGTAGCCGCGTGGGATAAAACCGCACTTAAATAATTCTTAGAGTAAACGAGATACGATATCTGTATACAAGACTCACACGTCTTTATTTTGTAGAAATATAAAAGATGATTTAGTTTAATTATTAAGTTTAAACTACAACTCGCATTACATTACTCACATTACTCATTTTCCGGACTATAACTTCAAGGATCATGTTAAGCAAGTTTTATTACCGAAAGGGCAGATTATTACGTAAATAACAGTTAAGTCTGGAAGTGGCTCCTTCTCTGTCTGTATATACACTAAAAATTATGATAATTGTAAAAATATGTACTTATATAGTGAAATAAAAACACTAAACAATAAAAAAACTTGATGGGGTTTTCTTTTGTCTCTTCTCGACGATTTCGATGTTTATTCGAACCGGGTATGAAGTGTATGGACATTAATAAGTGCTTTCTTAAGGGCTAAATTGTTTAAATATTTAATATTTAAATATGTTTGACTTTGAAATCACGTAAAAAGGTTTTTTATTGTACATATCGATTATTTCATACAATGTTAAAAATTTCATTGAGAAAACTATAGGGGAATCATTTAGCTAAAATTTTACTTTGGTATTGTAACTATATACAACTTTTTGTGTACGGTTTATAGTAAGATTGTAAAATTACAATTCTTTCATGTAGGTTTCTTTACATGTCTAGGAAAATTACTCGTATAGTATTATAATTTTGGCTTAGTATACATTGTCTTGTAATTTTACTCATACTTTGGCTTGCAAAACTATTGTAATTTTCCAAAAAAAAAAGTACAGTTAACATTGTGCACAGTGCTCAGTAACCGCGTACCCGATAGCGTAGTTAAAACATATATTGTTAGACAATCCGATAGTATCGATTATTTATAAGAAACTAAACCGATTAATTGGTTGACTATCGATTGTTTCTTATCACGGAATGTATGTTAGCGTAGCGAGCGACAACAGCGAAGAAAAAAGGTCATTCGCGTGTTTCGCACGTTGTGTATTTGGTAACTATACGACTGAAAAGAAAACTAGAAGCTCATTCGCAGCATATCTTTTTGCAATCACAAACAATAAAAAAAATATAGATTTATCCCTGCTATCAATTGTTTGAATATTCTATGACTATCGATGTTCGATGTTTTATCAACTCTAGTGTGTTTTTTTTTTAATTCTCTCTTAGTTCACAACTACGTTATTTAAGTAACTCGTGTGCAAATTTTCAATTTTGTAGAACGACCGGTTTAAGCCATGCGTTGTCGGTCAGTACGCCTTAAGAATTTCATAAAGTAAACGAAAATACCAATATTGTTTTGATTGCCGCTTTGACTATGTAGGAAGGTAATGTCCTTATCACGCACGTGACATTGACTATTTGAAATTAAGGTAATGTATTGTCAGTTATTAGTTTTGTTTGTGCCCTTTGCAAAATGCGTATACTGAGTTATCTTCAGGAATTTTATCAGAAAACATGTTTTTTTTTCGCCGTAAGTAGCTTCCATTTTGTTTGTCTTCACTCGCACGGGCTCGATGTTATCCTCTTATAGGGCCTTTGATCAGAATAAACGAAAAGTATCATTAATTTTTTAGAATATAAAATGTTCTAACCTGTCCTAATATTACTTGATTGACCCACCATTGTTTTTTTAAGTGCTATTTTGCTACATAAATATTGCTATATAAAGGCATATGGTATAAAACTATCCAGCCAACTCTGTTGCGGTTTACTCGGATTGATAAATTCAAAATTAGCCGACCGGAATTAGTTACTGCCTTTCGACTCCGTTCAGAATACATTCCACTGAATAGATTTTTGTGTTTAATAACAATTAAGTCATCTCCAAATTGTTAAATAGTATAGAAGATGTACATACTACATATTACATAATGACAGAATGTATACGAAACCAACCGGATAGATTAGTACTGCAAAATAAAAATAATAAATCATTGTCATCTATTGAATTATGTAATAGCATCCTTGCTTTTCCTACATCGGACGAAGCAAGGATGCTTTAGAAACGGGTTATGACAGGCATAAGAAAACGTTTAATTTGAAGATACTTAGTTTGGAGAGTGTCTGTGTGCAATTATACATTTTTTTTAAACATTTACTGGGGTGACGTGGTCACTGATTGACCAAAGTCTAACTTAAAAAAACGAGAAAAAAAAGGAAATGCTTTTATACCCAGATCCTTAAAACTGATATAACGCACTTAACTTTTAAAATGAAGGTAATATTGTACCAAATCAAGATTGCCTATTTTCATTGCCACGGGGGTTACTTTTAAATAGCCTACGTATGTTATTGACCCTCGTTAAAATCGACCGCGATATAACGGACTCGGTTAGTGGCTTTTGCTTAGATTATACGTTTAAATTCAACTAAACATATACGAACAAAAAATATTAAATAGTTGTTAAACTTTAAAACTGGAAGAGCTAACGTACGCGTAATAAAACAGGTGCTTATTAAAAAAAAAGTTCGTTCACACATGGCAATACGTTCGCCTCGTTTCAGACGTCGATTTAGCGTGAGATGAAAAATTCATCCCATGAATGACTCCCTGAATCTATCATACAAACAACATGACAAATTATGTGATATATAAAATAGATTATGTATATACATATATTGGAGTTTTAGCGTATCTTGATCCGTCCATAATGTCCCTTTTATTTTAATTCATAATCTTATATTATTTTTTGACCCTATATTATTAATGACTATTGATGGGATTTTACGTGATGCAGTTTGATTTTGGGTACAAGTTAAGTGTTATTATAAATAATAACTAGGAACATGCAATTTGAGTTGACACAAAAATCCTCGGGACAGTTTCAAGCCGCCATCTTGTTAGTGCTATGTTTGAAGATTATAAGAATACAAAAATGTTTTATGCACGTGACGTTGGCAGAAATGTGGATGAAAATAGTTTCCACTAATTAAAAAAGTTTCAGACCGATAATAGAAGAAATCATTTAAAAAACTAGATTGTTTTTAACGTCAGGTATCAACGAACCTTTGCGGGGTGGTATCGAGTGATAAAATCAGTTCAACGACATTCATTGCTATTTCATTTTTATTGACTAACCGATGCGTCCATATGCTTTGAATCCAATGCCTGCTACACTATACTGTTGTGAACATGTGATTAACAGAAAAACATACTCGTCCAAACATGCATGACATGCATAAATCTAGTATTACGTTTAGAATTTAATTAATTGAATTTAAAACAAAATATTGAAATACTCGGTTCCATTTCATCTATTATAATTTTTCACTTTTGACCACAATATCACCTGACGTTAAGTGACGATGTGGCCTAAGACGGTAGTATGATAAGCATAGAGGAGCTGGCTCTCAAATACAGCTGCCGGAACACACCACCTATATGTGCTTGGCGACAGATTTCCAACTTGAAGGTGGTATGTAACTAGCCAGGCGGACATTAGAAAAATACCTCACTTACCTCTAGCCTATGGTTTTGTCACGTATTTACCTTCACCGAAAGCTTAGGCTCATTGTTAGGCATCATTGCTCTTAGGCAAATTCGGACCTACGTCGATCGACGAGGTGTTCATAAACGCTTCTACTGAGACATTAATGCTTCAAAAAAGATATAGTATTTTAATTACAAAAGTTAAATAAAACGTAATAATATATTCTAAATTGTGACGTTTGCGATTGTCATAACTAAGAGAATCCTTTCTGTCGTGTCCGTATGTGTGACTAATCGATGTTTATATAATAATAATTGCCAGTTACTCGGCGGTGCGGACATTTTTAGCGCGGAACAGTGTTTCAGGTGCTTCTGGTATAATAAAGACTACTACAATCGCATAAATAGAATTTAAATTGTCTCATTATTTTACTGATCATATGTTTTTTCACAGTAGCAACGTAAATTGATTGCACTGTGCTTGATAGCAAGCAAGGTAGAGTCCAAAAACAACGGCGACCACCGAGAGATCTAAATCCATCGGCGGTCACCGCCGTTATGCCGGACAGCATAAATATTTCTTCACTTTACGCTTGAAGGACCCGATGTCGTACGAAGAGAACACATTGGACGGTAGACAGTCCACAGTTTCATGGTACGACAAAGAACTTTTTAGTTCGTGCCGAGATATGCGATAAACCAAAAGAGTCACAGTTTGCTTTTTTTCGAACTGACTACACTTTTAGCTATATGAACCCTGAGCCTCAAACGGCAACAAGCTCCAAGGTTGCCAATGTGGCCGAACCTCGGCTTGGGCTGTTGCCGGTCATACGAAAAAGTCGCGATCTAACTAAATTTCTATCTATTTATGAGTCATAGTGACAGGTTTATGACTATAACTATATATATGCATGGTGGCCGCGACCCAACCGGTACATATCCATACTACCCCGCTTGATTACTGCATATACATCGGCTGGTCCCAGAAAGCGACACGCCTAAGCGTTTCACTACGGGCAGGTACACAAGCCTCCTAGTGCAGTTGAAGTAAGCCCTAATATTTAACCAAGAGATCTAGGGATCGATCCCCGCACACGACTGACTTCTGTGTTATAAGCATGTCAGTTGTATGTATGGGTGTTAAATATCTACACATGTAAGTATATCAGCTGTTTAGTTACCATAATACAAGCTTGGCTTAGTTTGGAATTAAACGACCGCGTGTGAAATTGTGTAAAAAAACCTATGAAATGATAAGTCTCTAGATGAATATTCCAGAACAGTTTATTATAAAATGCAAAACCTAAGCGGTCCCCTTGAAATTCTTCTAGTTGTAGATCTATCGTTGACTTTCAAACGGGATGAACATTGAAAATATTCTTAGATTCTTGGAACTGTTTTCATTCTATAAAGAAGAAAATAAAGTTGATTATTTCGAGATACAGTGAAGCCTGATACAGTGGGACCTGATAAATGAAAAAACTTTTTTATAGCATTTAGCACTGTCCTTGATGATAAACACAGTACAATCCAAATACAACGGCGACCATCGAGGGATCGAAATCCATCGGCAGCTGGATGACACTGGGTGATTCCGAAACGCAACACGCCTAAGCGTTCTACTATGATGAAAGAATGCTAATGTTCTAGGTCCGTTACTACGGCATGGAGCCCTTGAGCCAAGCAGCCACTCGCGCGATACAGTGATACTGCATTCACTAACTACCAACATACACTCATACCTAAATACATATACGCATGTTTCTTCTCTCCTCCCAGAGGAAAGAAACATATATATATTAGGGAATTAGCCAGTTCGAGGCTTATTTGCAACTACGGCAACAGTCCAAGCCGAGATTCGGCCAATTTGGCATCTTTGGAGCTTGTTGCCACCCTTTCACGGCTGAGTGCCTTCAGTGCTCGCTCCCAAGCCCGGTGAAGCTGTAAAAGGCGTCTGAGGGTTCAGGGCCCTCATGGCTAACAGTGTAGTGTCAAAAAAAGGCATGCTAATGTCTCAGAAAATTCGTTCGTAACAAAAAAAAATGATACAATGTTAGTTTGGCAAATCGGGGAGGAGGTTGGTACCGTGTCTCTCATTGCACCCCCCCCCCTCCGTCTTGTGTGAGTGCCAGTTCAGTTACGTGTGTCAATAAAACGTTAGCCATTGTCAACTTGACATCAAAATGGAAACACGATTCTCGGAACACAAATGTCGTGCGTACTAAGTAATGAACAATCGTATTATGTTCAATGCACACAGCCATGGCGATCACCATGCCACAAAATAGATAGGTACAGAAAGGCGGCTCCAGCCGACTTTTAATTTAGTTACCTACGCTTGACTGTAGCGCTAGGGCTGCATCTTCTTCTATACATCTATACATATTATAAAACTCAACACCTCTCTGTCTGTCTGTCCGTTTATGTTCTTTTCACGCGAATATTACTTATCTAATGCCAGGTTATAGGATATATTTTGTCAGATAAAGTAACATACGAAATAAGCAGTTACAATAATGGTGCATAAATTCGGCAAAAATACACTTTTGAGGCGCTTAAATGGCTTACGCTTACGCTAATTTAAAAGAAAGCGCTGATTGATGATTTATAATACTTCAAAATAGACAGTATTTTTATCGGGTGGCCAGGGTTATGCGTCACACGGCACTTACGCGTCAATACACCTATTGTCATAGACCCGACTCGTGTTGAATTATTTAAATTTTCCATTATCCCCCAAACTTTGCGTCCAAACAATATGCTATAAAGGGCATAGATTATCTTCATAAAATTACCCTAGTGATGAAGTAACTTTGGTTCATAAGGATTAATATTTTTTAAAGATTAATAACCTAATAGAATAATACTCATAAATTACTTTTCATTTATCAAGTATATGGTAACACGGACTTTTTTTAGATGTACTAAGGAGCAATATTTTTGTAGAACATTGTGTATTTACGTATCACTAACCATTACGCCAGCGCACGAGAATAAAGCAGTTCGGGTGCGCTGTTTCTTCCGATTACTTTATTATTTACGATTTGGCTATCATAACTCACGTTTAGAAGACGGATATGTAATATATATATATAAAAACTGTATAATGTGCCGAAGTGGTCGATTTATTAACTAAGGAAAAGGGCAGAACGTCTGCCGGGTCACCTAATTTTACTATAAAAATTAACTTACTTAAACTCTTAACCTAATTAACTCATGAAATAATATAATAGGTAATTATTTAAATGACTTACCGGTGTCCGCCTGTTTAGTAGAGTTCCCACGGGACTTGGTATCTTTGTTGGTGTATCACCATGGGGACTGCGAGCTGTAGATAAAAAAAAAACATTTTTTATTCGTGACTTTGAAATACACCTAATATTTAAAAGTAAACAATTAACGACATACATTATTGAAGTCATTGTTTTGAAATGTTTTCCTAGAATTCATATGTTTGTGGTCATATTGCCTGACATGGATGGAGGTTACTAAAAGCTCACAAAAACAATGTTATATATTTTCTAAAAATATTCCTAATTTCATCAGGTACAGTGAAGTCATTTTATAAACAAGAAAAACTCTACTATATTTCTACAAACAAAAATCTATCTAATTCTCAGTCTAAAATGTTGTGTAAATACTAAAAACAATGTTACAATAGAAAATGTTGATTTTTTTTAAACGTATTGTTTAAAAACACTTCTGTATATACAGACTTGTAAAGTTTATTGTTTCAAAAGCATAATACCATCCTGAAGTGTGGTCAACGCGCCCAAAACCCGTAAATTCCGAGGAACAATAAATATTCTAACGTTGTTCGAGGAAGAAATGCGCGGCATTCGATAGTTAGGAGCCATTAAGTGTTGCCACGTAATCGGGACTCATCTGAATACTCTCGAAATAATAGGCTAGTGGTTAATCGAATTCACAAACTAATACCTGATACTAACTGGCCATTGCAGTCAAGAACTGATGCTAGACTTGGGACTTGAGATGTCAACAATTGTGTCCGACTGGGGCTGATTCGAAAACACGACAGGCTTAAGTTTACCACTATGGCGGGAGTTTCACGTGATGTATGGTTATCGAGATCCAGTCGGACACAACTTAGTGTCCTATCACCCCGCCGAGTAACAATACAAGAGCAAGAAAGCCACGTTTTTAACATGAACGTTGCGTGCAGAATCCGCCCCACAGTTGCGTTCGGCTTCAGCGTGCCCTATGACCGTAGACAGAGAAGGAACTAGACAGACATAGCATGTAGCAGGGTGTAAAATAGCGATATTTTAGATTAGTTTTATCATTTTATTCAGTTTCCTTAAAATGTACCATTGGACGCACGCACATAACACTGTTCAATGTCAGATTGTATGAGTACAATAAAATGTTAATTTACTTTATTTTCGATGGAAAATAGCTGGGGTGCGGGTTTGAAGGGTGGTGGGAGCCTGTACCCGACTACTAGATCGCGAGTACCGTGCACTTGGTGATAAATCCGTCACAGTTACTCTCTTTTACTTTTCGCGTTTCGGGATCAGCAAGTATAAAGTATATATCCAAGGTGGTGAAAAGCTTGGAGGTCGGCATGACAACGGTTGACTGATCACTCGGTAGTTGACCTTGTTTTTGGATTGTAATGTGCTTACCTTGAGATACATTTCCACCAATTTGCACATATATATGTATATATAAAAAAAAACTCTCTCAACCACGGCTACTTTGACAGTTAGTGCGCTTTTAGCACCAAATAACGGTTATAGCCATAGAACCACAAAATCCATATCCCTTTCTGTTTTCCACTTTATATATTTCGTATGTCGCTTTTTCAGTTCGTAAAAAAGAGTAAATACCCTAAATAATTTTATTAATAACCCTAACTCTTTTAATTATTCCCTCTACGGCTATGACCGAACACTTGCAAACTGATGAGTGATGAATCATTATTATACCTACGGCCTTCATAATTTCGCTGTTACACTCAACGCGTGCGAACTTTGTTTTTCGCAGTTATCTCTCTATTGATGTTATTATCAACAGCTATATTAATTATGCTTTACCGCCTTGCGTTAAAGTTTGTTATCGAACGGTTTATTTGTGAGTGGCTTCCTTTATCATTCCGTGATAAGAACATGTTATTATATGACACGTATACATATTACTTATGTACTTTTTTATTTGATAAAATCAATAACCATTGTTAGTGGTTGTTCTTTTTAAATGCGCTCAAAAAATGTTTTAACAGTATTCTATGTTATATATTGCATTAATAATTCTGAATATTATCTTCTATATAAATAAAATGATAGGGTTTGCCGTTGTGCGCGCATCACTCAAAAACTACTGAATAGAATTAGAGATTTTTTTTTGTTACTTCTTGAATACTTGGCCATTATAACAAAAAATCACGATATCTTCATAAACAATAATTCTGCAGTCCACGCAAGCGGAGCCGCGAGCACATCTAGTTAATAATACAATTTGCTACATTATTACTTAAAAATCTAACAGGAATGTAAAATATATAAAAATAATTAAGTCTAAACATTGTTTTTCTAGATGATAATAATAATATCAGCATGTGAATGTACCAGTACATAGGTCCGTTCCTGATGGAAGGCACGAGCTTAATCAACACGTATTGGCATTTGGCCTACAGTTCTCTATTTTCCCCATATATGCTGGTACTGCAAGAACATTTGTCAACCGTTCCGGTTTCCTCACAATGTTTTTCTTCACCGTCAGCCGATACTGTTATTTATACTAGTATTTTTAACTCCTTATTTAGTCCCACTTAATAGGCTATGAGTTTTCAAACATCCTTTTTTCAGCTTCTAGAGTCTACACCCATCGGTATAAGTTGTGCGACATCTGTCCGTCCTGTTTAGAGTGTTATTATGTAAATTAAATATTCACAAACACGTTACCATTTTATAAGAAGAAGTAGATTTTCAACGCCGCGATAGTTATTAGGGCAGTTTTCCCTTGAACGGTAGTAAAGTGTACCTGGCATCTAAATAACCGAGCATAGAATATTTACGGGCTGTATGACCTCGGTGTCGTATAATTAAACGAAAACAGATGCTCTAAATATACAGGACCGTGACTCGATTTCCGAGAATACGGATAACGCTTTGGTAAAATATTTTCCGACTATTAATGAATTAAGGAATTTTGGTTCTTTGGATCGGTGTATATCAGATTTTGCTTAAAGTTCAATTACAATGTCTTCACGATTGTGGGATATTGGGGTAATACGCCAGAGTGGGCGCAACCATCACACACATGACGGAAAACCCAACGCATCGTCCCGGATCTATGATTTTTCCAAATCGGGGTAAATCGGCGCCCCCTCTGTCAAGCATTTGAGATTTCTAATAATTGTTTTTTTAGATTTACTAGTTGGTAGGACACGAGGATTATGCCGCGACAACATACACACGTAATGGAACAACATAGTGGCGCGCTTTCTTCCGAGGTCAGAATAATCAATCGGGGCAGTACACCCTACTGTACTGTACCTGTCTGTCAATGTACTGTCACCTGTACTGTCAGTACCTGTCTGGTATCGACCGCCTGTACCTGACATGCACATGCTGATAGACCCGTCACAGTGACTATTTTGGTTTGTCGCGTTTCGAGATCAACCAGTTTATTTCCAGCTGCCGAAAGACTAGCAGGCCAGCATGACAGCGACGGATTACGATGGATTGCCAATCTCTCGATGGTAGGTGTTGTTGTAAAATTATACTGTGCTTATTATCAGGCACATTGCCGTACTACGATTTAAAAAAAATGTAGCGACGGCAACTCCCTTTGAGTAATGAGTTTATTATTAACGAATGTTTTAAAGTTATACAAATTACTGTGTCGGGAAATCTGTTCCAATTCCAATCTCATTGCTAAAAAATTTGTATGCAGTTTGCGGTAATTGACGATGAGCAGATTACTTGAGATTGTGACCTTGTAGAAAGCTACATGATTGTTTTCATTATAAAATAAATCTTGTGTGAATCTGTTTGTGATCATGTAACTTCTAAATGACTCGATTGATTGAAGCTTGAACTCATATTCACATATTTATTTTATCAAGTTGATGGTTCATAGTTATGTTAAAATCTGTCAGTTGTTATTAAAAAAATCTTTATTTTATGAACCAAAATTGTTTATATCCCCAATATGTATTGGTTTAGTGCCATAAAAGAACATCACAAAATTTGAAACTTATATGTGACGCTGTGGTCGCGCCATTACCTACTGGAAAGGTCAGCATCAGATTTTGGAACAATAGGCCAGCCAGTTTTCTTTATATATATTAACAAGGTCTACGAATTAAATGAGTCTCTGACTGCCATATTTGATACTAATTTTCAAACCTCGAAGAGAAGCCTAAAGACTACAATAATCAGTAAAAATAACTTACGTTTTATTGGAATCTGACGAGGGCTGAGTGGACTTCTCTCCACATCTGAGGCTCCAGTCAAAGCATTATTATTATAGTTCTTCACACTCTCTGCCCAATCTTGTATCCAAGTTTTGTCACCTTTACACCTGTTCAGGCTTAAATTCGACAACTTTCCAACTACTTGATCTGGTGTTACAACAGAAGGCACTCCACTATCATCTCTCAACACTTTCTGGGCATTCTTAAGAGCTGTACTTTCAAATTTTGCATCATCTAAACTCATTTTTGTGCTTGGCAACGACACGGGGACTGACGTCTCTCTAGACAATCTATGAATGTAATCCGTTTGATCTATTTCAGACTTGGTTAAGCTGCATCTTCTACGTACAGGTATTTCTACCTTAAAGGGGCATTTTGAGCTTAAAACACCTGATGTCGTCACTGAAGTGAAACTACCAAAGTCAGGTTCATCTTCATGCTTGGGAGGAGATTTTGCGAATGTTTTTTCGGTTATAGTTCTAACTCTATTCTTGATTTTTTCTAAGTAGCTCCTCGTTGATTTGATTTGTTTTGATGTTTGAACAGCTAGATCACTCTCATTTGGTGATTCATAGCAACATGAGATTTCTAACACATTCTTATCTTTAGATACCTTCGGTATATCAAATGCATTATTCTGTGTTAACGGAATCCTTAAGCCTGTATCTCTACGAGGCTCCTTAGTGATAACTCTATTGGAAAAATCAAATACCAGTTCTGGATCTCTTTCTTCAGTACCCTTCATTACTGTTTCTTCATTGAGCAGATCATTTGCATAATTTCTGTCAATACTCATCCTTGCTTTTTGTTCTTCAGTATAATTGTCTCCTTCTATTGTATATGTACCAGTTGATGAATTATTTGATTGTCTGTCTATATCATCATCTATATACAATGGCTCTTTTGCTAGACATTTTTTAAACAAATCTGGAGTTTCCGATGAGGGTCTGCCCTTACGTACTACTGGACTTTTTGAGTGTTCTGGTGTAGAAAGACCGTTATCAGGAGTCAAGATATCTAACTCTGGACTTGATATGTCAGTCAACATTAATACTTCTGGACTATTATCAATAGTATCCACTAAAGGCTTCTGTAGGTACGGATTTCTATAACTAGGTGTCTGATGAATCTCCTTTATATAGGAACTATTTTTTAATGGCAAATTGAGACCCTGACGTGAAGATGATGTGAAATTTTCACTTCTAGTCATAATGTTGTCTAATATTGGACTTTTGGGCGTACGTTTTTGGACAGCTTCAGCTACTGGAGATTTAATTTGTCTGCTTGTTACAGGGCTTGTGTGCGCAGCTTTTTGTGCTATAGAATTACGAGCTTTAACAGAATTAGAGAGACCGCTGTCCTCTTGGTCTGATGAGAAATAACCTTCAGAGTTGTAGCCTTGTGTTTTACGAGGCAATTTGGCACTCATCGGAAGCCGTTGGAGCGTCGGACTTGGCTTAGTCAAACTATTAGTTACGCTAACAGACATAGACTGTACTCTTTGATGTCGAGCCAGAGATTTTTTTGCTAATTCCTCAAGCCTCTTATTATCAACGGACTTCCCTTGACCGAAGTCGATTGTGAAAGCCATAGGGTGCGGCTTTGATGCAGAAGAATCAGATTTGTCATGACCTACCCCAATTTCTTCTTTCAAACTTTGACTGTCTGACGACGATTTCGATATCGTCGGGTCCAACGTTGTGCTCTGCCCATCTGATAAAGGGCTAGAGACGTCCGCTTCGACACTAACACTCATTTTTCATCAACGATTGACACAAAATTAATCATGACATCACAATATGATCTCACAAATCGTATCACTACACCACATCACTAAACAAAAACACCGTGTACGATTATTATTAGCATTATACGAGTAAAATATAAGAATTCTATCGAAAAGTGGAACGAGAGCTTTAAAAACTAAAATATATCACAATGCACTCCGCCTACGACATCCGCGACGAACAAACATGAAGTCTGCAGTCAACAGAATCCTACCTAATTGAACACAGAGACAAATGAGAAATGTCAAAACTGACAGCTAAACGTATTGTGAATTGCCATTGTGACAGCTACATTACCTATGTATACGAATGGTAAAGATAAGGAGGACTACCTCTATGTATTAAAATTGTCCGTCGAAATGCGTTAAATTAAGGTGGCGCCACGTAGCAAGAGGGTAAATTTTCAAGACAGCGCCAAAAGTCATTTGACAGCCTTTTTTATTAATTCTGTAGAAAATAATTACTGCGTAATAAATGCGTACGGAGCCCTACTCCACAAACTTTTGTCATTATTGTTTCAATTTTTTTTTTATGTTTTACCACAGTAAAATTATATAATCATGAAAAAGTATCATTCCCTCTTGCTACTATTGTGGTGAGAATTTTAAATTATAATTTTCTGCTTACATTTTTTCGCCTTGTCACCCACATAAGATAGTCCTTATGTATGGATATTATATTAGTATGGAGTGCACCATACTAGGTGGTAAGACACCTATTACTTTTGCAACATTTGAGAGCCTGTCTATGGAGGCTTTTTTTGAATACTATCCAAATAATATATTAAAAAAAATATTACTTAATAACTTACATATTACAATAAAATTTGAATCCCTTTATTTTTTTAATCGTTCTTATTTCATTGTATAGTTAATAGTATTAATTATAAATATTAACATTCAAAAATTAAATTCGGTTCGTTTCAACTAACGCAGAAACTTATATTCAATAATTTCTCTAGTTATGTATACAATACTAACTTACGCTCAAATTTGTTCAATAAAAAAATACATTTATGCCGATGTGGCGGCTTACCGCAGAAAATAATTTGTCTAGAGCCAAGATCTATATATGTAATAGACTGGCTTTGGTAAAAGATACATCATCTGTCACCAATGAGGTAGTATAAAAAAAGAACGAGAAGTTACAGTATATGGAGCAATAAATATATGAATCAAGTTGTATTTTATTTATAATAATAGGATTCATACAAACTAAATATCCTGTAAGGTTGTGGCGATGACGCCACAACATTTATCACGACCCATACCAATATTACTAAACTGGATTATTTATCGCTAAAACCGAAATAAGCATTACTTTTAAAATTCACGTGCAAAATCATACGTCGGATTATCTGGGAGGAAATTCGTGTTATTTTCAAACCGTCTTACGCTATTATTTTAAGGGGCCTTATCAGCTGCACCGGTTTTGTGATCCACTTAATCCATCACAAAGTAAACGTATTTGTCATTCTTGTTTTTTGGGAGGAAGGGTCGATGCTACAAGTTATTTATTTATTTATTATTCGTCACTAACATAACAAAATATAGCACGTCATTTTTAACTAAATAAATATTATAATAAAATTAAATTGTAATTATATTTAAAGGTGATGCAGGCATGTACGGTCAACATTGAATTTAAGAAATAATTGTAATAATATACATTTAAAATAACCCAAAACAAAATAAATATTTAAGATACATGTAAATAATTATAATAAAAGCTAATAATAAAATTAGTAGATATTGACAAGTGGATAACAACTAAAAAGAGTATCATGTTAAGACTTTATATTCTGGAGATAGATTTCAATATACAAATCTCTTTTGAATTTTAATCTTTTATTAGAGAATATACTTAGGTCCTTACGATAATTTGATCAGCTATTCCAAGATTAATTGCATAATAATTGTATAATCTTAATTTTTTTTTTTTCGTGGTTTTTTCACCACCGTATTATTTTGAATTTAACGAAGGGACTTCTACTCGATAATCCAACAATAATTTACTTATTTAAATCGTATTGAACAGGTTCAAAATATATTTTGAAACATTTAAATATATGAGGTACCTACATTAAATGTGACACTAAGCTAAAGGTACGTACTACTTAGTCGGCGTGAGGCGTATGTACTGGTCAGGTATTAATACCCGGCGTGAGCTTACCAATACGCGGACCGGGTGTGGACCGAAATTCCTGATACATACCTTAAAGGTATTACGTCATCCATACGGGCCGGCCACGTACGTCTATGGTTCGCAACACCTACGCACCCGCACCTTGATGACCGGGTATTGATATTTGCAGGTATGTCGCATGCCTACTACCTAGTACGAGTTTTTGGCGGTATCTTAAGCTGCCATGTTGTGGTTTTTATTTTTTATTACTTAACTTCTTTGACCCTATATTATGTAATATTGGTGGCATATTGCGTGATATAGTTGGGTTGTTGTGCATTCGTGAAGTAGATTATTAATATTAACTGGAAACTTGCATTTTGAGATGTCACAAAAACATCCCTAGAAAGTTCTAACAAGAGAGCCACCATCTTGTTGGATCAACTTTGTATATAAAAAATACTACGAAGACAAACACATTGACACTGGTGAGTACTTTTTGCGGTGGAAAAAGAAGAAGAAGAAGACTACCTAGTACTATAACACCTTATAGGGAGTTTTTGGCGGGATCTCAGACTGTCATGTAGTGGTTTTTGTTTTTATTCATAAATTTGTGTTTTTGGGCCCTATATTGTGTAAAACAGGTAGCATTTTGCATAATAAATCTTGGTTATCGTATACAAGTGAAATGAATTAAAATTAATAACATAGATCATGAAATCTGAGATGCCACAAAAACTCCCTAGAAAATTCTATCAAGGGAGCCACCATCTTGTTAGGATACACAAATCTTCATAAAACTGGAAACTATATACACTTGATAATGGGAGTAATGGTTTTCAATAAAGAAGACCGGTTGCCAAGTTAGGAAGAAGAAGAAGAACACCTCATAGGCTTAAGAAACGTATGTATAATATACAAAATGTACACAATGTTTAATTGTCTGTGTTTTACAGTCCTATCTCTATAAAGAATGATATCCCCAATATATTATTTACAAGCAGACCACATTAGAATATTACATTATTCTTAAAAATTATTTTGTTTGTGATCTGTATTGTGTAAAACGGAACGGGAACTGTCAGTTTGCTTTGCAGTTCGCAATGAAACATGGCAGAAGCAGCGTTCTCCGAAGACGGGAAATATTATTCTGCCATTACTCAAGATGGCAGATTAAGGATATGGGACACAGAAACCAACGTCTTGAAACAAGAGTACACTCCTGACCTTCACCTAACTGCTCCGCCTTCATGCTTAAAATGGATAAACGTCTCTTACTCAACGGCAAGTATCAACACGTGGTTTTGATTATATTTGCCATGTATACAAAGTGAAATATGCATTAATTAAGAGCTTATAAACTATTTTCACTATATTTTATCATATATTTTACATTAACATTTCTCATAATTATATTACTCTTTGATAAATACGATTATAACCTCAAAAGTTAAATTCTCGTTTTTCCATCAACAGAATCCTCCAAAACGTGGAAGAAGGAACTCAAATGTCAATGGAGAAGAGACACAGTGTGTAGCGTTAGGTACAACAAGTGGCAAGATCCTAATATACTCAGTAGCACAGGCTAAAGTTGAAAGTGTTTTATTTTCCGGTAAAAACAGTGAAGTCAGCCAATCGAAAGTGAATGCTTTAGATTGGAGCAAAAAATATGGTTTATTCAGTTGCAGTAAAGATAACAAAGTGACTGAATGGGACTTACAAAGTGCATCAGTTAGGTTTAAGTACAATGTATATGTAGAAAATAATATAAAACAAGGGAATAATGTAAACTCCATAAAAATAATACCACATAATCAGGTGAGTAACCATTATATAAATATACTCAACTTGAGATTACATACTGTTGAATTGAGACTGATTTTTTTTTCAGTTAGATCTCTATATAATTAGGCTACATATAAAATTTTACACCACAGAAATAAATAAAAATAAGTTTTTGATAAAATCACATTTATTAGTACATTCAGAATATTGTGAACATTTGATTGAACTGACATTTTACTTTATTTTCATAATTTACATGCTAATCATTATTTAACACTTATTATCTACTAATTTATTAGTTATAATTTTTATACTTATAAAATTTAATATATATTATCATTATTTTTTCATTTTTTCGCTAGTTTTTTAATGTTATTTTTTGGTTTAATTAGGCTTGGTTATATTTTAGCCAATCTTGGTTGCGCATTGGATTAGTTAGATTAGGTTGTAACTATGATTGTAATAAAATAACACCAAAAAAAGAAGTTAACCAGTGAAATGCACATTATGCGAGTCTTTTGCTTCATTAATAGACATAACCTCAAAAATTAAAAAAAACTCTAAAACTAACTACTTCCGCACTTTTTTACTGACAAAAGATTATTCTTCACTCTACTCCCCTTCACCCCAACTCTGTTACACCGTCAAAATCAGCAGTATGTAATCTAAAGTCCAACCTAAATATAAAGACGAATGTTGTTAAAAAAGTAAACAAACCAAGAATTAATAAATATTTCTTGAACTCCTACCTATTGTCTGTTAAATTTTGGGTGGGTCCAACAAACAAGCTTTTTTGTTCTAGATAGCAATTTTGTTGGGTTTTGAGAACTTTACATGCATATCAAAATGATATTAATCATTGAGTAAAGATTTAAAATTGTGTTTTTAAATGCTGAAAAGTATTGCATAGTTGTTTGAGTTTTTTAATTCTTAATGTATATTAATGAAATTATTGAGGTTTGCTGTTGTGAGCGCATCATACAAAAATTACTGGATAGATTATGATATTTTATTTTGATGAGTCTTTATTAAAAAAAACATATCTTAATTCAATAAAAAGTTATTAAAGTTTTAAGAAACTTCAATTTTATAAGCACATGCTTTCTTCTATCTTCCATGTCAGCGTAGCCGCGGAGCACAGCTATTTAAAAATAAATTCGTGATAAAAGGTTAGGCTCCTAAATTATTCTGTTATTTATTTTAATTCTAATTTATAAATAAAAGTTTCATTTACAACAGAATTACATTTTGATATTTACTGTCATGTGAATTTAATATAGTTTTTTTGCTTGACGTGGGGTGCTCTTCTTATACTGAGCAAAATGCTAGCCATAATCTGCAATCCACTATCACTGCATATTTTTTCCTGGTATTTATTTGTTTAATTAGGATGGCCAGTTGCCAATACACCAATACATAAAGTTTATATATAACAAAGGTACATTTTAAATTCACTGACCTTTGAAGGTTGCCGACGCATGTAAGATATGGTAGACAGTTTCATATTTATAAAAAAAGCAACAAAATCGGAATTTGGAATAAATGTCCTAAATCAAATATATATTGTTATTTTTTTTAATAAATATGCTATTTATTTTTTATATATGTTGTTTATTTATTTAGAAAGATTCCTCTAAAAATTTTAAACCTTATGGCCATGGAGTCTTACGGCTTTTACAGCTTCACTGTTCCTCTAAAAATGCTTTCACTAATATTACAATAAATTAATGTGACTTATGGTTGTGATGTGATGACATCAATCATTTATCAGGTTAGTCTAAATAATAATATCTGATAATATTTCACTTACCAACAAGTGAGAATGAGGTCAAGCACATACATATTTTTTTATCTGTGGGTTTTGTTGCTCAAACTAATAAATGTGAGTTGTATTATAAACTGTGTTTACCAGTGTGAAAAGTATCTGTCAGTAATACTTCTTTTTAACATGTTTTTTTTTTTTATTATTTTATCTCATACCTCAGCTAGTGTATAGAAATATTTCTGTCCAACAAGTGAAACTAAAGCATCAATTTCATTGTATCATATTGCGTTGATGGAGTTAGCCATCAATGATAGACTTATTTTTTAAATTGTGTAATAATAATTTAACATTATTGTATAATTATTTATACATTATGTTGATTTAATTAATTTATTAAATACAATTTTAATTTATACATCAGTTAGTTTTAGTTTCTGTGGAACTTTTATATTTAGTTTATCTGTTCCATAGCATTATCGGTTCCATAAGTCATAAATTTCGTTTCTGAACACACCGTCATATGATAAACGTAGTTTATATTAGATGACCAGAATCTTTAGGACGATAACGGGTATGCAGGCAGATTGTCAGTATTACGTCTTCATCTTCATACAAATGGCTTAAAAATATGTACATTCCCTTCTTACTAACTCACAATCGCTTTAGAAACTAGAATAAAACCCGAGTAGCAATAATTTAAATTAAAACTTATGAAATTTGCAATAATACATTTTGGTGAAAAGATAATCATGATAATATAGCATTATCAAATATGTAAGTAACCCAAGAAACACAGTCAGAGGGCAGCCCTAGTGCGTGTTTATCTGCCATACGGCTATAGGTAATTCTGTCCCTGCCAACGTCTGTTGCCACCTAGTACGCTTGCACGCTAAAAAAGTATAACTTATCAGAGTAGTAGATATAATAAAGTGCCAGAGAATGCTAATTGTAGGTAAAATAGTTGATTGACTCATATATGTAGTTTTTATACTTACTTATCACATAACAATTATTGATAAATATCTAGAATAATACAACAAAAAATTGACATGTTTTTCAGGACACACCAGCAAGGTTTCTTGTGACAGCGTCATGGCAAGTACGGATATGGAGATTACACAGCGGTAACTCCACGCTGATCAAATGTCTCGGGCACAACACTTCACAGAACTCATTGTTGCAGCTGGTCAGCTTGAACGAATCTTGCTGGCTGATAGAGGGTTCTCAGTAAGTTGTGTTTATTTAAAAAAAGTTGCACTCTGCTGTTTCGCTCTTTTTACAGGTTTTATATAATCTTTATCAGAATAAAAATGATTCTGGGATTGTAGCTTCCTATTAATGAAAGAATTTCCAGAACCGGATCAGTAGTTCCTGTGTCCCTACATACTTACAACTTTACCTTTAGTCAATAGTCAATTTTTTTTTTATTAATACTGTATTCGTTCAGCTTTTAACCACAATTTCATCTAATATTAAGTGCCGATGTGGCCTAAGATGGCAACACGCTAAACCTAGAGGGGGACAGATATTCAAGTGCAGCTGCTAGAACACACCTATATAACGCTTGTTGATAGATTTTCACCCTAAGGACAACAGATAACCAGGCGGGCATTAGAAAATGTCCTACCACAATGCTATGTTTTCACACGATGTTTTTCTTCGCCGAAACCTCGGGCTCATTGCAGGAATTCGAGCTCATGTCGATCGACGCTGTGTCCATACATGCTACCACTGATTCATCATTGCTTCAGGAACATCACTATCAACAACCCTCACAGTAAATGTGAACAACAGTGTATTCTAATCTGTTGAAAATTTGCAGAAATGAACGGCTGCTGTCATTCTGGGATGTTACGATAACGGAAGAAACCTTGCCTCTACAGAATGGAGATGAGCCGACTCCAAACAAACGGCAGAGGAAGAAATCAATGAGCAAAGCGTCGGTTGTCAATACGCCGATGTATAGCTTTGTGCTAGAGGATGCCCCAAGGATAGTCGATGCCTGCTTGAAGGAGCAAGGTGGGGCACAGTTGAGTTTAGCTGCTGCCACGAGGAGCGGTGTTGTACATTATTATGGACATATGCTGAATGGGTTAGTATATTTTTAATAGTATGGGTGATAGGGCAAAACAAATATTGTACTCTAGGGTATCTATGTGTGTTCTACCACATGAACGATGCAGAATGCTCTGAGGAACTTTTCGATTGGGAGCCCTCATCACTGTGCTTAAATAAAAAAAACTTCATTCAATTTAAGCCCTAAGAAGGTACTTATGAATGTCAAAACACTACCACCAGTTCAGAAAATATCCTAGTCATTGAGAAGAGCCAGTGAGAAGCCTGATTTGGTTTATCGTTTAACTGAATAAATCATATTTACAGTTAATAATTTATTGGGTGTACAGAGAGGGAGTCCCTTCCTGGCATCACTATCTCATTCAATAACTTTTTGACAATAAAACCTGCTTGACACTGGCTTTGAACTTAATGTCTGATAAATAGGTAAAAATCTATTATTGGTCGTATTAAGTGTAAAACACTAATTTGTGTTTATTTCTAGTATTAAAACTATGCCAGTCATTTACAAAATCTAGCTTAGCTAAGTTTTGGCGAATGTACATGAAATTGTCAAGGTTGTATTGGGAGGTCTAATTAAATTCCTGGAACTTGTTGTTTAGTGGTTCACGAGATGATGTTGTACATTCCTCGAATTGCCCATTTTTGCAAATATGCTATCTATCACAGCTGCAGAATACCATGCAATGAAAGTGTTCTTGGACTGTGTCATCAAGTGAATGATATTGTTTCAGATCCTCAACCAAACCTATAAAACCCTCAGTGACTATACAAGTGACGAGTGCAGATGCTCGTCCGCTTCCGCTACAGTGTTGCCGCCTCCAGCCTGATGGAAACCTATTATTAGGGTACATTAAGGAACCAAGTCTGGTCTTCGAGAAAGTTGTAAGTCATTGATTTACCAACATAATAAGCAAATTCTTATATATTTGTAAGCAAGGCAGAGTGATGGCACTTTGCCTGATGGTGAGCATAGTATATGCATGCTTTTATTTCCAACAAGCTGTGCCCTACAGTTTCACCTGTATTAAATTTGTTCTACCAACTTTTCATCGCGCCGCCACCGACGCACCCGTTTAGCCTATCGTTCTCACTTTCCGTGCTAACATCTTGTCGGGTTGCTTCACATTCATGCTTATTGCTTCGCTCCTTAGTGTCGTAGCGTGACGTTATTCACTCTATAATCTTCAACAATATATAGTTTATAAAATGCAAAAACTTTTTTCTAATCTAACTGGTAGTTCCAGAGATTAGCGCATTCGAACAATTAAACATAAACAGTTTCTTAAGCTTTATAATTGTTCTACACATATTATAGAGACTCAATGTCTCTCCGTCTGTCGGTCCGTTTATATTCTTTTCACATTATTTACATTCTGTTTACATTACCAATTTACAAGTTTTTTATTTTAATTCATAGCTATGTACTCTGGCCGGGTTATAGGTTTTTTTTATAAGATAAAGTAACATATTAAATAAGCAGTGACGTAATTGTGAATCAATTCGGGAAAAAAGACGCATTTTGGGACGCTTGACTGATTGAGCTCATATTTATATATTTATTTTATCGAGACAGTAGTTTATAGCTATGTTATGAGCCGATAGATGGCGCTGTAGTCGAGCCATTAACTACCGGAACAGCCAGAACAATATCTGCTGAGCGACCTAGTATCAGTATAGATGACTATTATAAATTATTTAATTAAATATTAAATTTACGTTAATATTATTTCCAGACGCCAGAGCTGAAAACAAAAACGCAAATTCTTATCCGTGAAGAAGCGAAAGTGACGTCGAAGAAGACGAAACAAACAAATGAAGTTAACAAAGTGAGATCAGATGCGAATAGTAATGATGTCTCATATGTGGAACCTTTAGAAGTGGTCAGCAGAAAACGGGCGACGCCGGGTGGACAGGTTAGTTGATTTTTTCTCTATAACTGAGTATTACCACAGAATACTACAGAAGGCCACCTCATACAACGAGCGATAATGGCGCACGCACACGTAAACGCGTATTTACTTTGGTCTTACGTTATGTCAAGCTAATACCAGTCTATATGTTATTTCTCAATTGTGTTTCTGTGGCAACACCATATTTCCAGTAATTCTCCATCAAAATTAATGTATCAAACATCATTTGAAATAGACAAATAGCTTATACCATCTGTTTATAGCGTTTCTAATGAAAACATATTCAAATATACTGCGTTTTTTATTCCCAAGAAGTAAATTAACAATCACTAATGTCAAATACAAATACAATTATTTTTGTAGTGTTGAGCTACCGTATATTTTACGGTACAATTATTTGCATCTTAAGATTTTAAGTACTGAACTGAGTGTTTTTATTTATTTATTGAAATATTTCGTGTTATTCAAATCGCCCGATAATTTACTATTATCATTATGTAATTCAGGAAACTATAAAATGTACATATGTTTGACAGTTATTAGATTATTTATTTTCTCTAGTATTCGAGATATTCCCGCTTATCAGCTGGTTATTACTAAGGACTTTTTAATATTAATTAAGTTTTTAAACATTTCAGATTGAAGTGCCAATGGAAGCCCGTTTGGAAAACTTAGCCATTGACACAACACAGCGAAGTAGGAACCCGGTCAGCCAGAACCTTACGAAATTACTCATCCAGGGGTTACATTCTAAGGATAAAAAGTGAGTAGCATATGAAAAACAAAAAATTAAGAGCAGCAGAATCTGTAATTTTTCATTGTAGTCACACTGTCCCACTTATTTCTGGCACAAAGTAGTGCTTGTGCTTCTGTGTTTCGGGTCGAAGGATGTGGTTAGCAATTTTCACTGGCACACGATCCGTTCCATCACGACCCTCAAGTGTAGGAACTCAAAAGAAACTGAACTCAGTAAGGAACAAATCTGTAATGTTTAAATAACCCAAATATACAAGCGACATGGTCTCGTTTTGATATATATATTCTTTTAATAAGTTATATTATTTTTCAGAATAATATTGACGGTCCTACAGAACAACAACGACAAGGTGGCCAAGAGCACAGTCTCCAATTTACCGGCTGATTACATTCCGATGCTGGTAGAACAGCTGGCGACCATGGCCACAAGGAAGACTAACCAGTGAGTACAATTAAAAATAGCTAAAAATTGCTTGGCTTGCAATTTAGTTTCTTGAAAATTATTATTACAATCATGCTAAATAAACAAAATTAAAGTTTGGTGTGACATTAGTTCCTTAGATATACCCGATAAATATAAATGATTCAGATATTTTTTTAAATGAAGCCTTAATAGTACAATTAGTTCGTTGTACAAAATCAGTAAAACGAAATTTTGTTAGTGGCAACATCGTAGTAGCTGTCAAATGTCACATTCACACTTGTCAGCTGTCAAAATAAACTTTGTCAGTAGCGTCCCTGAGCTAGGCACGGCAAGGAATCATAGAACAAATTTGGTGCCATAGACAAACATGGGTACTTTAGATTTTGACATTTCCCTTCCCTCCCTCTAATTATTCCTTACCTCTTATTTTTGATTTTGCACGCCTGCCGCCATTACTATATTGTTAGTGATTGTGATTGAGATTGAGTGAAGTTACATTGAACTCACCTCCGTACTTATCCTCTCATAATCAAATTTGTTATTACCGGAAGTGTTCTTTGTTTGGTTAAAATAAATAGAGAGCTTTCCAACATTAAGAATTTTTGTTGTATAGGTACCGAATTGTAGAAACAAGAAGGAAGTCCCAGGTGTTAACATTTTTTTCAGCAATTGCCTCTGTTTTTTCTCTAGTATTAATAGTTTATGTGTCATTACTAAAAATTAGACTTCCTTTTTTTAAATCTTTAATTGTTGATAACTTTTAATATCTTCTTTTTTATATTACATATATCCAATATGAGATAAGAAAATATATTCTGTTATTGTACATTTTTGTTGCGTTCCTCTAAATATGTCTACGAGTGTATATACTACCAGTACTAAAAATTTTTTCACATATTCAAAAACAGCAATTAGAACTTTAAAGCTTAATATTTCGCAAACGGATCTCTGAATCGAAAAATGGTTTTCACAGACCCGCAATATTTTTGAACGACCTATCCAACGACACCACAGGCGATGAGATAGACGAGAAAAAAAAAGATTCATTCCCACTTCAATGTTGGGGAGGTACCATGAACATTTTTTTTTTTCAAGATTTTATTTTACCAATACTCGTCGTGATTTATATGTCTACCAATACCAAATTATAGATTTTTAGTACTAAGAATTTCTGAGCTAAGCCGCGGACAGACATACGGACATACCGAAACTATATGGGTTCCTTTTGAAATGGAAACCCTAAAAATGACAGTCAATTCTTTTTTCAAAATTACAAAATGGTATTATAAAAAAAGTGTGTGTGTAATTCACACACGTCAGAATTTAAACGTCTGAAAAGTTGCCAACGAGAGATTGAGATAGATATAGAGTATCAGGAGTATTAGGATAGATGTAAAGTTTATTATTTATTAGCAAGCTTAAAAATTATAAAATATATTACTGTAAAAAAATATATTTCATATATTACAATATTAGTCAGTTTCCATGTGATCAAATTAAATAAATTACATGAGAGGCCTAGGTAACTAAAATAAGAAACAAATGCTCTAGTTTCAATTTGATTAAAATATCTTTGGAACATCGGCGTCAATTGCAGTTCTTGATCTGGTAGTGCGCTGTTCCACGTTTTTTATACAAATTTTGTGTCGAGGAACTCAATTAAAGGGAGTCCAGTATCCGATGTGAAATTTATATAAATATATGATATCAAATTCTGCATCACCATAAACTCGTGAACCCAACAATGATCCACTCAGTTTTATATTGCCTACGTGCATAATACACTACATACTCGTATATGGAATTTAGGTGATATATATCGGAATATTTTATGATTAATGATTATCAGCTAATCTATATTGTACCTAAAGAGATTCATTGACACCGGTTCCGATATGACCGAATATTAATATTATTTATTACATATATTGGGCTGTAGTTTCCTGGTACACGTATCATGTTTCGGGGTCATCTACCTGGGAAAAAATATGCTGGTACTTAATTATACCAATTCTCATTATCAATTAAGGCCTCAGGTGTTGTGTTCACTGAGGAGCTAAAAGAAAGTCGTCGTACGGTGAGAAAGACGGAATAAGGCGCTTGATAATTTTTATAACCGACTAGCTAAAAAGTACTAAATTCCTGGTATTTTCTTGTTTTTTTAAACAACAATTTTTAGCGACATCTGCATCAGTATTATTGGGCTATTCTCTACCATCCCTGTTTGATTCATTCAATCGCGAACGATCGACTCATTTACTCATACCTACTGCGTCGTTAAGACTTGTGTTGTACCCAATTATCGGAGCTACATTTATATTTTTATGATTCATTTTTTTGTATTTTTGAATGTGTTTTAAACGATACAGTCTTGAAAACAAGTTGTCACAGAACCAAGCCTCGAGAAGTAATGCTTTGACTATACGAATAATCCGAAAAAAGCGGAAATACGAGGATATAGGCCTTTTAGTAGTGTTTGTTGCTCAGATTTGTCTTGTATTAAATCAGTCGCCCAGTGACGAATTTTGAAAAAACAATTTGTGGAAAGTGTGTAATAAATAAATAAAGATGAATTTTATTGTTCCTGCTTATTATGATTTAACTATACAGTATCCACAAACTTATAGCGAAAAATCTGAAGATCAGAATTAAACTATGTTACTGAGATAATCGAAGTGAAGTACTCTGAAGCCGGTACTGAGAGGACCACTCTGAAGACACTCGGTAATGGTTAGAAAATAGAAAAAAAAACGGAAAATATTATTATCCTGTTCAAATAACGCAGATACATGGCCACATTTACGAATATTGAAAATGAAATAAATTTCCAACTCTTGTAAAACTTACCTGAAGATAAACTCAATGTTTTCTGGAAAGAAATCATCGTTTTTTGTTTGATCCCAATATATACCAGCACTTATCTTACAAAATGGTTTCAGTATTTAGTCTGCCGACTCTAGTCCTACATTAGTTGGTATGAGGTAAGTTTTTGTGAAAACACCAACGGTTTAATAATGTGAATTAAGAAAAATATGACTGCCGATTGATAGATAGTTAATCGATATTTTATAAACACTACACTTTGATTTTACGAAAATTCCGAAAAAGCGGAGATAAGAGGAGATAAAGAAAACAATTTAATTTGTTGCGCATAAATATTTTATTTAGTACTCAGTTTTGCATTGTCTATAAGAGACGCCTAAAGACGAAATAAAAAATATATTTTGGTACGTGTGCAAATTAATAAAGAAGACATTTGTTGTTGCCGCTTGTTATGATTTAATTAGAAAATATCCACGAACGTATAACGAGAAATCTGAAGATCAAATTAAACTCGGTTACTGAGATATTTGAAGTAAAGTACTGTCGGTACTGAGAGAGCAATTCTGAAGACACCCGGTAAAGGAGAAAAAAAGGTCAAAGAACTTGGCCCCGTTAAAATAGCGAAGATACTTCGCCACACTTACGGATTATTTAATTTAAATAAATTTCCAAAACTTGAAAAAGATATCTGAAAGAGTATCCTGTTTTCTGGAAAGTCGTCATCGCTGTGAAAAGATTTGCATCTAGCCATTTGTGCGTTTGATCTCAGTAAATAAGAGCTTTCTTTTGTTCAACATGAATATTATTGACGGTAGTGTGTCCCACAGCATAACGGACTTGGTTGACAAATCTGTGTCTTATGACATAGCGAACATAATTCGCAGTACTGTGTCTATTACCATAGTGAATATGATTGGAGTTTCAATTATTATTAACCTTGCGAACTTGATTCAAAGTAATGTCTCTATCACTATAGTAAACATGACTCGCTGTTCTGTTTTTGTTAAGGCAACCAACCTAATTGACAGTACTGTGACTGTTACCATGGCAATAGTTAAGAATAGTTCTGTGTATGCTACCGTAGCTAATAGGATTCGTGGTAGTTTGACTGTTACTGTAGCGAGAAATATTAACAGTGTAGTGTCCGTTATCGTGAGGAACGCGATTCAACGTTCTTTGTTACCATTAGCGGTGGGTAATATCGGCTTTTGGCGCAACGAAACGTACTTATCTATTTAACGCTAATAGCTGTTTTTAAAACTATCTATTGTAGTAGGTCGTTTTTAGGCTCGAAGTTTTTGCCGTTTTCATAAGATTTTATAGATTAAGAAGCTGCTGTTGACACATTAAGTCTCAACATAGTTTTTGTTATTTATTAGCTTAAGACTGACTGCTTTGCTTAGATTATAATTTCTCTCTTAAATTGTTTAATTCCTATGTTAAACAATAACATCTAATGTTCATTTTTGCATCAAACTTGTAGCAAAGTAAAACATACAAAGCTGCTTGCAAGGATTACACAGTACTATTATATAGAAAATGAAAAAACAATAACGAAAACGTATGCAAATAGAAAAAAAAATTAAATCATTGACTTACAATGAGCTACTGGCATCAAGTACATTCACCTATACATGAACATACATGGATACATAAATCACTTTCCTACTGTTCTGCTACCCGATTCACAGGCTTTTATACTGATTCGGGTACCAATGTTTTCATATTATCTTCTATTTGTTATGGTACACAACTCGTATACACTACATTAATTATGGTTATATATTGAAAAAAAAAATCGGTGAAGGTATTTCTTTTTGTATGATTTATTATAAATATTTTTAACATAGTACTTATGTAATAACTATGTAAACATATTATAAAGTTATATGTATGCTTAATAAAGTCAATAAAAATTATTATGTGTTTAAATGAACAAATCTGACACTTAGCTATTAAGCGCCAGAAGCACTTCCACTTTTAGTGCAGTTCGGTACGGAAGTAAATCATAGAAACCATCGAAAAATCTTAGCGTTTTCGATTGCGTTTTAGTGGGGTGGCCGTGATCAGCAGCATTGTGGTATTTGGTGTGCATATGTGCGTGCTAGGGTTTTCTTTACATATAAACCAGCACGACGAGCAAGCGATAGTTACAATCATTAAGTGGAAAAATTGAGTTGGTGAGCGTGCCTCTACCTTGGTAGCTGTGGCAGAGTGGGTGTGCGTGGGCGACTGGTAACCGACGCGGAGTAGACGGAAGGGAGGAGGCGCGCGGTGATGGCACCGTTATGTACAACACTACTCTATGCGTTCATTTGTCGCTGCGCTTGCGCTTCCGACACGACGTCCGATACTTGTATCTGTGTAGAGTACGCCACAGCACTATTCTTAAAAAAGTATACAAATCCGAAACAAAAATAATATCTACCTATACATGTAATCAAATATATAAAATTGAAGTGCTTGTTTGTAATGTTAAAATAATAGCTTTTTACTAAATGCATATTAAAGTATATACGGTACCTACTTATATTAAAAAAAAATTAAAGTTTTTGCATGTCTGTCTGTCGTCCGTCTGTCTACTACACTTACTACTACTACTACACTTACTATTTACACTTTTTGTTTTAAAATATGTCAAATACTTTATATAAATATTACTTTATTAAATATCGATTTTAACAAAAAGTATACTAGGGTATTAATTTTTTTTTCTTATCGTTGTAAGTTTTGGCGTAGTGGCCACAATCTCACCTGATGTTAAGTGAAGATGTGGCCCAAGATGGTAACACGCTAAACCTAGTGGAAGAGTGGCTCTCAAGTGCAGCTGCCGGAACACACCTTTTGTTTTTTGGCGACAAATTTTCAACTTGAGGGTGGTAGCTAGCCAGGCGGGCATCAGAAAAAGCGCTACCACCATGCTATGGTTTCCTCACGATGTTTTCCTTCACCGAAAGCTCAGGCTCATTACAGGGATTCGAACTCACGTCACTCGACGCGAAGTCGTACACGCTACCACTGAGCCATCATCGCTTCATAAATGTTTTTCGGTGTATGTATATATGTTCATTAGAATACGTTTATTTACATACCTAATAATTAATATGAAGCTGAGCCACAGCGAAGCATGGCCGGGTTTAGCTAGTGATTTATATATGTATGAATTTCATAACAATATATAGTATAATTATAATGAAACTAAAATGAGATGAGAAAACCTGATAAAATATATTATTAGGAAAATTCGACAATTCACCATATAACAAAAACGATACAAGTAATTTAATTCAACAATCATGTTACAGTAAAAGGACGCTTCGACATGATTATCAGTATCCTCATTGATATCGTAATTATTAATACTTTTATCAGCGTTATTATTTTAATATTTGTCATTGTTTTCTACTACCTACTTAATTATCTTTGTAAGAATTTTTATATTTTTATTCAATTAATATTTACTTTTTGTTGAACTACAATATCAGTAACTAAAACAGATTGCGCATGAATGGTTTAAACGTAACTTCTTCATCGAATAAATAAAATAAAAAAATGATGTAGAGGATCTCTTTTTTACCCTTTGTTAATTTGACATCTCGTTAAATGAGAATAATTTGATCTCAGTATAGAATAAACTTTGCAAGTCCAACATTATGTATAGTTTTGTGTCAGTACAAACTGTTTTGTGTGATTTAATATAGAATATAAGATGCTGCTATAAAATATAATGAAAAATAAAAACTATTGAAGTCATTCGCATAAATGGAAAGGATGTAATTTGACGTCAAAATGTACTTCTCTGTACCGTCATTGGTGCTTCAAGATGACTGAAAAAAATACATTGCTGTCATGTATAGGCAATTAATTGTCTAGTGGCCAGTGGCTTGCAACATTGTTATAATTTAAAAGCTTATGGGCAGTATTATATATTTATTTAATTGTTTACAGAATTATAACCAAACATTTTGTATATATCCTAATTATTTATCATAGTTAAATTATTATGAATAAATGTTGGTTTAACACATTCGGATTGTTTTATTTGTTTATTCTTTTTCAAATACTATCCTCATTAACTATTGTAAGATGTAATGATACTAAGCTTTAATTATTTAATAGATGTGCGTCAGTTTGCACGTGGATGAACGCGCTTTTACGGGCTCATTCTGCTCTCCTGCTAGCCACTGTCACCTCGCAGCCGTCGCACCATCTCGCACAACTACTGGCTATATTCACGCAGAGGTTAGTCATTTTATTTAGTACGATTTCAATTTTTCATGTCAAGAATACCCAGCAACAGGGGAGTGGGTTGTGACAGCCATTTGCAGTGGCTCACAGCACTCATGACAACTTTTCAAATAGTATGACTGGCCATCTATTACGTCACAATTAGATTTAAAAAGAAAAATCGCCGTGTGGCTGTGTCGGTGTCGACCGTGTCTTTTTTTTACGTGAAAACGTGTCCGCTCAGACGTTTCTTAAAACCTTATGGTGTTTTATGTGTATCACTGGACAGCTATAGATAAGTCCTTTTCAACCGCGTACGATTTATATATTTTGTTTTGTCTTTTTGATGAGTAAAAACCGATATTATATTAAGTTTGTTTCTTACTTTGAAACCATATATGTATATATTCACAAAAACTATTCCACACCGAACATTTTAAAGATGCAATCAGTAAATCTTGACGAGAGCTGTCGATTGAAACTAAAACGAGCATCGTAGCTTTTCTGAGTGATAATTTATATAAAATAGAAATTATGTGACGCGATGAAACGACCTTAAAATGGCGGCGCGTCCACCTCTCTGCGTGGGTTGCATATAAGACCTCACCCATGTAACGAATTCTATGATCCTTTAATATTAAAGTGGTGTAATTAATTTTTACATGTAGATGATAGATATGTAGCTGCAATACCAAACTGCACCTTTTTATTTTATTATCATCAGCTTTTTGAATTGCCTCCCACTATGGAAGCAAACTTAAAAACGTATTGACGTCAATAAACCTTTTTGGCTTATTTAACCGTTTTATTTTTTCGATATATACAATTTACTAATAATAATCTTTATATATTCTTTCTCAAAAGTATTTAACACACATTAACCACACCAACGTTAATTCTTCATCATAACTAATGATTCAAATATAATTTTAAAGCTTATGGTCCCCGCTATTGACGAAAATTGTTTAAAAATAATATCTTTATAAATAAAAACTGTTGATGGTATTCTTAATGAATATATGTTAAACTAACATGTAGATGGCGCCATATTATTATTATGTGCTCGGAATCTGCATAAGTTACATTTGAATACGTGTGTAATATGATTACAGACGGTCTCACCTGTGTCAGTTGTTGAACCTGAAAGGCCGACTCGACCTGACCGTTACTCAGAGAAATACGTGCCAGCAAATGAGGGAGGAGCAAGAAGCTGTTTTGCAATATAATGGTATGATCCCAATATATTAAATATTAATGCGATATACACAGCAATTGTAAAATAAATATATGTGTCCGCAAGGCTTACATCCATGTAGCCCTCAACAACATCGACTTGACCTCAGGGTTCGAAGGACCTTCTAGTTGCTACTTCACAACAAAAAAGAGTGGCTTAGACCCGCTTAATGTTAAAGATTAGTTAAAAAGTATGATAAATGGACAAAGATCTATCTATTATAAATATGTACAAATTGATAATAGTACACACAAAATTAATATCACAAATGTATCTGAGATTATTAGGTACAGCAGGAAACATGATTACATTCTAAAAAATATTTTGCGTCTATGAAATTGCATGGTAACTCGGGAACCGAAATATCTGCTCTATACAAAATATTCCTTTCCGAAGACCACATCAACTTGTGAACATTAACTGTAAATAAATTTTTACTTGTCACTTGCGGTTAGTTTTTGTTATAGAAGAAGACAGAATGATATAGTTTATTGTGTGTTATACAGAATAGCAATAAGGGAAAACACTTTTACAAATAAATTAAATCTAATCTATAGAAAATGCGTAGAAGGGTTTTTTCGCCGTCAGTAGATTCCATTCTGTTTGCCTTAACTCGCACGGGCGCGACGGTGACCTTTTTTTATATGCCTTTAATCAGAATAAACGAAAAGTAAGATTTATTTCTCGAGGAAAAAAAAACCTTATCTGACCTCTACAAAGTGCGGGTATATTATTTGATAGCATGATGGTAGGGAATTTTCTAATGCTCGCCTTGCTAACCACCAACTTCGACTTAAAAATCTATCGCTATCTAGATAGATGTGTTCCGACAGCTGCACTTGACGTGTTACTTCCAGTAGGAACATCATCATTTAATATTGAGATAGACTATACAGTAATGTAATTCTTTTACAGATTCGTCATCCGATGAAATGGAGGTGGAACAATACCAGTCGGACAGTGCGCACTCGTGGAACGAAAGCGACGAGGGCTCCGCTCTCGAGGAATCGGGGGACGAGGACAGACCTGAATCAGACGGAGATTGACTTAATATAATATCGTTAAATTAAGAGATTGTGTTTTAATTTATTTAACACGGAACTAGGCACGGAATTTGTTTCTTATATTTAGTGGTAATGTGTATGTTTGTACACAATTCTGCAAATATCACGTCGATAGAATTTGTTCTAATTTTCAAAGTTCAAACAACGCTCTATAGTTTGGCCGCTGAGAGAATGCGTTTCTGACGTCTGTCAAAACAGATTACTGTGTTATTGTCACAACATGGCGCCCCATCACGCCCTTTGGGGTTGCCATTTTTTAACACAATTTTAAAGCATAAATAAAAAAAAATCAAATTTAATCATAAAATAATGTTCATTTTTCTAAATGACTATTTAGTTTTCGTTCTCCAACCTAAAAATATACTTTATTTCTTGTGCAAAAAGTGGACAACCATAAATACGAGTAGATACAATACTTTTACATTTCTGCTAAAAAAATGTCAACCACAAATGGCGCTATGGACCGCCATTTTGGGACATTCAAACAACTGGATGGCCCACCAACTATCACGGATTCGAAGTTATAGCTCACCTACAAAATTAATTAGGCAGCCTGGATGGATGCGCCCTTGTTAGAATAGACAAGAGAGTTTTTGTGGTAACTCCAAATGCACGTTATTATTTATAATCTACTTCACTTGTAATTAAATAATATTACAAGATATGTCACCAATATTACATAATACCTATAGGGCCAAATAACAACGGCTTATGAATTAAAATAAAAACCAACACATAACATCCTAGCACGGAATTTTATAGCTACTTTAATATAACTAGAACATCGTGAAGTTAGTAGTTAGTTTTTTGTCACTGTTATTCACGGATGAAGGCCCAGTTACAGTTTACATGTGGTGATTGATAATAACACGAGCCACAGAGGAGCATGGCGTAGTCAGATATACTTGAAGCAATGATGGCTCAGTGGTAACGTGTACGGACAATGAACCTGAGCTTTCAGTGAAAGAAAACATCGTGAGGAAACCATAGCATGGTGGTATGGCATTCTCCAATGCCCGCCTGACTAGCTACCGCCATTCAAGTTGAAAATTTGTCGTTAAGCACCTATAGCCGGCAACTACACTTGAGAGCCAAATCACTCCACTAGGTGATGAAGGTTAGAGGTAAGGAGAATCATCTTATATGGGGGACAAGCTGAAAAGTATGTAGCTGTAAGCATCAAAGTATAATTCAAAAACCCACCAAAATGACGTTAGCTGAGCAAGAGAAAATGATACCTACTTTGTCGAGATTTTATAGTTTTTACTGTTGTAAAACTTAAAAAAATAATTGAACAATATTGGGAAAAGTTTGTGGACTGAAAAGTTGTCCAAGTAGGAGAAAATAAAAAAAATATAGCTTGTAGCGCTATCTTTAAAATTTACCCACTTGCTAACCGTGGAGCCACCCTAACTTGACGTTTTTCGACAGACACTTTCATACACAGATATGGTTCTCCTTATCTTTCCCTTCCATAACTAAACTTACAGCTTAGTGTGTTACCATATAGCTTTAGATTGTGGGTAAACGCAAAACTAATAATGAATAAAAAAATCTGCAAGAGAAATTATTTCCCACACAAGGTTATTTCAGGGTTATAACAAACTTTAAGTAGGTAAATGAAAGACTAACCGTGTCGACATTAAGATTCAATTCTAATCAAAAAGGTCTTATCTTATAGCTACTATCTTTAACTTATAGGTACGTGTCGCCGCAATGTTATTAGTTTGAATTATCTTTTTACCACTCCTAGTTTTGCAATCGGATCATAGCAATTCAGCGATTTTTAAAAGGCATTTAATTGGCGTGATGTATCTTATCACATAGCACAAAGGTGAATAAGACTAATGTATCTGAGTAATGCCTAGGAAATGTTATAAATGACGCGCATTCCTAAAAAATACAAAAGTAATTCTGAAAAAATTATAAGAGTGGCATTATTACAAAATACCCTCGATGCTTCATTATGTTAGGTTGGACTTGCGAATTAGTACTAGCGAGCCGGTCACGATAGCGGCCGGTGAGCGCCACGGTCTTATGGTCGCTACTCCGAGAACGACTATACAGAGACCGAGTTAGACGAGCATGATCACCTTATCAGGACCTTTTTTCATGCTTTTCCAAAATAATATTTGGCATATTGGCGTTAAAACAAAATATATCACACAAACTGCCACCAAAACTACATATCATAAGTTTATGAATTTAAAACAAAAACCATCACATATCACTGAGACATTGGTGGGAAGCAATTACTCGCACGTGACAGTCGAAACGAATCGGAGATGTATTGATTATTGTTTTAAATAGCACTTGGCATTCTATAGAATTCCGGCATTTCAAACATTGCCTATACGATAAATATAACGGTCATAAAATCGCGCCATGCGGAACGTCTATTCTAGCTAACGATCCCGAAAAAGATGCTTCATTTATACCGATTTATTTTCTGATAGCGATCTGTTAGATAATAGATTAGCAGATCGAGAAAAGTTCCACGCCCACCATAATGTTTCAGCTTATGTATAAGCGTACCGTGGCCTTTCAGAGATCACAGAACACACCAATTGTATCCTGCGGCAAAACGATATGCTAAGTCTCTTAGAACCAATTCCAGACGATGAAAGAAGGTCGATAATTATTTAACAAGATGGAGCACCTGCACATAATACAAATGTTGTAATGAATTTCTTACGAAACAATTTTAATGGCCTAATAGCCAATAATAGCGCAACCCCTTGGCCTGCCAGATCCCCGGATCTCACGCCTTGTGATTTCTTCCTATGGGGATTTGTCAAAGACCACGTGTACGCTGAGAGAGTTCACAGCCTAGAAGAGCTACAGAATCGTGTACGTCGTGCAACTGCTATAATTACTCCGCAAATTTTAAGGAAAGTTCATTTAGAAACTGTACATAGAGCTCGTTATTGTATTGCACAACGAGGACGTCACTTCGAACATCTGCTTTGAATACAAAATTTTGTGCTTACTAAGAAATAAAATGTATGGGAGTGTTTAATGTAAAATTTTTGGATGATTTTCGTTTTATTTTTAAAAGGTTGTTATTGTCATTTTACTCCTTAGGTAAAAGTATTTTCGATATTAGTTTAAAGTTTTTTGATATCTGTAATAGTTACGGAATAATCGCCTGTACACACTTAACGATTACACCTGTATATACCGAATTAATAGAGACGTTTAAAAAACTACAAAGTATAAAGCGCCTCTGATACGCTCTCCATACGTCCACACAATATACATAATGCGGCGCAATGGAAATAATACTTTTCATTTTATTGCTGTAGAAAAAGATGTGGCTATTTGTAAAATGGTTTATTATATTAATGGTTATAATAATCAGCCGCTAATGGTAACGAGCTGTGGTATTGAGTCACTTGTGGTTGATCGCGAACTGACTCATACAAATGTTGTTTTTACAGGAAAATGTAAAAGTGCACGCAGTGCACAAATTATATATTATACCTAAAGAGCATTTGTGTAACTCCGAACATACTCCCAGGAGTGAGATGAAAAAGAGATGAAGTAGTCACCTAAGAAGAAATAAAAGCATTATGATTATAAACTAGTACAATAAAATTGGTTAAATTAAATGGTGCAATAAAATTATTAAAAAAAAACTAATGTTAAGCTAGAATTCGTAAAATAACAATGGTAATAACATTTATAGTAAAAAATAACAAATGGTAAACTAAAATGGTTTAAAAACAATTTTTAATAACTTTAAATGATATAAACTAAACTAAAGAATCTTCTAAAATAAAAGTAGTATTGTCCACATTATTACAGGCATAGTAGCTTGGTTACCGTGGCAATTGTTTCGCCCGCGCCTAACACTGGGCCAACGTTTGGCCAGAATTTATCCTCTACATACATCACGACATAATATATCGTCTCAAAATATAACCAGTCATTCAGTAGGGGATACGGTTCACATTTAATGACGCCTACTCCAGAAGTTGTCTTCCGCTCTAATTCTTGACTTATTTAAAGAGTAATTAATCGCTCTATATAGTAAATAAATACTTGTGACCTAAGGCTTTTTTAATGAGTAGTCAACAGTTCTAAACCCCCAATAATTAAAATCATATAAATACATACTAATAATATAATTATTAATCTCCACTTCGGGCATTCAAATCTTCACATCCTAGATGCTATAGTAAAATACATCGACATAGACGTCGAAATAAATAAGCTCCCGGGTAACTTCAAGGTTACCCAAGATAATAATAATGCAGCAGAGACGCTGAAGAATATAATAAGCCTATCGAAGTCCCCTTAACAAAATCATATTAAAATAGACATAAATATAAAATATTTAAATAAATAAGATGTGAAGCTTAATGTGTAATTAAAATAATATAATAAAATAGAAAACAAATGGAAAGATGAATGACAATATGTATATAAAATAGATAAAAGATGATTTCCAAATATTTTTCTAAAAATTTTTACGTTAAAACGTTTCACTTGTGAAAGTGGTTTTTAGAATTTAGAAAAAGACTAGCTTTGTGGGTATAATTTCGTTGGACGCCAAATTGTCGCGTGGATAATTGTATAGTTATAAATACCGGAAAATATATAATAAAAGATTAATGACATGAAATGCAAAATTGATTTATATGTGTATTCCGAAGACATTTAACATTTAAAGTGAAATATAAAGTGCAGAGTACCTTTATTTATAGCATATTATTTTTCTAAACCATCTGTAGTAAAGTTATTCCATGTTTATGCTTCTATCCGAACCAGAGATATTAGTAAAAATCAGTATTAAGAAGCTTGCGTGTTTATGAATTTGGCAAACAAGCATTAGATATTCATTCCGCTCCCGTTTCTATATGCTTCTATTCTTCTTCTATTCTGCATCGCCAAGCCAGCATGAATAAAAGCGCCCGCCGGGTTTTCCATTAGTTTAATAATCATTCTAAGCTCTTTACAATTTTTGGATGGATAGTTTCAAATCTTTCGAATGCCGATTACAATGCAAGGGGTCTCTTGCAGTAACAAAATAACTTTCTGTACAGATTCCAGATCGGTAAATGTGACTCCAAATAATAAAGTAGAATCAGAAATATAAATTAACTTATACAATTTTTATAAAAGACTGCACGTGTTTAGCCATGGACGTCAAATCGGTAAGTTAGCATGAATGATGTCAAACTTCAATTTTTTGAATTCAAAAAGTTATTCCAGCCAAAATACTTGCTTTGAATACGGCCTTCTTAATTAGTAAATATTGCAACACAAAAGAAATTCGTCTTACAATATCTTAATATAATAAATGATCTAAGATGAGATGCCTTGGGAAAGCGACCGAAAACACAATAAATGAATAATGAGGAAACAACTAAGGTGAAATGAATATATATAATTAAAAGATAAAAATGATTGATAAACTATCATTACATAAGGTATATTAAAACGGTTGATAAAGCAGTTTAAACAATATTATTTATTGTGATTATGAATTATTCACTTCAGCTGAAGTGCTCCTGCCGCTTAATTCTCAACTGTCAGAGATGCTCATTTAAATACATAATCACTTTTATTGGATATACATTGAGAATACACATAATTTTATATGTTTATTTAGTTGTTACTCATGTAGGTACTATGTTAAAAATATTAATAAAAAATAAACACTGTCCGTATCTCAATGAAACATATCCGTCAGAATAATGTGGAAACGTGCGTACGTTTTGATTTGTAATGTTAGTTCCACGTAAGTATTATTGTTTCAGACTACCGCGTCAAAACTAACCAAATAGAATACCTACTCAAATATAGGTTGTCAGCTCTCAGGAGGACTCAACTTTAGATTACATGCAGTCGAATTGAGACCATATTTATGTATGTTTTACAGTTAGATCACTTTATAATTAGCCTAGAAATAAAATTTTACGCAGCGCATATACCTAAATAGTTTTTGAGAAAAAAGCTTTTTCAATCACATCACTCACTACAATCATTATGTAAGGAGAATATTCTGAAAATTAATTTGTCGTTTTACTTTATTTTCTTAAATTACATAATTTTGAAAATTTACAATGATTATTATATAAACCTTCAGATACCTATAATTACCTAAATTGTAAGTTGAATCTATTTTTTAATTCTTAAGTTATTTTTTGAATAATCTTTGTATGTTTGTTTAACGAATAAATAAGTTACTTTTCATCTTATTTTGTTAATAACAATTGAAATTTTTTATGTACCAATACATTTTTCTTAATGTCATTCTGAATCGAATGAGCTATAGCTCATATTTTTAGGAGCTTTATCTCGAATTAACACCATTTTGAACTTGTTGACCAGTCTATAGGTACCAATACAAAATATATATTTTCGCTGCTACAAAAATTATATAAGTTACACGCGCGTGCACAAACACAAACACAAACGTAAGCATAAAATTTCATCTATGTCATCTATAGTATGTTATCTAGTGAATATTTTGAAAATTAAGTGTGTTTTGAACTAAAATATTAGAGGAGGTAGTAAGTTAGTAGTACGACTATGTAGATAAAGTACTTCCTCAAATATCACCGATGGCCAAATTTGCCACTTTGCCAATTTACAAGTTTTTATTTTTATTCATAGCTATGTACTCTGGCCAGGTTATAGGATATATTTTGTAAGATAAAGTAACATATTAAATAAGCAGTGACGTAATTGTGAATAGATTCGGGGAAAAAGACGCATTTTGGCCACTTAAATGGCTTACGCTTGTCTGATTGAGCTCATTAGATTATTTATTTATCGAGACACTGGTTTATTGCTATGTTATGATTCCATAGATGGCTTTGTAGTCGAGCCATTAACTACCGGAATGGCCAAAACAATATTTGCTGAGCGAGCTAGTATTATATATGACTATTATACATTAAATATTAAATATGCGTAAATATTATTTCCAGACGCCAGAGCTGAAAACAAAAACGCAAATTCTTATCCGTGAAGAAGCGAAAGTGACGTCGAAGAAGACGAAACAAACAAATGAAGTTAACAAAGTGAGATCAGATGCGAATAGTAATGATGGCTCATATGTGGAACCTTTAGAAGTGGTCAGTAGGAAACGGGCAACGCCGGGTGGACAGGTTAGTTGATTTTTACTCGATAACTGAGTATTACCACAGAATTAATGTTTCAAACATCATTTGAAATAAAAAAATAGCTTATACCATCTGTTGATAGAGTTTCTAATGAAAACATATTCAACTATATTGCGTTTTTTATTCCCAATGAGTAAATTAACATCACTAATGTCAAAACTTGAAAATAATATTTGCAATATTTGTTTTTGTAGTGTTGAGCTACCGTATATTTTACGATACAGATATTTGAATCGTAACATTTTAAATACTGAACTGAGGGTGTTTATTTATTTATTGAAATATTTTTTGTTATTCTATATCATTACATAAATCAGGAAACTATAAAATTTACATAATATGGTGAAGTCCTTATAAAAGAAAAAAAGGGAAATAAGAATGCTGTGGTTAGCCCTCGAGGGACGCGATTTTGTCTGCCATATTCAGCCTTGATCTTTGATGAGTTCAATGTTTTTTAGAAAAACATATCACTACGAATAATATTTATTACGGTATTACGATTAGTTCCGATTGTTGTTCCGAGTGACATCACTATTTTAAAAACACAATAAACTAGCAACACATGAAATGTCATTTTATTCCATGATAATATAAAAGGCACTGTAGCATGTAGGAGGCGCCATCTATTAAACGTCTGTTTGACAGCTATTAGATTATTTATTTTCTCTAGCATTCGAGATATTCCAGCACATCAGCTAGTTATTACTAATGATTTTTTAATATTAAAGAAGTTATATTAAACATTTCAGATTGAAGTACCAATGGAAGCCTGTTAGGAAAACTTATCCATTGACACAACACAGCGAAGTAGGAACCCGGTCAGCCAGAACCTTACGAAATTACTCATCCAGGGGTTACATTCTAAGGATAAAAAGTGAATAGCATATGAAAAACAAAAAATAATAGCAGCAGAATCTGTAATTTTTCACTGTAGTCACACTGTCCCACTTATTTCTGGCTCAAAGTAGTGCTTGCGCTTCTGTGTTTCGGGTCGAAGGATGTGGTTAGCAATTTTCACTGGCACACGATCCGTTCCATCACGACCCTCAAGTGTAGGAACTCAAAAGAAACTGAACTCAGTAAGGAAAAAATCTGTGATGTTTTAATACCTCAAATATACACGCGACAAAGTCTCATTTTGATTATATATTTATTTTTTAAGTAAGTTATATTAAAAATAATATTGACGGTCCTACACAACAACAACGACAAGGTGAGCAAGAGCACGGTCTCTATTTTACCGGCTGATAACATCCCGATGCTGGTAGAACAGCTGGCGACCATGGCCACAAGGAAGACTAACCAGTGAGTACAATTAAAAATGGATAAAAACTGCTTGCAATTTAGTTTCTTTAAAATATTATTATAATCACGCTGAATAAACAAAATAGAAGTTTGTTGGACGTCATTGTTTCCTCGAATATACCCGATAATCATAAATGATTCCGATATTTTTTTTATAAAACCTTAATAGTACAATTAATTCGGTATACAAACTCAGTTAAACAAAATTTTGTTTGTGGCAACATCGTAGTAGCTGTCAAATGTCACATTGAAACTTGTCAGCTGACAAAATATTCTTGGTGTCAGTGTTGCAACCCTTATACGTAGTATCCTCTCCAAGGAGCTTGCATCCAATGGAGATTGCAATGCTAACTAACATTCTTTTGAATACCAAAAAAATGAACTCCGTTGACCTTTTCTGATGTCTTCTATCTTAATCTCTCTATCGTTCGGGTTACCAAGACATACCGTAAACTTTATATTATTAACGATTAAATTAGCATATAGAAGCTATAGGTGTAGTTTTCTGCAAGAAAATTATAAGAAAAAAAACGTCAATTTTCATCATTTCTCATAAATAAAATGAAAAGTGTTTATTTTATTTGCAAACAATAGACAGAGATTGGTTCTATAATGTAATGGAAACTTTTAATTCTTTTGACTCGGTTAATATTATTTCCCAAAAAACTACTTTAGCAACACTGAAACCAAGTTATGGCGTCCTGTCAAATGGTTCGTATATGAGATCGTCTACTGTGGATCGTCTGCTTTGATCTTTTATCTAAGATTTTCTACGACTAATTGTGTGTTTATGTGATATTTTATAATGAGTTGTGTAGTTCGTGGTTGTAAAAGTGTTTGGTATTCAACATCAGGCGTGAAATCCCACAAATAAAATTGAATTAATTTCTTATTGGGTTACATTAACATTTTCTCGATATTTACACTAATGGCCATACTATTTTATAAGTAACGCGTACAGAAATTGACGATACTTTATTTGCATCAAATCCCACAGCGCATTATTCTATGAATACGAAGTTAAATACGATTTATTGTATTGTAAACTATTCGTAAACATGACGACTAGGGTGACAAGCTGTCTATACTTAAAAATGTGTCTAACGATAAAAAATACCTACCTAGCTGTTAAAGCACTGTTAAAGTGATTTACTGATAGAGATTCTAGTCTTGGCGTATCTCTTAATCTGCATATGATGATCCAAAATTTTAGTTTAAAACATTGAAAATAAAATAAATTTAAAATGATTTATTATTAGTTAAAAACCGTCTGTAGCTTAACTTTGGACGTTTGTACGATTTTGCTTTATATTGAAGTGAAACTTCTTATTCGACGTCCAAGCGTTAAACGTTAAATGTTAAACGTTTAACGCACATTATCGGTCTCTCCTCTTTATGTGAGCCAGAGCGAGAGAGTATATGTCGGTGTGTATGTATATTGCACACTGTTTAAATATAATAGAAAATGCCTTTTAAAATGAAGTTTCACTTCTATCGTGTGTGAATCGCACACCTTTTTTTTCTATTTACAGTTTCCCTAAAGATCTAAACAAGAGGAATGCTTGGTTATATGTAGTACCATTAAAGGGAACATTTTATGAATCTGCGAGGATTTGTGGTCTCCATTTTAAGACTGAAGATTATGACTAGCAGGCCAGTTGTCTACTAAAAGATGCTGTACCAATCTACTCATATCAATTGTGTAAATGTCCTGTACTCCTCAAACATAAATAAACTTTCTGCTTTTACTAGTTTTGTTAATAAAGGTAAATTGTGTTTTGCTTCAGGTGCTGTTTTTCAGATCGTTTTATTTGTTAATTCTATTTTTAAACAAACGGTTGCTATGGGGTATATTAAGAATGAGAATATAAAGTCTAGATTAGTTCTGGCCACGTTGCGAAAATTTCATCCAATTTTACAAGACCTGTTTAAGCCACGACACCCCATCACAGAATCAATTATTTGTCTTGATTTACACGAGACGGAGCTTGTCAATTACATTGCAAACAAATTTCTAGAGATTAGTATTTTATCATATTTTAAAAATCATTCACAAAATATGTTAGGGATATACGTACAAAAAGACAGAAACTACACAAATATGTTTTATATTCGCACGTGTAAATAGACTTTTTTCTTGGTGTACTTTACTTTTATAATTACATAGGCTAACACAAGAAGTTATGCGAATAAGAACTGGTATGTATGGGTATTAATTATAGGAAAGTTTAGATTAACATATAATATGTACATAAATAGGCATAAGATTTAATTAATTTGCACAATAGTTGATTGTTATACGAGGTACTCGTAGGTAAGGTATCAATTATTTCCAGGATGCCTATCTGAAGATATAATGGATATCTTGCCTTTGAGTTAAATACACTACTTTTCTTCATAAATGTGAGGAAATTAACTAGACGAGGACAATTTAATATTATTTTTTATGTTTGCTATAAAATTACCACTCTTTGTTTTTTTGACATATGAAACAAAATACCATTGATTTCTTTGTTTTCTGCGTCTGTCGATAGAACTATAGAAATAAAGCTACTAAAAGCGTGTTAAAAAACTATATATATTTTGTACTGAAAATAAAATAATGTATGTTTACCTGAAAACCAACACGTACAATAAGACGTATTGTTATTTAAAATACACAATATAATGCTATTTACAATATTTTCACAGTATATTTGCAAAAAAAATGTTTTAAAAAAAACGTCGTTCGGCTTCGCGAATACGGCAAAAGTGAACCAGCTGCGCGAGTCACTGGCATTGAATATGATAGTTTAGTTTTGTATAAGAGTTGTGAGTTGTGAGAGTTTTTCAGGGTATATTTTTTTCAAGAGTTTAATATTGTGCTGTATATCCTGTCTGCAGTATCAGCTCATCGTGTTGCCACCATTGCATTGTGTGTAATATCAAATACTGAACCAAACTAGTCCAAACATGACATATCTGTATTTTTTTTTTCAAGAGTGTACTATTGTGCGTTATGCCCTGCAGTATCAGACTCAGAACTCTATAATCTGGCATAGTTGTATAGCATGGGTGTTTCATATTTTAGTCACACATATTATCATTGAAAGTAAAGTAAATACTCATGCGTCTAAAATTTCTACCGCAGCTAAAAAAAGAGCTAATAACCTTGAAACGGCTGAACCGATTTTTATGAAACATGTCTCAGAACCATCGCTAGAAACCTGCTTTCAAAAATAAAATTCATCAATAATCATTATTCATCAATAAACATCCCTCTTTTTTCGTCGGGGATTTAAAATGGCAGCTATCAGATTTTTGTTAAGCAAAAATGTATGTATTGTCGTGTCTTGTCGTTGTGAATAAATGTTTTTTTTCTTTATTCAAAAATAGTCATGGCAAACGTGAAACAAAAACTAGAAGTAATTTATTGTCCAATTTTAAAAAGAAAGCATTGTCACTCTAAAGAAAGAGACAAAAGACAACAGTGACGTCATTCAAGGTTAAGTTTTTGGTCTTCAGTTAGGTATTCGGAATGAAACCTCCATTGGGTGTAAGCTTCTTGATCCTTTCAGTAGTCTGTGAGTCACTGAGCATAGTATATACCTGTACATCTGATAGCCTGTGGTCCCTGAACTAGGCATTTATTTTGTGTGCCTATACGATTATAAATTAATATGCTTTGAATGATAATGTCTTTGAAATTGACATTGCGTCAAGAACTAATAATTTGATTTTACGAGTATTTCGAAAATCAGGTGATAAAGGAGGCCCTTTGATTTGTTGCAGGTAAGTTACACGTCACGCCTAATTACGAATTATGGAAATGTATTTGTGGAACATGTGCAATTTGTTAATAAATAAAATAATAGTGAATAAATAAGAGTTTATTGTTGCTGCCTATTATGATTTAATGAGTCAGTATCCACAAACGTATAGCGAAAAGTCTGAAGATCAAAATTAAACAATCGGTACTGAGATTATTGAAGGGAATAACTGCAAAGCCGGTACTGAGAAGACAATTCTGAAGACACCCGGTAAAGGAGATAAACGTGAAAAAAAAGGAAATACCTTTGCCCTGTTCAAATAACAAAGATACACTTCACACTTACGGATATTGTGATTAAAATAACTCTTGATAAACTTACCTCAAGGAAAACTGTGCTTTTTGGCAAGAAGTCATTGTTGTGTGTTTGATCTCAGTTTTTTAAGGGACTTTTCAGTATTCAACATGAATATAGTTGACGATACTGTGACTCTTAGCTTGACGGAGTTGGTTGACAAGTCTTTATCTTATGACATAATTAACTTAATTCGCGGTACTGTGACAATTACAATACAGCACATGATTGGATGCACAGTGTATATTAACATAGAAAACATGGTTAGCAGTACTGGGACTATTACCATATATAACATGATTAACTCTTCTGTCATTACTAATGTAACAAACTTTATTGACAGTACTGGAACTATTACCTTGACGAATGTCGTGGACAGTTCTGTGTATGGTACTATTTTGGAAAAGCTTCGCAGTACTTTGACGGTTACTGTATCAACAAAGATTCGCAGTATAGTATCTTTTATCGTATTGAATATGATTCAGCGATATTTGTTAAAATAGTACATGCTGTGTTTAATGTGTTTTTACATATAATATAATGAAAAAAAGGTGTGTGTGCGATTCACACACGATAGAAGTGAAACTTCATTTTAAAAGACATTTTCTATTTTATTTAAACAGTGTACAATATACTTACACACCGACATTTACTCTCTTGCTCTCGCACACACAAAGAGGAGAGACCGATAATGTGCGTTAAAAGTTTAACATTTAACGCTTGGAAGTCGCATAAGAAGTTTCACTTCAAAAACACATTATACTTAAAGCTTAAGACTTAAACAAACTTGTAGGGCAGCTCACTGTAAAACAGCTATTTATTTTTGGAAATATACTACACTCTTCATATCACAATAATTTTACATTCATTAAAAATATTTGTCATGTAGACAAACATCTTAACTTTAAGACTCCCAACAATACAAATCTACTTTTATATAATAAAATAAACAACACCATTTTTATAGTAATCCTAAATAAACATGAAGACGAAAAAAAAAGCTAATTGGCAAAGATTACACATTACAGATATATAAAGAAATTGTAAAACTAAAAATGAAAAACATATATAGCTATAAATATGAATAAAAATATTGTTGTTATTGTGTTGCTGGATATCGAACGATAGGATGCTTTGTCCATGTTATGGCGGTTATATGGTACCTGGGGTGGGTACGGCATCAGTATAATTTTTCTGCTTCTGCTCAATTCTTACACAGTGTTCTAATTGGTAATAATGATGATTATTGTAACTTTTTGTTAGTACTTTTTATTCAATCTGACTATACTGTTAGCTATAAGGGCCATGAAGCATTAGACGGCTTTCAGAGCTTCATCGGGCTTGGTTATTTCTTAGTACATACTGTCATCAATCTATACCGCCTTATGAAACAAGTATCTTAAGCAACTGCCAACCATCTTCTAAGAATTGTATTGTCTCGACGAATGAAATGGTTTCTAATCTAAACCCTTTGGGTTCACATCGGACCATTCGGACTCATAGCAATACCCAGTCTTCAAGATGCTGTATCGCAGGTATTTCTATATGTACACGGTTTACATACCCTTCATTCCTACTTTAGTATAGATCGGCAAGGCGCGCACACGTACGCGTGTATTTCAGTCCGCACCCTGTCTTTCTACTGGTAAGCTCGCACCGGGTATTAAAACCTGGACCAAACATAATTGACAGTACTGTGACTGTTACCGTGGTTAAGGATAGTTCTGTGTATGCTACCGTAGTTAATAGGATTCGTAATAGATTGAATGTTACTGTAGCGAGAAATATTAACAGTGTAGTGTTCGTTATCGTGAATAATGCGATTCAACGTTCTTTGTTACCATAAGCGGTGGGTAGGTAATATCGGCTTTTCAGGCAACGAAACCTTACTATTTAACGCTAATAGCTGTTTTTAAAACTATCTATTGTAGTAGGTCGTTTTTAGGCACAAGGTTTGTGCCGCTGTCGTGTTTTCATAAGATTTTATAGATTAAGAAGCTATTGTGGACACAATAAGTCTCAACATAGTTTTTTTTATTTATTAGCATAAGACCGGCTGCTTTGCTTAGATTATAATATAACTATCGAAAGTATGTAAGTTAAAGATCCCGAAAAGCGACACGCATAAGTGTGCCACTGTGGCTGTTGTATTGTGGTCGCGATCCAGTCTAACATAATTGTTGACTTATTCGGGTACCAATGTTTTCATATTATCTTCTATTTGTTATGGTACACAACTCGTACACACTACATTCATTATGGTTATATATTAAAAAAAACGGTGAAGGTATTTCTTTTTGTATATGATTTATTATAAATATTTTTAACATAGTACTTATGTAATAACTATGTAAACATATTATAAAATTATATTTATGCTTAATAAACTCGATAAAAATTATTATGTGTTTTAATGAACAACTCTGACACTTAGCTATTAAGCGCCGGAAGCACTTCCACATGGAGCGCAGTTCGGTATGGAAGTCCGGCTGGGTCGTGACACCGTACATGTGGTGAAAAGCCCGTCATTGTGACACGATTTGCGTATGATGTGTGTATGTACGTACGGTCAGACGTGTGTTGTCACCGTCTGCGCTGTAAGGAGGTCCCTTACTTCTGCGTCCTCTAGGTACACGTAGACCCAGACACTCAAAGTCAAATCTACGTGTGCCTCTACAGATCCCATAACGGGGATGATGAGACTACTTGGCTCTTTCATTACTTGATTAGGGCAACAGACGATGCGCTGAAGCAGTTTCCTACTACGAGATTGTATGCCTTGTTTACACCACGAATCGAGGTTGGATTCCTGCAAGACAGATCATGCAGAACGAACTGCACATGCATTCGCTCTTACTCATAACCAAACTCAACTGGTAATCCAGCCCATCCGGATTCCCGATTTTGACTGTCATGCGCCCTCTTTGCTGTACCTTCTGTTGACGAGCCATCTAACTAGGTATGCTGTGTCAGTTGATGCGCCTTTGGACACATCGAACCACTGCTTGCTTGTGATGTCTGTGCCACACACTCCGCCTCTACCCTGCGTAAGGATTAGACGTAAAGTTTAGCACTACTCGTCAGTAGGTTGGGATGGCATGCGGGATTACTTTGCATCCGTCTCTTGGCGGCAGCGCTGCTTTGATGGGAAAGATCCTTCAGCGATTGCAGAAAAGATTGGAATCGCAATGGAATATTATATTCCGTCTTCCGATATCGTCTGTAATCGCAGAGGACACTCTTGGTACAATCGCGATTGCGCTGTTTCTGTAAATCAGACGCAAGCCGCGTATCGTGATTGAATCAGGGGGCACGCAAACAAGGATTCTAATATTAAGTCCCTTAAATCAGCGTATAATTCTGCCACCAAAGCCTGTAGGAGGGTCTACATTAGAGTGGATGCCCAGCGCATTGCAAGGATAGGTTATGATGTCGTAGGTCAATTGGCTAACAGTCGAGTCTACTGTAGCCTGGCCAAAGCCGTGCAAGCTAGTTTTTGTAATCCAGCATTACCCCCGCTGAGGTACTCTGATGGGTCACCGGCTCATGAGCTAAAATAGAAAGCGACATTTCTAGCTAATCTCTTTGCGGCTAATTCCTGGCTCGATGATCACAATGCACTACCGCCTATAATTCTAGTTGCGGTGTCACAATGTCCAAGTTACGATTCAGACAATTGCCTAAACCAGCTACTAAAATGGATAGTTTTGGAAACCGTTATCAGTGTTCAATAGATAGTCTTACATTTCGTTTCCAAAAAACCGCTATTACCCACAACTATTTTGGAGGTTAATAAATAAATTAAGTTAAAAGTTAAAAATAAGTTAATAATAAAATAAAGTAATATACGTAGAATTCGGTGTAAACACGGATGGTTGGATAGCGTTCTTAATGGTTTCAAAACAATTGGTGGAATCTGGTCCGCGGCTGTAGAGCATCAGATGTTGATGAATGTCAATAAAATTCAGCTTCGGTATGTTTGTGTTAGCAAAACTGACAAAATAGTTAAATCTGACACATGATTGTATCACAATTTTTTTATTACACACATTACTATTTTCACTTTTTTTTTAATATGTCAAATACTTTAGATTTTAATAAAAACATACTACATAGTATGTTATTAGTATTAAATGTAATGTGTTTTTCGGTGAATATATGTTCATTAGAATACGTTTATTTACTTAATTAAAATTAATATCAGGCTGAGCCACAACGAAGCGTGGCAGGGTTTAGCTAGTAATGTATATATGTTTGAATTTCACAACAAAATATAGTAGAATTATGATGAAACTAAAAGACATGAGAAAATCTGATAAAATATAAGGAAAATCGACAATAAACCATGCAACAAAAAAGATAATTAATTCAATAATCATGCTACAGTATAAGGACGCTTCGACATGATTATCAGTATCCTCACTGATATCATAATTATTAATACTTTTATCAGTGTTATTGTTTTCATATTTGTCGTCGTTTTGTATTACCTATTTAATTATCTTTGTATGAATTTTTATTTTTTTATTCAATTAATATTTACTTTTTGTTTAACTACAATATAAGCAAATAAAAAAGATTGTGCATGGACGGATTAAACGTAACTCCTTCATCGAATAAATAAAATAAAAAAATGATTTAGAGGATCTCTTTTTACTCTTTGTTAATTTAACACCTCGTTAAATGGAAATAATTTATATAATTTGTTTATTTTAATGAAAATGTATGTGGTATGTAAACTCAGTGTGAGACAGATATTTGAATTTATTTCTTCATGAAATATTTAGTACATTTTTTTCTCACGAGTATCTTTTCTGTTATGCGATGATGGCCCTGTACAGGGTTAGAAGGGATCGGATGGCTCCCCCCACAAGTCCGGTATCCGAGACTCATGGTTATTAGATTGGGTTTTTTTTTCGCAATTTTGGGGAATAAATTCGTTCTTTGCGAAATTTTGGGGAACTGAAATCCTTGACAAAATTTTGGAGCATTGAAAACCTAGTAAGGGGATTTTTTTAAGTTTTTTGAATATACCTATTACAATTAACACCATACTCGCTAGTTGAAATATAATCTCAGTAATCTATACATATAATAAAATTGAAGTGTCTGTTTGTAATGTTTAAATAACAGATTTTTAGTAAATGCATATGAAAGTATAAACGATATCTAGAACAAAAACCTGTTTTTTTTTTCTGTCAGTATGATTGTTTAGGGTAATCTCCGAAATGGTTGGACCGATTTTGGCGGGACTTTCACTTTGATTTTAGAAATAAATTAGAGTTCCGCACAAAAAATAAAAAACCTTTTTTTTTTTTCGAACTTATTATACTGTTAGCCTTACATACAGGGCCCTGGAGCCTTTACGGCTTTTACAGCTTTACCGGGCTTGGGGGCGAGCGCTTAGGGCACTCAGCCACGAAAGCTAAGCAACAACATCCGAGGGTGCCAAAGTGGCCGAACCTCGGCTCGGACTGTTGCGCGTATGCAATTAAGTCGCGATCTGACTAAATCCCTATCATTCTATCTAAACTAACTATACATGTAAACATGTTTCTGCCCCCTGGGAGGAGAGAAGGAACATGTGTATGTGTATTTAGTGGTCTGAAAATTTTTGTCTAATCTAACTAGGCAAAAAAAGAAAAAAAAAGGTCCCTTACAGAACCTATGTACCTGTGTGTTGTGCGTGTGTGTATAATGCAGTGTCATGTATGGCTGTGAAAGCTAGTGAATGTAGAGTCACTGTATCGCGCGAACGGCTGCTTGACTCAAGGGCTCCATGCCGATGGATCGGACCTAGGCTTGAGTTGCCGCAGAGGAGGGCCGGTCGTGGCGGGTGTGCGGGAGCGAAGTTAACCGTACGTCCCCTGCGGAGGGAACGGTGGTTTCACGGGCGTGGGCGCGAGCACGCATATGTTGCGGGAGCGGACGCGTAGAAATTGTTAGCGTTCTCGATGTCGTCATCGGGATCGACAAAGAGATTTCGCGGACGGCGTTTATAAAGTTTGGCAACGGGGATCGAGTTGTCTGGGACGTAGTTCACGGTGGATTTTACGAGCGGGTTGGGATGATTCGAAGCGCTATCGAAGTATCTCCTGGCGAGAAATTTCACATAGGCTTCTATCGAGGGAAGCCTCATGTCCCTGTGCAAGTCCATGTTCCTAACGAAGGCTGGAGGGTCAAGCAGGCGACGGAGAAACCGATTTTGGGCTCTTTGCATGCGGGCAAAGTTATGTTTGGACATATGTGCGAACGCGGCGCAGCTATATGTCAAGATCGGACGGACGCACATCTTGTACAGTGTGAGCTTATGTCTTAAGGAAATTTTGCTTACCGAACTGAGCAAGGGTCGCAAGCGGGAAAGGATCCAGATGGCCCTGTTCCTGACTATAGTAACGTGTGCGTTAAAATTAAGCTTCGAGTCGAGGGTGACACCCAGATATTTAGTCTTGGTGGCCCAAGGGATATTCGTACCGAATAATGAGAGGGGTCCTACCGTGCGTGGTAGTTTGCATGTATGCGGTTCGAACATTATCGCGGCGCTCTTTACCGGATTAATAGCTATTCGCCACGTTCGAAACCACTCCCCGAGAGTGGTTACGGCACGTTGGACTGCGCAGGCGAGATTTTTTCTGTGTCTGTTTGACGCATATATGACTGTGTCGTCAGCGTAGAGCCCTACCTCGACCCTGGGGGGCTTCGGGAGGTCGCTGACGTACAGATTGAAAAGGCAAGGCGCCAGAATGGAACCTTGCGGGAACCCTGAGCGTGTAGGGTGGGCGGTAGATAGTACTCCTTCCACTCGGTAGTGGAAGGTGCGGTCGCGTAGAAAATCGTGAACTAGATGAACTAACCTATCCGGGACTTCTAATTGATGTAGCTAGTGGACTAGTCCGGCATGCCAGACCTTATCGAAGGCCTTAGCTACGTCGAAAAAGACCGCAAGCGTACGGGCGGGGGCGATACTACTTTTGGCAAAGTTGCTCGTGATGTGCTCCGTGAGGCGGTGCACTTGATGTGTACACGAGTGTCGGGCGCGAAAACCGAACTGTTCGGGAGGGTATAGATTTTTAATATCTATAACGGTTTTGAGACGGTTCAGAAAGAGCCGCTCGTAAAGTTTCCCTAGTGTGTTTAAAAGGCTGATCAGGCGATAGCTATCGGGAAGCGAAGCTTTTTTGCCGGGCTTGCGAATACCTATAACTATAGCTTTTTCCAGACGGCTGGAAAATAGCAGTGAGCTATGGCTACATTGAAGATGCAGACCAAAAGAGCTATGAGGTGATCGGGAAGAAGTTTAAGTACTTCATTCCTGATACCGTCGGGGCCAGGGGACTTTCTAGGCTTAAGGCCTTTAGTAACAGAACAAATCTCGTCATGCGTGACCGGGTTTAACG